>SNVD02012594.1:0-672152 GCA_013180625.2 Boswellia sacra | reverse complement strand
AACATATGCTACCATTCAAAGATTATCATATTAAAGTAAAATTAAGACATATCTAACATGCCTAATTCTCTTCTAATTATGCAAAATCTATCTTGACTAAGGGGTTTAGTAAATATATCGGCTAATTGTTTATCGGTGGGAATAAATTCTAAAGAAAGATTACCTTTTTGCACATGATCTCTAATAAAATGATGTCTAATCTCTATATGCTTAGTCCTAAAGTGTTGTATGGGATTTTTTGAAATGTTAATGGCACTTGTATTATCACATTTGATGGGAATGTGATCAAATACCACACCATAATCTTTTAAAATTTTTTTCATCCAAAGAGCTTGTGCACAACAACTTCCTACTGCAATATACTCGGCTTCCGCGGTTGATAATGCAACAGAATTTTGTTTTCTACTAAACCATGAGACTAATGCATGTCCTAGAAAATGGCAAGAGCCACTAGTGCTCTTTCTATCAAGAAGACTTCCAGCAAAGTCCGCATCGGAATAACTAATTAGATCAAAATTATCACACTTAGGATACCCAAGACCTAGATTTATGGTACCAAGAAGATATCTAAATATCCTCTTTACAGCCTTAAGGTGAGATTCCTTTGAACAAGATTGAAATCTAGCACACATACACACACTAAACATAATATCGGGTCTACTAGCAGTTAAATACAAAAGAGAGCCAATCATACCTCGATATTTTGTTACCTCAACATCTTGTCCTTTCTCATATTTGTCAAGCTTGGTTAATGTACCCATAGGTGTGTTATATGTCCTTGAATTATCCATGCCAAACTTCTTGAGAAGATCTCTTGTGTATTTAGCTTGATTTATGAAGATCCCATCCATTGATTGCTTGATTGGAAGTCCAAGGAAGAAATTTAATTCTCCCATTAAGCTCATTTCAAATTCTTGTTGCATACACTTGGAAAATTCTTCACACATAGAAATATTAGTAGCACCAAATATAATATCATCAACATAAATTTGAACAATTAATAAATCATCATTTTTTGTTTTAACAAAAAGAGTATTATCAACTTTTTTCATTTCAAAACCATTATCAATGAGAAATTTGCTCAATCTATCATACCATGCTCTTGGTGCTTGTTTCAAGCCATAAAGTGCCTTTTTGAGTTTGAAAACATGGTTTGGAAAATCATGATTTTGAAAGCCAAGAGGTTGCTCTACATATACTTGCTCCATAATGTAACCTTTTAAAAATGCACTTTTGACATCCATTTGATATAATGTAAAATTTTTATAACATGCAAATGCACACAACATTCTAATGGATTCTAATCTAGCAACCGGTGCAAAAGTTTCCTCATAATCAATACCTTCTTCTTGATTGTATCCTTGAGCAACACGTCTAGCTTTGTTTCTAATAATGGTGCCATTTTCATCTACTTTATTTCTAAAAATCCATTTAGTGCCTATAATAGAATGATTTTTGGGTCTAGGGACTAATTCCCAAACTTGATTTCTTTCAAATTGGTTCAATTCTTCTTGCATAGCCAAAATCCAACTTTCGTCATTTTCGGCTTCTTTAAAAGTTTTTGGTTCACATTGAGAGACAAATGCAAAATGATTACAAAAGTTTCTAAAAGAAGATCTAGTTCTCATACCTTGTGATGGTTCACCAATAATAAGATCTTTAGGGTGAGCTTTTGCATACCTCAATTCCTTTGGTAATTCTTGGGAAGAATCATTTAATTTCTCAAGCTTTTCTTGTTGAAGTTGTAAATCATCTTGACTCTTTTCATCAAGCCTTGATTCCTTGATTTGCCTTTCTACTTCAACAATATCATCATCTAAATTCTTTGAAGAAATCACATTAGTTTCATCAAATTCAACATGCATAGATTCTTCAATAGTAAGAGTCTTTTTATTAAAAACTCTATATGCTTTACTATGGTTGGAGTAGCCAACAAAAATTCCAACATCGGCTTTTGCATCAAATTTTCCAAGGTTATCCTTGGTGTTTAAAATAAAACACTTACATCCAAAAACTTTAAAAAATCCAATGTTGGGGTTTTCTTCCTTTCCAAAGTTCATAAGGAGTTTTCTTCATTAAAGCTCTAATATGGACTCTATTGATTATAAAGCATGCGGTATTAACGGCTTCGGCCCAAAAATATTTTGGCAAATTATTTTCAAGTAACATGGTCCTAACCATTTCTTGGATAGTCCTATTTTTCTCTCAACAACACCATTTTGTTGTGGAGTTCTAGGTGCGGAAAAATTATGTTCAAAACCATTTTCATCACAAAGATTTTCCAACGCGACATTGTCTACTTCACCACCATGATCACTTCTAATGGATACAATAGAATGCCCTTTTTGATTTTGGACTCTTTTTGTAAATTTTGAAAAAGCTTGTATGACCTCATTTTTAGTTTTCAAGAATAACACCCAAGTGAATCTTGAATAATCATCCACAATAACAAACACATAATACTTTCCACCAAGACTTTGAGTTCTTGATGGTCCAAATAAATCCAAATGAAGTAATTGTAGAGGTTTATTTGTTGAAATAAATTTCTTTTGTTTAAAAGGAGTTCTCACTTGTTTTCCAAATTGACAAGCATCACAAATCTTATCCTTTTCAAATTTTATTTTTGGAAGACCATCAACTAAATCATTTTTAGAAATTTTTGAAATTGTGTCCATGCTAGCATAACCTAACCTTCTATGCCATAACTAAGCATCATGATTAACAATGAAACAATTTCTACATGATCATTAACATTAATATCAATTGTATAAATATTACCACATCTATTACCAACAAATAATGTCTTATTGTTACTAACATCCTTAATCACACATCTATTAGGCTCAAAAGCAACAAAATATCCCTTATCACTTAATTGACTAATGCTAATCAAATCATGTTTCAAACCATGAACAAGCAAAACATCTTTAATAATAGGTGAAGAAGGGTTACCAATATCACCATGTCCGATTACCCTTCCTTTGGCATTATCACCGAAGGTCACATATCCTCCTTTCTTCATGATTAATCTTGAGAACTTGGAGGCATCTCCGGTCATATGCCTTGAGCATCCACGATCTAAGTACCACTTGTGTTTGCCACTCCTTTGTCTCTACAATCAACATTCAAGGAGTAACTTTTTGGTACCCAAAAGTTCTTGGGTCCTTGGGGGTTAGTTATGATACTTTTTGGAACCCATATTTGTTTCAAATTAGGATTTTTTTTAATGGAGCAAGAATGCATATTGTGTCCTTTTCTTCCACATATTACATGAATGATTAGATTATTCCTAGAAGATGCATGAACAAAATAGTTCTTTAAATACTTTTGATTTTTATGACTTTATACCTAACCCTCCTTTTAATCAAAAACCACCTTGGTTTTGTAACTAAATTCAAATTTTTTGTGCTTTTTGTAAAACTATCAAAATATTTCTTAAGTCATTATTTTCCTTTTTTCAAAATAATATTTTTCTTTCTCTAATTTACAAAATCCTGTGGTTTTAGAATCTCATTTTTCAGTTTTAAAAAATGCATTGACTTTCCAAACTTTCAAAATATTTTTGCTTTTAAAATTCATTTTCATTTCTAAAGCTTCATTTATTTCCATCAACTCTTCTAATTGAGATAACATGATTTTTGACTTCTTTTTGAAAGCATTGATTTTGAATTTTGTTTATCAACTTGCACATGTAAATTTTGGAATGCTTCAAGTAATTCATCATATGAAAGCTTACGATTATGGTTTAGAATACTTATCTCATTTTCTCTTAAAGCCATGAAGCACATGTTTGCCATTTTGCAATCTTCTTCTTCATTCTCCTTCAAGGTGATTTCATGAGTCATGAGAGAACCCATAAGTTCTTCTAATGGTAGTTTGGTGAGGTCTTTTGCTTCTTGAATTGCTGTCACCTTTGGCTCCCAAGATTTTGGTAGACACCTAAGAATCTTTCTCACCATTTCAACATTAGAGTAAGATTTACCAAGAGATTTCAAACTATTAATAACATCCGTAAATCTAGTAAACATTTCAGAAATTGATTCATCCGATTTCATCTTGAAAAGCTCATAACTATGAACTAGCATACTAATTTTAGATTCTTTAACTTGACTAGTTCCTTCATGAGTAACTTCAAGTGTGTGCCATATTTCTTGTGCCGTAGAACAATTAGATATTCTATTAAACTCATTTCTATCTAGAGCACAATATAACACATTCATAGCTTTAGCATTCAAACTCAATTTCTTTTATCATCTTCACTAAACTCTTTAGGTTCTTTAAGCATGCATTCCCCATTTTCAATTTTGGTAGGAACAAAAGGTCCTTCCAAAACAATAGACCACAAATCATAATAAAAAGATTTCAAGAAAATACTCATTCTAGTTTTCCAATAAGAGTAATCACTTCCATTGAAAAATGGAGGTCTAGAGATAGAAAGCCCCTCAACATATGAAGTTGGATTAAAAGTTGCCATAACTCAAAATCGGTTAAGATTTAAAAAAAAAATGAGCAACCTTACTCTGATACCACTTGTTGACCCAGGTATGGCAACCCAAGAGGGTGGGTGAATTGGGTTTTTATTTATCAAAATGGATTTATAAAACTTTTCTTGAAAGATCAAAATTAGTTCACTCTTTCTTTGAGAATAAAGGTGAAGAAGATAAAATTAGAAGTTATTAAAAATGCAATCAAGAGAATACAATAATGAACAATCACAAGTGCAAGTAAATATAAAGAGATAGGGATAGAGAGAGTGCAAACTCAATTTACGTGGTTCGGCAAACCTTGCCTACGTCCACGGACTCCTAGCTCCACGAGCTAAGCTTTCCACTAAGTTGTAGAAATCTTTACAACTTGCTTGATGAACAACCTCACCAAGACTTTTTTCTTCAACTCTTGATAACACCACACCAAGAGTTCTTCTTGATGAACAACCTCACCAAGGAAAGAGTTCTCTCAAGGATATCTTTTATCCTTTACAAGAAGATCTCACTCTCACACAATATAAGAACAAAGAAAAGTTTTTACAACAAAAGTACAACTCTCTTCAAAGAGTAGATAAAGAATATAAAAGCTCGATAAACTTGATATTTCTCTTGGCTTTTTTGCTTGATAAAATGCTTCTCTTGCACTTGTTGAATGCATGGGAGAATGGCTCCTTTTATAGGCAAATGAGATGAACTTAATCAAGTGAAGACACCATCTCCAAATTTTCTGCCCACCATAAAAACTGTAATCCTGTCTGCCATTTTGTCAATGTTCCGTTTGAAATTTGAAAATCTGTAAAACATAAAAGATCTGCACATTTGAATAAGCTTTCCAACGCATTAAGAACCAAGTCATTTGGATATCTGTAACTCAAGATCTGGCCAAAACACCATTCGGTGCTCATGTGACTTGATTTTTCTTTCTTGTGTCAGTCCACCAAATTGAATGATAATTCTGTCAGCCTTCCGTTTGAAATTTGAATTTCTTCAAAACATAAAAGATCTGCATACTTGAATAATCTTTCCAAAACATTAAGAATCAAAGAATTTGGATATCGCTATCTTAAGATATGGCCAAAACACCATTCGGTGCTCATGTGAGTTGATTTTTCTTCTCTGTGTCAGTCCACCGAATTGCATGTCAATTATGTCGGCCTTCCATTTGAAATTTGAATTTCTTCAAAAAAATATGAAATGTGCCCCATTAAGTCATCTTTCTAATGCCACAAGAATCAAGTCATTTTGATTTTTCTAGCTCAAGATATGTCCAAAAGAGTATTCAGTGCTCATGTCAGCTGCTTCCATTTGTCTTTCAACTTGCATGATGATTTGGACGATCTTACACTTAAAATTTGAATTTCTTTAAAACATATGAAATGTTAGAAATTGAGTAAGCTTTCCAAAGGCTCAAGAATCACATCATTTGGACATCTATAGAGATATATTTGACCAATTGATTGAACATTGCTCATGTGTCACATTCCTTGAGTCAAACCTTGTTCTTAAACTTTGGTGCCTTTAACATGTAGTCTTCTCCTTAGCTTCAACACTTCATTTTAATAAGCCTCTTCTTGATTTTACAATTATTTCAATGATATTACTCTTGCACATAAATAAAAATGTTAGTAAATCACAATGAATCAATGTGTATTGTTATCATCAAAATTATCATGTAGCCTTAGGGTTAACAATCTCCCCCTTTTTGATGATGACAAACCATTGATTGCTTTCAAATAATATCTAAAATAAAGAATGAAAAAGAAATCAAGAATAAACAAAAAGAGAGCAAAGAGCAATTGTTATAAATACAAGCAATCCAACCATACCAGTTCTCCCCCTTTTGTTATCATCAAAAAGATGTAATCAAATTAATTACTCCCCCTAAATATATTCTCCCCCTTAATATATGTTACCATTCAAAAATTATCAAAGAAAAATTAAGATATATCCAACATGCCTAATTCTCTTCTAATTATGCAAAATCTATCTTGACTAAGGGGTTTAGTAAAAATATCAGCTAATTGTTTTTCGGTGGGAACAAATTCTAAAGAAATATTACCTTTTTGCACATGATCTCTAATACACTGATGTCTAATCTCTATATGCTTAGTCCTAGAGTGTTGTATGGGATTTTTTGAAATGTTGATGGAACTTGTATTGTCACATTTGATGGAATATGATCAAATACCACACCATAATCTTTTAAAATTTGTTTCATCCAAAGAGATTGTGCACAACAACTTCCTACTGCAATATACTCGGCTTTCGCGGGTGATAAGGCAACAGAATTTTGTTTTCTACTAAACCATGAGACTAATGCATGTCCTAGAAAATGGCAAGAGCCACTAGTGCCCTTTCTATCAAGAAGACTTCCAGCAAAGTCCGCATCGGAATAACTAATTAGATCAAAATTATCATACTTAGGATACCAAAGACTTAGATTTATGGTTCCAAGAAGATATCTAAATATCCTTTTGACAGCCTTAAGGTGAGATTCCTTTGGACAAGATTGAAATCTAGCACACATTTTACACACACTAAACATAATATCGGGTCTACTAGCAGTTAAATCACAAAAGAGAGACAAAATCATACACTCGATATTTTGTTACCTCAACACTTTTCCTTTCTATCTTGTCAAGCTTAGTTTTATGTACCCATAGGTGTGTTCTATGTCCTTGAATAGTCCCATGCAAATTTCTTGAGAAGGATTCTTGTGTATTTAGCTTTGATTTTGAAGATCCCATCCATTGATGTCTTGATTGAAGTCCAAGGAAAGAAATTTAAATTACTTCCCATTATAGCTCAGTCAAATCTCTGTTGCAGTACACTTGGGAAAATTCTTCACACATAGAAACATTAGTAGCACCAAATATAATATCATCAACATAGAATTGAACAATTAATAAATCATCATTTTTTGGTTTAACAAAAAGAGTAGTATCAACTTTTTTCATTTCGAAAACATTATCAATGAGAAATTTGCTCAATCTATCATACCATGCTCTTGGTGCTTGTTTCAAGCCATAAAGTGCCTTTTTGAGTTTGAAAACATGGTTTGGAAAATCATGATTTTGAAAACCAAGAGGTTGCTCTACATATACTTCCTCCATAATGTAACCATTAAAAATGCACTTTTGACATCCATTTGATATAATGTAAAATTTTTATAACATGCAAATGCACACAACATTCTAATGGATTCTAATCTAGCAACCGGTGCAAAATTTTCCTCATAATCAATACCTTCTTCTTGATTGTATCCTTGAGCAACAAGTCTAGCTTTGTTTCTAATAATGGTGCCATTTTCATCTACTTTATTTCTAAAAATCCATTTAGTGACTATAATAGAATGATTTTTAGGTCTAGGGACTAATTCCCAAACTTGATTTTCACTTATCAAATTGGTTCAATTCTTCTTGCCTAGCCCCCAAAATCCAACTTTCGTCATTTTCGGCATTCTTTTAAAACGTTTTTGGTTCAAATTGAGAGACAAATGCAAAATGATTACAAATGTTTCTAAAAGAAGATCTAGTTCTCATACCTTGTGATGGTTCACCAATAATAAGATCTTTAGGGTGAGCTTTTGCATACCTCAATTCCTTTGGTAATTCTTGGGAAGAATCATTTACTTTCTCAAGCTTTTCTTGTTGAAGTTGTAAATCATCTTGACTCTTTTCATCAAGCCTTGATTCCTTGATTTGCCTTTCTCCTTCAACAATATCATCATCTAAATTCTTTGAAGAAATCACATTAGTTTCATCAAATTCAACATGCATAGATTCTTCAATAGTAAGAGTTTTTTTGTTAAAAACTCTATATGCTTTACTATGGTTGGAGTAGCCCACAAAAATTCCAACATCGGCTTTTGCATCAAATTTTTCAAGGTTATCATTAGTGTTTAAAATAAAACATTTACATCCAAAAACTTTAAAAAATCCAATGTTGGGTTTTCTTCCTTTCCAAAGTTCATAAGGAGTTTTCTTCATTAAAGCTCTAATATGGACTCTATTGATTATAAAGCATGCGGTATTAACGGCTTCGGCCCAAAAATATTTTTGCAAATTATTTTCAAGTAACATGGTCCTAGCCATTTCTTGGATAGTCCTATTTTTCCTTTCAATAACACCATTTTGTTGTGGAGTTATAGGTGAAGAAAAATTATGCTCAAAACCATTTTCATCACAAAGATTTTCAAATGCAACATTGTCTACTTCACCACCATGATCACTCCTAATGGACACAATAGAATATCCTTTTTCATTTTGGACTCTTTTTGCAAATTTTGAAAAAGCTTGTATGGGCATCATTTTAGTTACTTTCAAGAATAATACCAAGTGAATCTTGATAATAATCATCCACATAACAAAACACATAATACTTTCCAACCACCAAGGCTTTGAGTTCTTGATGGCCAAATAAATCAAACCTGACAGTAATGTGTAGAGGTTTATTGTTGAAATAAATTTCTTTACGTTGTCAAAAGAAGTTATGCACTTGGTTTTCCAAATTCAAGCATCCACAAATCATATCTATTTCTCAAATTGCTTATTTTTGGAAGGACCATCAAACTCAAATCATTTTAGAAATTTTTGTGAGTTTTTTTTTTTTTGGTGAAAATTGTGTCCATGCTAGGCATGAACTGAACCTTCATGCCTAACCAAGCCATCATCATTAACAATGAAACTAAAATTTTCTACATTGATCATAACTCAATATCAATTGTATAAATAGTACCACATCTATACCACAAATTAATGTCTTACTTTTTTACTAACATCCTTAATCACACATCTATTAGGCTCAAAAGCAACAAAATATCCCTTATCACATAATTGACTAATGCTAATCAAATCATGTTTCAAAACATTAACAAGCAAAACATTTTCAATAATAGGTGAAGAAGGGTTACCAATATCACAATGTCCAATTACCCTTCCTTTGGCATTATCACCGAAGGTCACATATCCTCCTTTCTTCATGATCAATCTTGAAAATTTGGAGGCATCTCCGGTCATATGCCTTGAGCATCCACTATCTAAGTACCACTTGTGTTTGCCACTCCTTTGTCTCTACAATCAACATTCAAAGAGTAACTTTTTGGTACCCCAAAAGTTCTTGGGTCCTTGGGGGTAGTTAGATACTTTTTGGAACCCATATTGTTTTAAATTAGGATTTCTTTTCAATGGAGCAAGAAGGCACATTGTGGTCTTTTCTTCCACAATAAGTACATGAATGATTAGGATTATTCCTAAAAGATGCATGAGCAAAATAATTTTTAAAATACTTTGATTTTTATGAGTTTTATATCCTAAGCCTCTTTTATCAAAAACACACCGTTTGGTTTTGTAACAAGTAGAATTCAAATTTTTTGTGCTTTTGTAAACTATCAACAATATTTCTTAATTCATTATTTTCCTTTTTCAAAATAGCATTTTGTTTCTCCAATTTATCAAAATCTTTTTGTTTTAAAATGTCATTTTCAGTTTTTAATAAATGTATTTGACTATCCAAACTTTCAAAATCTTTTTGCTTTAAAATTCATTTTCATTTTCTAAAGCTTCATTTATTTCTACCAACTCTTCTAATTGAGATAACATGATTTTTGACTTCTTTTTGAAAGCATTGATTTTTGAATTTTGTTTATCAACTTACACATGTAAATTTTGGAATGCTCCAAGTAATTCATCATATGAAAGCTTAGGATCATAGTTTAGAATACTTACCTCATCTTCTCTTAAAGCCATGCCGCACATGTTTGCCACTTCACAATCTTTTTCATTCTTCTTCAAGAGATTCATGAGTTATGAGAGAACCCCATAAGTCCCTTCTAATGGTAGTTGGTGAGGTCCTTTGCTTCGTGAATTGCCTGTCACCTTTGGCTCCCAAGATTTTGGTAGACACCTAAGAATCTTTCACCATTCAACATTCGAATAAGATTTACCAAGAGATTTCAAAACTATTAATAATATCCGTAAATCTAGTAAACATTTCAGAAATTGATTCATCCGATTTCATCTTAAAAAGCTCATAACTATGAACTAGCATACTAATTTTGGATTCTTGAACTTGACTAGTTCCTTCATGAGTTACTTCAAGAGTGTGCCATATTTCTTGTGCCGTAGAACAAGTAGATATTCTATTAAACTCATTTCTATCTAGAGCACAATATAACACATTCATAGCTTTAGCATCCAAACTCAATTTCTTTTTATCATCTTCACTAAACTCTTTAGGTTCTTTAAGCATGCATTCCCCATTTTCAATTTTGGTAGGAACAAAAGTTCCTTCCAAAACAATAGACCACAAATCATAATCAAAAGATTTCAAGAAAATACTCATTCTAGTTTTCCAATAAGAGTAATCACTTCATTAAAAAATGGAGGTCTAGAGATAGAAAGTCCCTCAACATATGAAGTTGAATTAAAAGTTGCCATAGCTCAAAATCGGATAAGATTTAAAAAAAAATGAGCAACCTTGCTCTGATACCACTTGTTGACCCAGGTATGACAACCCAAGAGGGGGGGTGAATTAGGTTTTATTTATCAAAACGAATTTATAAAATTTTCTTGAAAGATAAAAATTATTTCACTTTTTCTTTTGAGAATAGAAGTGAAGAAGATGAAAATAAAAGTTGTCTAAGATGCAATCAAGAGAATAGCAATAATAAATAATCTCAAGTGCAAGTAAATGTAAAGAGTATAGGATAGAGAGAGTGCAAACTCAATTTACGTGGTTCGGCAAACCTTGCCTACGTCCACGGGCTCCTAGCTTCTCCACAAGCTAGGCTTTCCACTAAGTTGTAGAATACTTTACAACTTGCTTGATGAACAACTTCACCAAGACTTTTTTTCTTCAACTCTTGATAACACCACACCAAGAGTTCTTCTTGATGAACAACCTCACCAAGAAAAGAGTTCTCTCAAGGATATCTTTTATCCTTTACAAGAAGATCTCACTCTCACACAATATAAGAACAAAGAAAAGTTTTTACAACAAAAGTACAACTAGATGTTCAAAGAGTTAGATAAAGAATATAAAAGACTATCTATAAACTTGAATTTCCTCTTGGCTTTTTTGCGTGATAAAATGCTTCTCTTGCACTATCTGTGTTTTTGCACGGCATGCATGGGAGAAGTGGCTCTTTTATAGTGCACGAGGATGAACTAATAAGTGAAGACACCCAACTCCAAAATTTTCACACCACCCATATAAAAACTGTAATCTTGTCTTCCATTTTTGTCAATGTTCCGTTTGAAATTTGAAAATCTACAAAACATAAAAGATTTGTACATTTGAATAAGCTTTCCAACGCATTAAGAATAAAGTCATTTGGATATCTGTAGCTCAAGATATGGCCAAAACACCATTCGTTGCTCATGTGACTTGATATGAATCCTTTTTTTTTTCTTGACGTGTTAGTCGCATAGACTCGAAGATCCACCACAATTGAACTGGATAATTCTGTTCAGCCTTCCGTTTGAAATTTGCAATTCTTCAAAAACCATGAAAGATCGTATATGAAATAATCTTTCTCAAAACATTAAGATTCAAAGACTTTGGATATCTCTATCTTAAGATTGGCAAAAAAAACATTCACGGTGCTCATAGTGAGTTGATTTGTCGTTCTCTGATGTTGCAGTCTACCGAATTACATGTCAATTAAGGCGGCCTTCTATTTGAAAATTTGAAATTTCTTCACAAAAAAATATGAAAGTGCCACCATTAAGTCATCTTTCTAATCCATAAGAATAAGTCATTTTGAAATTTCTAGCTCAAGATATGTCCAAAGGAGTATTCGGTGCTCATGTCAGCTGCTTCCATTTTTCTTTCAACTTGCATGATAATTTGGACAACCTTGCACTTGAAATTTGAATTTCATTAAAACATATGAAATGTTATAAATTGAGTAAGCTTTCAAAGGCTCAAGAATCACATCATTTGGATAGTTGTAGAGATATATATGACCAATTGATTGAACATTGCTCATGTGTCACATTCCTTGAGTCAACACCTTGTACTAAACTTTGGTGCCTTGTTAGAACGATGTCAGGTCTCTCTCCGTAGCTTAAACACTTCATTTTATAAGCCTTTTCTTGATGTGACAATTATTTTCAATGATATTACTCTTGCACATAAATAAACATGTTAGTAAATCACAATTAATCAATGTGTATTGTTATCATCAAAATTATCATGTAGCCTTAGGGCTAACATTAAGGCCCACTGCTTATCATGAATATTCACCAATACAACTTATACTTGGCCAACAACTCAATATATCCCATCTAAGAATTTTCGGTTGTGCCGTACAAGTCCCCATTGCTCCCCCGAAGCGGACAAAAATAGGGCCTCAACGCCGGTTGGGGATATATGTAGGTTACAATTCTCCATCTATTATCAGATATTTGGAACCCATGACGGGTGATATTTTTACTACACGATTTGCAGATTGTCATTTTGATGAGACAGTTTTTTCGCCTTTAGGAAAAAAGAAAATGCCTCTCGAAGTTGGGCATGTGCCTCCTAAAAGAAATCCAGAACTTTCTTGGAATGTGAAAACATTGTCTCATCTTGATCCTCGCACATCTCAATGTGAAAATGAAGTGCAAAGGATCATATATCTTCAGACTATCGCTAATCAGATGCCAGATGCATTTACTGATGAAGCCAAGATAACAAAGTCACATATACATGCTGCAAATACACTGGATCGAATTGAGATTCCTGTTGAGCAAACCCCTAAAGCAACAATAAATAATCAAACTGTTGCACGCCAGAAGCGTGGCAGACCCCTTGGATCAAAAGATGCTATCCCTCGAAAAAGAAAATTGATTAATAATGGTCCTGATATAAATGATGATCAAGCTAAAGGATCCACATTCTCTGATTTGTCTCCTGAAATAACAAATGTTCCTAAGGAGACACCTGCCACTGAAGAGGCACAAGTTGTTGATGAAATGCATGTTCCTGAAGTGACAGCTGAATTTAAAAATGAGGAAATTTCTATTAATTATGCTTATAGTAGAGAAATGTGGAAACGTGATGAAATTGTCATTGACGATGTATTTTCATGTGCAGTAGCCACTAATATTATGAATGATGACTTTGAACCACATACAATGGATGAATGTAGACAAAGGCATGACTGGCCTAAATAGAAAGAAGCAATTCGAGCAGAATTATCTTCTTTGGCCAAACGTGAAGTCTTTGGACCTGTAGTCCAAACGCCTAAAGATGTCAAACCCGTTGGATATAAATGGGTATTTACTAGAAAACGAAATGAGAATAATGAGATTGCTAGGTATAAAGCCCGGCTAGTAGCTCAAGGATTTTCTCAGAGACCGGGTATTGATTTTGATGAAACTTATGCTCCAGTAATGGATATTATCACTTTTAGATATTTGATCAGTTTTGGCAGTCTCGGAAAAACTTCACATGCGCCCTATGGATGTGGTAACTGCTTACTTGTATGGTAAATTAGATTCTGATATATATATGAAACTCCCTGAAGGATTTAAATTGCCTGAAGCAATTAAAACACAACCAAGGAGTATGTATTCACTTAAGTTGCAAAGGTCCTTATATGGATTGAAACAATCTGGGAGAATGTGGTGCAATCGTCTTAGTGAATACTTGATTAAAGAAGGGTACATTAATGATCCCATATGCCCTTGTGCGTTTATAAAAAAATCGGAGTCTGGTTTTGCTATTATAGCAGTATATGTTGATAACATGAATTTAATTAGAACCCCTGAAGAAATCCAAAATGCGGCCGAATATTTGATGGGAGAATTTGAAATGAAAGATTTAGGAAAAACGAAATATTGTCTCGGCCTGCAGATCGAGCATAACTCTGACGGTATATTTATTTACCAATCAGCACATACAGAAAAGCTTTTGAAACGGTTTAATATGGATAAGGCTCATCCATTAAGTACCCCAATGGTTGTTAGATCTCTTGATCCTAAAAAGGATCTATTCCGTCCTAAAGAAGATGACGAACAGTTACTTGATCCTGAAGTGCCATATTTGAACGCTATAGGTGCATTAATGTATTTAGTGCAATGTACTAGACCTGATATTGCATTTGCAGTTATTTTATTAGCAAGGTTTAGTTCCGCACCCACTAGACGGCATTGGAACGGGATCAAACATATTTTTCGTTATCTTCAAGGAACTATTGATCTGGGATTATTTTTCCCATAGGAGCCTTCTGAAAATCCTGGATTGGTCAGATATGCTGATGCCTGTTATTTATCTCATCCCCATAAAGCTCGATCACAAACTGGATATGTTTTCACTTATAATGGGACTGCAATTTCATGGCAATCTACTAAACAGAGTTTGGTTGCTACTTCTTCTAACCACTCCGAAATACTTGCATTGCATGAGGCCAGCCGAGAGTGTACATGGCTACGTTCTGTTATTCAACACATCCAGAATTCGTGCAAATTATCTCCTACTATAAATCTTCCAACAATCATATATGAAGATAATGCAGCATGTATTGCTCAATTCCGAGGAGGATATATTAAAGGAGACAGAACAAAGCACATTTCACCGAAGTTCTTCTACACGCATGAACTTCCAGAAAGTCAAAAGATCGATGTGAAGCAGATACGTTCAAATGACAATCTTGCAGATTTGTTCACTAAAACTTTACCAACATCAACATTTGAGAAGCTAGTATACAAAATCGGTATGCGGCGGCCCAACAAGCAATCAATTTGACAAGAGATCTTCTACCATGATCAGGGGAAGCATTGTTGACACATGTGTACTGTACTCTTTTTTCCTTCGATCGGGTTTTGTCCCACTGGGTTTTCCCGACAAGGTTTTTAATGAGGCAGTAAAACACGTTCAACACCACTTCATAATTTGTTGTATAATTGTATTTCTTTATTTTGATTTTTTTTATCCCATTGGGTTTTTTTTTCTTTAGTAAAGTCAAATACAATTAAGTGGTAGAATCAAGGGGAAGTGTTATAAACAAATAAGTGGATTACTACCACTTACATAATTAGTGGAGTCACCACTACAAAAATATAAGTGGATTACTACCACTTACATGATTAGTGGAGTCACCACTAATTTTAGTGTGCCCATGTGAGATATATTTTTATTTTTAATTGATTTATTATTAGGTACAATTACATTAATGACCATTCATACTTCTATATAAATAGGCATACAACACTTGTAATGTATGTATGAAAATGCAAAGAAGAGAATAAGGAAAACTCTCTCATTTTCCCATTCTTTCACTTGTTTCTTTATTTTTGTTTGCATTCTAGGAGTAATTCACATTTCCTTCACTTCCTTTTGTTACTTATATTATATATAAGTAAACTTCATTACACCACTTATACCAATCCATACTTTTATTCACTTAAATTATAAAAGTTAGTACCCATCGAAAACAAATATAGTACAAGATAAAAGTTGCTTCGAGTGGCTCACGAGGGCCATTACTTGTCGGCCATTAGCCTACCACTTTACGAATTTATCTTTCTTTCTTTACTTTTCTTTTTATAACCAAAAAAAAAGTTTCTTTATTTATTTTAGGTGATGAAGACGACAAGCTATTGTTATTGTTAATTTTAGCAGATAAATACTTACCTTGATAATGTATGAATCTTTCACTGTCTCTTTCTACATAATGGTCTGTAGTCCCTACATGTACATGAAGCAGGTTTAAACTTATTAATTATCGTCCTTTTCGTTATCTCGACTGACATATTTAAGTAACAACCAATTTTTAACGATCAGGAATAATATTTATTAACATAATGCCCTTTAATTAGTAATATATTACTATTTATAATTACATAAAATAGGGAAATCATATCATTTGGGTCCACAGAATAAACTAAAAAAGTTTTTTGTCTTGACCATAAAAGTACATCAACAATATCGATCACATGGCTGATGTAATTGCCCATCTGTGCCTGTGACGTAATTGAACCACATTTGAGTTGAAAATCGAAACATCTAATCTCAGCTTTATATCATAATTATTTTTTTATAAGAATAATAATAATTATTATTTTATCATAATTATTTTTTTATAATAATAATAATTATTATTATTATTTTATCTTTTTGGGACGGTTGAGATCTAAAATCTCTAAAATCCTGCAATACTATGCTGCAGAGCTAAGTGGATCTTCTTTTCAACAAACCAAAAAAAACCTAAAAGCTTTGCGGACCCTGATATGAAAGATATTTGGTTCAAATCATAACATGTCCCACATGATCCCAATATTCCGACAATCACATGCAAGCCTTTTAGATTAATTATTGCAGTAATATTGTTCAATCATTCTTGAGTTGCATCGTAGGATCTAATGAAGGTTAAGTTAATGATAAGTGTATATCACTCGTTGTTAATTATTTAAATTGAGGTTGGACGAAAGAATCTGAATCTGCACCTCGTTTTCTTCTCTTTTATCCACATAGTTGAGTTCTATATCTGCGCCGCATCTAGTAATATTCTGCTTCAGGGCCCAGGAGCTCATGTTCTATCTCATTTAACAATCAAATTGAAGCCTGAAGAACAAGTGAGCAAACATCTTTTGACGGTCATCAATAAAGTGAAAAAGAGTGTCTAATTTTGTATAAGTCGTTGGCAAGAGAAACCTCAAAATAATTGAAAAGTTGAAAGATAAAGTCATAAAATGCGGCTTAAACCAACTTGTATAAGGTCATCACGTGCACATAGCTACAGACAAAACTAATACCAAAGGCGACTCCACCTTAATTCCATAGCTTTTGGGCCAATTAAACATTAACAAAACAATAAGAAACAATTAATGAAGGCATCGGCGGACCTACATACAAGGAAGGGGGAGCCTAGGCCCCACTGGAAAGTTGAAATTCTGTTACACCCCTTAAGTTTCAAATAGTTATAAATATATCCTTATTAAAAAATACATAATTTTAATAAATATAGCTTTATACCATTAGACTCATCTTTAACTTTAGGTATTGTTTTATTAAATACTCCTAGTTACATTGTTAAGTGGGTCATTCATATACCTCTATTGTATTTTATTATATGATTAAAATCTGATAATAGATATACGCCCAATTTATTTGGAAGGTATTTACAATATACATAGTCATTATAAATTAAAAAAATTATTTATAATATACTATATTAATCTAAATTTTTATATATCGTCTTTGAACTTAGTTTATCATCAATATATTAATTTATATAGAATCTTAAATTTCGATAATGAAATAGTATAAAAAAAATCTCTAGTTATAGAATATCAAAATCTAAATATTAAATACATTTAGCTTTTATATAAAGTGTTAAAACAATATTATTGAAAATATATTAATTTAATTATAATCAAAAGGCTTTAGAACTTTTACATACGTTAGAACATTTTTTCTTGAAACTTATATATATTTAATTTATCTAAACATTATTTTAAATATAATTATATCTTAAATATTATATTTAGTTACTTATATTTATTTTAATTTTTGACTACATGGTGCTCCCTCTAAAGAAATTTTCTGGGTCTGCCACTGAATGAAGGTGAAATAATTGAAAACTTGTAGACATGGATTTATTTCAACATGCATATATTAGCATGAGCTCCGTAGCGGTCCCTTCATAGCAAGTAGACAAAACTATCAATTTTTCCAAGACCTTTAGGTTTATAAATAACAATGACTAACTATTTCGTACAATGAAAATTGTAGAAGCTTCTTTTAGGCCATGACAATGATTGGTTCATTGTATCCTACTAGTTTATAAATAATGTCATTTGCGCGCAATAAGTGTATCCTTTCATTTGTATTTCATTTGCATCAAGAAAAGATAGAGATACAAGTAAGCCTAGTGAGTTGTAAACAATGGAGGTTATCTTTACTAAGGTATTAAGGCGTACAGATATTGAATGCAGGTTGGCAATTCCAACAGAATGCATGGGTTGCTTTGGTCGGATTCTCCCAGGAATGCACTCAGTAGATTTTGAGGCCGTAGATAATACAGGACAATTATGGCCTTTCCGTCTGTCTACCCGGAAAAAGGGTTATGCTAAGCCTGTTCTTTCTACAGCAGGATGGCTAACATTTGTCCACCACAAAGATCTTCGGATAGGTGATATAATCACCTTTTTTAGGGACAATTATTAGAGTCATTAGATCATTTCAATATTATCCAAGGGCATGCTTTTATCCAAGCAGAGCAGCTAAAAAAATGTGGTGGGCGTAGTGTGCTTAGATTATTTGAATCTTGTAATTAAACTTTGAATGTGTGGTTTGGCGAACATAAGTCCAAAAAGTCAGGACCAATACCAGGCCATGAAAATAATTGATGGATGAGTTGCTCCCGTAATAACGGCATTTGACTTTAAGTAGAAGCTGGTCGTCAAACAATCATTAATTGAAGTTTAATGACGCTTGGAGTCAATAATTAATACATCCAATCAATGTTAAAAGCGAAGCACCTTCCGACGAATTTATAAACTGCTCTATAGAACTCCCAATATCCCATTTAGAATGAAAAATAATAATAAAAAAAATTCACATGAAATGATAAAAAAGGTTGAAAGTTGAGATTCTACTAAAAGAATTCAAATTTACAACACTACAAGAATTTTATCCATATTTATCACATTGTAATTTTTTTATTTGACGTTTTTTTAAAGAAGTGAGGAATATAAGACTAACTTGAAAGTCAAACTCATATTTTAATCTTACTTGACATTTTTTGTCCTTTTTTAATCCTATATTTATCGTATTTTTTGAAGCAGTGACAAATATATTAATTTTGTCTCTTTCCTCTTATATTTTCTTTTGGCTCCATTTTATTCATTTTCCCTCTATCTTTTATTTTCCCCTTTCGGTGAAAGTTTGCCCTAGCCATCTCTTCCTCTCGATCAAAAACCTAACTGTAGCTTTGGATTGGAATCATTCAAGATCTCTTGATCTCAGTTCTTACTCCCATTTCCAAGATTAAACCTTCACTTTTACCTCGTATTTAACTCGAATTTCATTTGATTCTTAGCTTGAAATTGTATTTCATTTGAGCTACATGGGTACCTCATTGGACTTCAAAGAAATGCCGAATCTGGAGTTCTAATAAGGTCAGTTCTTACATTATCATGTTTGATTGTCATCTCTCTATTCTAGCAAATGGACTTATGAATCGTTCTCTTTGAACACCTAGATTCAGCGCCACCTCGCCACCTCAATCTGCACCAAAGATCTAGGGATTTTTGGTGGCCACACCTATTCTTCCGGCTCCACCCCTCTACTTCAGGTTATTTACACTTATGCCATCGCTGTCTTCCATAAAACTTCACTCACTGCTCCCATCTAGGGTTTTCATTCCCTCTGCTTCTACTTCTCCTACGCTTCACCTATCTTACCCCCGTTTAAACCTCTGCTTTTTATTTTTATTTTTTATTTTTACGTTTTTTTCCCTCACTGCTCCCTCAAAAAAGGGTTTCCACTCTTCAAACTGTTTTGAACATTTTCTCAAACATGAGCTTGGCATCACTCAAAGCTCAACTGCTCCAGCCCTTTCACGGTGACGCAAATTTCTTCTACTGGTTCCAAAACAGACGATCAAGATCTCACCATCGGCAACGCCAACTGCAAGCCAGCCTTGCTGGTGAGCAACGAACTCAGGCGCAAGAAAATAGGTCCGCTGCAGCTGCCATGGGGTTTGCAACTTCTCCAGCTTTCTCTTCAGCTCCATCTTCGTTTCCTGTTGGCTCTTCTTCATCTTGTGGAGTTATGGGATATGATGGAGTAGAGGATCTTTTTTTAGTGTCTGGTCGAATTGGTTTTCTAGAAATTGAGTAGAGCTCCAGTGTAACATCGATATTATGCCCATCAGAGACTTCAAATTCGCACTACCAATCTGGCAAATGGATGGCGAAGTTAGTCTCTTAGAGTAATTTCTAATATTTTTTTCGTAAATTTTTTTATTTTTTTTCCTTATAGCTTCTCTTCTTCTCGGTTTGAGATTCAGAGCTCTTCCATATGTTATTATAAAATAATATATAAAACCAGCTTTCGCCATTTTTTTCCAGTTTGCAGGGAGAAAGAAAAAAGGAGATGGGAGAGAAGAAGAGAAATGGTGGAAGTGGAGAGTGAAAGGGGAAGAGAGAAGAGGTGAGACGGCAAAGAAATAGATGTTAATTCCTAGCACTTCAATCATACACAAATCCTTCACAACCATCAATCAACAAACCATCATCATCCTTGAACCATCCCAATTCATCTGGTGCATGAGAGTAAAGAGAGTGGAGAGAAGAAAGAAGAGGAAAACAAATAGAATGAAAGAAGAGACAAAGAGGTGCAATGTGGTGGGACTGCGACTATGTTGAGGCCACAATGAGGGGATCGGTGGTGTTGGTATTGCTGGGAAGAGATTGCGGAATGAGGTGGTGTTATTGATTTTTTTTTTAAAAATAATTTCTTAAAATTAGTATTATAAACGTTGAATTATGAGCTGGTGCGGTGGTAAGGCTGAAATTATTTTCTTGGAAGGGATGGACTTGAATCAAAAGTTTTTAAATCAAAAGTTTAAGTCACAAAATCCTGACTTGAGCACTTAGTAAACAGAGTAGGATTTTAATTTTATTCTTCTCTCCCTGACAAGTCTCATTCCATTGGCATTTATATGGGTTTTTAAAACATATACGTACAATTTGTATGCAGGTGAAAGGGCCAGTTATAGTGGTGGGTTGTAAGCTTGATTTAAGAGATCAGAGCCATCAAGTGAGCCTAGAGCAGGTCATGATGCCAATAATGTAACAGTTTTGGGAGATTGAAACTTACATCGAGTGTTCAGCATTGAAAAAAATTCAGGTATATAAGTTTTGATTGATAGATTGTTGCTTTGCTGTAGTTTTAGTAACCTATTTTTAATGTTGAAGGCATCTTGTGGGAATATATTTGCACTATAATAACATTATTATATCATTCATTGTGTACTTTATGTATTTTATGGCCTTTTCAGTTTTCTCATTATGATAAGTTTGTTGTAATTAATGTACTTCTTTTTTCACTTGCATGCATCATTGGCCTAGTTTGAAGCTGTAGGCTATAATCATTTATTATTAATCTGATGAATCTTTTAACTAGTTGGATAATATGTGATTACTGAAACAGAGCCATTGGTTTTAGAATTGGCATATAAGTAATCAGAATTGACACTACGTGAAAAATGACTTTTTGCGACGAAATTTTTCGTCGCAAAAAGTTAAAATTTCGTCGCAATAATTTTTTGCGACAAAAATAAATTCGTCGCGCTCCAGTCGCAATATGTGAGTCGCAATAGGTTTTTTTGCGACGATTCTGGAATTCCTCGCAAAAAGTCTTTTTGCGACAAAATTTTTCTCGCAAAAAGTGGTATTTTGCGACAAATATTTCGTCACAAAAAAGATCACATAACGTCAACTTTTTGCGACAAAATAAAAATTGTCGCAAAAGAGTATATTTTGCGACGAATTCCAATATTGTCGCAAATTGTTAGAAAACAACTCATTTTTTAATAAAATTATTTTAGTTAAAAAAGTTTATTGCGACCAATTTTTTCTCGCTAAATACTACCTTTAGCGACAAAAAATTCGTCGCAATAAATTTTTAACAAAAAAATTGATTTTTTTTAAGAATTTACAGATTTTATTTTTTAATTAGTTATAAATTTTAGAATAAATGACATGTCTCATTACACAACTTAATTCTTTATATTAATAATTTTATTAATTAACAACAAATTACCAAAAATTTATCACAATATATTTTTACAATATATCAACCTTTGTACATAGCAAAATTAAAAAAAAAATACAAAAAAGAGAAAGAAAAATACAAAACTTCATCCTCCAAAAATTCTTTTGTTGTTGACTTTGTATGAATCCTCCAATCTTCAAGTACAAGCCATCTTCAAAAATACCTATTAAAAACAAAAAAATAAAAATAAAATGTTAAGTAAAAATTAAAGCATAAAAAATGAGTTTATGAAAAAAACAATGTTGAAGAAGCAAAGAATTTGATAATGTTGAGAATGTTGAGTTGTATTCCATCTTCAAAAATACCTATCAAATAAAAGACAATAATATCAATCAAATATTAAAATAAATAAAAATATATTAAACTATTAAAGAAAATATATTATAACACAAAAGTAAAAGAAAGAGTAAAAGTATTTACCAAATGTTGGGAAAAGAAAAGGAGTAGAGAATTGGAAGTGATAGAAGAAAATGAAACAATCCAAAATTAACCCATGTATATATAATAAAAGTTGGATATTTTGCGACAAAATTTTAACCTTTAGCGACGAAAATTTTGTTGCGAAATAGTTTTTAAAATTATGAAAAAAATCAAAGCGGGAAAAAGTTCGCCAAAAATTTTTTTTTGCGACAAAATTTTGATATTTTGCGACAAAATTTTGATATTTTGCGACAAAATTTTCGTCGAGAAAGAGTTTCAAAATTTTGAAATTTCAAGAGCGGGAAAAAGTCCGCCCAAATTTCATTTTGCGACAAAAATTTTGATCTTTAGCGACAAATTTTTCGTCGCTAAAGAACTTGAAATTTTTAAAATTCTCAAGCGGGAATAAGTCCGCCTAAATTTTATTTCTTGCGACGAATATAAATTCGTATTTCGTCGCAAAAAACCTCATTTTGCGATGAAATTAAATCATCGCAAAACATCATATATTGCGACAAAATATTAATCTTTTTGCGACGAAAATTTCCTCACTAAAAATCTTTAAAAAAATGTTAAAGACTCTTTTATTTGTCATAAAAAGTATACAAATGTGAAAATTATAATAAAAACTAAGAAGATTTTGAAATTAATCATACTTGGACTTTGATAATTATAAATTTATTTAGTAATTAAATAAATTTATCCAAAATAATTAAATTTATTTAATATTAGGTTAAACCATACTTAGACTTGGATAATTATAAGTTTATTTATTAATTAAATTTTCATCCATAATTAAATTTATATAATATTGGATTGGTATTAAATAATTTGATGATAAATTAATAAATAATATAACAACCATATACAATAGAAATATAAAACATCATATGGTATTTAATTATTTTTTATTGAGTATTAAAATGTTAATAAAATATGTACAACAACTCAAGAATTATTTAACAAGTGTAAACAATAGTTAGACATTTATACATATGTCATAGTTGTTATATGAGCAATTACAAAAAAAAAGTTTCTTTAGTGATCAATAAATAATTAATTATTGATATTATAATCATATATGTAACAAAAAGATTCTATTCATTTTAGCTATAATTTATTTTAATTATCTATTTCTTTTAAAAACACTAAAAATATGTTTTACAAATTTAAAAAATTAATTTGTGATGGAGATAATTTAATTATTAACATATAAACGTATGTCATAATTGTCATATGTATTAAAGTGTTAACAAAATACACACAAGTCAACTATTATTAATAAATGTATAATACTTAAACATCTATACATATGACATAATTGTCATGTGCGAGTTATTGAAAAATAATTTTTAATACTTTAATAAATAAATAATCAAATATTCATATTATAATTATTATGTAACAAATGCATTTACTTTCAGTGAATATTTTTTATTATTTATTCATTTTACAAATGCTAACAATTAATATTTAAAATATCTTGACAAATGCAAACCATAAGTTTGTAATAGTTGTAATTTAATAATTGAATATCTATATATGTCATATTTGTTATTATAAGAAATTGAAAATAAGCTTTTCTAATTTGATTAGTAAATGATTACTTATTCATATTATAATTATATAAAAATGTAACAAAATTGCATTTATTTTCAAGTATAAAATGCCTTTAAATTAATTCTCCATTTTTTTATAAAAATAACAATTATTAAAAATATTTTTTACAATTATAAAAAATATTTTTTTTCATATAAGTAATTTAATTATTAGACATATATACATATACATATGTTACAAGTATCATATGCATTACGAATTAAAAATTAGGTTTTGCCATTTACCAGTAAATGATTAATTATTCATATAGTAATCAATATGTAACAAATGTATTTATTTTTTGTTATAGAGTTCATTTTAATTATTTATCTCCCTTAAAATAAACTCTAACAATTGTTTAAAATATCTCAACAATTTACTCAAAGCTATACGATAAAAATTAAAAGTCTAAGAGAAATATATTGTCTAAATTAATACACTTTATAACAAAAAAATAAAAAACATAATTATAGGCAACATTACATGATTATTAATTATTTATTTATTTATGTTTATTTGACATATAATTAAACGTTGAAAAATAAATTAGATTTTTAGAAGTTGGATTTTTTTTCCAATCTCATTTTCATCAATTAAAAATTAGTCATGGTAATAAGTTTATCATAATTGTAATTTAGCAGTTAGACATATATAAATCACACATAAATTAGATTATATATAAATAATTAGCAATAAATTTTATGCTTGATTATTAGATTATTAACGATTCATATCACACACACACACACGCACACACACACACACACACATATATATAGAGAGTTTATTTTAATTATTTATCTCTTTTACAAACACTAAATTTAGAATATCTTAATAGTTTTTCACATTTAAAAGCATGAATGGAATCACAAATGGTCTTTTTTTTTAATAAAAATTTGTATGAATATCCAAATGACCTTACTATATTTAAAAATTGTCAATTTATATAAAATCAAATTAGATTTTTAATACTTTCTTTATTCTTTTTTTTGTCATTTTTTAAACAAAGACTTATATATTAGACGAACCACGAACAAAGAGAAGAAAGCAAAAGAGGAAAGTTATTAAGTTTTAATTTTAAAAAAATAACTTTTTGCGAGGAATATTTTCTCGCAAAAGGCCATATTTTGCGAGAAATACATATTTTCGTCACAAAATGTCCAGTATTGTCACGTGTTCATAATAAGTTAGACAGGCTTTTCGCGAGAAATTTTTTTTCGCAAAAGGTTAACTTTTTTGCGAGGAATTTATTGTCGCAAAAGATCACATTTCGCGACGAATCAAATTTTCGTCGCAAAATATCCAATATTGTCAAGTGCATAATAAATTAGAATGGCTTTTTGCGAGGAATTTTTTGTCGCAAAATGTGAATTTTTGCGAGAAAATTTTCGTCGCAAAATATGACTTTTTGCGAGGAAAATTTTCTCGCAAAAAGTCACATTTTGCGTGGAATCTCGTTTTTGTCGCAAAATGTCCAGTATTGCCACGTAAGCATGGTAAAATAAAATGACTTTTCACGAGGAATTTTTTGTCACAAAAAATAGATTTTTTGCGACAAAAAATTCCTCGCGAAAGGTCACATTTTGCGAGGAATCACGTTTTTGTCGCAAAATGTCCAGTATTGCCACGCAAAATGTCCAGTATTGCGAGGAATAATTTTTTCGTCGCAAAATGTCAAGTATTGCCATATATGCATGGTGAATTAGAATGGCCTTTAGTGAGGAATTTTTTATCGCAAAATGTCTTTTTTTCGCGAGAAACATTATTTTGTCGCAAAAAATGTTCATGTTGCTATAAAATTTTTGTCACAAAATGACGTATGTGTGTTATACGTTTTGCGATGAAAAATTTGTCGCAATAGGTTTATTTCGTCGCAAAAAAAACTTCTCTAATTAGTCACTCGAGTTTTTAGCGAGGAAATGAATATTCGTCGCTAAAGGTTTTATTTTGCGACGAAAAATTCCTCGCAAAATATCTTTTTTTTGAAATGCTACCTTTTGTGACGAAATAATAATTTCGTCGCAAAAGGCCGCTTTTTGCGACGAATTTTATTTCGTCGCAAAAAATTTTGTCGCAAAAAACTGTTTTTCTTGTAGTGTGACATTTTGATTTAGGATACCTGAGGTTTTCTACTATGCGCAAAAAGCAGTGCTTCATCCAACAGGTTCTCTGTTTGATCAAGAAACTCAAGCTTTAATGCCCCGATGTGTGAGAGGCTTGAAGCATATCTTTATTCTTTGTGATCACAGCAGGGATGGTGCCCTTAGTGATTTAGAGTTGAATGATTTTCAAGTTCATTCTCCTTCTCATATTTTGCCTAGGTTGGGAAAGGGAGTGTCGATTTGTCCTCTATTTAATGTTCTTTTAATCAATGTGTTTTTTGAATTTGATGCCATAATGTTTAAAACAAATTTACGATAATATGTTGTATCTTGTTCTTGAGGTTTGTGGAGGACCTAATAATAGTTGTAACAGGTCAAATGTTTCAATTCTCCATTACAACCTTCTGAAATAGTGGGTGTTAAGAGGGTCGTGGAAGAGAAATTACGAGAAGGAGTTAATGATCGTGGTCTTACATTGGCTGTTTTCTTTTTTCTTCATGCATTGTTCATTGAAAAAGGACGTCTTGAGACAACGTCGACTGTCCTAAGGAAATTTGGATATAACAATGATATTAAACTTGCTAATGAATTAATTCCATATTCATCATTCAAACGAGCACCTGATCAGGTAATTTTTTGTTAAACTCCACAAATGATTGCAACTACCACAATACACATCATGTGACCTTAGCTATTGTTATTTTGTTGATGGTTCTGATTCAGAGATATTTAGGGTTAAGCGTCGTACTTCATCAAAAGTGGAGAAGAGAACTGTGAATTATACAATATCCTCAAAGCATTTTGAGCATCAGATATTATTTGTAGTGCTCTGAGCTTAGTTTCTGATGTATTTTGTTGCTATCATTTGTATGAAACTATAACTGAATATCTTCTAATATTGTGCACTTTAACTTGTTTTCTGTTGTGGTTAATTGGGTGTTCATTAACTAATTGATGGCATGATGTAGGATGATGCCATGAAGGCTTAGATGGTATTGGTGAATGTGGGGATGGAATTTTTGAAATCCTTGAAATATAAACTTTACATGTTGAAGCTTGGAGTTGAGGTTTATGTATTTGAGTTTACTCTTTAAATTCCTCGTCTCAAGTCTTCTATAGGGAGTATTCTCATGGACTTTATTATCTCTTCAACTTTTTGTATTAAAAGAAAATATCTTGTAAAAATGAAAAAATAAAAAATTAGAAGAGTCTTATTTCTTCTAGCACCGAGTGACTCTTTCACCCCATTACTTAGGGAAGATAAAAGTATTTCTTCTGCCACTTGCTTTCAACTATTAAACTGAAATAGTGTAACTAATTGATCTGGTTGTCAAAGTTGTATATTGTGAGTCTGCAATTAAGACTGATCAGATTAAGGTTGACAAGGAAACCTAAGAAATGCTTGCTGCTCTTGGCATGTCTGACATTTCTGGGTTTGTTGAAGTTGAACCACAGGCGATGATTGCTCCTACTGTTTTTGGTTGGGGTGGTGGACCAGGCAGGAGGTACTAAGGTAATCCTAGCTTTGCTGAGAAGTTTAGAATAGATGTTTGTTTCATTTGGACTTATGTTTGTTATGGATGATTATATGAGTAGTTTTGTTTGTGATTTCGAGACAAAAATTAGTTGAACTTGCAAAGATACTTCAGTTGGTCTAATGGATGGATTTTTGTTGTCATATTATATTATATTTTACCATCTAGTTAGTTCATTTTGCTCAGCGGACGTGCTAAAAATTTGCCCTGTCTGAATTAGATTGAAGCTATACTTATGGCAGTGTGGAATTTGATTTTGTTGTTGAAAGGAAGTATGTAGTTGCTTAGCGTCAACATTAACAAATAACAATGGCAGTATGGCCACTACTTGTTGCACACATGATTTTCTGATGAAGTTCTCAGTTAAGAGATAGATAACATTTGAGAATAAGATTTGATTACTGATATCTTTCTGATGCTCTGTTTACTTGCCTAAGCATTCCACTACTTGGGACAAATTTACAACTACTATTTGTAAAAGAAAAAGAGTTTTTCTGGAGGTTTGACACATAAAACACTTGTTGTTCCATTCACATGCTCATGGAAGTTAAACTTGTCTATTGTTCAGTATCCCTAGATGTAGGCATTATGCATTATATATATTATCATCTCAGTTGTTGTATTGACAAACTTTTATGATACAGGCACGGTTGCTTGAGAGGACCCCATCACTAAGCGATTTAAATGAACTTGTATATGGACAGGTAATGATGACTTTGTCTTATTCATGACTACGACAGTAAGAAAGGAGCTTCATACTCCATTATCTGATCGCTCTTGCACCCATCTGGAATTTGACATTTCTAGCACTGGACTTTCGTAAGTTTATCTTTTGCTAGTTTTTTGTTGACTTGTTATAAGGATGCTGTTGCTTTTTTTAGTTCTTTTTTTTCTTTTTTTTCTAGAAGTAGCTTCTGTTTTCTTTGCAGCAGTTGCCCCACGCTTGCAACCAAGATACTATTCAATTTCCTCTTCCCCAAGGTGAATATAATTTTTATCTTGTGGGCAATAGAGTTCTGTTATCTTTCTGATTTTATATTCTTATTGGCCTTCATTTGTATATTCCTTGATATGGGGTTGAGATTTTTGTTTTTATTAAATTTGAGCTATAGAACGGCTGATGAAGTATTGTTTCAGGTATTGCCATTTTTATTTTCCAGCTCTATTACTAACTTTTTTATATCACTTGCTAGGGCTGGGGTTGTGCCTATCGCTCTCTACAGACTATCATTTCACGGTTCAGGCTCCAACACTACAGGTCCATAGATGTTCCTTCGCATAGGTGAGAAAATACCATGCCAACTCTTCTCTTTTTCCACTTTCTTAGCAATATACTTTTAATAGTCTACTTTTCAGCAGATGACTTTCAAGTTCTTTTAGTCTAGCTGTTACAAAACTATGATTTCTTATGATACTACACCTGGATCAGTTATAATTGAAAAATTAAATTCCTCCTTATTTGTTGGTATCAATATCATGTGGTTTAATCTGAAAAATTGCTTTTTTCAGGGAAATACAGCAGACACTTGTAGATATTGGTGATAAGGACCCTTCCTTTATAGGTTCATGTGAATGGATTGGTGCCATTGAATTGAGCTTTGTTTTGGACAAAGTTCTGGGTGTAAGTAGGCGGTTCCATTATAGAAATTACTGCTCATGGACTGATTTTGAGTTGTGTTATGGTCCTGCTATAAAGTCCTCATCCTCCAATTTTCAGATATGTTCATCTAGTTTTGACTCGCTTAAGTTGCTGCAATGAGCAGGTTAGTTGTAAAGTCATAAATGTTACGTCTGGAGCCGAACTTCCTGAGAAATGTCGAGAGCTGGCCTTGCACTTTGAAAGTCACGAAACACCCATTATGATTGGTCAGTTGGACAAATAAATACATTATTCCTTTTATTTTCCATATTTTGTAGTGAATTTGTGCATCCATACAGGGCGCCTTTTTCACAGCTAAAAAGAATAATTACTTCTCTACCATTACAGGTGGTGGTGTCCTTGCATATACTTTATTGGGAGTTGATTACAATGAAGCCAGTAGAGATTGTGCGTTTCTCATACTTGATCCTCACTATACAGGTAATGATGAACACAAGAAAATAATAAATGGAGGATGGTGTGGGTGGAAGAAGGTCATTGATAGCAAGGGAAAGAATTTCTTCTTACATGATAAATTCTATAACCTACTACTTCCATAGAGGCCTAACATGGTATAGTTGATGCTTACATTAGGAATAGTGAGGGGTGTGCCTACAAACCCTTCTCCAAATGCAAATCCTAGTTTCTGGGTTTTATATGTAGTGAAAATAGTAATTAGGGGAAGTGAGAGTGATGAAAGTCACAAGTAATATCTTCTTCAAGCAGAAAAATCAACTTTCAGTTTATGAACAGTAAATTTTCTCAATTTGCAGAAAAATCACTCTTCAATTTCACATCATGACATGTTTGATGTGTTAATATCTTAACTAATCACTCTTCAATTTGCAGAAAAATCACTCTTCAATTTCACATCATGACATGTTTGATGTGTTAATATCTTAACTAATCAGATACCTTTTTTAATTTTTCATCTTAAATGACTTTATTGAACTACCTGACTATTTGATGAACAATTTATTATTCCTGTGGAACATATGGTTTCGAGTTACTCCTTTTTTGTGAAGCTAACTGTCTTCTCTAATTTCATGTTTACATTTTGATATTTTATTTTCTTATATTTAAGAAAAAGTAATGGCTATATCCATTTTGTGATTGATGTGCAAGAGATATGGAGTTGGACATTAACATTTTAATTGATAAATATTCAAATATTTTTGCATTTGGTTTTACATTTGGGTGATAATGTCTATTAGCACCTCTCTCTCTCTCTCTCTCTCTCTCTCTCTCTTTGTATCTTTTGACATGAAACAGTCAGGTCAAGAAAAAAAGGAAGGAAAGAAAAAAGAATACTTTTAACCCATATTTTTTTCTCTAGAAATCTGTCCTTGCTCTCTAGCGCCGACTTTAAAGTGATGTGACTCTCTATGTTTTTTCCCCCCTTCCACTATAGCTTGCTGGTGGTGCAACATGAATGCAACAGTTGAAGGAACGTCTTGAAAAAGACTTGCTAGAGGTACCTTTTATGATGCCCTTATCTTTTCTTTTGTTTTTGGATTTAAATCTCTGGATATTTGCTTAAATTCAATTTATGTACTATTTTCAATTATGTTAAAGTTTGGTTTTCATAATGTTGTCTTGTTGTTACGGCATTGAGGGATAGATTTTTTTTTTGTACTATTTTCAATTATAAAGTTATTAATCTTTGCGTAGTTAGTTTATTGTTCAAACAGTGTTCATGTAGGAGTGGAGAATATCATTAGAGCTTTCTGTCAGCCTTCAAATGATGTATCGAATCTGCACTTTTGTATTGCAGGGCCATAGATGATATAGCTACTACACCAACCAAAATATGCACAAAACTGTGAAGATCTACAAAAGTGATTAAAAAACTTTCTGAATCCTTCAGATTCAGGTTCAGACAGGGGTCTCTTGTGTGTATTTTCCTAATAACCAATCAAACATTATATAATTCCTTTAAAATCCCTAAACTGTATATACGTATACACTTAGAACTACTATTTTGTTTTCCCTTTCTGCTGAGAAGCATTGTGACTATACAATGTATCTTAGTTGCATAGAGAAGTTGTTAGAAACGTATGAAATTGTCTTTTTCTAATCACATATTTATCATAACTTTTATAATTTTTTTATAATAGTAAGATTTATGTGAATCCCTTTTCCCCTCTTACATTTCCCTCTATCTTTTCATTTCCCTTGTCTGCTCGTCCTTTTTATTTCAACTCTTAGCAAATATTTGCCCTAGCCGTCACTCTATCACTCACCCAAATCATCAACTACTCAATTCACACCAATGATTTCGTATCATATCCTCCTGACACTGTCTCCCTTGTTTTCTTTATTCATTCAATTGTACGTGGCTCTCACTAAATAGGTTTTGTGTGTTAGATTCAGGGCCAGCACTCTTCAACTGAAGATTGTTTCGTTTTTGTGGGACTCAACAGTGAAGATATGGAATTTGAGCATTTGTAAGCGTAGAGCTATGCTGGCTGGACATTCGGGGTGTGTGAACTCTACGGACTTGTCGCTAGATGGCTTGTTGTGGACGAATGAAGGAAAAGATGGGGTGATATTGTTGTGTGATTCCATGACTGTCATCATCAGTGACAAGTCTAATGACCAGGCGCACACTCTTTCTCACTAACAAATTTTAATTTTTTAAATACAAATGTAGAATCCATTGAAGTGAAATGGTGTTGCATTTTTTTAATTTGAAATATTTGTTGCTATTCAAATCTCGAGAAAGCTCCCACTTGGTGGCGTCACGTGGAAGTGAAAGTGAATTGAAGTTTCTATTTTGTTCATCTTATATTTTTATTAGTTCGAACAAATTGTTAGTTTTAGTAGATAGTTAACTCTTCTATGTCCTTGTGGCACTAGTTAGATTGTTAAGTTTTTGTGAAATTCAATACTCCTATTCCAATTGGAAACCATGTGCAGTTCTGGAGCAACTATCAACTGTGAATGCTGGTTTTATTCCACTTCGTCTTTTTATTGTTCTCAACATTTTAAAAAGTATTATATGACCACAATACTGTTCTTTGTTGAAAAGGTTGTTGGTCACATTATTGGTTAACACATGTTTGATGAAATAAGATAGTTTCTGTTGATAATGGATATTGAAGTAGGTTCTGTTGATAGTGGATATTGAAGTCCTAATGTTTTCATCAGACACAAACAGTATTAATAAATGGCAATAAGTGCAGTCATAGAAAACATAGCACTAAAGCTGATGCTGCATTTGAGTCTGTTAGATCATCGATGAATCAAGGATAGCATGTTGTGGTGTTTAACTCTACTTAGAATAGCATGTTATTAGTTTTATGATCTCATAGCTTTCAAATGCTAAACCATTTTGTTCCAATCAGTTTTCTTTTGGTATACTTGTCAGGGTTGATGAGTTTTTACGTTAGAGTTGGTTTTCAAATTCGTGGATTTTACTGTATCCTTTTGTTTTTGTGGAAATGCAAATCCTCTGTGAGAAATTATTAACCATGGATTGAGATTGGATCAGATTGCTGTTGGCAGAAAATTGCTTTACTGCAGGGCAGTGGTATTTTAAGGAGAAATCTGGAAAATAAGTAAATCTATCGCTGTGTATATAAGTGCCATAGATCTAAAAGGATAACAGTAAACTTTGTATGAATAATATGGTTCCATAGCTGTATTTTTTATTTTAGGTAAGCCTGTACATGTTTTACTTGCCTGTGTCTGATAATCATCATGGTCTTTATTATTATTGTTATTTTTTTCCATCCAACATGAAGAGGATGATATATTTCTCGTATTTGATTGACTATTTTTCTTTTATTATGTTAGGAGTTTTATTCTCTCTCTTCTGCTTGCTGTATTGGTGAGCGTAAGTGGAGTGCATTATGCACTCCAAATAGAACAATGAAGTTGCAAGGCTCTACAGCTGTTAGCTTTTCACCTAAGCTTGAGTTTGATGATGGCGATGTTGATGATGATCTGGATGCAGCAATGAAGGAGGAACTTGACAGGTTGGGTGGGCATTTGAGTTTTATAATTTTTTTTCTGATTAAGATGACGAATTTAATATTTAACTTCAAATGGGAATTCAAAGTAAATGCAAAAACCGCTGTTGATGCCTCATTTTCTAGATTGGATCAACATTTTCTGGTGGTAATATTTAAGTTAGGATATGTTGCTTTATTAACTTGCTGGGATTTATGAAAATAGGTATAAGGCTCTAGCTATTTGGGGGTCATTTTTTAACTTGGATATTAAGATCTTGTCTTTGATTATAGTATATCAAATGCTCATTAATGTATGAATTATTGTAGATCAAAGTTATTATTTATTTCCCCCAGTGATTTTGTAACTTCATGTTTTGATGTTTGGTAGAATACCATTTGTTATGAACAAGTAGTTTCCATGGTTTTGAATTCATTCCAAGATCCCCATCCCCGTGTGCGATGGGCAGCTATCAATGCAATTGGACAGTTGTCCACTGATTTGGGCCCAGATTTGCAAACACAATTTCATCAAAGGGTGTTGCCTGCATTGGCTGGAGCAATGGATGATTTCCAAAATCCTCAAGTACAGGTACATGAACCTGTGTTTGTAATATATTTCTAGGCTTGTCCAGTGTATCTCCTTTTGGGGAAAAAATAGTTATCACTCGTATGAATTAGGCATTTCTACTTCCCAAGTCATTTGTTCTTTAAGTTTCATTTTGTTAAATTTTCAGCCTACACAATTGGTATTAGTAATTTATAATTGAAACAAAGCTGCTTTTTCAAAATGCCTGTTTAAGGCGAAAATGAGAAATTGGTTTTGTTTTACAAAGTTTTTAATTTTTTCATCTCCTTAGTTTTTGACCATCATTGAATTAAATCCTTCCACTATTTGTTTTATCTGTTGGAAGCCACTGCTTCACATTTGATAACCAACTTTTTTCATTTTTTCTTTGCTTTATTATTCAATTTAAACTTCTAGTGTTCACTGTCATTTTGGTGACACAGGCCCATGCTGCATCGGCAGTGCTCAACCGGTAGTGCTCAACTTTAGTGAAAATTGCACCCCTGATATCTTGACTCCATATTTGGATGGAATTGTGAGCAAACTTCTTGTACTCCTGCAGGTACGTATCTATCTTTCCTTATCGACCATGTTCTTAATATTTTACTTTCTTTAAGTGGATCAAAACATCCTTAGATGTTTGTTGAGGGTAGCCCTGTTAATTTTAATTCTTAAGGTGATTTTAGATGGTTTCTCATATGTCTTGCTATGTTATAATAATATTATTTTAGACAGTCATTGCCAAGTGGTACCAATAATATTTATTTTTCAATTTAGAATTTAATGGTGATGAATTGAAAATAAGAACTTAATAGCCGAAGTCTATGCTGTGATAAACTTTTAGCCCTGGTATGAATATTTAATTGTATTTATTCTTTAAATTTTTATACAAATGTATTCTTATATGTGCAATAGGAAAATAAAAATGTGAAGGGTGCTTCTTGTATTGCAATAAGTGGGTTCCCTTGTCTGTGTTTTTGCCTCATATGGGATATCATTTTTCTTCCTCCTTTTCCCTTTTTGACCTTAAGAATCTATTTATTTTGTTTGTATGGAATGCAGAATGGAAAACAAATGGTGCAAGAGGGTGCTTTGACAGCTTTAGCATCTGTTGCCGATTCATCACAGTTACTTTATAACCTTGGGATCGACCTAATGGATAGAATAGCTGCCCTGTTGTTTGTCTTACCTATACTTCATAGCTTAATTGTGTATTGTTATATGCAGGAACAATATATTAGGGACGCAATTGGTTCTCCATTGCTCTCCTTCACCTTGATGCAACCACATGCGGTAAGTTGCTTTAAATAAGTACAGTTTAAGTTAGTAAATAGTTGCATTTTAATTCAGTTTGACAGTTCAAGTTATCTTTTTTATATTATTTATCTCACCTTTTTTTGGTGATTTGTTTGAAGTTAGTATTATGTTTTGCAAATATTTTTGTGCAAACCTTTTTATCTGAATACAACAATTATGAACAAAATGGCAATTTGTGATGTGATGTACCACAGAAGTTGGCTGGTTAGCTTGATTTTAATTTAAGCATATTGCATTTCCTATGTATTGGTGTAATTTAAGTCAAAACAATTTGTTCATGGTGTACTGTTGACCATTGCATGTATATGATTAATTTTCTAAGCTAATCTACTTAAGTAATTTGTAAATTGAATTTGTTATGAACAAGTTAAATTGAATTTGTTATAAACAAGGTAAGTGTGTTGATTTTGTACAGTTTAAGTTTAATTTTGTACTTATTGGACTGTTAAGTAGTAGGTTGACTTCGTAAATAGGTTTCATGGATTTTTTTTTTGTTTTGTTAATTTATGCTCTGTAGCTAGCTTTTATATTTTCAATTGTTATATATTTGATTTTCTGGATCATGTTAAGATGTTATATATTTGATTTTAGATGATGTTACAAACATGGAGAAGTTCTACCAATAGTGCGATCCTGGTGGGTTTCTTTTTTGTTTATTCTTTTCTTTAATTTTGTTTGTTTGCTTGGTTTATTTAATTCAAAATATATTACATTGGCTGCCAATATTGGTTGTTAAGATATTTTGGTGGTGTTTAGTTAACGGCTTTGTTTTTTTTTTTTTCAGACCAATATTATCTGAATTTTGTTATTATTTTTCCTGTTTTGTATGAATTGTTGGTTAATCTGTTTTTTATTTTTTTCTATTTTGTTGCTCACTTACTGTCTAAATTGTGCTGAGAATTGCTGAGTTCAATTTTTTTCAGACCAATATTATCTGGTTAATATTGTCTAAATTGTTGCTCACTTACTGTGCTGAGAATTGCTGAGTTCAATGTTCTGGATATCAAAACAAATAAAAAATAAAAAGAATGCAAAGTTCAAAGTTGGTTGTGTTCTTTTTAGCCGTTTTTATTTTTTGACTTTTTAGGCAAGTTTTCTACTATAGCATTTGAAGCTTCCTTTTGCACAACTTGTATTTGGATTTCTTTTGTATTCAATGCTAATTCAGAATTGCTCTAGTTTTGCTACTTTGGTTGTTTAGGCTAGCAAAGCAGGTAGTTTGTGCAATAAATATAACAAGATAATGTATTTAGTTTGTATTGTTCATTATATGTGACTCACTTGAAAGTAAATAGTTTGTGCTAACTATTGCATCTTCAGCATTTATTTTCTTTGCTAGGATTTCGATCCATGTATTTTTGTCCAATGCACGTTTTCTTGTCTATAGTGGCTTAGTTTTGGTTGTGGTTGCTGTACTTATTTTCTGATTTGAATCATTGAAAGTGAATGATTGGTATGCTTTAAATTACGGTCAAATATTGTAAGCTTAAGTTCTAGTACCATAAAACTCATTTTTGGGTTGCAATCTGCTCTACTTTTGCAGTAAGTGCTGAAATGCAGGAGCAACGGGTAAAAAGTGTAGCTGCTGGTTAAGAACTACAATGGTCTTTAAATTTGCTTCAGTTGTTCTTTTTCTGATATTATTTAATTTGCTTATTGACATGTCTATTATTATGATTGTTACAAAGAACTATTTATATCTCTTTTTAATTAAACACTCGGCATAGATCATTTATTTTAATAGTGTATAATAAATCTAGGAGAGGAGCTATTTGTGTGTGTTGTATATGCCAAATTGGAGTATTGACAAAATCGTACATGGTAGAAAAATAACAAAAATTAGTACTATTATGTTTTTTATTATGTTTTTTAAAGGAGCAAAACCATATCTGTAATTACAAAGCCATATTTATCGGTCAAAAATCGATAAATATTGTACAATCCATATTTATCGGTCAAAAACCGATAAACATTGTACAACACAAAATGGAATCATATTTATCCGTAAACAAGCGTCAAATATGATGAAATTCAAAAAATTTAGCGTTAGCCAGCCATATTCATCGGTCAACAAGCGTCAAATATGATAAAATTTAAATAATTTGACCGTTGGCAGCCATATTTATCGGGCAAAAAGCGATAAATATGGTAGGGGATCATATTTATCGGTCAAAAAACGCTAAATATGGTGAAATTTAAAAATTGACGTTATAATATCATATTTATCGGTCAAAAAGTGTCAAATATGATGAAATCAAATAATTCGATTGGCAAGCCATATTTATTAGGCAAAAAACGCCAAATATGATGAAATTTAAATTATTTGACCGTTGGCAGTCATATTTTTCGGTCAGAAAACGTCAAATATGGTAAAATTTAAAAATTTTGACCATTATAATGTCATACTTATCGGTAAAAAAACGTCAAATATCGTGAAATTTAAAAATTTTGACCGTTATAATGCCATATTTATCAAACAGAAAAGCGCCAAATATGATGATTTACCGTTGCTAGCCATAATAGTCGGTCAAAAAGCGTCAAATATGGTTAAATTTAAAAAATTTAATCGTTATAATGCCATATTTATCGGACAGAAAAGCGCCAAATATGATGATTGACTGTTGCTAGCCATACTAGTCGGTCAAAAAGCGCCAAATATGGTGAAATTTAAAAAATTTGACCGTTACTGTACCATATTTGTCGGTAAAAAGCGATAAATATGTTACAATTCAAAAAATTTGGCCGTTAGAATGCACTATATTTGTCATAAGAAGTGACAAATATGTGATTTCTTTAACAGTATATAATGGGTTATATTTGGCGTTCATATGTGACAAATAAGACTTATACTATATTTGGCGTTTTGACCGACCGCCAAATATTGGCAAATGTACCATATTTGGCGGTGCCATTGGTGGCGTTTTTATGACCGCCAAATATTGTCATATTTGACGGGCAAAGACCGCCAAATATGGCGTTTTTTCTTGTAGTGCAAATTATATAATATGTTATTTTGTGCACAAAAAAATTTAAAAATTTGAGGATCCTAATGTCAAGTTATGCAAATCTAATAAATTATATAATATGTAAACCCCACGAATTAGGATCTCTCTTTAGCTTCGTAAAAGATTAACAAGTGTGGCCATCTTCTTTATTATTCAATGCTTTGACTTGGATTTCTGAAAAGAATGTTTATTTTCAATTTCAACAAGCCAGAATAAAGTAATGCATAGATTAAAAAGATTCAACATCTTTCGTGTTGTGTCTTCATCTCAGGATCTACCCAAAAGAATGATACTATGTTTATAATTAATATCCCTACAAACTCTATTGTTGATGCACGATTTCCGGACGGCCAGGAAGCGAGTCAGGGATCGGATCGTAAGTCGGTTCCAATCCTGCGAACAAAGAAAAAACGGTCAGGGATGCCGGCGGTGGTGCCGGCGAAGACCCTCCGACGCTCAAGTCAGTTTCTGACACTCCGAAATTTTCTGGGAGAATTTCCTAGAGAGAGAAGCTCTCAAAAGTAAAGGAAATTTAGAGAGAGAATAAGTTCAGAAAAGTGTGCATACCTTGAGCAATAATTTAAAGGGTTTTTATAGGAGTCAAGATGGGTTATTGTGGGACCCAGATAATGGGCTTCAGTAATGGGCTTACTGTATTAGAAATAATTGAGGCCTAATATTGTTATGGCCATAACAGTAGTTCCCCCAGGCCCAAGTCGACCAATGGGTCGGTGTAGGGACTATTTAACTATTCTGGGCTGTAAATCAAATGTACTAGGAGGCCGGCCCAAAGATGCAATTTGCTACACATGCATGCTTAGTGTGGTTTAAACCCTAAATTGGTGCCCTATATAAGATACAAGTGCTGGGGAGTAGGGTTTACTCAAAGATAGGAGAGAGCACCCTGGAGGCAAGCAGTGCAAGCGACCCCAGCAAACAGAACTCTTCAATCCGAGGAAGAATTCTCCAGCCACCACAAGTAAGTATTTCTTTCTTGCGTATACTTCGGAATGCATGGATTAGGTTTAATTTTTGTAATTATTTTTGTCTTGTTTATATATTTTTTTCATGCAAAAATTCTGTACGGATTATGCCCTATGTGTGTGTATGTGATTTGTGTGAGAATATGAAAACGTTTGCATGTGTTTTCCCTTGCAGGTTCGTGTGTGAAAGAAGAAGAAACATGAGTGTGTGTTCGGGTGCGAAGGAGGGAAAGTGAGGATGTGTGTAGGAGATTTGGCCCGCATGGGCGAGCGGCGTGCACAGCATGTTCGTGCGTGCGAAAGGCGACCACGCGAGGTCCCGGAAGCGCAGGCGCGGCCTCGCGAGGCCCTGGGCGTGCGGGAGTGATCCCGCGATGCCCTGGGCGTGCAGGCGTGGCCTTGCGAGACCCTGGGCATGCGGGAGTGATTCCGCGATGCCCTGGGCTTGCAGGCGAAGGCCTGGGCGCGCAGGCACGTTGTTGCGAGACCTCTGGGCGCACGGGCGAGCTGCTGGAAGGCCCTGGGCGCGCGGGCGAGCTGCTGCGAGGCCTTGGAGTCCCCTGGTTTGGGGGGCAAGCTCCCGAGGCGCTGGGCGCACAGGGGGCGAGCCCTCGAGGCGCTGGGCGCACGGGGGCGGCGAGCCTGCGAGGCACGGGCTGTGCTGCATGCGGCATGCAACGTTTACGCAGCGTGCAGGGACCCCTTCGAGGAAATTCGAGTTAATGCGGGGGCATTTCAGCAATTTTTGGAATTTCATTTTTTTACTGTGGGGGTGTTCATGCAAAATTTTGAAACTTTTATTTAAAATAGTGGGGGTGTTTCTGCGAAATTTCAAACTTTGATTTAAAATCGTGGGGGTGTTTTCACGAATTTTCAAACCTTGATTTTAATTCGCGAGGGTGTTTTTGCCAAATTTCAAACCTTGATTTTAATTTGTGGGGGTGTTTCTGCGAAATTTCAAACCTTGATTTTAATTCGCGGGGGTGTTTCCACGAAATTTCAAACCTTGATTTTAATTCGCGGGGGTATTTCTGCGAATTTTCAAATTTTGATTTTAATTCGCGGGGGTGTTTCAAACTTTGATTTCAAACCTTGATTTTAATTTGAGGGGGTGTTTCCGCAAATTTTCAAATTTTGATTTAAAATCGCGGGGATGTTTCCTTGAATTTTCAAACCTTGATTTTAATTCGTGGGGGTGTTCCCACGAATTTTCAAACCTTTTTTTCTTTTAAAACAACTATACTCTTTTGGTTGAGGACCAACAGGATATTTTCCCTTTCATGGGCAAAAAGTTTTTTTTTCGAGAGCTATTTTGAAAAACTTTCAATACAGTCCCCCAACATTTCTTTCCTTTTATCTCTTTCCTCCCTTAGTAGACTTGGTTTGATGATTAACGACCCCTCTTTGACTGTGCAGATGGCTAGAGTTAAAACCATTGTGAAAGTGCTTCGGGGGGAATCGAGTCATCAAACCCAGTCTTCAAGGGATAAGGATCCTGTGACTAGCTGTAAAGAAGTTAATGAGTTTTACGAAAACTTCTTCGGTCCGGATCGTGAGCTAGGACAGAATTCTGTTAACCACAAGATGGTAGACACTGAGGGGGAGAGCGACTGGTCATCCTCTGCTACCTCAGATAGTGAATCGGAGGTTGAAAAATGGTGGGAGGCCGACCATATTGATAATCAACTCCCGAGCGATCGATTAAAAATATATAGAGCCCATTTCCTTATCCCGGCTTCAGTCATCCTATTTCTTCCAAGAAAAGGTGATCGGTGGAGTAGGCCACTGCGAGGTATCATTGGTTTAAGCCTAAAGTTATTGAGAGTTGGTCTCCGGGTGCCTTTTGATAATTATGTTCGTCGGATGCTCGATGCTATGGGCATTGCCCCTACCCAACTGTTGACCAATGGATGGAGACTTCTGATAGCTTTTCAAAGTTTATTCAGAAGCGCAGGCCTTGGTGATCCTGTCATCAACCATGTTAAGTACATTTTTGCCATTCACCTACCGAATGGAGAGAAAACGGGTTACTATTATATATCCCAGCGAGGGAAGGCGGATGACCCCAACCGCCTTTTTGGCATCCCCTCCCATGTGAAAGAATGGAAGTATAAACAATTCTGGTGTGGTGGCGGTTGGAAGTATCAAGAAGGTGCTCGTCCCAAGGGGGAGAAGTTGAGGATCAGGAGGCGTTTTGGTTTTTGTGGTACCCTATTATAATGACACCCTATCCGCCTTTGTTATGACAACTCTTGATCAACTGACATTCTTTTCTGTTTTTAATTACAGCTCCTTGGACCAAACGTTAGCTGTTATCTCAGAAAGAGAGAGACGACTTGCAAGTGGTACTCAAGTTACCCGTGGACTCGAAGAATGTGAATAGCCTCTCTGATCGGGAGCAATTGGTCCGTCTTGGCTTATCACCCCCAATTCCTCCGGAAGGTAAGCTTGATCATTACTTTCTGATCTTACTTCATCAAGCATGTGCTTGTTATCTTTCCAGTTTTACTTTCGCGCAGGACTATTTCCTTTACATCCTACCAAGAAGCAATTTGCTCAACTCGTAGCCAAGATGCCGCTTAAGCCCTTTACTCATGACAGGTCTAGTTCTTCCCAGAAGAAACGGAGCGGAAGTCCTCCAACTCTTGGACCTTCGAAGAGGAGAGCTAGTGGTCACAAGGAGATTCCCATACGGAAGTCAGTTCCTGATAGGTCAACCTCCGTTCAGCCTGCGGATGAAGTGGCAACCTCGAAGCCTATTGGGAGCAAGTTACCCTCAGCCTCTCAACTACCCAAGCGTTTTACTTTTGATAGCACGGGCTTTCAGAGTGGCTCAACATGTGGAGACTACCTTCGGGAATTGTCTCAAAGTGCTGCACGTCTCATGCCTACCAATGTCTTTTCAGAGAATGTAAAACTCACATACTTTGATGTGATCGCCGTCGGGATGGGCATCATACTTCAAGTTAGGTTTTACTGAGACCCCTCTTTTTTTAAAACTTTTGAAAGTCATGCCTTATCTCTTTTCCTCTCTTTGCCTTTCTTTCTATAGGCGACAGGACCCTTAGCTCAAGGAGAGTCTACCAACACCAACCTCCTCAAGGAAGTCAACCATCTCACTTCTGAGGTTGACGACTGGAAGGCGAAACATCTAGTCTGCCTCGATAACTTAACCGAAACGAAAAGAAAGATGGCAGAAATGAAGGAACAGATGGGCAGAATGAAAGCAGACTTGTCCGAAGCCAAGAAGGAGGTAGCTATACAACATAAGAGGGCCAATGATTTTGGCCAAGAGCTTCGAGAGAGGGCTGTTACTGAGCAGAGTAGGATTGACAAAGCAGTTGCTTGCTTCCGTAGGGGTCGTGTCTACTAGCAAGCTATGGAACGCTCCTATATTGATGGAGTCAATGGGGTGCGTAGATGGTTCCATGACCGCTGCCCAGAGATTGATCAGTCACCCATAGCTGAAGAGTTGAACTTGGTGGCAGAGTCTATCCCGACAGCGAACTCTGATCCTGAGCAATTCTGCCGTCTCATCCTTAAAGATGAGGATTATGAGTCGACATTGGACACAGCTACCTGGGAGGCCAAGCAAGGCGACTCTACCTCATCGTCTTCAGATGAAGAAGGAGATGATGAGGCCACTTCTTAGAGTTAGTTGGAATTGATTTTATCTTTTATTGTCTTTGCTTTCAGTTCAATGTTATAGGTGAGGATTTGTCTTTACTTGGACTATATGTATAGCACTCCTTAACCAATTTTGAAGTAATAAGAACTCCAATAATTTTCTTTTTCTAGTGTTGTATTCTTTTACTCTTTCCCTCCTATCGCAATTTGATCATACATGTGTTTTAAGGATTGATAATCACAAAAATTCTGAATAAACTGAACACTTTATTGATAATCTCTTCATTGGTCTCCCTATGGGAGTTGTTACACATGCACAAGCTCCTGGAAGGAGTTACTGTACATATAGAGAGATTACAGGTAGTACTTCTTCAAGTGCTCAATATTCCATGGATGATGAAGCGACCTCCCATCCATGGTGACCAATCTGTAGGTGCCTGGTCGGATGACTGCCTTGACTTGATATGGACCCTCCCAGTTGGGTCCCAATGCTCCATCAGTGGGATCTTGGGTACTTTGTAGTACTTGTCTCAAAACCAAGTCTCCCTCTTGGAAAGATCGGCGCTTGACCTTAGAGTTGAAATATCGAGCAACCTTCTCTTCGTAAGCAGCAACCTTGACACTAGTGAGATCCTTTTCCTCCTCAAGAAGATCTAGCTTGAGTTGAAGGCTTCTATGATTAAGCTCTTCGTCATATCCCTCAGTACGAGGTGACGGAAGGCCAATTTCAATAGGTATGGCTGCTTCTGAGCCAAATGCCAAGGAGTATGGGGTTGCTCCTGTTGCTGTATGGACAGTGGTTCGATATGCCCAAAGCACTTGTGGAAGCTCTTCTGGCCATGCACCTTTCCTAGCATCTAATTTGGTCTTGAGGAGGTGTTTAATGGTTTTGTTAACAGCCTCCACCTGATCGTTTGCTTGAGGATGACCTGGAGATGAAAAGCACAAAGAGATGTTCAGCTCCTTACAGAAGCTCCTGAAGTTGGAGTTGTCGAATTGCTTGCCATTATCCGTAATGATGGTATGAGGGATACCAAACCTATAGACAATCGACCTCTTTGCGAAGTCCGCGGTCTTTTTTTCAGTAATTGATGCGAGGGGTTCAGCCTCTGCCCACTTAGTGAAGTAATCAATTGTCACAATAGCATATTTAACTTGACCTTTACCCATTGGAAGAGGTCCAATAAGGTCTAGTCCCCATTGGGCAAACGGCCATAGGGCTGTCATTGGAGTCATGTTCTCAGGAGCTTTCCTTGGAATGTTGGCAAACTTTTGGCACTTGTGGCACCTAGTCAAAAATGTTTTAGCATTTTCATGGTTGGCCAATAGTATCCTTGCCTGATACATTTATGAGCTAGAGATCGACCACCAGAATAGTTACCACATATCCCTTCGTGGATTTCCCTGAGAACATAATCAGCTTCTTCTGGGCGAAGACATTTTAGAAGAGGAAGGTTGAACCCTCTTTTGTAAAGAACACCATTGACCATAGTGTACCTTGATGCTCTCCACCTTACCTTGATCGCTTCATTTCGGTTAGCTGGAAGTTCCCCCGTCTCTAAGAACTTTATGATAGGGTCCATCCAGCAAGGGCTATCGTTTATGGTCATTGTTTTCTCTGGCGGAAGCCCATGTTGTGATATACTTGGGGATTCTAGAACGACCATGTGAGAGGCGGTCGGTAGAAGGGAGTTTATTCCTGAAGCAATTCTGGCTAAACTATCAGCCTTTGAATTCTCTACCATCAGGACTCTTACGATGTCGATACCTTTAAAACCGCGCAGAAGGGAGTTAACTCTACCCAAGTATGCCATCATGGTAGAGCCTTTTGCCTAATAGTCTCTGCGGATTTGGTTAACCACAAGTTGGGAATCGCTATGGATGATGATTTCTTCTACCCCCAGGGCAACTGCCAACCTAAGTCCTCCAAGGAGAGCTTCATACTCTACGACATTATTTGTGGCTTTAAAATTGAAACGTAGTGCCACAGCCACCTCTACTGCATCCGGGGTTGACAGAATCAAGCCAGCTCCACTACCAACCTTGTTAGATGACCCATCTACGAACAAGATCCATGCCTTCTGTGGATCGATTCCCATGGACATTGGTCGATCACTTGACCCTGTACTGGTCTCTTCATCCTTCTTTTATGTACTGCTTGAAAATTCGGCAATGAAGTCAGTGATTGCTTGCCCTTTGATTGATGGTCTTGCAACATAGTGTATGTCAAACTCTCCCAACTCAATGGACCACTTGACAAGTCTTCCAAAAAGCTCTGGGCGATAGAGTATCTGTCATAAAGGGTGATCAGTTGGGACCATAATAGTATGTGCTTGAAAAGATGGGCGAAGCTTTCATGCCGCAACAACTAAGGCGAGAGCCAGCTTCTCTATAGGAGGGTATCTACCCTCGACATCTGACAAGGCCTTACTCACATAATAGACCGGCCTTTGGTTTCCCTGATCTTCACGGACAAGAGCTGCACTCACTGCACATGCGAAGACTGCTAGATACAGAAAGAGTGATTCCCCCAAAATTGGTTTGGAGAGGAGAGGAGGAGAACCTAAGTACTTCTTTAGCTGCAGGAAAGCTTTCTCACACTCATTTGTCCACTCAAACTGCTTGCACTCCCTTAACGCTTTGAAGAAAGGGTGACATTTGTCAGTCGCCCTAGAAATAAAGCGATTTAAGGCGGCCACTCGTCCAGTAAGGACTTGGATATCCTTTGGAGTTTTGGGAGACTTCAGCCGCATAAGTGCTTGGATTTTCTCAGGATTCGCCTCTATCCCCCTTTGGGTGATAATAAATCCTAAGAACTTCCCAGAGGATACCCCAAAAGCACATTTGGTGGGATTCAGCTTCATATCATGCTTCCAGAGGATGTCATAAGTTGTTCGGAGGTCGTCTACATGGGATCTAGCATCCATTGTCTTGGTGAGCATATCATCCACATAAGCTTCCATCGTCTTTCCTAGGAGAGGAGCAAACATGGAGTTTACCAACCGTTAATAAGTCACTCCAGCATTTTTCAATCCGAAAGGCATCATCCGATAACAGTACAACCCTCTATCAGTGATGAAGGCTGTTTTTTCTTCATCCTTTGAATACATGGGAATTTGGTTATAACCAGAATAAGCATCCATGAAGCTCAGCAATTGGTGGCCAGCTGTGGCATCGACTAATTGATCTATCCTGGGCAGTGAAAAACTGTCTTTTGGACAATGCTTGTTCAAATCTTTGAATTCGATGCAGACACGCCATTTTCCATTAGCTTTTTTCACCAATACAACATTAGAGAGCCATTAGGGGTAGTTTACCTCTCGAATGATTTCACTTGTCAAGAGTTTTCCCACTTCTAAGGCAATTGCCTCTGAACGCTCTGGGGCTTGGTACCTCCTCTTTTGTCGAACGGGTTGAGCCTGAGGATTGACATTAAGGCGGTGGACAGCTATATTCGGGTCTATGCCGGGCATGTCTTCATGAGACCATGCAAAAACGTCGCTATACTCTCGGAGAAAACCAATCAACCTATCCTTGATTGGTAGAGGAAGATTCTTACCCACCTTCACTATCTTCTCTAAATTATTCAAACAAACTGGGACGTCATCCATCCCTTCCATTGGAGCTACAGCCTCCCCTTTCTCTTGGTCTTGTGGATCCAAACTTTCCGTCCTCTCGGATGGTTCTCCACGAATCATCTATAGCTTATGTGCCTTCTCTTTGAAAGACATGTTGTAGCATTCTCAAGAAGTTCGTTGTTCACCTCTTACTTCTCCTATCCCTGAAGGTGTTGGAAATTTCAAGACATGATGATAGACACCTATCACGGCCTTGAAGTCATAAAGTGACGGCCGACCAAGGATGGCGTTATAAACTCCCGGATGATCTACCACGAGGAAATTCACCATCCTAGTTGTCTGTAGGGAGCCTTCTCTCAAGGTCACAGGTAACGAAATTACTCCTTCAGGAATAACCTTTCCTCCAGTGAATCCCATCAGAGAAGTTTGGATGCTTCTCATATCTCTACGGTTGAGACCCAATCGATCAAATGCATCCAATGACATTATGTCAACCGAGCTCCTGTTGTCGATCAACACTCTTCGTAGCCATTTATTGGCCACTATTACTGTGAAGACCAAGGCATCACAATGTGGATGATGGATTCCCTACGCATCTTACGATGAAAAGGAGATAACATCATGATCTCCTGCATTGGTGGAAGAGGCTGTCAAGTTGACTTCGTGGCGAGGGAGGTCATATCTTGCTTGCCTAGTTAGGTGCCATAGGGCTTGGGAACTCGAACCAGCCACTACTCCCCCAAAAATTGTGTCTACTTCTTCTAGTGGTTCCTTCCCTTTATCACTCTTGTTGGATGGTTCAAGGGGCCGATAAATGTATTCTTGTAGCTGGCTATCCTTGATAAGACCCTCGATTTGTCTCCTCAGTTCGAAGTAATCCGTAGTATTATGACCATGAGCCTGGTGGAAATGACAAAACTTTCTCTTATCTCTTGTTTTTGGATTCGACCGTAAAGGGGTAGGTTCTTTCAGTAGACCTTTATCTTTGATTTCCTTCAAGATATCCTGCTGTGGCATATTAAGTAACGTGAATGTTCGGTGTTCCTCCTGAGGTCGATCATGATGCTCTTGGCGGGGTCGGGTGGATGACCCTCGCAACAGGAAGCGATCATTTCTGACTGTATCTCGTGCAGAGCGTCGATCCAGAACTGACCTTCGATTTCTATCATGAGATTCTCCTCTATGATTATCATACGGTCGTCTATCTATGCGTGAGGAATTAGGTACTATCGGGGTCTGCCCAGAGTAATTTGCTTGAAAACTTTCCTCTGCATCAGCATGGCTAGAGACCCTTGCTAATGCTTTTTGATACGTACGTGGGAGGTTAACAAAGAATTCCCATGCTAGAGGGAGCTCCCCTCTGATTTCTTGAACCAAGCCTTGCATAGCGTAACCATCATGGAATAGATCCACTCGGGCAACCTCCCGCTGATATCTGTCTAAAAATGCACGGAGGGATTCATTACAACCTTGCTTGACTGAAAGAAGGCTCTGCGCTGGTCAACTTCTTGTTTTCGTATTGCTAAAATGCATGAGGAAACTACGGGCAAGCTCATCAAAGCTGGAGATGGATGTAGCTGGTAGCTTTCTATACCATTGCTTGGCTGATCCTCCAAGGGTAAGAAAAAAAGTTCTGCACATGATTCCCCCTAAGACCTCTTGTATCTCCATATGAGAGATAAAGGAGTCTAAATGCTCTCGGAGGTCCGTTGTCCCTTGGTAAAGCTCAAGTTGCGGCATCCGGAATCAGTATGGGTATCTTTCCCTTAGAATAAATTCTATAAAGGGTGATTCCCATTGTGGACGGCCATCTTCTTCCCCTCCTGAACGCTTAATCAATCTCTCCAGTTTATGGATTTTTTCATCCATTTCTCGCTTGAACTCCGCATAATGATTATCAGACGTTTCCTCCTCTGAGACATCCATTGGGATGACATTTGGGCGATGATTCTTGAATCTAGTTGGTGAGCTGGGGCGATTTCTTTTTGACTGATAATTACGCCCTGGAGCGTAAGGACCATGATAAGAATAGGCGGGCTGATCAACATTACTTCCCCTTGGTATCTACTCAACGCTTGTATGGCGCTTATTGTTCAGAGAGTGTCGAAAGTCTACTACTGCTAACTGTTGTTCAGATATGATATGCAAAGGGGAGGGAATCTGTGGATGACCATCCCCTCCTTGAACAATAGGATGGGGAAGATTCGGTTGAATGACCTAATGGTAAGGCAATCCAGTAGTCTGGGCGACTAAATCAGGACGCCCACCAACATCCGTCTGGACATTAGGCACCACCATGGCACTCATTGGGTTATTTTCAGCAGTGTTTGTAGCCTGCTGAGCACTTTGTCCAAATGCTTGGTTGAACATAGTCACCATACGATTCATCTGTTCACTGAAATTTCGCATGGTATGTTCCATGGTAGTTAATCGATTCGTCTTGCCCTTCCTCGGTCTTCTAAGTGGAAGTTGGGGTTGCCTGAGGTTAGGCCCCACCCTAGAGGATATCATTAAAGCTCTCCCTGTGTCAACTACCCTTCGGCGTCGGGGAGACGCTTCGACCTCATTTCTTCGTCAACCTCTAGGGAGGTTGAGTGTTGGGATTCGTGACTCATGGTGTGTTTGAGTACGTTTGGATGGGAGCAACAACTAAAGAGGCTTGAATTGTCAATTCCCATAGACGGCGCCAACTGTTGATGCACGATTTTCGGACGACTGGGAAGCGGGTCGGAGCTCGGATCTTAAGTCGGGTCCAATCCTGCGAACGAAGAAAAAACGGTCAGGGGTGCCAGCGAAGACCCTCCGACGCTCAAGTCAGTTTTCGGCACTCCAAAATTTTCTGGGAGAATTTCCTAGAGAGAGAAGCTCTCAAAGGTAAAAGAAAATTTAGAGAGAGAATAAGTTCAGAAAAGTATGCATACCTTGAGCAATAATTTGGAAGGTTTTTATAGGAGTCAAGATGGGTTATTGTGAGACCCAGATAATGGGCCCAGATAATGGGCTTCAGTAATGGGCTTACTGTATTAAAAATAAGTGAGGCCCAATATTGTTATGGCCATAATATCTATAAAAAATTATAGAAACTTTTACCTACACCCGCATCTCCAAGGATCTGGGACCCGACTTCTATTAATAAAAAATTAAATATTAAAAAACATCCTGAGAGTTTTCGGTGGTACTAATAAGATAGTCATCCTGAATAAAGTAAAGTATATAAAAGAAATTATTGATGAATAAAAACTGAAAAATAAAAAAAGGGACCACAAACCATACATGTTCATACAAATGTTCAACGCGGTGGAAAGAGAAAAAACCATCAAAATCACAACAAAGGTCAACACACTGAAAGACTTGAGAAATAAAGAGCGCACACAACGCTGCTACATCTAACTGTGCGCCATCAGCTGCAGCGGCAGACCTACATAGGACTCAGTGGGTGGACCCTTATGAAATTTAAAAATTTTTTTGTCCTCCTATTTCGTATAGTGACTCTTATACCATTTTCTTAAAAAATTTAATTAATTTCAAGTTTTACATATCTTTTCATTTTCTCAATTCTTTCACATATAAAAACCTTTCATCCGTACAATAATATAAGTTTATATATTAATATAATTAATTGTTATTTTTTATTCAATTATAGAATTTTAGATTTTTTATTCTTATGTATTTAGTTTGACATAAATTATATATTTCTCTTCATATTTTCTTTTATAGCGTTAAAAAATTAATTAATTGTTGTTATAAGAGTATAAATTTGAAAATCTTGATGAACAATAATAACTAAATCTTTTTATAATTTTTAATACAATTAAATATCATTAAAAGATTATGTGTAAGACACATTTATTTTATTTCATTTGTTTGTAGTCTTTTTCAACCGAAAAAAATATTATAAATAATATTCTTTAAACAATTACAAATAGAATTTTTGAAAGAAAATATACTTGTTCGTTGATAGTAAGTTCAAAGAAAATTATTACTATTTATAAATTATAATTTTGAAAACTTATAATTCTAATATCCTCCTATCTAGATATAATTTTATTAGTTTTTAATAGATTATCTTACCTTAAGTTTTATCAAGTAAATTATAAATATTTAAATATCTAAAGTGCCCCCTCTCTCATAAATTTCTGGCTCCGCCACTAATCAGCTGATGCTGAACCGCTAGAACTGCTCGAGAAACACCATATGGCGATGGGCTAAGCTTGGTCCACCATAATCCACCCTACTTGTTGACCGAATAACCTGAGATTATTCTGTCTCAGCACCTCAACCCTGAAGCTACCATCTTGTAGCTGGTGAAAATTCAGCTTATCATCAGCTCTAATACGCTTATCTCGAACAAACCTGAGTCAATCGCCTTGAAAAGCAGGTCTTGGATGGCCTCTGCTCCGAATGGTGTAACGAAAACTCCATTCTTGATTGGTCCAGTCGGTAACCGGGACATCCTCTCCCACAAAGTTCTCAAAGTGCTGTTGAGCAACTGTGGGGATTGATAGGCTAGCTGTAGTATCCGTTTCTGAAAGACGCTTGGAGAAAAGCAGCATTGTGACCCTAAAATGAGAAAGGGCATGTGGTTTGGTTTGACAGTTGTGGTTTCTCGATTTGTATTTATAGAACGTTCCAACAATCACACCTGTGGTAATTTGGTAATCTTGAGCAGCCAACAGTAACGATGGCCGCAGAGAGACTCTTTCGTCTTTTGTGCATCTGTAAGCTCTATCAAATCACATCAGTGCAATGACGACAACTTTTTTTTTTCTTCTTCAAATCCTTAGTAAAAAAAAAAAAAAAAGTTTAAAAAGGGTAAAAACTAAAAAATATTTAGATATAAGAGGTTTACGAATTAAATATGAATTTTATTGTTGACTTTTCTATTTCTATGATATTAGTCATTAAATCAGTACCGTTCACTCTTTAAGATACTGATCCAACAATAATTAGATCATGATCAACAATATTTCTGGCCTCGATGTTCAAGGGCATAACCAATGAGAAGCTATATTGAGTTACATTAATCCAAATTTTGAGTGGAAAATTTGAGGAAAATAAAATACCGACTTGAACAACACAAGAAAAAAACGTGTGAAGGGAAAATTGATTAATTCTCTTCTATTCAAATATACCTAAAATACAAGCTTATATAGGAATCAAAGACAATTCTATTCAAACTATGAAATTAGATGATACTAAACCAAATCGAAATCATTTTATATTAATCCAAATGAACTAAACAAGTCTTCTAAGTTTGATTTAATTCTTACAAAAATTAAAAGAAAAAAAATATTTCTAACATTACGCCCTTCAATTCAAATATTAAAGAAGATATATCTCTTATTTTAAAATATAAAAATAAAATATTCTACATACGAATTATTACTATAAACTCTTACAGTTTGACATCAAGATATTTCAAGTTTAGTGAAAATAAAATAATATATATATTTAAAAATAATATAAATAATATTAAAATCATGTAACAATATAATATCAATTCAAATAATTTTAATTTCTTGGGTAAATCCTTAAAAATGAATAAACTCTATGTGAACCGTGTTTTTCTAACTCATGGGTCAATGTAATTCATCTTGTCTGCAACGATCCATGAAACTATAAACCCACTAATCATCCAGCAATATTTGTCCTGGAGACCAAAAGCTCCTTGGCCAATTTACATTTATTGCTTTCCCACAAATTATTTAAAGCTATAAATTCATGGAGATTGTTCAAATAATTTTATAAATTAAATTTGGATATTGCGGTTACATACTGTTACCAAATAATTGTTAAATTAAAGTGCACTCTCTTTCTAACTTTATTGAGTGATAAAATGAGTTAATTTTTTGACTTGTTCTTTCAGCGTTTGTTGTTAAAATGAGATAACAACAAGACAGGCCTGGGCGCTGCACTGTAACAAATATTTCTAGATGCGGCGCAAATTTCGAACTCACTCTGAAAACTAGATAGACTTGAAATAACCTAAAAGGTTTGCACATGATTACCTTCATATTGGCATCGTGTGGGACATGAAATAATTGGAGAAGATCCCTTAGGAACCATGAAAGCTTTTTGCCTTTTCAGATGTTCTGATTTTCAACTGAAGCGTCTTGTGATTATGCCACTGCCGCAAGGAGAAATGACATCAGCCAAGTAATGCAAGGATAGGGATGACAAAACAATCCGGCCGGGGTCGGGCCCCCAAAAAATCCGGTCATCCGAGGCTGGGGAATTGCTCGAAAAACTGGGATAATTTGCCGCGGCCTGGGTGCGATTTTTCTGCCCGGCCGAGGCTGGGGTAGATATGCCAGGGCCGGGGACCCGGAATTGAACTCGGGATACGTAAATAAATTATAAAACTATATCAATTTAATCCATCAAATTTGCATTCTTAAATATAACCTCTTAAACCCATAAACTATTTTACTAAAACAATTTATAAAAGTCCAACAAGACAACACAATCCAAACCAAGGCCTAGTTCAACCCACCTCAATTAAAAATTTGTATACCTCATTTGTCATTTATATTTTTGTAAATCCCTAATTTCTAGCACCATTGCATTTACGAATTGTAACTCCGTTGCTCACTTCTATTCTTGCATCAGGGAGTGAATCATCGACAGATCGACTCATCAGATTTAGCGCTTGCTCTCGGCAGCTTGTTACTCGTTACCTCCATCAATAAGTTTTGTACTTTTGTTGCTTATTTAATTTATTAAGAAGGCAGCACGAGTCTTTACTTAAGTGTTTCTAAGCTTTCACGAAGACTTTTGTGTAATTGGTAATGTAGTCTTGTCGTCTTAATTTGGTCATAAGTTATTTTGACCCATAACGATGCTAACCCAAAAAAAATCCAAAGTAGTAGTTGAGGAAGAACTATAATAGGGAAAAGTAGAGGAAAAAGTAAAGAGGATAAATAATTGTTTATTAAAAAGTGAGAGTGAGCTAAGCTTCTATTGCAGTAATTCTTTTATTAGAAATATTTTCAATTGGGTTCGGTTTGGTTTAAATTATTTTAATCTATGATGATTAAGTTGAATATTCAATATTCATTGGCTAGAACGGTCTTGAGTGTGAATGTTTTATGTAACACATTTGCTAGCCTTGAAACCTTGAAAAACATTAGTCATCATTAGCTAGTATTGTCAAGCATAGGGAACTTGGACGAAAAAGTTTTCAACCTTTATACACAAAGCCATTTGACTATAAAAAAAAAAATGATTGAATTGGATTATCAAATTAATAAAGAAAAGCTTTTGAAAGGAAATAAAAATAATAATTCATTGAAACATGCATAAATTTTTAGAACACCTAAACTATACAAAAGCAATTTTGAATACACACGCAAATCCATATAACAAAATAGTTTTATTACAGTACAAATTAGGCAAGTGAACTTACACATTTAGAGCAAAAGTATATTAAAATAGAAAGCTATTAATTAAACTAGTAGATCCATCTGTGTATGCTATGTTATTATTAATTAGCACTATATTTGGACCTTAATTAGGTTGAGATTTGGCCTTTCTACATGTCACTTTTGAGTCTTTGACATGCATGATAATAATTAACGTAGAAATTAAAATTTAATTTAACTTTCTAATTAAATACTTGTATATTTTTTTATTTCAATAATTTATATGAATTAAATAAAACCATTTAATTTAGAAATTTGATGTTATAGTACTTGTACACTTCAATAATTTATCATGCTTTTTTTAATTGCTAATAAGTTTTGCTCACAGGTTGATCTTCAAATGTCTACTTCAGAAACACAAGAAGCACCCCCATCATTTAATGATATTTCAATGGATGATGATAATAATGATATAGGAAGTAATGATGAAAATTTTGTTGAGATTGAAGTTGAAGATGGATCAAATAGAAACATAGGAGTTGAAGATGGATCAAATAGAAACATAGGAGTTAAAGATGGATCAAATAGAAACATAGGTGGGCGTGGAGGACGTGGACGTGGAGCTGCTGGACATAGTTCTAGTTCTAAAGTGACAATAAAAAAACACCACAACATCAATTGTGGGTTTGGGAGCACTATGATAGAGAGACAAGAGAAGGAAAGCGGAAGGCTATGTGTAAATATTGCAAGTATGCATTAGTTGGCCATCATACGGATGGAACAAAACATTTGGCAAATCATCTTAACACTTGCAAATGTCGAAAACAAATATTAAGCGGCCAACAATAGTTGAGTTTCACTAAGAAGCAAGATTCTAATGATCTTCATGAAGTTGTAAATGTTGAAACCTTCAACAAAGACAAATGTAAGGAGAAGGTTGCAAAGCTAGTTGTAATGCATGAACTTCCTTGATCATTGGTTGAGTATGAGGCATTTCGGGAGCTTATGTTTTATGCCCAACCTTTATTTCCTCCCATGAGTAGAAATACTTCGAAGAATACAATCTTTAACTTGTATGAGACTAAAAAAGAAAAGACAGTGAGGTTGCTTGAATCTTGTTCAAGTAAAATTGTAATTACTAGTGATATGTGGACAGCCACAAACCCAAAGAATGGATATATGGTTGTAACAACATATTTTATTAATCATAACTGTGGGTTACAAAGTCGTATCTTGAGGTATATTTTTTTTATAAACTTTATTCATTCACAAAGATTTTTTTTAATACCTTTATATTGATTTTTGTTCTTTTTAATGTTTTACCTTCATTTATGTTCCATGTCCACACATTACTAGCTTACTTTCTAAAGAGTTGATTTGTTGCTTGGCTGAGTGGAAGTAGATAGGAAATTATCTTGCAGTACTCTTGACAAATGTTCAACACATGATGCCATGATTCCTTCTATGAAGAAAGCATTTAAATATGATAAAATGATGTTAAAAGGAAAGTTGTTTCATATGAGATGCACAATACACATTTTGAATTTGATTGTAAGAGAGGGGTTGACTATTCTTAGAGATGGATTAGAAATGATTAGAGCCAGTGTTGCCTTTTGGATTTCCACACCCAAAAGGATTGAGAAATTTGAGTGTTGCTGAGGAGTTGAATATGTCATGTAAGAAAAAGTTGACCCTACATTGTAAAACACGATGGAATTCGACATATTTAATGCTTACAACCGCATTAGAGTATAGAGATATGTTTGATGGTTTAGCTCTTTGTGATAAGCAATATGATTGTATTCCTTTAGATGCACAGTAGGACTTGGCTGCATTGATGTGTAAGCATTTGGAAGTATTTTATACTGCGACAAGGGCATTCTTAGGACGTAAATATCCTATATCTAACATTTTCTTCCCTCAAATTTGTGATTTGAGGTTGGAATTAACAAGATGGGAGGAATCTCAACATAAGAAGGTAAGAGACATGGTAGAGAAGATGATGGAAAAATTTGAGAAATATTGGGATGTCTTTAATGCTTACAACCACATTAGAGTATAGAGATGTGTTTGATGGTTTAGCTCTTTGTGATGAGCAATGTGATTGTATTCCTTTAGATGTATAGTGGGACTTGGTTGCATTGATGTGTAAGTATTTGGAAGTATTTTATACTATGACAAGGCATTCTTAGGATGTAAATATCCTATATCTAACATTTTCTTCCCTCAAATTTGTGATTTGAGGTTGGAATTAGCAAGATGGGAGGAATCTCCACATAAGAAGGTAAGAGACATGGCAGAGAAGATGATGGAAAATTTTGAGAAATATTGGGATGTCTTTCATGGTGTATTATCGGTAGCTACTGTTTTGGATCCACGGAATAAACTAGAATTGATTACATTCTTCTTTCCACTTATTTATGGGAATGAGGCTGATGCATATATTGAAAATGTTCGTAATACTCTTGACTAGTTGGTTGAAGAGTATAGGTTAAATGCGACAACATCTGGACTAGGTGAGCAAGGTGAATCACAACCGATGGTTGATGAGTCTAGGATTATTGGAGAGAAGAGAACGTAGCATGCTTTTGCATCACGAGATCGTTTTCAAGTATACAAAAGTCGTAAAAGTGCCAACAATAATATATTGGACTTGGATTTGCATTTGGAAGATGATCCTTTACCTCAAACTGATGATGATTTTGATGTTTTGAGTTGGTGGAAGACAAACAGTGGTAAGTTTTCTATCTTATCTGCAATTGCAAAATATATTTTGGCCATTCCAGTTTCTACAGTGACATCTGAGTCTGCTTTTAGTACAGGAGGTCGACATTTGAGTCCTCATTGTAGTTGATTAAATCCAGATACATTGGAGGCATTGATGTGTACTCAAAATTGGTTATGGGCTGCATCACGTGGTATAATATTTATTTATTCATTTTACTCAATATTTAAATTTTATTTGCTTCTATTTTTTGAAAGTAACTTCGTTTTCAATATGCTTGTTTGTAAGGTTTTGTTCCTGAGGCTCAACTAGTTACTGCAGAAGAGGTTGTGTATATGGATGATTCAGGGCCACCACTATCATTGACGACAACATCGGATTGTGATTGATTTTCCTTGGCTGCTTGTATTTTTTTTTTTTCATGGTAAAGGGGTTGTGCTTTGGAGATTTTGCACCAAATGATGGATTTAATTAGCTTGGTATTGTTATTTGCTTTATAGGTCTACTTCATATTTTATTGGCGTTTTAATTATTTCTACACTTCTTGTGTACCAACTGTGTTAGCTACTTAGTTTAATTTTGATGGAGTGTTTTTAACTTTATTTTTATGTTTTAGCTATTGAATTTTGATGCAGTGTTTTTAATTTTATTTTTATGTGTTTGATTTTGAATTTTGATGGAGTGTTTTTAACTTTGTTGATCTAGGCATATATATCATTATTTAATAAATAATGATTATTCAATGTTTAATTTTATGGACAAACTAGAATTTAGAACGGAGAAGTCTTGTGTCACATGTATGTATTATGCATGGATTTAGGATGCATGTGTGTAAATATGTTTATGTGTTTTTGTGTGTGTGAAAGTGGTCCAAATTTGACGCTAGTGTTTTTGTGCTTCTAAAATGACTGGTTGGTGTAGATGAATTGATTGTACTTAGATTGGGAAAGTTGACTCTAGGCCTTGTGGCAAAGGTAAATCTTTTTCTATGGTATGATTCATGTCATCTTTAATATTGTCTTTTCTATAATATTATTATGTTTTCAACTTGCCCATTATGATCAAATTTTCCCCTAATTTTTTCGGTAACTTTAGTGTAATTAGTAAAGCTAGTGGCTATCTATAATATTTGTAAAAAAACCAAAGTATAAAAAAATAAAAAAGGCTTTTTATTATATAAATACCTAACATAAACTAAAGGAGGCTGCAATCTACACTGCATGTGCAACCAGCCACATGACAGTCCAAAAATCATCTTTGCAAAATTAATTAAATGAGTTGCAAAAGGAAAGACTCGAACCTGGTCCACCATGAGATAATATAAGGCAAAATATCGCTAGGCCAAAGCCACCTTGCGATTATAAGTATAATATATAAATATATTACCTCTTTAAATAAATTCAATGAAGAAAAATGCAACACATAGGATTTGAACATGTTCCCTATAGTAAACCATGCATAATAATATGCTACTAGACTGCAGTCCACTTCACACCAAAATTTGCATGCTATATATATAAAATTGAGAGAAACAAATTAGAATTAAAAAAATTACACAACCCGGGTTTTAATCTCGAGTTATTGGAAAACCCGACCCCGCCCAGGGTACCCTGGCCTTAGCCTTGGGAAAAAAATTTCGGGGAATGTCCCAAGACCGAGGTTTGCAATTGATGGCCGGGGCCGGGGCCAGGGACCATTGGCCCCAGTCCCGACCCTGAATTTTGCTATCCCTATGTAAGGACACATCGTGATAGTGAAAAGAATATTTGTTCTCATAAGTTGACCATTCCAAGTGTTATTTGTCAAACTATTAATAAGAGTTTGAACCTTGACTGGTAGGCTTTTACAGTACATGTAGCCGTATGAGAATGAAATTATAAATCATTATTTAGAGACAGTGAGAGATTCTAATGTAGAAAAGTTCTACCCATTTCAATCAATGAATATTTCAATTTTTTTTCTGTTTTATCCTTTTTGTTCAGAAGTTGAAACAACCAATGTCCTTCTGAAGAGCACAAACATGAGCAACTTGTCCTCTTTCATCAATCAATCAATCAATATTTCAATTTTTTTTTAGTCGTTTGATTTTTTCAATTTGATATATCCACATAAAATCACAATAAGAATGTAGTGGCCATCCATAGTCGTTATAAAGTAATACAGAAATCGTAAAGATTCAAGATCCATTTTGTCTTATGTCCAAATCTAGCTACAAACAAGGATGATACAAATATTTATATTTAATACCCGTTCAATCTTTATAAAAATAGAAACTCTAACCTACCCTGAAACTCCAAATAATCTTTGGACCAAACCTTTTATTAATAGAATATATATATATATATATATATATATATATATATATATATATATATCAAAACCAAAAACTGTGAAAGAGAGATTTCGATCAATACCGCAATCTTTTCGCATGCATAAAAGTTAAAATGTAGGAAGCAATTATAGATGAAAAAATGAAATAGAAGATGAAATTACCAAACCCAAGTGACTTAAGGATCATACATATTCAACAAAACGTCTAAAACTAAGTGGTAAAAAGAAAAGAGAATAGGTGAATAAAACTTGAAAAAAAAAATCAAAATCACAACCAACATCACACTCAATTTTTTTTTCTCAAAAAGAAAAAAAAAGTTAAGAGCCAAAAACATAGAACACACAACAAACACACCGCCAACCGGTGATGAACAATAAGAAATATTGAAGCAACACCATATAGCTATTGTTAACACTAAAATGTAACAAGGACATATTTGTAATTGTAATAGCTGAGGGTAGATTGGTAAAGTCACTATTATTCTGTTAGAAGTTGTTAGTGGCTATAGTTAGTTTTGTAGCTATAGTCGGTTAGAAATTTAGTTTCTATAAAAAAAAGTGTGATGCATTTTATTTTCACTCAATTCTTGAATACAAAAAAAATAACTTTTCTTTAGAACTTTCACTTTTCGACTTGGTATCAGAGCAGCATCGGTCTAATGGGAGATCAAAGTCAGCCTAATTTTCCTGGAAATTTTCTATCAAATTTTCCTGGAAATAATGAAGGCGTTTCTGCTCCTGGTTTAGCAAATCCGGTATTGACTTCTTCTAATCCTGCTTCATCTTCCTCTTCGTCTTTATTGATAAACTTTGTTTGTCCAGCTTTACCAATTATACTTCCAGGCTCATCAATTAAGCTTCAAAGAGGAAACTATGGCTTTTGGCATACTCAAGTCTTAGCTACATTTTAAGCTTCAGATCTTGAAGACTATGTCACTACGGGAAAAATCACCTTTAGCGACGAAAAATTTTGTCTCAAAAGGCCCAAAAATCGTCGCAAAATTTTTAGCGACGAAATAAATTTCATCGCACCATCGTAGCAGAAGGTGCGTCACAGAAAAACCAAGCGAGGAAATGGTTGTTGTTGCTGAAAACTTTTTTGCGACGATATTTAATCGCAAAAACGTGTTTTAGCTACAATGTATTTCCTCGCTAAAATGTTGTTACCTGATTTTGAATATCATTTTGCGATAATATTTCGTAGCAGAAGAGATTTTCAGCTACAATGATTTTCCTCACTTGATTATGGTTGCATGATAACTAATATTTAGTGACAAAATTTCGTCCCAAAAGATGTTTTCAACTAGAAATATTTTCCTCGTCAAATGATTTGTACTAACATTTTGTCGTAGAAGGGTTTTTAGCTACAATGAATTTCCTCACAAAATTATAGTAGTAGGATATCAACTAGTATTTTGCGACGAAATTTCGTCACAGAAGGTTTTTCAGCTACAAATACTTTCGTCGCTAAATGTATATCTATTGAGACAAAATGTCGTCGTAGAAGGGTGTTTTAGCTACAAAGTTTGCCTCACTAAATGGTGCTTGAGTTTTTGTGTGTAGCATATAGTGACGATTTGTTTGTCGCTGAAACATTTAGATTGTATGATTCTCCTACGAAATTTCGTCGCAAAACATTTTTTTTTTTAGCTTTTAGCTTTTATATTACCTTTACCTGTAATATAATTTTCAAAATACCTACTTAACTAGTGTCAAGCACATTAAACCTCACAAAATTCCACGATGAGCAAATTTTAGTTTCTTTCTAGTTTGTGAATTTTTTCGGCATCTCTCCTAATTTTTAAAAGCATATCAAATATGAGCCATCAATTAATTAAAGAATTTGAATAACCTTTGGAAGAAACCTGATTAGCATATTTTACTATCAAAGTATATTTAACTAGCATATTCAACAAGTAAATAAACCAGATTAGCACATCTTAAGTATATTCTTTTTCACTATCAAAGAATACCTAAAGATTGAGATGAAGTAAATTTATGGGAAATAAAAATCATAATAACAATAACAATAACACAGCTTACATTTCACAAATGCTGCACTTTCATGTGTTGCTAATTATAAATTCCTATGATTGATAACAAATGTTGAACCTGGAGTTTGTTTATTTAAGTTTGAATACAGAGGAATAACACAATCATCTGTACAAAATTTTTTGAAAATATAAAAAAGAAGCATGACAAGAACAGGGTTACTAGAAGCTACCTCCCAGTAAAGTTGGTGGATTGCTAGAATTCTAAATTTCTGTCAAATAAGCACTTAGGTATTCTGTCGATGCCCTTTGCAGCTCCAATTTTTAGCCTTTACATCCATATTTCAACCTCGAAAGTAAAGGAAGCAAGTCTAACATAAAACAACATACCAATGCTTCCAAGAAATAAGATCAATATAGACAGGTCACTACAAGAAATTTTTCAATATTTGACGCATCAGTTTTAACTTATTTGAGGGTTTTTTAAAATTCGGTCAAATATAATACAATAAGAAAAAGTCAACTCGTGTTTTTCAAATATTTGACACTATTTCAATAAAGCATAATTGCATATTTGCCACTATATATAAATAGCCGAATATATCTTTCCCCCTTTTGTGTTTCATCGTTCCCTCTTCGATTTTGCCCTAGCCCGCGCTCTGTCGGCTTCATTCCCTCGCTGATTTCGTTGAAATCGCTCATCCCTCTCCTTGCTTCCTTTTCGATTTGTTTCCTCCCTCACCATCACTCGGTCCATTTCGCTCCCTACCTCAGTACTCGATCCCTTGCTCCAACCGTTGTCACTTTGTCGCACATCACTCAGTCCTCTTTGATTTGTTTCTCACGCACGATCGAGGTGAATCGCTAATTCATCTCACTGGGTAAGTTAGTTTCTCTCCTCTGGTCATTGTGTATCGGCTTCATTCCCTCATTGATTTGGTTGAAATCACTCATCCCTCTCCTTGCTCCCTTTTCGATTTGTTTCCTCCCTTACCATCACTCAGGCCATTTCACTCGCTACATCACAACCTCAATCTGTTTCTCCAACCGTTGTCACTTTGTCGCATATCACTCAGTCCTCTTCGATATGTTTCTCACGCACGATCGAGGTGAATCGCTGATTGATCTCACTGTGTAATCAATAATGAATCGCTGATTGATCGAGGTGAATCGCTATATGTGTTTTTGTTTTTCCTGTAAGTAATATGCATACTCTACTAATCAAATGGTTATTCATTCTGTATCTTTGAGAGTGGATTTTCTATGTAATATTACAGTGGTCTTCTTATTCCATGCTAATGCTTGCTGTTTATAATGGTGTTTTGATTTTGAAGCTCGTAGCACTCTGAATCCATATGGTCCAGATGCTGCTTCTGTTGCCTCGAGTATCAAGTATCACGTGGAGTTCACTCCATTGTTTTCTCCCGAAAAATTTGAGCTTCCAAAGGGTTACTTTGTGACTGCTCAAAGTGTTTGTGATAATCTCATTATCAATTGGAATGACACATATGAGTATTATGAAAAGATGAATGTGAAGCAGGCATATTACCTATCAATGGAGTTTTTATAGGTTTTTATTGATCCTTGTATAACTCCCATGAGTTATAATTTAATCTTTACAGCGTAACAAATTTTGATTCATCATTTCCTACTTCTGTAGGGTAGAGCGCTGTTGAATGCAGTTGGAAATTTAGGGCTCACTGGTGCTTATGCAGAGGCTTTGAGCAATCTTCGGCACGATCTTGAAAATGTGGCTCGTGAGGTGAGGTTATTTTATCTATCAACCTTTGATATAAGCTTGTACAAGACTTCATCTTGGTCAAAAGTTCCCCTTTATGCAAAATTTATATCAAGCAACCAAGTAATTAATATATATTTTGGATATTCTAACATAGATTCTTTGCCTCAAATTTTTAACACCACAAATTCAAAATTGATATTAAATTTGAAGTCAAATATTTAATTAAGGCAAGACTTGGTATAGACCGTTCATTTTTGCTGGCTTAGTGAGACCTGGATACTGTCCATTTTTAAGCTTCTAGCAGCTATGGTTGCTATTAGATTCATAATATTACTCCTTTTTCCGAAAAAATACTTCTTTAGGAGGACAGTGAATCTCTGTGCGTGATGAGAACTTGTGTCACATGCTTGTTACAGAGGCTAAGTTTCTTTTGTCAATTATTTATAGGAGCCTAATGCTGCCCTTGGTAATGGGGTTCTTGGGCAACTTGCCTCCTGTTTTTTGGACTCTATGGTGACTCTAAATTACCCAGCTTGGGGTTATGGACTTAAGATACAAGTATGGGTTATTCAAACAGAGGATTACAAAAGATGCCCAAGAAGAAGTTGCTGAAGATTGGCTTGAGGTACCAACCTTGATTTCACTTCAGCTTTAACTCGTTCACTGTATTGTTCATCTAGGTATATGGCATATTTGATATCATTGAATTATTCCCTAATTTGGCTCTTGTTGATTTCATTTCTAATTTGATCGTCTCTTTTGGAAATCCCTGGGAAATTTTGAGAAATGATGTCTCATATCCCATAAAATTTTATGGCAACGTTGTTACTGGATCTGATGGAAAAAACACTGGATAGGAGGAGAAGATGTAAACGCTGTTGCTTGTGATATCCCAATACCAGGGTATAAAACTAAAACCACAATCAACCTACAACTTTGGTCGACTAAAGTTCCTTCAGAAGATTTTGATTTATCTACTTTTAATTCTAGAGAGCATACCAAAGCAGTTGAGGCCCTATCCAATGCTGAAAAGGTCTGGAGTAATTGTGATCATCTTTTTCCCTCATAAATATTTTGCTTTTTACATGTTTTAAAATTTAAGCAGGGTTATCTTGTCTATGGCTGTCCTTAAGATTAAGTCAGTAAGGTCCTTTTGGAGCATTACACACATCAAAGATCTGAATACTGAAGTTCTAGACCACCAAAAAAAGGAAAAAGAAAAAAATAAAAAAGTGAGTTATTGTAGTTGCTTATTGTTAACAGAAATCGACTGAATTTATGGTCACCTTGCTGGGATTTTATGCTATCCTTGCTACGTCATTCTGAAACCCTGATATGTCATTCCCAAACACATTCCATGGTTGTGTTTAAATATTTTAAACATTTTGCTTCATACTGGTGAGCTTCAATACATGATGCAAGTGTAAAAGGAATGTTCATTTTGATGTCAGATTTGTTATGTACTTTACTTTGGGGATGAATCTGTTGAGGGCAAGATCCTTCGTTTGAAGCAGCAATACACTTTATGCTTTGCCTCTCTCCAAGATATCACTGCATGTTTTGAGAGAAGATCTGCAAAAATGGTAAGATGGGAAGAATTCCTTGAGAAGGTTGCAGTTCAAATGAATGATACCCACCCCACTCTCTGCATCCCGGAGCTGATGAGGATTTGGACTGTGTCCAAATGACCATAAAGCATTGAATATTTTTATGTGTTTCATTATGGTGGATGAAGAATTATCGGTGGATTTCTTCACATTCTCAATTAGGATTTTTGAAACCATATAAGATTACTAAGAGTCTAGTGAATATGGTTTAATGTTTCTTGTTTCTCTATCGGCATGCTTTCTTTATCCATTTATTTTGGTATTAATTAAAATTCCGTACCATCTTTTTCTACTTGTGCCTTATATAATATTGGCTGTCCACACTTCCCTTGCTATTAACTTGATTATTGTGGGCTTTCCTTTAAGTATATGATGCAGTCAGCCTAACTCATAAGATAATCCTGTTGTAACTCAAACATGAGAGACATTAAGGTGCAATGATGCATTCAAATCTAACACACCTATTAAAAGTTATATTTTCATTCAGTAACTAATGTTTCTCAAATTCTGCAACTTGTGTGTAAGAACTATGGCATATACATACCATATTGTTCTACTTGAGGCATTGGAGAAGTGGAGTTTAGAAGTTATGCAAAAACTATTGCCCCGACATGTCGAGATCATAGAAATGATTGATGAGGAGGTAATGTTGGAAATATATCAATCACTACCTTCTTGCTTTGGTTTACCCATCTAACTTTTGTTTCAGCCATTTCATATTTTACAGCTGGTTCAGACCAAAGTTTCAGAGTATGGGACAACTAACATCGATTTATTGGAGAAAAAACTGAAGGAGATGAGAATTTTAGAAAATGTTGATTTACTTGCAACCTTTACGGATTTACTTGTTAAACCCAAGAAGAGTGCTACTGTTGATCCCAATGATGAACTTGGAAATACATATTACAATCAGGTATATCATATTGAGATTAGTAATGATTGTTGATGTATGTGATTTAAGCACTTGCCAGTTGAGATCCGAATGTTGGATGTGACGTGAGCCTTCCTGCATTATATAATTGAAAAAAAGAAAAATCCTACTAGTTTCATAGTTTCTATACTTTTATTTGAATTTTGTTACTAAGTTTGACTTGTACCTGATTGAATCTGAGACATATGAACCAAAATTTGCATCATAGTCACTGAATGATGACAATTCTTCTATAAGATTTCTGTATATGCAAATTTTGGTTCATATGTCTCAGATTCATATCTGTTGTGCGGACACTTTTATCTTCTTTGTATGGGACTTGTGTTTTGATTTTTCTTTTAAGCTTGTTACACTTTTTTACCTCTTTAACAGTCAGTTGAAACTGTTGATATTGGGACCTGTGACCAGTCAGCTCCAAGAGCCAATCCTGAAAAAGGTAATATTAATCTGACTTGAAGAAGCTTTCTGTCTGATGCGGTCTTGATTATTAACTAATGGTGCTTAGTAACATTTTTGAGTTCATTCAAATAATCAAACTTTATTTCTTTGATTGTCTTTGTGGTGATGATCATGCAATCAATCTCATGTCCATATTCTTGTAGATGAGGGCACCAATGGCTATATGGCATAACAGTCTTTCAGTGGCTCAACAGACATGGGAAATTCAATTGACGAAGGTGACTGGAATAGATTTTTATGCCTATTGAGTATTAACCATTCTTTTATGTGGTGGATTCTTGGAAAATTGAGATGAAGTTCATGTTGGAAAAATAGTCAGTCATGTATAATAAAATGCGATAAACAAGTAGATACTAGACTTATTTAAATAGTGCGATTGGATATGTTTCCTGCTATTTTCTTCTATTCTCAATCAGATGCTTATAATGTTGAAGAGAAAACTAGAAAAAAAAAAAAGAGTTCCCACCATTCATAAAAGTTTTATACAAATGAGGATGTGAACAAATACAATATCATGTTGGGGAACATACTAATGAGGTTCTTGGAAGTAGTTTGACCAAAAAATTAATAATTTGACATACATTTAATTTTTGACACACTCATTTGCTTCTGTCTTCATGTCCTCTCTCTCTCTCTCACTCTCTCTCATTAATTATAATTTCCTTAATTCAATAATATTTCCTCAATGGGCTATCAGTACCCCATTTATTTATTATCTTCTTTGATTCTTTTTCTTAGTTAAATATATTTCCTGTCCTTTTTCTCCAAAATTCTGAGTTTCTAATGTCATTCTTTTGTTATCTGCATGTATGACTCCTTCAAACTGATTATTTTTCAGCGAGGATTTCTAGGAGTCTTATCATATTCTAACATTGGAAACTTTTCGTTAAGTTCACTGCAGTCTTTCCACTTTCAGCCTCTTTCTCATTTTTTAAATATAAGTTTTTTATCCAAAACTTGTCTAGATTCAATCTATTGTTGCTTCTTTGAATATGTCATTGTAACTAAGTTACAACCCAGAAAAGAGATGCTCATCAGAAACGTAATGGAAGCAAATCGATTTTATACTTGTAAGTCCTTCGATGCTTTCTCTACCCTTGATGATGCAGAGGCTCTTTATTCTTGCTTTCAGGATTCAGCATGAAAAAAATAATTCTAGTTTACCCACTTTGAATATTGAAAAGAAACCATTAGCAATAGCTTATATTTTCTTTTCAAAGATGCTAAACTAAAAGTTTATTTATTTATTTATTTTATTTTTGTATCTTTTGTTTGTTCTTATAGGCCATTTGTTAATTTTGTGCCTAGTTTGTCAGAGTCATACATGGTTAGTCTTTGACTACAAGTGAAGATAACATAATTTCAGATTCTGGGTTAGTTATATAAAGCTGATAATTAATTATAAATTGTAGCGATGATGGATGGAATGCATAATTTTCTTCCTCAACTGGTATTGACTTTAAGACAGCTAAGTACTTGGTTCAGGTTTTATGATATAAGCTTTGATGCAGGTTTAAAGTAGTATTTAAAGAAATGAGTCACATGTTTTGACCTGCTCTTTCTATCCTGAAAGGTGGGAGAGCCAGGAAAGTCTTTAAGACTTTAATTTCCTACTTGTTCTATTTTTTCTTTTTCACATGATTCCTGATTAAAGAAGCCATTGATGGATTTTTGTAGCTCAAGTGCTTCCTCCTCTTGTATGGTCAATTCTAGTTGATTTATATAGGTGGTCCATTTCATGTCTACAAAGTGTTTGTTCTTGGTTCAAAATACAGAAAACTTTTTGGCCTTTTTGTACTGCAGATCAAACTTGTAGCTGAAGCCACAGCGCTTTTTTGAAACAGTATCATGGGTTATGGTAATTCAAGATCTGTCAGGTTGGTCTCTTCATTCTTCAATTCTTGTGAAGATTTTTACTTGGTTTCAATCTCATATATAACCTTCCATGCTTTCAGTTTTTGTATTTAACATTTGGAAACCAATTTTCAGGTTTCGAGATGATCTTGAATCAGCAAAGCTCCCTGCAATGAATGGAGATGGATTGATGAAGCTTCGGTACAAGATTGATGGGACACAAATACCAGAGAGCAGCAATAAAAAGGCTGGGAAACAGGTGCTTGGGAAGTCCTTGAAAGCTAAAGTACTGTCAAGAGTCTTCTCTGATTGTTTCCTTGATAGTTTATCAAAGTTGTGGAGAAATCTGCTTTTTGAACAATTGCTTTCTTGCTTTCTTATATATTCAATGCAGTCAACAGGGACATTTTTTTGCTATCCGAAGCAAAAAATTTGCTTATAGATTTCAAGAAGCAGGTTGATGGGCTTGAGATGCTACAAAATGTGATGTTGTCAGAATCTATTCTTGAGTTATCTCAAATTTGTCAATATGCCATCTTACTTGGGATGATAATTTTTAATTACAAGCTCTTCCATCTATACAGAAGGAACTTATTCAAGTTTTGGATATACTTTTGAGGTGGTTTGTTTTGCAGTTCTGTAAATCTAACACAACATGTTTGTTGAAGGTACACTTGGTTTCTATCTTCAGTCGTCAGTTTTATCTATTAATGTTTTTGGGGTTTTTGGATTCTAAAAAATATGTGATTTACAAGATATGCTGACATACTTGACGGTTAAAAACAATCAAATATGTAAATATTTTGACCATTACGTTCAGAATATTTGACGGTTACTGTCAAATATTATTAACAATAATTTAAAAATTTTGACCGTTTTGGCATATTTGACGGTTTATGTCAAATATTTATTCCATAAACCGTCAAATAATGCTAAAAATTTGAATTTCAAAGGTATAAAACTTGACTATTTCGTAAGAGTCAAATATGTTATAGTTAATATTTGACTGTTTGACCAACGGTCAACTATTATCATATTTGACGGTGACATATATGACACGCAATAACCGTCAAATATTATCATATTTGACGGCTAAAAACAGTCAAATATTAACTTTTTTCTTGTAGTGGGTCTATACAAACCATATAGAAAATTGTCACCAGTATTTGTCTCTAGTAATAGTTTATATACAAAGTAGTATTGAAGAAACTCCTATAACCAAAACAAAAAAAAAAAATTCGCTCCCACCTCTGAAAACACACACAAGGGACCAAATTATATATATTACTCCAGAGATGTGACCCAATCTCAAAATCCAACTTACAACTCCCCTAATATAAATTTTAAGGAAGTGATCATTCCAAGTAATTTAAATAGGTTAACAATATTCTAACAAAATTGAAATTAATATACTTGTCATCATTGAAAACCAAATATAAAATTCATATTCATACATACCATTAAACACTTTATAGCAAAATAATAAATCAAAAAAATAAAGGAATGGCAACATTAGATAAATCATAATTGAAATAAATAGTTTATAGAGAATGAAGGATTATACCGCATCTTCAGTTTGGGAATGGCATTACTATCATAAATTACTAATATATAATGAAGGGTTGTATAGCTGGAGATATCAGAACTAATATATCAGAAAATCTTTCGTCCTCTTTTAACCATTCAACATAGTTAATAGAATCTTTTGATAACCCACTATATTGCAGATAAAGGAAACAAATCAGAAAAAAATATTAAGGCAGATGACTAATTTATTAATTTATTTAACTAATGTTACAAGAATTTCAATCCTTGCAATTATTCCTAAACAAAGCACGAAGCCACCTGCACCTTGTCCACGGTTTCACCAAAATAACAAAATTTCAAAATATAATTAATACACAAAGGCCACCAAGTTTTATTAAAAACTTGTAGAACTTGAAAAACACTTGCACAATAACAAGGAATTGTAATTCAAATTAATCAAACAGAAATTAACAAAACCAAAATTATAATTTAAGAAAAATTAGTACACAAGCTAAAAAAATTCACAAATTTAACTTACAGTGGAACAGAGAGGAGATACGATCATGGAACGTGGAAGGTATGGCGAGCCTGGCGACGGGCAAGGCGGGAGAGAGAGGAGGTGAGACAAGCAGACAAGTGTGTAGGGCCTGGCAGTGTGGGAGAGAGAGTAGGTGAGACAGGCAGACTGCCGTTGAGTGTGCAGGCCAGAGGGTAAAGAGAGAGAATGGCGGTGGTCAGCGCGGGAGAGAGAGGAGGCAAAACAGGCAGACAAGCGTGGAGGGCCTGGCACCACAAGAGAAAGAGAGAGGAGTCGAGACAGGCAGATAGCCGTGGAGCGTGGAGGGTATGGCGAGAGCCTGTCGGCGGGCAGTGGAGGAGAGGAAGGAGGAGGAGGCGATATGCTATTATCGCCAATTGCCCTTTCTACAAGTTGTAAAGCCAAAGAAAGCATTTATGAACATTTATTATAATCTCCTAGTAAGGGCCTCTTTAATTTAAGAATATATGTTATTTCTTTATTACTAGTCTTTTTGACTAAGTCTAGCATTAAGGGACAAAACAATTATAATAAAATAATTACAATTATATTTTAATGAAAAATTAAACTTTAAAATAAAGTCTATGACTCTAAAAGATTGCAAAAAACAGAATTGTGCTTGCGACTTTCTAGACAAATTTAATTATTTTATTCAACTATGCACAAAACAATGATTAGTGACCCGCCAAAAACGAACCATACTTATAAAAGAAAAACGTTGGTGTTCTTATACAAAAATCAATGCATAAAATCTTTAACCATGTGAGATATGACCATATGAACAGAGAAAATGATGTGTATCCTGAAAACTAAAGCCCAAAGAAACGCATAAGAATGAATTTTATCCCTCTAACCTGTAATGTTCTTCCTCTACTGTACTCCTTTCTCGCAAATTACCTAAGTAAAAGTGGCAAAGACAACACATTTCTGTGTGGAACAAGATTCTCTCCTCAACAATTTTGCATGCCACTTTTGTCTTTTTGCAGCCTGTTCACCAAAGAACATAAAATGAGTCTAACATGGAAAAAAATAATTAGAATTCGAATAGTTAAAGTGTAATAATATGAAGACTAGTATAGAAAATATATAACATAACTATATTATGCACCCAGTTAGATGGAAAAACGACTCATCCAAATAAAATCCCAACTATAAGTTCAACTAAGAATGATTTGGTCTTAATAAATATGTTGAAAGATAAAAAACGTACCATTTGAAGTTTGTGCAAAACAGCACCTTCATATGCTTTATAAGCAGCTTTTGCCCAATTTTTATCAATATCACTCAGCGGCATCTGGGCATTTGGGATTGTTAGATGGAATTGAAGAGGTAAAACCAGCAGAGGGTTAGAAAACTTACCATAAAAGCCTTTTGCAGAAGTAGCAGCCAATGAGCTCAGTGTTGCATCTTTATTAGCCATTACAAGTGCAGATCCTTCATCCCATTAAAAAATAAAAATAATTATAATGGAGAATGTTTCTGACCTTCTAGTTTAATCTAGCACCACCCCTTATGAAACCTTCCAGACGACCCATGAACTTTAACCATCAAAATTCTTTTCAAAAAAGTATTAATTTTTAATGTTTGTCACGAGCATTTCCAGGCTAACTTTGTATTTACATAACATAAATCAAATAATCCAAACAATTATGAATTAATTAATGAACAGAATGGGAATGATAAAAAAAATTGAAATTTATCACATATTTTAAAAAAATTAAAATTGAAAGGCACAGGAAATGGTAGCAGATTCATCTTACACCTAAGTTGTTGAGTCCTCCAATGCCTTGACCGACCTCAAATGAGCACAACAAAAACGATAAAACCTGGAAACAATGAACCAACCCAAACTTCTTAATTGTGGTCCAACTCTGGTCTCAACCTCAGCCGGCCAAGGTCCACCAATCGAAAGCTGAACTCATGCTCCTCGAAACTTGGTTGCTATCTCCACAAACTTTCTATTCACCGAACAAATCGAACAACAAATTAACGCTTATGCAACAAAATAGAGAAACATGAAGACGTGTTTAGTAGTACTAGATCACCTTGGAGAGAATCTTGTTGTTGACGATAAAGAGAGAGGGTGAAGAAACCCTAACATTCAAATGAGATGAGAGTGTGAGAAAGAGTTTGAGCGGCCAGGGCAAAGAATTGTGAAAAAGAGAAAGAGGGGAAATATATAAACAAGTGGTAAATACGTAATTTTGTTAAAATTTGTCCTGTTTCAAAAATTTTGGGGGGTTTAGGCGCTTTTATTGCCGCTTGTATACAAATTTTGGGTTCTGTCTTCTTTTTTAGTAAAATAAATTTATACATTAGCCATTAGTTAATCTTTATTTGATTAAGATTATTTAATTATTTGTATGTTATAATTTAGTTTATCTTAGTAAAATTAAATTAAATTAAATTAAATTAAATAATCTTATAAATATTTGTACATTTTAAAAGAGTTGAATAATATACTCATTATCATTACAAAAGTAGAAAATCATAAATTAGTCTTTATTTAGTTAAAGAATGTCGAGTGATTGGTTTAATAATTCTATTATAATATATTTTGATACCTATTTTTATGATACACATACTTGTAAACTGCAAAACTTATAAAAAATTTAACAAATATTATATCTTATTTGACATATATATATATATATATATATATATATATATATAATGTTAGTTTATGTAATTATCTTAGTTTAAATCATTCTAATTGATTAATAAAATTTATAAGCGAATTTGTTTAATCGATTGGTGATTCATTTCAAAATAAAGTACTTCGATACCTAATTTTAGTTCATTAGTATTCAATTCTAAATAAAAAATAATCAAATTGAATCACTAAATAAGATTATTTTAACTTAATAATAAATAATGAAATTAGAGTATATATGTACGATATTATCTTAGCTATTAAGTTTTATAATAAAAATAATAATAATAAAATTTTCATAACCCAATTTCACTTCATGCAATTATATGTAATGTGATTGACTTGTAATTAGTTTAATGTAACATAATCTTAGATAAAAAAAGATTTGTTTTATTAACAACCCTATAATTACTAAGCATTATACATTATTGATTAATTAATAGACACAATCTACTAAGCACATTACTATTAATAGATGTAATTAATCTAATGTTCTAATTTTGTACTAACTTGTTCCATAACTATCATAAGCATTTGATTTAATTAATAATTAGCCTGAAAGCAAGGAAAAAATAATTAATAAACTTTAGAATCTTTTCATTTTATATTAACTATTTTAGGTAAGTGATTTAATTAGTAATTAATCTAAATGTAAGAAAAGTACATATTAATTATTTTTGACAATTGATTTAATTAATAATATTGAGATTTATAGTATTACTTATTTAAAACACATTAAATTAGATTATATGGTATAAATCATTAACTAATACCATGCCTTGCCTCAATTAGCTACATATAATTGATTCACTTTCATTTATTCTTAGCTTACAAGTTACAAGCTAAACTTATAATCTTTCATTTCCATATTGCATATTGTCCCTAATTTCCCTTATTTTGATATTATATTTTGCGACGAAATTTCGTTGCTGATAGCAATGTAAGAAACTTTCTGCAATGAATTTATTGTCGTTGAAAGGTTTTCCCATATTACTTTTTACCGTTTTTAGGTATTAGATTATGCAACGCAATTTCGTCGATAAAAGGATTCCTTGGTTTTCTTATTTTGTTTTGAGATTATGATACGAAATTTTGTCGCTGAAAGAAATATAGGAAACTTTCTGTGAGGAATTTATCGTCGCTAAAAGGTTTGTCATATTTATATTTTCTATTTTTTTGTAATCAAATTCTGTGACGAAATTTCGTTGGTAAAAGAGATATAGGAAACTTTTTGCGAGGACTTATTTGTCGCTAAAACGTTTCTTATATTACATGTTCCCCTGATTTTCTGGTGACATTCTGCGATGAAATTTTGTCGTTGAAAGAAATATATGAAACTTTCTGTGACGAATTTGTGGTCGCTAAAAGGTTTCCCATATTGTTTTTGTTCTTATTTTTCCTTATTTTGTTATGAGATTTTGCAAGGAAATTTCATCACTAAAAGCAATTTTTTGCGACGAAGTTGTCGTCGCTAAAAGGTTTCTTTCATTTCGTCCACCTATATAGCTACGATTTAGTTTTTCATCGCAATAAACTGTATATTGCGACGTATTATCGTCGCTAAAGAGAATTCGAACAAAATTCTTTTACCTTTTTTTTTTTACAATGACATACAGCGACGAAATACAAATTTTATTGCAAAAAGTGGCCTTTAGCAACGAATTTTATTTCGTCGCAAAAACTTTTGTCGCTAAAAACAATTTTTCATGTGGTGGTGTCACAAGAGAAAGATCTTGTCTAGCGAAGGTAATTACTACTCGATCTTCTCAAAGTTCTGATGAAGTCTTGACAAAGATCAATCCTGAGTTCTTTACTTGGAAGAGAATTGATCAATTCATTTTTAGTTGGATGTTATCATCAATTTCAAAGTCTATGTATGGTTACGTAGTTCATTGTACTTCATCAGTGGAGGTTTGGAGTGTGCTTGAGAGGTTGTTCCTTACATAATCTAAAGCCATATCTATGCATTTGAGGCATCAATTTCAGAACACTAAAAACAGTTTTCTTTTTATATCTGATTATGTGTTGAAAATGAAAGAAATTACAAATACTTTGATTGCTGTAGGATATGATGTTACTGATTTAGATCTATTAGTTCAGATTCTTGATGGTCTTGGACTAGAGTATGATGCTATTGTTGTTAATCTTACATCAAAAGCTGGTACTATCTCTTTGGAGGAAGCTCAATATTAGCTCTAGAGTTATGAGATGAGATTGGAAAAATTGAATGCTACACATACTTTGACTATGAACCATTATGCCAATGTTGCTAACATATTGCCTCAATTTAGTGCTAATCATTTCGCTGGTTTTGGTGGTTTAAACTCTTCATTCTTCAATAGGATTAGGCAAACTTTCAATCAAAATTTCAAGGGTAGAGGAAGGAATCGTTCTCAAGGCCAAGGCTAGAACTCTTTTCAAACTTTTCAAGGAAATAAACCAGTTTGTCAACTTTATGGGAAGCGAGGTCTTACTATAATCAAATGCGATCATAGATTTGATATTAGTTATCAAGGACCACAAACTTCTCAATCTTCTAAGGCTTTTAATATCAATCAAGCTTTTCAAGCTTTCAATACTGGTTCATCAACTCATTCATCTCCTCAACAATCTCAAGCATTTGTAGCCTCTCCATCAACTGTTCAGGATCCTACTTGGTATCTTGATACTGGAGCTACAAACCATATTACATCTGATCTGAGTAGGCTTGCAGCTACACATAATTACACTGGATTTGAAACAGTTCAAGTTTGCAATGGTACTCACTTATCTATCACTCATTATGGTTATGGTGTTTTACATTCTCCATTCTCCATTCTCTTCAGCTTGTTTTTAGCTTAATAAGATATTATATGTGCTTGCTATCACTAAAAGTTTACTTGGTATCTCTCAACTTGTCCAAGATAATAACATAACTGTTGAATTTCATGAACATGGATGCTACATAAAGGACAAGGATGCCAGGCAGATTCTACTAGAAGGGTTTCTCAGTAATGGGTTGTATCAAGTTCCTTTTGTCTCAAGCAAAACTACTTCAAGTAATAAGTCCTATTGTTGTGTGTTTTCTCAAGCATCCTTGGTTCCTACCTCAACTCCTATTTCCTTATTTTCTTTATTGTCAAGTTCACAACCTTTAGTTGCTGCATCAATAGTCTCATCAACTGCAAGTGATCAAACTCTTTGGCATAGAAGGTTAGGTCATCCACACTTCCAAGTGCTACAAAAGCTATCCTATTCAGCTCAGTTGTTTCAATGTGTTAATAATATTGAGTGTTTTTATAAATCTTGTGAGTTTGGCAAGTAGTGTCATGATTCCTATCCTAATTCTAATACTAGAGCTACTACTCCACTTGCGATTGTATACTCTGATCTCTGGAGTCCATCTCCAATAAAATCTATTGAAGGTTATGTAAGTTTTGTGGATGATTTTAGTAGATACATATGGATTTTTCATCTCAAATCCAAGGCTGAAGTTTCTAATGTGTTTAAGTAGTATTTAACACTTGTTGAAAGACAATTTGATACAAAATTAAAGTGTTACAGCCAGAATGGGGGGGGGGGAGGGGGGGGGGGGGTGAATATCGATCTCGTGCATTTTTTTCTTCAAGATCTTGGTATAGTGTTTAGACATCCTTGTCGACACACTCATCAACAAAATGGAATCGTAGAACGAAGACATAGACAAGTTGTTAACACAAGCCTTACATTGTTAACTCAAGCTTCATTGCCTCTCTCATTTTGGCGGTTTTTCTTTCATACAGCTGTCTTTCTTATCAACAGGTTACCCTCATCAGCTTTACAGCTTCACTTTCCTTTCTATACTTTGTTTTATATCTCTCCCAATTATAAGATGCTAAAAGTTTTTGGTTGTGCTTGTTATCCTAATCTCAGGCCATATAATTCTTACAAAATTTCCTTTCATACTTCTACTTGTGTTTTCATTGGTTATAGTTCTTCTCACAAAGGGTATCTTTGTTCGCATTCCTCCAGTAGAATCTATATTGCCAAAAGTTTTTTTTTTTAATGAAACTGAGTTTCCTTTTAGTCAGGTTCTTTTCTAGATTCGTCATCATCTTTAACTTCTTATACTTCCAATATCTTAGGTTCTTGGATACTTCCTAACTGTTTTTCCTCTTCTCAAACTCATACATCTACTCCTTCATCACATCTAATGTCACCTGCTTTGTCTAATACACAGTCTAGTCCAGTTACTTCACCAGGTCCATTTTCTATTATTTCTCCCTCTCAGTCTACAGATAATATTTTTCTAGCTACTCAAACTTCTTCTTCGCACTTACCTCCTGCTAATATTCATCCCATGATTATAAGATCCAAGGCTGGTATCTTGAAACCCAAGTCTCATGCTTATACAGCTACTAATATAGGTTTTATTTCTTCATCTCTTGAGCCAACATCAGTATAGGAGGCTTTATCAGATCCTAAGTGGTTTGCTGCTATGCAAGCACAATTTGAGGCTTTAGAAAGTAATAAAATCTAAATTCTTGTCCCTCCATCACCTGATATGCATGTGGTTGAAAACAAGTGGGTTTTTCAAATTAAATATAATTTAGATGGGATAGTTCAGAGGTATAAAGCCAAGTTAGTGGCTAAAGGCTTTAGCAAATTGCTGGTTTGGATTATTTTGAGACATTAAGTCCAGTGATAAAGCCTTATATTATAAGAGTTATCTTCTCTTTGGCTGTCACTTTCGGATGGGATATTCAACAAATAGATGTTAATAATGCTTTCTTAAATGGTGATCTCCAAGAAACAGTTTTCATGGCTCAACTAGAGGGAGTCATTGATGCTTCTAAGCCTTATTATGTTTGTCATCTTCACAAATCTTTATATGGGTTGAAGCATGCACCTAGAGCTTGGTTTGACAACCTCAAGAGTGCACTGCTTCAGTGGGGGTTCCTCTCATTAAGCTCAAACACAAAGCTTGTTTGTTTATAAGTTTGGTAGCACAATTATATTATTACTGGTATATGTTGATGATATATTGGTGACTGGTAGTGACAATACTCAAATCAAAGGGGTGATTTCTAATTGTAATCAAGCTTTTGCTTTAAAGACTCTTGGATCAGTAAACTACTCTCTTGGTTTTGAAGTAGCAAGGTCTAAAGATTGTATAATGCTTACACAAAAAAATATGCAACTGATCTCTTGAAAAAGTGCAACATACTTGAGTCAAAGAGCATTCAATCACCTTTGGAAGCTAACTACAAACTGTCATTGCAAGATAGTGCATAATTTGATCATCCTAACTTATATAGAAGTACAATTGGAGCATTGCAGTACCTCTCTATGACCAAGCTTGATATATCTTTTGCAGTAAATAAGTTCAGTCAATTTTTGCAGTATCCTACAATCAAACATTGGCAGGCTTGTAAACATGTGCTAAGGTATATCACAGGCACTTCACACTATGGCTTAATGTTCAAACGAATGCAATCATTCACACGTAGAGGCTATAGTGATGCTGACTAGGCAAGCTCCTTGGATGACAGGAAGTTTACTTATCGGTGCTATGTTTAGGAGATAATTTGATTTATTGGTGTTCTAAGAAGCAAAAGGTGGTGGCAAGATCTTCAACTGAAGCAGAATATCGAGCTATGTCTCTTACTGCAATAGAAGTAATTTGGTTGCAAAGTCTGTTACATGAAATTAGTGTCAAACTAAGTGGAGTTCCAGTTCTATTTTGTGATAATAAAGGGGCAGAGTCTTTAGCATCTAATCCTATTTTCCATGCTAGAACTAAGCATACTGAAATTGATGTGCATTTTATTAGAGAAAAAGTTTTAGCAAATCAGTTACAAGTTCAGCATATGTCTACAGAGTTCTAGAATGCCGATATCCTGACTAAGGCTTTAGCTGGAACCAAATTCGAGTTTCTAAGGGAAAGGTTAACTGTTTCTTCTCGAGTTAATTATGGTGTAATAGCAAAAAATACAAGCTAGCTCTATTGATGCAAGTTTGCTAGGATATGAGTAATTATCCTAGCTGCACCTGAGGGGGACTGTTAACACTAAAATGTAACAAGGACAGAATTGTAATTGTAATAACTGAGGGTAGATTGGTAAAGTCACTATTATTCTGTTATAAGTTGTTAGTGGCTATAGTTAGTTTTGTAGCTATAGTCGGTTAGAAATTTAGTTTCTATAAAAAAAAGTGTGATGTATCTTGTTTTCACTCAATTCTTGAATACAAAGAAAATAACTTTTCTTAAGAACTTTCACTTTTTGACTGTTATGCTTGGTCCACAATAATCCACTCTAGTTCCCGACCAAATAACTTGCTAGTAGTCTTTCTCAAAACCTCAACCCTGTATTTACCCAAAAAAAAATCAATTATTCATACTTATGTCTCACAAAATCCTAACATATATATACTTATTCATTTTTAAATAACCAATCTTAGAAATGGATATTTGATGGAAATAAATTAATATATATAGTAGGACTTTATAGAACAAACATCAAATAATCTTTAATTTATTTGAACACTTAACTAGCAATTAAATAACTTTTAAAATATGTATCCTCAAACTATTGTGTTATCTAAAAACAAGTATTTTTTTATTTTAATCAAATGCTATAAAGATAAATGTAAATATAGTCTCAATTATTCAAAATAATTTTTAGGAAAATCTCAAAATGATCATTTAAAACTTAAGCACAACGCAATCTTTGAAATTGTGATTTTGAATTTTTCATCCCAAGTTTGGGAAGAAAAAAAGTATTAGATATATTACACTATCATATTTGTTGATGGATAACACCTCAATAAAGGCTAGTTGTGTTTGTTAGAGATTATATTAAATTTAGTATAAAATTTGTTTTGATATTAGTGTATTTAATTAATTTTAATTTATAAATATTTTTTATAAATTTTAAATTATTATATATAATATAAAAAATTATTTTTGCTTTAAAATTAAAAAGAATTGACATATTAATAGATACCCAAAAGTACACATTAAAACTAACCTTCATATTTTCATATGAAAAAGTTCTGATGTAATTCTTTCATGTGCAATATTTTACTTTAAATATGATTATAATGCTATCTAATGAGTTTTAAAATAAAAATACAAATGATAAATTTTATTAAGGAGATATAAAATCACACATTACATTTATTCCGCCGAAGATTCTATCAAACTCAAAAGAAAGAAAAGAAAAGTTAAGAACTACAAACTCAGACTATCAAAGCCTCAGTAGCTAACAAATATACAAGGCAGTATTATTTTTCCTAATTTATGAAAGCAGCTCCGTTCCATAAACAGTAGGTACCACACTTGATAAAGCAGCTCCAAAAGCAAAAGACGGCACAAATAAAAGGACCACAGCTTCTCAAACTCCAGGAGAACTTTTAGCTGAAAACATAAAAGACTTTTAAGTAACACACTTAATAGTAAGACAGATAAACACTCAATGGCAACACCTTGATGATTGAGAGTACACTTACTCCACCTCAACATAATCACTAATATCCTCATTGAATAACTTGAAACATTTCAGCCTCTTTACCTCAACTAGGTATGGTACTCCAGCGATATCATCTTCTAACCCACTAAAAATGATCCTATCATTAACTTGAAGATTTTTAGCTTCAACAAATTTACTCAAACAGGTAGTACTCAATGCCGGTTTCGGGTGGCCTGTCCGTCATATGCAGCAACGAAAGTTCTACCTATTTCCAACCGAGTCCGCAACTGGCAAATCCACATAATTATATTCTTCAGGAAAATTAAAATGCCGTCCAGCCTCGGTTGGTACCTGCAATCTCCCTGTAATATCAGTGTATTAAAGATCCTTTTTGAAGAGCTCCATCACTTACTATTGTTGCATATGTGTGTTATACTTCCACTAAGTAGAAGAATTGTATCAGAGAATTCTCGTGTGATTAAGTATTGCATGCATATTGGTGCTGTATTTATAGAGGTTACATATGAGAACAAAAAGAGATAAACTAATTGTTGATTTATGTATTTAAATCATTGATTAATCACCAAGTTGTCAAGTACGTACAAAAATTTCAAATCATAAATGTCTTATGATTTTTAAGAAAGCAAAGCATGTTTTACGTCCTTTTCAGATTTAAAAAATGTTGAAAGTCTGAAACTAGATCATTTTGTTGGGGAGATCTCACAATTTTCAGCTCATCAGGACCCATAACGACTTTTTCTAGCTACTTAAGTACCAGGTTTAAAGAGAATGTTCTAATCGCTTTCTTCCAACAAACTAGCTTTTAAGATGAGTTGAAATGCTGGTTTGTTTATATGTTTAAGTGGGTAGGCCATAGATATGTAAAATTAGATTATTCTATAGTTATGATACATCAAGTTAAGAGTTCTTAAAATTAGATAAGTGACAACTTGCTCACTGTCGCATAGGATTTGGCAACACAGCTAATGATCGGTTGTTGAAGATTTTGCGACAGAGTAACAGGTCAATAGCCAATTGGCAGACAAAATAATGGTCAATAAATCAATTAATTAATTAAAACCTGAAAGTCTAATGGAAGAAGAACGTAGATAATTAATGGTCTTGATAACATAAAGTTACAAGTGCAAAAACTTTTGCTCATCATGTAAAGACAGACGCTTGGATCCAATATTTCTCAATCAATCAAACGAAACAAAAACACAAATCCAACAATAATTTGTTGAGCCCACTTGTTGTTGATTAGTTTATGAATTTAACTCGAAATCTTTATGCACATGCTCATGCTCCCATTCTCTTTCTATATATATATATATATATATATATATATATATATATATATATATATTAGTCATCGAGGTAGCTACAAGTCAAAGTATATATCAAATCGCTATCTATGATATGGATTTAGGTTGACAAAATTATAACAAAGATGGGATAAGAAAACAAAGATTTCATAAGGTGTATATGAAATTTTAATAACTACTTGTCATCTTCAATACGAAGAGTATGAAATTTCATTTATTTTTATTTTTATGTTATTAAAAAGAAAAAGATTATATGTTTATTAAAACGAGACAGCATTATGAAGAGACATTTGAGTGCACAGCCGAATATTCAACACTAGCTAATTTGTTGAAAAGATATAGCAGCATATTGACTCGGGTGATATGAAGATTCTATATTAAATATTGCACACAGAATGTTGGGCGCTGTCACTATCTTTCGCTGGACCAAACTGGCCTTAAGTAGCTTTAGACAAAACTAAATTAATCATCTACTGCGATTATTTATTTCTGGTTGTAAATTAATATTTGTTTATTAATATTAATTTCTGTGATTATATACACACCCACAAATATACATATGTAGCAGTGTTGATTTTGAAATTTTATTACATTAATTTGATAATATTATCTAGCAATGTATTGGTTTTAGAATATTTTATTAAAGACTCAAATATTTTTCAAAATAATTAAGAAAAAGAAATGGAGCTATCCTTTTTGTCATAAACAACTATAACCCCCATGTGTGTTTATGATTCAGCTTCTAGATTAAACATCTTAAACTTAATAAAATGCTTCGGCATATATCTAGCACTTTTTAGTGCAAAGAAGACTCTGTACTAGATTTCAACAGAAGAGAAAAATATAATAGTAAGACAAAAAGATTTCAAATATAGCATCAATAGAAGAATATTTCAAAGATCCCACCATGCACATGACCTTTCACAAACAGTATCAGTCGAACATTCTTTACATGCAAACAATTTTCATAAACAAGTTGATATGAAAAAGATATGAATAGAAGAACAAATTAAAAATAGAAATAATTCAATAATAAATATTAATAACTAAAATAATAATATTTAAACAATATCATATTAGTTTACATACAAAAGTTTATATATAATAAAAAAAGAATGTGCTTCTTTCCACATACAAAACTTAAAAATCTTGCTTTTGTTTCTGATTTCAGGCGGGCAGTGTGTCAGAAAGAAGAAAGCGATAGCTAGTGCTTGGATAATTGCCCGATGACTTCAGCAAATTAAAGTTATAATCTTTCCGAGACAAGAGTTATTGAAACTAGTTCAAAAGACAAGTCACTCAATTGCGTATAAGATTTTGCTACATAAACTTCATCTCACAGCTTCAATATAAAATCATTCTATTTCGAATAACAATAATAACTACCAAATGATATGTTGAAAATTTTACAAGCTTTTCGGTGACAATATGTTAATCATGGACCCATCTCCTATAAATTGTCAAGAGAGCTTGTCTAGCTAGCTCAGCTGGATACACCAACACAAAGCCACCGAGAAACAATGGCTGACTCTTTCACAGAGCGAGTCACTGAATTAAAAATTCAAGTTCAGTATAACATTTTTGCTGATAGTATGGAGAGTTTGGTGAGTTCTAGAAGGGATAAATCATTCAGATTTGAGGCTTTTGACTCCACTAATCGTGCATAGCCTTGTCGTCCCTTCATAACTAAGGCAACTGTTCCGCTAATAAAAAAAAAAAGAATTCTATGGAAGCTGGTTGGGATGAATTTTATTCTCGAAAAGGGTCTTACTGGATACAATAAAATCATAGTTGATGTGCAAATTAATGGCGATGAGTCCAGTTGTGGAATTGAATTAGAAAAAAGGAGAGGATTCTAATTCTAGAAAAATGGGTTCATGTTTAATAAGAATTTATTTGTTGATGTGCAGAAACATGCACGTAGCAGCAATGTTTTGAAGAACATTACTTGTGTTGTTACGTATTAGTTACTTTATGCATTATGTGTAACAAAGTTTTATTTTTATTAACAAAACGAAATGAGGTGATTAGAAACAAACGGCACTATTCTAAAAAGTACAAAATTGTGCCCCTGAGCTTTGTGTCCAAAACAATCATAAGAAGCACATCTTCTACTTTTAAGAAGGCGAAATTGTAAGAAATATAAAATCAACTTGACATCTTTTCTTCTTGCATCCAATTAAAGTTTTAAATTGTAATATTTAGGTATTAAAGTTTGTAAAGATTTATTTTTCAATCGTTTTATCTTCACATAAAAATAATCCCAATTTTCAATTTATGAAAGTGTAAAATGATGACATTAAAATCAATTGAAAATCAAAATCATTATTTATCACTTCTTTTCTTCTTTGATTTAGGGATAACCATGGATGGCAATAATGATTTTCAAATTTCATTAACAAGTCAAACAAGACACTAGTTAATTGCATCACTTGATATAGCTAAAGTTTATAAATCCTAGATTAGATGGCACAATTGCCGAAAGGAAATACTAGGAGTTTAAGAATATAACCTTATCTTAAGAAAAATTAACACATCGTTAGCAGTTGTCTATGCACTTAAAACTTGTGAGTTTCATAAGATTATGTTTATTGAAGATATATGACTTAAAAAAAAAAAAAATTGTTAAATAAAGTATGTGAAAGAACTGGAAGAAACCATTTTGGTGGGTGGTGAGCAGAAAAAGGGGTGTGGTATTTGCATTTCACCCGCTAGCCTATTTTATAATCCTAAAATTCTCTTATTCACTATAATTTTGCTCTATACACCAAAAAAAAGAAAAAAAAAAAAAACAAACATCCATCTTTAACCAAACATTGAAATAGTATATGATCCTTGTTTGGATTGGAAGGTTCCACTTGGGTAGATTCAGTGCACATGGATGGAGGAGCTTAATTCCCTTCTTTTCTGGAATGGGTGAGAAATTGGAATAACTGTGGTGGACTGTCTCCTGATTGATCAAGGAAAAGAATGAAAGCAATTCAAAGGATAACTTCTCTATACAACTTTAGTTATGGGAAGACAGGATACATGCCCCAACGACAGTGGCTGCTTCATTGGGCATCTAGTGGTAATTACTTTACTAGCAATTTTATTTGATGTTCACCTACTTTCTATTACCTCCAATCTCATTTTTAATAGAGGCAAAACTATAATACTAAGATTTATGTATAAACAAAGTAGAAGCCCTTATTGATTTTTAATTATCTTTCTTAGAATATCTAAAAGAATGTCATATCATTTTATTTTATTTTATTTTTGAATTTTAACTTTACTTTTTCCGCTAGGGTTACAAAGAGAACCAAAAGTTTTTTAAAAGAAATTGAAACCATGAACCATTGTTGATTCTCGATTTTGGCTCGTTGATGCCCGATTTTGGCTCAAGCCTCATGGGCCAAATCGGAAATCTGGACTTGTGCATCCAATACAAATATGAAATATGAACCTGTATATCCAGTACAAGTCCATGGCTATGGCATTTTAGTACAATTAGTAAATTTAGTATAATCAGTACAAGGCCTTGAAATCTGACCCAGTACAAGGCCCATAAAGTCTAGCAAGCAAAAATCTATTAGTACTTGGCTACATCAAAATTGGAATTAGAATCAGAATCGGTACCCAATTCGTATTATTAGATCAAGTGGACCCAAACCACCCATAGAGCTTCTTGGTGGGTTAATGATTTGATTGGCACAAATAGAAAATATGAAGCCCACTTAGCGCAATGTGTTAAAGCCAGGGCCCACTTGGGGGCATTTTGGTAAATAATAATTGAGGTTAAGGGTGAGTGCAAGATGGTAAAAGTGTCATAGAATTATCCTTACATATTATTCTTATATTTTATTTATTTTAGACAAATATTCCTGGACTTTATCCTAGCCTATATCTCATATCTTTATTAAGATAATTAGGGATAATTATTATATTATCACATATTATCTTATCCTTTACCCTAGTTGACAACATCTATAGTTCTCACACACTAGTTATATAACGACTTCCATACATTCTTGTAAGATGATGAAGAGATTCATGGAAAAAACCTTATATCAAGCCATAATTGTTTATTCATCAATCATTCTCATTCCCTTACATTCCCAACACACTCCTCAAATACATTCTTTGATCATTAGAGTTAGGCACAGACATGTTTATTTCTTCATAATTGAAACAATGTCCAAATACACTTGATAGGCATGATTTTCATCTGGCATAGTCCAAATACAGTTATTCATATTGAAAATCTGCATCGATATCACCATTCGATTTGCTATCATCGGTCGTAGCCGTTCTGTATTACTATTCTCTACATAACTAATTGCATCATGCGATTTTGTTCATACTATTAGGCTGCATATCAATGTCAGATTATTTTTCTTAAGTCTGAGATCGAACTGGCAATTGGAGTTGTTTCTATATTTTGCAGAACCATCTGTAGATAGTCATGTACAATTAGCTATTTTAGAAATTCAATTCCGCGTGCAATATCTCCATCCTGCCAGTATTACCATCTCTCATATTTGTTGTTTGCTTCTACTGCCACATCTCATCTAGAAGCTTTGATCTATTTCCTTATGCAAGTTGCCATCATATACCTGCAACATGACTTTTCTTAATCAACCGGTGGTTTCCAGGTGATGTAGGCTAACTCTCTACAACTCAGGCAGAAGTCTAGTGACAATTAACAAAGGACATTTTGGAATTTTCCTACATTAGGGATATTTAGTAATTTGTCTTTTCTTGAAAGGGTAAAATTGCCCTTTGCTTTGCTGAAAAGTCAAGACACAACAATAGGCAACTCCACTGGGGCGTTGACTAGAGGTATTGTATGGTAAAGGAAAAGAAAGGAAACAACAGTTCTAAGGAAACAACAGAAATCGAGAGAAACATATGGGAAAATCTAATGAACAACTGAAGACTTCCCACGAACGAGTGAAAAGTCATTGAAAATGCAAGTCTTTTATTACATTTTTTTTCAAAGCTATTGTATAATGAACTATAACTTTATGCCAAAAAGAAATGAACTTGATACTCTATTTATTTTCAAATATGATTTTGTCATACATGAACCTTATGTTGCAAGTGAATCTGGCTCAATGATACTATGGATTGGAAGCACCTCATATTTCCCAATCTGAAGAAGGAAGAATTGTCTATCCTCCTTGGCTGTCAACCACACTTTAAAGATGAGTTTCTAGAATCATTTTGTTTATTCTATTAATTTTACAAGCATGAAACTATTCTGGATTCTATTGAAAATGTATGGTTATCTATTACTATATGCCCTCTAAAAACATATGCATGTTACAACGTAGGATTTATATTGAGAATGTATGTACGTGGACATGCAATTTTTTTTTGAAAAGCATGCCGGGTTTGTATGTCCTATGTTTAATCAGTCGATTATTTGGAGCTTTATGGAAAAAGCCTGTTTGATCTAACATGTTCTGTTACAGAACTGCTTTGTCATGCAAGACACGAGTTTATGATGTTCAATGCCAAACAAAGTATGTAGTTTAAGATATTCTTTGAAAGCATGCAATTTCATAGTAATTATGATTTTGCATTATGCATGATGCTCTTTACTTAGTATACAGTTTCATGCTTTTTTGGATAGATTTTGATAACCAATACTTTAGCAAACATGATATTATATATTCTACCTGAATGCACTTAGAATTTATCTAACAATTTTTTGTATTCATTAATAGAATGTTCATTTTGTATAGTACAAGCTACAAACCTATATCACCTTGCAGTTTTGATCAAGTAGATTTGTTTAACAATTTTACATTCATATTTAGCAAGCAATAGAATGTTCATGCATCACTTACTGATATAGAATACACATATTTCGAAACCATCTTTATATCGTGTATCATTTTCTACTTAATATTTGTACTATAAACCTACTGTCATGCGTCACCTATGTCTTCTCTTGATTATGCATGATTTTATATAATACTTGTCTTACTTCCTAATGACATACAATTCTGTATATTTCTTTCTAATTTAACATGAATCCTACATATTCAATTAACCATGTTTGTGATGACATATATATTGCATAAATACGGAATTCTCTAATACATCCATAAATGCTATCACTTGTATTTGATCATACCATATTCCATAATTTTATTCCACTTTATACAAAACATACATACGTGGCATTTATTTTTGTTCTGCAATGTCATTTGTATGACATCTGTTTCCATTCTACCATGACATTTGTTTCCATTCTACCTTATAATTTATTTATACAAAAATTTTATCATGGTTCATCAAAATGATTTAGTTAAGATATCGATACGTTCATGTCATTACCATGAATGCTAAAATCCATGCTTAGTTGCCCAAAAAGTATACCTGATTGACTCATAATCCGTTATATTTGATATAGGAGAGTCCATCTCTAATCTAGCTGGCACAACAATCAATTATGGATGTTATACAGTTCTAATTTGGTGAACCTCAAAAGATTTATTCTGATTAATAAATGGAGAATGTGTCTCGAAGAGATTATTATAGTAATTAGATTACGTACATTTCCTCCAAGCCAAAAGACCATAACAATGTTATTTCCAAAAGATGACACTTGACGCAAGAGTAACCAATTGTGTTATGAACACGCTTCACTCCCACCAATTCAATCCTCCACGATAGAAGAATCCAAGAAACCCTATCCAGAATAATCTTGGGCTTTAAAAGACACTTGAATCCAAAATAATGCTTGTTAATTATGCCAAAAGACTCCATTCATAATAATCTTGAGCTGTGAGAAGTCAATTGCAGAAGAATCTCAAATCTGTGCTAGAAGATTTCGTCTAAGATAAATTCCAAAGAAATCAATTTCAAAAGAATTCAAAACCTAGAAACCTTTTAGACTTCATCTAAGAAGATCTTGAGAAATCCATTTGCGGATGGGGCTTTCATCTTACTAGAGTGTTTGCGACCACGATATTATGTCAAAGTCTCTTCCGAGACTTAATAGAATACAAACGAGCCATGGGTGCATTTGAAGAAATGGAGTTGCCACCCATTCTTCAATTGGGAATGAATGAGGGCAATTTGACCTAAACTACCCTTATTCTTTTAGAGATGGGTTTGAGAAGTTACATATGAGTCATTCACCTCACCCGGATCAAAATCCAAACTCCACTAGGGTATGCCAAATTAGAATAACTCTTGTTGTTGTATAGTCCATTTAAGTTGTTCATTTTATGCACACACTCCAATTTCATCTTTCTTAAGACAAGTAAGGTGATTTCAATCATGACAGTTGTATATTCATATAAAGAAAAAGGGAGGAGAATAGAATTACACTCCTTTTCAAACATGGGAGAATGGAAGGAGGATTACATCATTTGTTCTTCAACAATAAAATAAACTCTACTTCTAACACTTCATATATTCATTCATTCATTGATCATAGCATATTCATGTAAATCACATCTTTAATATAATCAATCAATGTGAGATTCAATAAATAAGGAACTCCTCACCATCATATATGAGTCTATTCCATGTTTATTAAACCTCTAAATGCATATTCATACACACAATTGTCAGTCTTGTGATGGTCTCTCACCATCAATGTAAGTCCACCATCACTTTAGCATCATTCTAATCATAGCATATTCATGGTATATTCATGCATTCATTCATATCAATCAATTAAAATTCTATACAAAGCCATGATCTAGAATCATGGCACTTCTATCGGGATTTGATAACTCTATCATGGTAATTCTACCTAAGCATAGCAATTCTAGTCTACTCACAGTAATCATCATGGCATTTCTAGCCTCATTACAGCAATCGTGGCATATTCTGGCCTAATCATTGTTATCATGGCATATTATAGACTAATTCAATCAATTAAAACAAACATGGCAATTTCAACTAATCAAGGTAATTCATACCTAATTCTATGCTATTTCCTAGCATGATTTTAATCATGTGCTCTTAAGTAAGATTCTAAACATGTGCTCCTAAACATAATCTAAGCATTCGCAAAGAAAATAAATTCCTGAACATGATTCTAATAAAAAAGGGAAAATGGACTTACCTTAACACGTTTATCCATTTTACGAAATAAACAAGGGTTAGAACAATGCATAATGACCCTAATCACACTTCTAAGCATCAAACTAAAACCAAAAAAGGCTTATTCTAAGCATAAAAAACCTAAAAATATTTATTCTAAAGCAAGAAAAATAAAGAAGCAAAAAGAGGAGGGAGAAGGGAGAACTGCTCTCACGGCGTACCCTTTCTGGGCTTAGAGCAATATAAAATGCTCGAAAACTTTAGACTGGAAAAGACTCCTTGAATTCTCAAGTATGTCTTCAAGAGGAAGACGAGATGAATTTGATGTGTGTTGTGAAGTAAGGAGGAAGGGGGGTTTATATAGTTGAAGGTTGAAGTTGAAAAATAAAGGAAGATATCAAATATGGAACGTTGGAATTGAAATTTGCCAAAAATACAAGAGGAATAGCTGGTCGACTATGTTAGGATCGCTAACCAGCAATGGGCTAGCTAGCTGATTATGGGTGGATTGGTCCACCAGACCCCTTTATTTTGCCAATTTTCAATACAGTTCTCCTTTGACTTTTGTCTGTTCGATCACGGGTAACTTTTCAATTTCGACTTCAGTTTGTGATCCATAAATTTCTATGAAAACTAGACATCCATAGCCTTGCAATGATATATTACTCATCAAAAAACTCCTCCTGGATTATTTTCTATGATTTTTTGAAGTCATATGTCAGTTTTTGAGACTCTTGGTCAGTTTCTTCTCATCTTTCTTCCTTTGGCTTTTTATTGCTCGACATTCATCTTCAAGCGTAAAAAATCTAGTGTCTATAGCTTGCCCGCTACTTTGGAGAAGTTTGTGAGACATAAAAACAGATAAAGTACTCTTGCTTCATCTTTCCCCCTCTAATCTTGGCGTCTTTGACTTCATCTGTGTTATGTTAAAATTCTCATCATCCATTTTGCCCTTCAATTCCTATAAAAAGATGTGCTTACTCAAGGGCTAATGTACCCATTCAAGGGCTTACGTGCCCACTCAAGGGTAGTGTACCATTCAAGGGCTGTGTACCATTCAAGGGCTGTGTACCATTCAAGGGCTGATGTGTCCACTCAAGGTCTATTGTGCCCACTTAAGGGCTAGAAAGCACCCTTCTAATGCATGCGATGTGCTCTTCTAGTGTAAACAGATGCATCTCTATGATACACAGTGTGCACTCTTCTAGTGCAGACAAATGCATCCTTCTAATGCATGAAGTGCATCTTTATGATGCTGATGCGTTCAAAACTAGCAAGTATACTAGTCGCACAAGTAATAAAGTGATGAGTAAGATATCGTTCCCACGAGGATTGATTCTAATTAAATTTTTTATTCGAAAGCGAAAACAGAATAAATGAGGGGTTTTGTTGATTGATTAACTAAACTTAATACGAAAGCAAATGAAGAATAATACAATGCAAAGTTAAATCAATTGAGAGATACACAATGAAAGAAATTTGGTTAAGGGATTATTCTCTACCACAAGATATGGATTTGCGAATTAATCACAGAATTGTCATCCAATTACACCATTGAAATTATCAACCGTAGATAACAACAAGCTCTGTTATCCCAATCTTTCCTTACTTTGTTGTTAAACAAAACAGGCCCTTTATTTAATCTCTATCCATTAAACAACCTAGAACAAGCTCTCTAAATTTAATTCAATGGATGCATTACGATAAGAAAGATAGGTTGATCTAAGCAATAAACACACAAGCTCGGATTATTTAACTTAGGTTGTATTCTCCAATTGCAATCTCTGATCACAATTTTGCTACTAATGATTAGAAATTCAAGACAATTACGGATCAAGATTTCTAGTCTAGCAATAGACAATATCCAGATTATATTCAGTTGGCCACCCAAATACAATCCAGCAAGCAATCATAAGCATTAAACATGGGAAAATACAAGCAACTTCAATTAGAGAATTGGATAACAATTCCTTGCACAATCAATTCACAAAAACCATATCAAGGGCTTTGAAATCACCCTCAACCAATTCAGATTTAGTTACACATATTCAGATAGAATACAAATACAATACAATATGGAGACATTCCAGAAAATGAAAGGAAAAGGGAAAACTTAGCAAATTTGATGAAATCTCTTAGGATTTGTAGTTCTTCCTCTTTCCAAGCCTTCAATCTCCTTCAAGAACTCCAAGAGATGAGAGAAATCCAAAAGATGCAGCCTCCTCCACGTTCTCCCCTCTTCAAGTTATGAAAATAAAACCCTAAAATGTGTTTAAATACTCTGCTACAGTAACTTGCTACAGTGCCCCGTATTTAATAACATGCTACAGTGATATATGGAATTACAAATATACACTTTTCATACCATTTTTATCACAACTTTCAGTACACTACATAAATTCGTGAACCGTAAATTTCTCCAGAAAATAGACTTCGAGAGCTTTTCAATGGTATATAGCATGTTATCCGATTAATTGTATATCGATACAATCAACTCCGAGAAATTGGTTGACTAGCAGAGGTAAAAATGAAGGGTTTTACTCTAATTTTGTGGAAGTTCCTCCAAAACTCCTACAAACATCAAAAACCACACAAAAACATAAAAATACGAAGGAATATAGCAAAGAAACATAGATGAAATTGATATGAAAATGATATATAAATAGATACCTATCAAATTCCCCCACACTTACACTTTGCTAGTCCTCGAGCAACTACAACGATATGAAACAAAAATAAACCGAAACAGAATCAAAGAAAAATTAAAACACACAAATGCTTCAACTTGCAAATAGGCCTCAAAGGTTGTACTTAATTACAACCCAAGGAAAACTTCAAAATAATGCACTTGATCAAGAATTTCATCTCAAGGATTAGTTTCGCTTCACTTCAATTCCTCAAGTGTGTGTGTGTAGAGCCATTCTCACCTAATCACTTGTAACCGGATGAGTTTATGCATAAAAATGAATCATATTTAATATTGAAGATGTGTGTATAAATGAACTCCATAGGCCTTGCTTTTCAAGTCACTCTCCACTAATGTAGACATGCACAACACTAAGGATCAAGTAGGAATTTATTAAGCTTGTAACGTTTGGCTTGGGTGATGGTATGATAAAGGATAATAATTTGGCTCAAATCACCCACAAACACATAAATCATTCAAGACTATGTAAAGCTCAACCCTATAACACAACTTCATTTCAATTCACCAGGTTACTCCCCCAAACTTATTTAGAACACTCAATCTTTTTTTTTTTTTTGCAGAAAACAAAAGAAAACTACAACCCCACACTTTGTTGTTTCATTCTTTTTAAGAACACTTAAGGGTATAGATCTCTTATTCTTCTTCTTTTGTTCTTTTTTTTCTTTTTTTTCTTTTTTTTATTACACTTCCCCTCCCCCACACTTAAACAACACATTGTCCTCAATGTGTAAGTACGTGGACGATAAGTACAGATTGGCTTTTTTTCTGTTTTTCTTTTTTTTTTCCAAACACAATAGAACTCACTTGTATTCCTCATGACACATCCCAACCTCCTCTAACTTCCCAAAACCAGAACATAGCTCAAAATTTAATTATGAATGATCTACAGGCTCATAGGTAAGGGATAAACTGTTTGGAATAAATTCATTTGAGGTTAGGAAATCTTTTAGTGAGTTAACAAAGAAAAAGGCTTACAAAAGCTCAAAGGGGTAACTAGGGATCAATTTCAGTCAAGGTTGGCTATTAAGGCTCAAACGGTCCAAAGATGGCCTAAATCATTTCCCCAATGTTGCCCAGTCTAGGATTTCACCTCGAGTGACCATCAAACAAGTTCTAGAATTCATTGAAATCTGAAGAAACATTTAAATTACATAAACTTTCTCTAAGTGAACAATAACTCAGTGATAATAGCTCAGTGCTCAATGTTGCACAAGGAATCAAAAGCAAAGCGAAAACCAATAAACATTTCAAGCACACAGATCCATGCATCATTTATCATTTTCCAAGAGTTATTCTAAATTCAATCATTATCTTATCATCGACCCACAAAATGCAAGAAAAGAGGTACGTGGCGTTGTTACACCTGAGTCAAGATTGTATATTTCAACTATCCTTAGGACTAGTAGCCCGCAGACTTAAGGTTTCCAGCCTATATACCTTTATTATGAAAGAACAAAACAAGAAACAAGACACTTCAAACAACATGAAATAAATAAACTACAGATTTATTTAGAGAGAATGCGTTTCAAGGGTTAAAGAAACCCTATATTCTGCCATTCTTAGGTTTTTCCACAAATTTCTTTTAAATCGAAACTGATAAAGATAAAAACACATAACAACTTCTAAATTACATAAAACTAAACTTACTCATAAAATAACAAAGTCCAACAAGCCAGCAAACAAAAACAAGTCAGCTAGAATGGGTCTAAAAGGTTTAGAAGTTAGCCTCCTTATTCAGCCATTATGGATTAAAGACATCTAGAATGCATTTCAAGAGGACTTAAACTTTTTAAGCTACCACTCTCAAAACCAAGATTAGAAAATATTTCCTGGGATGAAAGAAACAACCTGAAAAAAAAAACTCAAAAGAAATGACATAAAAAATCTCAAATAAACACACTAAAAAGAAAGCAAACAAAAACGAAGCAAAGCAATAGATAGAGATTACAGATGGAGCGTTAAATTCAGTCTACGCCTTTTATTGCTTTCTTCAAACCAATCTATCCGAGCCGTTGTTGGATCAGGCGAATAGACGAATTCATGTAGTTTGTCAATTAACTCCCCTGTAGTTGAAGCTGTAACCAGGATTTGCCTCACCGATGGTGAGATGAAATTTTTTTCTACAGCTTGATCAAGAAAAGACAACAAATCATCAAAAAAGTTATTGACATTTAACAAACCAATGGGTTTTTTATGGATGTTTTACTGTGCCCAAGAGGTGATTTGAAATATCTCCTCTAATGTGTCATAACCACCGGGTAAAGCTATAAATGCATCGGACTTAACAACCATATGTGCAATACGCTCATGCATGCTAGAGACTTGTAACTCTTCCCCGATTGTGTTGCCTACGATATCTCGTACAGCTAAAGGTTTGGGGATAATGCCAAGAACTTTGCTCCCTCCTAGGGTTGCAGCTGTTGACACACACCCCATTAACCCAAGACTACCCCCTCCATAAATCAAATGAATACCCCTCGCAGCTAATGTCCTACCAAGATCAAGAGCTGCTGTGGTAAACTCTCCATCTTTACTAAATTGCGATCCGCAAAATACGCATATATTACGGAATCGCCGAATTGGTGTTTTCTCCATTTCTACAAGTGCTATAATCTTGTGTAAGACACGTTAGATATTATGCTTTTCAATTGCAAGACAGGTTATGGAATGACATATGAAAATATGCAGAATGTATATATACACACATAAAACTCTCAAATTTTGACACATGGGGACATACTTTCGGTGGGGGTTGCTCGATGCAGATTTATCGCCCCCAAGTTTTGAAAAAATGAAATATGCTTTAAGCAGGATTTGACAAAATCTACACACTTGTCTCCCACGTGAAGCATGAAAAATGGAAATATACTTTCGGTGGGGTTTGACAAAATCGCCACACTTGTCTCCCACGTGAAGCATGAAAAGTACAGATATACTTTTGGTGGAGGTTGACAAAACATCCACACTTATCTCCCACGTGTGCTTATGTCATGGGGTAGTCATATGGTTTGTCAAAAAGAAAACTTGAAATTGAAACAAACAAAATCAACAAACAACAACAACACGAAAACAATATTGATAATCAGATCAAACGAAACAAGAAAAAAAATAAAATTCGACAACAACAACATGCATTCAAATATATAAGTAGTTGTGATTGTGGCTCATATCTTCCTCTGGTTTTACGTCCAGTAACGGCTGAAACGCTTTCTATGAGTCAGGGATTTGCTTCCTATCCAGTTTTCTTATAAACTGGCAAACATGGTCGTTTTTAGTCAGATTCCCTAGACTATAACACTGCAATTCATCACGAAATTGTGTCCATAGATTAAGCAATTCACGCTGAACAAGTCCACAAGAATGTGACTCAAGAGTTAATAAAACATTATCCAGCGACTCATTACTCAAACCATTCTTAATAAACGAAAGTTTATCTTCTCTATTCCTGGACACAAAACCTAATGAACGACAAGTCTGGTTACAATTCCATCTAGCACATTTATAACATACTTATAACCTTTTCGCTCTTCGCCTCTTGGCGTAGTAGCTTTTCCTAGACCAGGCATGTATTTTGCGAGATTAATGTTCGGCTCACCGGACAATCTCACCTTGGCTTCGATAAGCCATCGGATATCCGCAGGCACATTTAGGAGCATCAACGCCCAAAGTCTAGTCATCCGTACTTTATAAATTTTAAACACAGCATTTTGAGGAAGTGAAGGAAAATATTTACGAAGGTTCGACAGAAAGATATCGGCATCCATTGAAGAAGAAGAAAAGGAGAGATATTACCGATAATGCGATTGAGTTTGTTCTTCTCCAGATATGCACGTTTCAAACCTTCGGGCAATGGTTTCAGCTCCCCTTTGGATGTTTCCTCAAGCTGTTGCACAAATGAATTTGAAGTACGAAATAATCAAATTAAACAAAAGGAAGGAAAAGAAAAGAGCAGAAACGAAACTAAAGACACATAAAAGAGATAACAACACAATAGCAAACAAAAGTAAAAACAAGTAAAAAAATATAAAAACAAATAAGACAGATGGCAAAGAGAGATAAAACCTGATCAATTTGATGGCCTACGAAAGGAATCTCCTCGAGACACAAAAATCGATCATTATTACCTTATTTTATTTTTCTTTTCTTTTTTAATTTATTTTGCAAAAACATTGGGTTGCCTCCCAATAAGCGCTTGGTTTAACGTCCTCAGCCCGACGTTGGTTCCATCATGGGAGGATCCAATCTCCGCTGTGCTTCTCTAGTAGGCTTGGATCCTTCTTCCAACAAGAAATGGTGCATGCATATGGCTGGGCCTTGGATATTAGCAATCGTCCACCCAATAGCTATTTTGTGATCTCTAAGTACTTGGACGAGTTTCTCTTCTTGTAGCGGTGCAAGGCCTATTTCTATTATAAACTTGCAAAGAATCATTCTCACCTAAAAATCCATGCTTCAAATGATCTAGAAGAGGCTTAAGCTCAAAGGTAGAGGCTTTCATCACAGAAGAGAGAAGTTTCACATTAGATAAAGGAAATTGAATGCATGAAACATCATACCCATTTGTGGTTATAGCTATGGTCTCATCTAAGCTTGCCACAGCTTTCTCCATTTCTTTGGACACTTGTATCAACCTTCTTGATTCCTTGGAATTTTCTGTCCCTATGTGCTCACTAAAAGCCACTTCCAATCCATCCTTACGAGTTAACTCAAAATGTTGTTGGGGCAAAGAATCAATAACATCAACTGTAAAAACAGAATGCAAGTCACTAGGGTACCTCATTGCCTCAAAAATATTGAAACGGATAACCTTGCTATCAAACTCTATGGTGAGAATGCCATAATGAACATCAATCTTTGTTCTAGTAGTTTTCGAGAATGGTCTCCCTAAAAGAATCGGTGTTGGATTAGGAGATGTCTCATGCTCTATTTTAAGGACATGGAAGTCTGCTGGAAAAACCAATTGATTCACCTGCACAAGCACATCTTCCACAACTCTTTTGGGATATGCCTTAAAATTGTCAGCAAACTGAATGGTAATACCAGTTTTTGCAAAAGGTCTAAGATTTAAAGAAGCATAAATAGAATATGGCATGACATTAATAGATGCTTCTAAATCTAACATAACTTTTTCAAACTTGGTTTTACCAATGGTGCATGGAATGGTGATCGTACCTGGATTATTGTATTTCGGAGGAATTTTTCTTTGTAGTACAGCTGAAGCATTTTCCCCCATACTTACTTTCTCATTCCCTTTTAAATTTCTCTTGTTGGTGCATAACTTCTTGAGACGTTTTGTATAATGAGGTACTTGCTCGATAGAATCCAAAAGTGGTATATTTACCTCGATTTTGTGAGAAGTTTTCAGGATTTCTTGTTCTTGTTCCTCCTTCTTCAATTTTGCTAATCTGCTAGGAAAAGGTGGAGGAATAACATATGAAGGAATGGGAGTTATAGGATTTACCTGAGAAATCAAAGTTTTGTTCATGGTGGATGTGGTGTCATCTCCTTCATCAGTTTGTGATTTTCTTGGCAAGACATCTAATTGCTCTCCACTTCGCAAAGTTATCGCACTAGCATTCTCGCTTGGATTGATCATTGTTTGAGAAGATAATTTTTCTGAGTCTTGGCCCTCGAATTTGCTCATGCTAGTAGCCAATTGTCCCATGTGATTTGCCAAGTTTTGGATACTTGCCCCAGTTTCCTGCTGGAATTCCATTGTGTTAGTGGCAAGTGCATTAACAATATCCTGGAGAGACATACCTGAGTTTTGTGAAGCTGGTTGTGGTGTTGGATGTGGCATTGGTGGTGGTTGCATTTGAAATGGTTACTACACCCTAGGTTGATTGAAACCTTGCAGCCAATTTGGTATGCCATTTGGGGCGATTGGTTGATGATTCCAGTAACTGAAATTAGAGTGATCTTCCCATCCAGCATTGTAAGTGTTAGAGAAGGGATCACACCATTGCCTTGTTTGTCCTGGAAATTCACCCATGGCATTGGCTTGTTCCATATCCTCTTCTTGTAAAGTTGGAGACATGTCCATTGGATGCTCCATGGTAGAATATACCCCACATGCATAAGATTTTTGCATATATCCTACAGCCATATTTTCCATAAGAGAAGTTAACTCAAAAAGTTGTTGTTCAATGTTCGGAGTGCTTACCTTATTTACTCTCCATGGCAGTTGTGGCTCAAATCCGCCACTGAATTGATGGAAGTTTACTGCCATGTCATCTAAACACAAACAATCAAAAGCACGAATCAACAATGAAAACAAAATAAAAAATCGATTAGAAAATCAATCCCCGGCAACGGCGCCAAAAACTTGATGCGTTCAAAACTAGTAAGTATACTAGTCGCATAAGTAATAAAGTGATGAGTAAGATATCGTTCCCACGAGGACTGATTCTAATTAAATTTGTTATTCGAAAGCAAAAACAGAATAAATTGGGGGTTTTGTTGATTGATTAACTAAACTCGATACGAAAGCAAATGAAGAATAATACAATGCAAAGTTAAATCAATTGAGAGATACACAATGAAAGAAATCTGGTTAAGGGATTATTCTCTACCACAAGATATGGATTTGCGAATTTATCATAGAATTGTCATCCAATTACACCATTGAAATTATCAACCGTAGATAACAACAAGCTCTGTTATCCCAATCTTTCCTTACTTTGTTGTTAAATAAAACAGGCTCTTTATTTAATCTCTATCCATTAAACAACCTATAATAAGCTCTCTAAATTTACTTCAATGGATGCATTACGATAAGAAAGATAGGTTGATCTAAGCAATAAATACACAAGCTCGGATTATTTAACTTAGGTTGTATTCTCCAATTGCAATCTCTGATCACAATTTTGCTACTAATGATTAGAAATTCAAAACAATTGCGGATCAAGATTTCTAATCTAGCAATAGACAATATCCAGATTCTATTCAGTTGGCCACCCAAATATATTCAGCAAATAATCATAAGCATTAAACATGGGAAAATACAAGCAACTTCAATTAGAGAATTGGATAATAACTTCTTGTCACAAAAACCATATCAAGGGCTTTGAAATCACCCTCAACCAATTCAGATTTAGTTACACATATTCAGAAACAATACAAATACAATACAATATGGAGACATTCCAAAAAATGAAAGGGAAAGGGAAAACTTAGCAAATTTGATGAAAATCTCTTCAAGATTGTAGTTCTTCCTCTTTCCAAGCCTTCAATCTCCTTCAAGAACTCCAAGAGATGAGAGAAATCCAAAGATGCAGCCTCCTCCACGTTCTCCCCTCTTCAAGTTATGAAAATAAAACCCTAAAATGTGTTTATATACTCTGCTACAGTAACTTGCTACAGTGCCCCGTATTTAATAACATGCTACAGTGATATATGGAATTACAAATATACACTTCTCATACCATTTTTATCACAACTTTCGGTACACTACATAAATTCGTGAACCGTAAATTTCTCCAGAAAATAGACTTCGAGAGCTTTTCAATGGTATATAGCATGTTATCCGGTTAATTGTATATCGATACAATCAACTCCGAGAAATTGATTGACTAGCAGAGGTGAAAATGAAGGGTTTTACTCCAATTTTGTGGAAGTTCCTCCAAAACTCCTACAAACATCAAAAACCATACAAAAACATAAAAATAACAAGGAATATAGCAAAAAAACATAGACAGAATTGATATGAAAATGATATATAAATAGACACCTATCAGATGCTAAGATAAAACACTCTTCAGTGCACCTACTTCCTAGGGTTTTTAACACTTTTCAGTGCACCTACTTCCTAGTTTTTTAACACTCTTCAGTGCACCTACTTCCTAGGGTTTTTAACACTCCTAGGGTTCTTAACACTCTTCAGTGCACCTACTTCCTAGGATTTGTTAACAGGCTTCAATGCAGCTATTCGAAGGGTTTTAGACACTCTTAAGTGTGCCTACTTCCTAGGGTTTTCAACACTCTTCAGTGTGCCTCTTCTTAAGGCTTGTGCCTATTCTAAAGATTTGAAACACTCCTAAGTGTACCTACTTTTGGGGTTTTCAACACTCTTTAGCACACCTGTTTTTAAGGCTTATGCCGATTCTAAGGGCTTAAAATACTCTTAAGTGCACCTACTTCTTAGGGTTTCTTCTAATGCATGGCCATCGGAAAAACATCTGTCATGCATTGCTTCGCGGTCTTTAGACCTTTTTATTCTTGGTGCCTTCAACAAAGTATTCTTCATTCTTCTTTGATATCTTTAGAGTTTGCGTTCATTAGGTTTAATGCCATTCTTCCGAGCATTCTTGATTTCTTCTAGTCCGCTTGGAAAAAATCGCTATGCTTTAACATTCTTTGTTCATGATCTCTTCAGATTTTGCATTTATAGGAATAGCCACTAGAGGTTCTTATCATGTTGTTGATTATCGAACTCACTAGGATCTTTCTGTTGTCCTTGCAAATTCTTACAAAATATTAAACATCTCTTGATCAATTCAAATTTAACCTCATATGATGTGTTCTTCAACAAGCTACTTTCTAGTCTCTAGGGAAATTCTTCTACGTGTTCTATCCAAAGATTCCATCGATCGATGTTACTTATCTTTCCTTATGAGTTGCTAAGCTATTGCCATGGTCCGGTGCTTGTCATCAGTATATTTCAAAAATTCTTTCGGTGTCTTATGATCGATGTAGAGTTTTTCGTTTCCTTTTTCTTTCTTTCTCTCTCTTTTTCTTTCTTCCTTTCTTTCCTTTTCTTTCTTTTTCTCTTCTTTTCTCTTTCTTTTTCTTTTTTTACAATTTTGCCCTTCATTAAAGGGATAGTTGGTCGGCAGTTTGACTGCTGCCTAGAGGTGGAGGGTCTATGTAAGGACCCTTCACCTTCCTCAGTTTCATTCGTGCGCCATTTTTTATTTTCTCATCCGATTTGCCTCCGGTGTTCTCCTACATGCTTGTATCGACTTCTTTTTTCTATTGGCAAGTCATCCAACTCATCTTACTTCAATGAGAGAGATTTGGTCTTGGCATCAATGTTGAAAGGTCTTTCGAAAAACCAAGAGGTCTCCGTTGTTTGTGATGTGGATTCTCACACGATCAACTAAGTATGGATTCTTTTTCATTTCTTCAGTCTTCCATTTTCTAGGAATTTTTCTAGGCATGTATTCATGTAGAGACTTCAATTTCTTGCCTTAGGACTTCCATGGAAACAAAATGTGTGGATCATTTTATGGAGCCTACACTTGGTTCTTAGAGATAAAGAATGATGCTGTTAGAAATAACATTGCTTTTATAGGCTTCTATGAGTTTATTAGTTGTCTTCCAAATGCTACTCAGCATACTGATCATCGAGCACTGACTGCTCTATATGAGAGGTGGATGAATACAAGCCACACTTTTCATCTTCTAGTTGATGAGATGACTATCACACCTTTTGACATTGTTGCTTTGATGGCCTTTCGTATGGTGGAGAGGTTATACCCATCAATGTTTGTATCACGGACTTGAGGGATCGACAAAATTTAGTTCGCCAACTTCTTGGATGTGATGTGAAGATCAAGACCAAAATCTTGAATCAGTACACTATCTTATACGAATATTAGAGGAGGAGATCAAACCTAACTTTAGTCGAAGTGGATTAGCATGCATATAGTTTCATCGTGTATCTACTTGGTTTGACATTTTTGGCCTATATGTTGAACATTACTTTCTTGACTCTACTTTCTACCCTTCAGGGTCTCAATCAAGTGAGGACTTTTCACTAGGGCTGTGCTATTCTCAATTAGTTATACTTCGGTTTAGATCATGCATGTCGAGATGTTACTATGATTAATAGGTTTGCCCCATTACTTGAGGTAAGTTCTTCCTTTTACACCTTTGCGTTTTGTTTGCATGAGTTCCATTTCTAATTCTATCTTATTTATAACAGATATGGGCCTATGAGTTGGGGATCTTGGCTTCCCCACTTCTTACCTATGAGGACTTTTCTTTCCCTCGGATGAAGAGGTAGGCTGCACGCTATGTAGAGCTCGAGAGATCTCGTGAGCTGGACTTATTTCACGATTACATCCACACTATGATTTGAGATAAAGTAAAAGACATTGCAATCAATGTTTCATTCTTGTCAATATTATAATCTAACCATGTTTTTGTTCTTTGTAGATTCGTTCTGAATGGCGGCGGCCTGTTAAGGTTTGGTTAGCTGCTATGTAGGTCGCTGCCCTATTTGTCAACTATCGCATCATTCTCCCATGTGTTGACAGCATGATGTGTTATCTAGATGAGCACATTTAGGATTGGTTCAAAATCTAGAGCATCAGCTGAACACATTTGTGATTGGCAACGTCGAAGCCTGGTTTCTCATGATACCACTCTGGTAAGTATTTGACTATGTATTCCTCAAGTTCCCTATTATTCTTCAAATATTTGCTAGTCATAAAAGATGCAATGCAATATAATTACCAAGATATTTCATGGAGCGTGTCATTCAGATGCAAGTTGCTTCTTGTGGATGGATACATATTACTGATGTCCCACCAGTATCAGGTAAGACATTACTTTATGCGTCATGCATGCATGATTTCTGTCTTAATAGTATTTTTTTTTAACAATATGCTTCTTGCTTGGATTAGACAAGTCATCAAAAGAATGCTCATCTGGAGTGAGACATTGAGCACCTACAGGCTCAAGTTGTTGCCTTTTTTGTTAATAATGATGATGATGGGAGTGAGTGAGGACTATCTCCATCGATTTCCTTTATGTTGATTTCCTTCTTCTATCCATTTACCTTCCATGTATGAACTTTTGTGTTTCAACTTTTCATGATGTATAATAAAAGCAATCAGTTATGTGAACAAATTTCAAAGACTTAGTGAAAATTTTCTATTTTCAGTTTAGTACATTACTCTTTAAACTGTGCATATTTTGATTAAATTACTTCCAAATTTGTTCAAATTTATTTCTATATCAATATTTATTCAATTATGAACCAAATTACAAAATCTAAAAATCATACATTTAAAACTATTCATTGGTATGAGGATCTGATGGCGAAAATGCGCGAAAGAAGGAATTTAGAGGGCCTTTTGCCCTTACCATCATCGGTTGGCTGTCCCAAAACTATCGACTGGTAGTCAAATAGTCGATTGATAGTCCTTCCACTTTCTACCAATAGTCTTCCCTTTTCTTTCCTTTTTTGCTTTGTTTCTTACACTATATAAGTGCTGCTTCTCTTGTGCTTCTCTCCACACTTTTCAATATTTTCCTCCCTCATTTCTCGAGTTTTCTTTCGCACTTCTCAACGCCTCTTTGCACTTCATAACATGACTAAGGCCTCGCTTATAACCCTTTGGCCTTTCTTGAAGCTTCTAAAGGGTGATGATAGGAAATGACTCGAGTCTAGCGGTTTCTATAATCTAAAGTTCCTTTTACATGTGAAGCTTGACGTTCCTTTTCTTAAGGAGTGCATGACCTTCTGGATCTTCATAATCACGTGCTCAACTTTGACATGCAAGAACTTTGCCTCTTATATGAGGAACTTTCTGCCATATTCAGTTGTCATTCGTCCAGTTCTGAGAGCATCATTTTGCCTACTGTTGAGACGCTATCAATGTTTGATCTCGTTAACTTCTTTAACTTGTTGATTTCTACCATGGGTTTTCACACAAGAGGTGGTAGAGTGACATTGCTTTCCATCATGGCTTTGCTTGAGATGGTGGATAGGGCCTAATCCGATTGGCTTTGCTTTCTTCAGTTCTTCCTTCTTGCACAGTTTTTGCTGGTCTTACAAGACGATCCACATCTTGTGACCATCATTCCTCAGATTGGACGCAGTTTCACAGTAGTTCCGTTGATTCTTGCTGAAACATTGATCAGACTAAATTGTGCCAGGATTGATCCAAGTCAGAGGTTCAATAGCAGTCTTTTGCTTCTTTAGGTATTTTTCTTTCAGTCTTAATTTTTGCCTAAGCTACCCTTTTGGGTTTTTGACTTAGCGGGCTTATTTTTTTTCTTTCTCTCATGCTCTAATTTTTTCCTAAGCCGCCTTTCCAGGTTTTTGACTTAGTAAGTTTGCCCTAACTTTTGCCTAAGCTACCCTTTTCATATTTTCAACTCAGCGGGCTTTTTCTTCTTCTTTTTTCTTTGCCCTAACTTTTGTTGAAGCCACCCTTTTAGGTTTTCAACTTAGCAAGCTTGCCTTATGTTTGCCTAAGCTGCCTTTTCGAGTTTTCAACTTAGCGGGCTTGCATTAATTTTTACCTAAGTTGCATTTTTAGGTTTTTAACTTAGCAGACTTTTTCTTATTTTTTCTTATTTCTCTTTTTAGATTTGGCTATAAGAGAGACTGTCTATTGTAGCATCACCTGAGGGAGATATTTTTCATTATAGCTTTCGACTTCATACGAGGAGGAGACTTGAGAGATGTTTTTCTTGGGTTGACTGGCTTCAAGTAATTTTGAATACTCATATCGGTTGGCCCTGTCCATGGTGGAGGCTGGAGCATGTGACTATTGAGAAAGTATTACATGTGTGCCTTTGGCAAGTTTCACCCATAATTCATTCTATGATCTTGCTAGACTACGTCAACAATATGTACTTAAGTAGAGGATCGTGGATTCACCGGCTACTTTCGATCCTTGAAGACTATTAGCTTATTTTCTAGCATGGGAAGGATTCTTGGCCACATCAGACCATCGACAGGAATCCACTCCATGATCCTAATTTTGACACAAACGATCGGTATAAGGATTGGGTGACCTTCCAAGCTTTCATTCATGATCCTGCTATTCAAACCAGACAGTGCCGTGAGCGATATGGCAAGCCTATTCGTAATCCAGTGAAGAGGCAGTGATGACATTGATAGTTTCATTGTTAGCTTAGAAGTTAGATATTTTCCTTTTTTTATAAAGCAAAATAATAAGACATTTCAAAGGCATATTTGTTTCCAAACAATTTCATTTCATTAATAAAAGTACAATCACTTGTTATTTGAACAATAAGTGCACATTGAGAGAACTTCTGTCATTAATCAGCAATTTTTTATTTGCTGATTAATTATTTTTCTCTCACAATTTTTTTTCACATATAGTAATTCTTCAACTTGTGTATGTTGATAGGCTCAGTGAATTCATTCCCTTTCATGTCTGATAAGATGACGGCTCTACAAGACATGACCTTTGTCACAATGAATGGACCCTACCAGTTAGGCTTGAATTTCTTTCTCGAATCAAACATTATTGGCCTAGCTTGTTTAAGTACCAATTCCTCTTCTTTGAACTTCCTCACTTTTATCTATTTTTAAAGGCTCTAGCAACCTATTTCTAGTACAACTGCATTTGATATTTAGCCTTTATTCTTTTCTAATCAATCAATGCCAACTATTCACATCTATTATGAACCCACTCTCCTTCAAAAATTTTTGCTTCTATTAGAACTTTGCTGATTTCATTTCTATCTCAATTGGTAGGACCACTTTTGAACGATGCACCAGTGAGAAGGGTGTCATGCCTGTTGAACTTCGAGTTGTCGTTCTATAACCCCATAACACAAACAACACCTTCTCTACCCAATCCTCGTATATTTGTACCGTCTTGGCTAACATCTTCTTAATGTTCTTATGGGCCACTTCTACCACTCTATTTGCTTTAATTGATATGGAGATGGCTTATAGTGTTCAATCCTATAGTTCTCAAAGAAGACCTTAGTCTTTGCCTAAACATGAACTCCATTGTCAGTCACTATGTGATGTGACACTCTAAATCTGCATATGATATTCTTCTAAATGAACTTTGCCATCTGCTTTGCCCCCAGTTTACTGTTGGACTTAGCTTCTATCCACTTGATGAAGTAGTCAATTACCATCACCATATATCTATGCCCATTAAAGGCTGATAGCCTTACCTAGCTTATAATGTCAATATCCCATACAACAAAGGGCCATATTGCAACCATTCCTTGTAGCTCAAAATGTGGTTGGTAAATCAAATTTTCATTGATCTGGCACTAGTGACACCTCTTCACAAATTGGGCATAATCCGTCTCCATGGTTAGCTAGTAAAAGACTTGCCTCATTAGCCTCTTTGCAAACATTAGCCTCTTCATATATGGCCGACATACACTACTATGGTTTTCCTCCATGAGCCTTCTAGTTCTTTCTCATCAACATATCTCAATTGCATCTCTTTTGGCATTCTTTTGTATATCTCTCCTTGATGACAAGTAAATTGGTGAGCCAACCTTCATAGTATAGCCCTGTCTTTCTTATTAGCCTCATTTGGCAAAACTCTGTCTTTTAAGTATCTCTTCAAGTCATAGAACCATGACTTCTCATGCACTTTAGCTTTGATTACATGGGGTTCCATATAGCAACGGTCGTATGCTTGTGATATCACTATTGGCATTACTAGCAACTCTTGAGTACTCACCTAAACTGATGCTAAAGAAGCTAAAAGTGACAGCCATCTAATTCTTGTTTCCAGGAAGACAGGTGAAGGTACTTGGTTGAACCTCCTAATCAACCTTATAGTGTGCTCGAGATATGGTTTGACTCTTCATTCACTTAGATCCCAATCTTCATTGGCTTAAGAGATGACTAGGTTTGAATCTCCCAACACTTCTATTTCATCAATGCCTATCGCAGTAACGATTTCTAGCCCATAGGCACAGGCTTCACATTCAACCATGTTATTGGTGAATCTAAACTATACTTCTTAGTGAAAGGAATGACTTCTTTAGTTGGTAAGGCTAGAATAACTCATATATTAACACCATTTCTATTTGCAGCTCCTTCATAGAACATTCTCCATCCCAACTAAGATTTTCCCCAGATGTTCATTTGAGAAATCTAACTCCTATGGTTCATCATTGTCAATCGAATTCATGACCAAGAACTCTACTACTACTCTTCCTTTTACCACCTTCTTGGTGACATACTCAATGCCAAATTCTGACAAGTGAACTAGCCATCTTGCCAACTTCCCCATTAATAATGGTACTTCATAGAGATACTTTATTGGGTCTTCCTTGGAGACGGTTTTAGTCTTATAAGACTGAAAGTAATGTCTTATCCTCTTTGAGAGCCATACCTTAGCTAAGCATGTCTTCTCCATATAACCACACTTTGTCTCGTATGGTAACAACTTCTTACTAAGATAGTAGATGGTAGCAATTTCTACGCCATTCTTGTCTTTTTATGCTAGCGTAGCACCAATGGCCTCCTCTTCAAGAGACAAGCAAATAATCAGATTCTTGCCAGGTTTTTGCGGCCTTAAAACTGGTGGATTCTGCAAATACTTCTTAATCTTTTCATATGCTTATTGGCACTGATCCTTCCACATTACTAGTTGATCCTTCTTTAGGAGCTTGAAGATCAGTGCACAAACTATTATCAAATTGGTAATGAATCAACTAATGTATTGGATCTTTCGAAAAAAACCCTCAAACAGCTTCTTTTTCGGTTATAGGCAATGGCATACCAATAGCTTCCTTGAGATGACTCTGAAAACACACTTCTTTGGATTTAGCAACAACATGTACTTGTTCATCCTTTCTAGAAATCTGTTTAAAGCTTCAAAATAAACCTCTCAAGTCTTGATTTCACCAACATGTCATTTATATAGATTTTTATCTCTTTATGCATCATATCATAAAATACCATCGTTGCCATTCGTTGATAGGTCACCCTTACATTCTTCAATCCGAAGGGCATCACCTTGTAATAGTAAGTTCCCCACTCGTTAATAAAGGTCATTTTCATCTTGTCTTCATTAGCTGCCATTATCTAGTTGTAACCAAAAAATCTATCTACAAAGGAGAACATCACACTGGTGGCAACGTTGTCCACTAACACATCAATACGAGGCAAAGGACCTTTGGTGAGGCTTTATTTAAGTCTCGGTAATCAACATAAATTCTCACCCATCCGTCTTTCATTGGTACCGGAATGATGTTGGCTAACTATTCTGGATACTTTAACACATCTAGAAACTTTGCTTTAATCTGCTTGGAAACTTATTCCTTGATCTTTTAAGCCTATTATGGTCTAAACCTCCTCAGCTTCTGCTTAACCGGCTTCATGTGCAGATACGTTGGAATCGTATGCTTAGAGATACTTCTATTAATTTTAGGCATGTCATCATAGGACCAAGCGAAGACTTTTTCATGTTTCTTTAATAATTTTTCAAATCTCTTTGTTTCTTCAAGAGTTGTATCAAAATAAGAAGACGACATAACTAAACATAAAGCCTCTTACAATGCTCCTGAATTTACTTATACTGAATTTACACCTAACTTAGTAATATTTATATTGGATGGAAGTTCTAGTAGAGATTGAAGCCTCTTACAATCCTCTTAACTTGTGATATTAAAGCCTAAAAAGATGATTTATGCTTCCAAGTAGGGAAACAAAATTGTTTTTACTTAGATTCAACTCTTCTAATGAAAATAACTTTCCGATATTAGTGGGGATTGCTCATTCCCATAGATTGCAGTCACTAAGATCTAATTTTATTAAAGAACACAAGCCCAACAAAGGAGGCAGCTTCAAAGCAATAGGATATGAACTTCTAAAGAGTAGGAATGTGAATAACATGATTTAGACAAAGGACCTTGGCATCTATAAAAAGATAATGCTTTAAGGTTTTCGAGGAAAAAAAATGGATGACGATGGTTGCCTTACAGTAGTTCCACTTAGATCAAGCTCCTCTGTACTCTCTACTAGCACCAAATTCTTTAGCAAATTTTCAAGTTGAAAACAACTAGAGGGATCTAGAGTTTTAAGTGATTTTAAACCATTTAAATTACTTGGAAGACTCTCAAGATTATTTGAAGCTTTCAAAATCAACAACACAAGTCCTAGCAAACGTTCAATTGATAATGACAAATCTTTAATAACAATTCCATCTAGAAAAATCTAAAACAAAGATTTCATACCTCCCACAATCTCTAAAAATGTACCAGAAAGTACAAGCTTTATAAAAGATTTTATATTAATCTTACTTGGTAGAGTTGCAAGATTTGTACAATTTTTCAGATTCGACAAAACAAGCTTTTTATGGAATACCAAAAATGGGTGAATCTAACACAACTTAGTACATCCTTCGAGGACCAATTCCTCAAGATTTAGGACCCTCGTGAAATCTAGTGTCTTTGTTGGAAATATTTATAATAAATTTAAATATAATAAAGCAAACAACAATAATATCATAGAAAAATGATATATAAAATTAAATAACATGTATAAAGTAGAAGAGAGATGAGAAATATAAGGCTTGAGCATTTGGGAGGCAAGTTAAAGGTATTATCCTAAAGCCAAAAGAGTCCTTCCCTTGTGCGGGTCATATCAATACTCAAGGGCTCCAAGATACAACCCAATGCTCATATCCTATCTCCTCGATAAGCACGATCCTCAAAAGAAAATAACTTGTCTCTATGTGTTACAATTGCTAAAAAATATAGAAATACTCAAACATTATTATTATTGTTTGAATCTTTGAAACTCCTTAATATAGTAGTCTCTTAGCTTAAGTAACTTCCAAATTAAAGCTCTTGTAACTCTAAGCCATAATGTTCTTAATAAAAACATGTACATTACAAATAATAAGTGTTGTAACTCATGTTTTTATTATATTTGTAACTCATGAAATTAATCTTAAATTAAATACTGTAACTCATGATTTAAAAGATAAGTTTTTAAACTTTTTATCCCCAACAATACCTCACAAAAGGTTTAAAACTTTAAAGCTTTATAAAATAATATATTTAGACAAAAATAATCATCAAAATAAAAATATATATGAAGAGCAACCTTCTATTATGCAATAAACATAAGTACCTTTCGGGTTTGAAGCTATACTTAGTATTGATAGCATCCATTTGAGAAACCTTAGTGAACAAAGTCTTGAACATAATTCCTTGATCAAACTTCAAACTACCAAACACATAATATCGATGTAGATGTGGTTTTTGTGGGTTAGTGCTACTAATGGCCATACACTTAATCTTGATTCTCATGAGAGTTTTAGAGAACAACCCAATTCTCATGGTAACGGCCCTTACGACGCTTTCACTTAGATAAGTCCTCCAAAGGTATATGTAACCTATACCTATACCTCGCAAGAATATTCTAACCTTTAGACTTATTCAAGATAAATATCCTTCCTAACATCACATATAACAAGCACTTTGCTATAGGCATGAGCAGAAGCATATATCCTCTAAGATACGTTAATATAGTTGTGCTTAACAAGTCACACAGTATGGATTGTTCCTAGCCATTGAACCTCCTTCATGGGATCTCAAATCATAGAGGTTAGGTTACTTCCGTGTGCGACTACCTTGGGCCTTAAGCAGATCCCCCTCGATAATTTAATCAATTAATTAATTAAATATAGCATGTTGAGATTTTTCATGAAAGTGCACTACTCTTCACAATGGCCTTTCTCCATGAGGTAAGCGGAAGATCTGACAGTGAGTTGTGGTCACGCTAGTGTCCCCCGATGATTAGTTGTGGTGCGCGTAAGCTGGCTCGGACACCTCGATTATAAAAAAAAAAAAAAACTCCACATTAAGAAATATTTTATGCTCTCCACAAAATATTAATGTTCTAGCTTGTTGAACTTTGAAAGCATAGAAATAACAATTAAACTTATTATCAGCATCATTGTGCAAATTTAATAAATAATAATGTATGAAACCTCTTGAAAATCAAAATCCCCACATTAACAAAATATTTATTGCTACTCCAATAAACACAACATATAACTCATACATGTATTTAATAATAATTAAAAGCATTTATACCATAATTTTATTCAATGCAGCTACATAAGTTATCACAATAGGCTAATCTTCTTAACATATTCTAGAATTTACAAGCCATTAGAAATAACTAGAATGAAATAATTATAGCATTATTAACACATATACATCATGAACAAAGAAGAAGTAATTAGAACCAAACCCATTCAGTTAATTATAATAAAAAATACTAGATGGAGTCACATATTTTGAAACTCATGTTTTCCCTAATTATTACAAAATGATAAACAATAGAAACAAATGAGTAATTGTAGTAAATAAATTCATTATAACTCTAAATCAAACTTTCAATTATTCATTAAAAATATAACTCTTGCACTATCACAAACTTGTAAGTTGCAAACAAATATATATTGAAGTGGCAACACAAGTAACAACATGTAACTCCTTAAATCATGATTAAAACCTTTAATGACTTTCAAGATCTCAGATAACCACAAGTAACTATTAATTTATAGCACACCACCAGGCATATGAGTTTCTAATTAGATGCATCGAAAACACATGCTTCATTGTGTAATAAAGATTCAATGCATGCAAGTAACTTACAAATTGAATTCTTAATCAATTTATAGTAATATGCAATAAAGATCATTGATTATCTAGTTCTAAAGTAATGACACATTTAATTAGTTACATATAAATTTAATGAAATCATGAATAATATGTAATAGATTTTAGTGGTAAGGATTTTCATAATTGAAATATTTATTAGATCATAATAAAAGTAACAAATGGTCTTGACAATAAAACCACTACATGTTACAACTTATTCATAGTCTTTGAAAATAAAAAGAAAATTTTAATAACCAATCACATACCTGGAAAGTAATTGCAGAAACTTGCTGTCATAACTATTACTTGTAACATCTATAGCTTATAACCACAATTTTGATAAAATCAAATAGATATAACAAATCTTCATAAATAAAATATTAAATACATGTATATCACTAACATACTCATAATTGAGAATTTGAGAAGATAAAAATCCATAATAAGTATCTCACATGCTATCGAACTTAATAAACTACTCATATTAATATGACATATAAATACTTGTTTCAAAGCTTATAATAAGCAAACTATATATATGGACAAATCATATTTTAATATGATTTATATAACACTAGAGTTTGCTAAATTTATTCATATAAAAAGTTACTAGTTAATCCATACTCACGTTCATCTTAATCGCAAATAAAAGATACTGATATAAATAAAATATATATGGCTAAAATATAGAATAAAAGAATTTGCATATCACTATTTACCTCCATGTATTTAACGAAATAAAGACATTTATTTCCTCGTGTTGTAAAATAAAGTAATAATGCGTTGAAGCCACTAACTCTCTACTGCCAATAAGGCTAGATAAGGTAGTTGTCGAAAGTACGTTACTGATCAATTTAGCCCAAACTGTTTCAGCTGCAACTTTTAAGTTTAATTATTTCATAACATTAAAATTATGTTAATGAATTCATAAGAAAATATATAGAATAGCCAAGTACCTGAGAGACTCTAAAATATAAGACATTTTTTTCTAGCTACATATAGCATATATTAAATGATAAAATATGCATTTCAATTTTTGTTTACATGTTAAACATAGATAATAAGATCGTACTCATAATTACAAGTCAATAATAATTCAATACATATAATACATAATATATATTCACACAATACAAATAACTAATCATCGTGCCTTTGTATTTTATTAAAATAGATCAGAAAAGAAGTATTACACATCTACATGTTAAGCAAACATATTTTAGAATTTTTTATAGAACTCTATCAATAAAAAGATCAAGTTGTCAATTAGACAAATAATAAAATATATGAGACACTTTTTCGCTTTAGAATGTTCGGAATATTTATAACAAATTTAAATATAATAAACAAACAATTATAATATCATATAAACAATAATATAGAAAATTAAATAACATGTATAAAGTAGAATCGATATGAGAAATTTAAGGCATGAGCACTCAGGAGGCATGTTCAAGGCATTGTCCTAAAACCAAAGAGTCCTCCCATCGTGCTGATCATATTGATACTTAAGGGCTCCAAGATACAACCTAATACTTACAGCTTATCTCCTTGATAAGCACGATCATCAGAAGAAAATAACATATCTTCATGTGTTGCGGTTGCTCAAAAACATAGAAATACTCAAACATTATTATTATTATTAGAACCTTTGAGACCCTTTTATATAATAGTCTCCTAGCTTATAAGGTAACTTACAAATTAAATCTCTTGTAACTTCTAACCATAATTTTCTTAATAATGACATGTACGTTACAAATAATAAGTGTTGTAACTCATATTTTTATTATATTTGCAGATCATGAAATTAATCTTAAATTAAATATTGTAACTCATAATTTAAAAATAAGTGCTTTTATCTCGAGCAGTCTTCTTCAAGTTCCAAGAATGACTAAGACAAACTGATTTCAACTGGTTTAAGGGCGATTAGAACCAAAAAGAAAACTAAGCTGCAATTCACCCCATTATACACGGATGCATGCAAAAGATAATCAATAAAATTATTCACCAAAATGCGATAAAAAAATGACTAAATTTTTCAATGCAACTAAAATATATTTTAAGTTCAATGATTTTATCCAACTGCAAACTAGCTGGCAAGGATTTTAGAGGACATCCTTCCCATTTGAGTAATTGTAACTTGACAGAAAGATATTTAAGGTCCACAAAAAAGTGTGCTTTGGGGACTTTAAAAGTCCAAGGTTGATCATTTTCGAAAATGCTTTAGCACTCAAATGAACCTTTTTTTTGACAAACGTTGAGTACCATGTCTTCAATTGCTTCAGTTCCCTACGCAAATAAGATCAAAGGATAACGAAATAATAGAATAAGAAAAAGATGATAGAACTATATATAAATTTACAAGTTCAAAGTGACTATTGAACTAAAAATGCATGTCTTCTTCTAAATCACTTATTTTGTTCTTTGTTAACACATGATAGATATCCTATTCCTTTCACAATCTACATGTTTTTCCAGCTCTAGGATTCTTGCTTCACAATTTGTTGTCCCATTACCTGTAACAAATTGTGCATCCACAATTTGTTGTCTCAATTAGTTATCATAGATTTATCAATAAGTGCACGTATTTCAATACTTGAGTCAAGACCACAACCATCTAAAATTCTTTTGCATGATCTATATTCTCCCCTTTAAAAAACATGCAACATCAAGAAATATTTTTCTTTTCTTCTACTTGTAGCCTATCAAAGCTAATTTGAAGAACATCTAATATTTCTCTATAAGAATTTTTATGTACTCTCTTTAGTGTGCTTTCCCATTCATTTAAGTTTTTATCATACAAAAGGAACCCAAAACTTTGAGAGCTAATGGAAGTCCACTAGCATACTTAACAAAAAGTTCAAACAATTCTTCATAGTCTTTTGAGGGTGGATGGCCAAAGGCTTTCAAACTAAAAGTTAAAGAGTTTCATCGTGATTGAGCTTCAACCTTATACACTGCATTTACTCCTTTTATTATAAGCAAATGTTTATCTCTTGTTGTTATTATGATCCTACTACCTAAAACAAACCAATCTTGATTTCGAACTAAATTTTCTAATTGGTTTTTATAAATCACATCATCGACAACAACCAAAACCTTCTTATGTTGCAGCTTATTTCTTATCTCCCTCTCTCCATCAAATTCATTGCACATCATATAATTTTTTCCCTTTAACTTTTGAGTTGGTTTTGTAAAGAAGCAAAATCATGTTTTCCTAAAATTTCTCTAACATTGGCAGGAAAACTACTACCTTCAAATTCGAAAGAAATTAAATCATACACAACTCTTACAATTATCGTGTATTCCTCCCATTCCATAAATCCCTATCATGCGTACACCATGAGGATTTTTTTTTAATAAGATTCATCAATCCCATTAGATGTGAATCCATTCCTATAGGATTTTTGGGAAACAAAAGGGAGAAGGACGTAATTCTCTTGATACATAATTAATAATGTCTTGAGTAAAATCTAATTCACGCCTACAAAATGAAAAAGAAACAACAAGAATCAGGTTTTCTATAATAACTAGCCAAAGACAAACAAATTAATAAGTAACATAGCGTATATATATATACATACTTCTAATTGAACATAATAACTTTTGGAATGCAATCAAAGGGGGATGGAATTAAGTCAAGGCTTAATTTCGCACGATAAACATTTAATTACATAGTACAATATCTAATATCAATTGATATTTTGATTCTCATTTAAAAAAAAAGAAAAGAAAAGGCCAAAAAAAGCATCTTGGATATATTAATTAAATATCAGCTAGGATTACTTGTTTCCATGGCGTATCATAAATGGCTAAAATTCCCACCTGCCCTTTATCAAGTGATATTGATACTTCAATATGTGGCCAGGTAAGGATAGTGGGTCCGGGCCAATACCATATCTAAAATCTATATTTTTATGTTAACAAAAAAAAATTGAAAATTATTTTTCTTTTTTTTTTAACATAATTCATGACTATCATCTCTGGTGGTGATTACTAATTGACATTAAAAATTATTATCTCGTCGAATTATAGTAGATAAATATCCATAAATTAATGTTAACAAAAAATTAAGTTAAAAGATAAGCTGTAATAGCCTAATTGCCTAACAGCATTTATGTTCAATATTTTCCTTATGTAGAGTAAGCCTTTTAACTCAGGGTAATATTATTAAATAGAAAAATGGGTGTACAAATAAACTGTGATTTGTAAATGTAATAATTTACAGTAAATTATGTGCCTTCTACTTATCTTCTTCTTCATGTTCATCAAAATATTCCTTAAATTTTCCTCGCAAGTGCCATACATCAAATGGATATAAATCATAAAAAATTGGATAAGGGCTGTGTGCCTTCGGATCCACACACTCGACAATTTTCGCAAGTTCATGCAAACATCATGACGAAGAAGCGTAATTTTTGGAGAAAATTATGAGTGAGATCTTTGACTCTTCAATGGCTTTCAAGATCGCTGAGGAAATCTCCCTTCCCCTCTCAAGACTTTCTTCATCCATAAATACGGTAAAGCCTCTATGATTTAGACCATTCCTAGTATTTTCACCTCTAAAGCTAAGGAACACGTCGTACTTCCACTTAGAGCTAGAAGACTCTATCGAGGACTACAGCTGAAGGCGGAGTTTTAACTGATACTGAAAGTGTTCAAGTAGGGAATGGTAATTCTCTATCAATCTTACATCTTGGTACATCTTTTTTTAACTAGTCTATAGAATTCTGGACCTTTGGTGTTAAAAAGAATTCTTCATCTTCCTCAAGTAACAAAGAACTTGTTAAGTATTTCCAGACTGTCTACTGACAACAATGTATTTATGGAATTTCACCCTTCTACTCCTCTTGAAAACACACATCCAATGGTAACCCAAGCCAAGGCTGTCATCTTTAAACCAGAATTTTCTACTATTACTTCACTTGACAAACAATACCTGACACAATAGCACAAGCATTATCAAGTCCTCATTGGCAAGCAGCTATACAATCTGAATATGAGGCACTCATGTTAAATAAAACCTGGTCCTTAGTTCCTTACAATTCTAGCATGCATATAGTCTATTCCAAGTGGATCTTTCGTATTAAATATAATGCAAATGGGACCATTCAGAGGTACAAGGTCAGACAAGTGTCCAAAGGGTTTTAACAGTCAGTAGGGGTTGATTATTTTGAAACTTTTAGCCCTGCCATAAAACCATCTACTATAAGAGTTGTGTTCTCATTAGCAATTACATTTGGCTGGGATATACAACAAATCGATGTCAATAATGCATTCTTAAATGGAGACTTACAAGAAGATGTATCTATGTATCCGCCTGCTGGTTTTGTTAATTTTGAGTATCCACAATTTGTTTGTAAATTGTACAAATCTTTGTGTGGTTTGAAGCAAGCTCCAAGGGCATGGTTTGACAAACTAAAGGAAGCTTTGCTTCAGTGGGGGCTTGGTATGTCTTCCTCTGATACTAGCTTGTTTATTTACAAACATGAAGCTACTCTAATCTTGCTACTAGTTTACGTTGATTATATTCTAATTACTGGGAATAACAATCAAGTGTTGAGGATAGTTATTAGTGATTTAAACAGAAACTTTGCATTGAAGACATTGGGTACAGTTAGTTACTTTCTTGGCTTTGAGGTTCAGAGATGTTAAGATGCCTTACTGTTAACACAAAGAAAGTATCACTACAAGAAATTTTTATATACTTGTCACTTTAATTTTTTTTTATTCGGTGGTTTTTAAAGGAAGTGAGAAATATTGCACTGTAATAAAAGTCAAATACATCTACTTATATTACTTGTCATTTTTTGTCTTTTCCAAGAAATATATTTATCACATTTTATTAAATAGTGACAAATAATTTAATATAATTAAAAATTGTCTTCTTCCCTGCCCTATAAAAACATTGTTTTGGCTCCATTGTTTTATTATTTTCCCTCCATCTTTTCCTTTTCTCTCTTTTGTGCAAAACTTTGCCCTAGCCGTCAACTACTAAAATTGCTCTCACTCACTGAAATCTTCAGCTTTTGACTCTTCTCCTCACCACTCTCTTGTCTCTCACCTCTCGTATACTCTTTCTAATGCAAAGTTGTTTCCCTATGATCATTTGATTTCTCTCTTGTCTCTCACACACACAAACAAATAAAAAGTTTAATTGAGGATCCCAGATCAGTGAATGAGGAGGAGAAAGAGGTTATAAATGACATGGTGAAGCATATTCATATCCCTAAAGGACAGGAAGTTCGCAAGGAATCGATTTCATAGCCGACGACCAGAAGACAAAGAAGAAATTGAAAAAACAGAGATTCTGAGATGGACTCCCACATCTGCGTATTCGAAGCCTATCCCTTCAGTTTCGGCTTAGTTCAATTCATGGAGGAAAGGCTTCACAAAGGGGTTCACCAGGAAAGTCATTTCGATCCAATCCATTCTTGGGGTCTCGCAAGATTTGTATCATTCCGAGCTTTGGTGGTATCTTCTTCACACTTGTAAGAAGGCTCGCTGCTATTTAAGGGGCTCATATGTCCTTAGCGGATTTAAAGAAGGATAAGGGATTGCATGGAAAGGTAATTATTTCTTTTTTAAAATTTAATTTAAAAAACACTTTCTTCTTCGCGGGCAGATATATTGTTTCTGTTGGATTTGGAAGTTAGGTTGGTGATTTTGTTAACAAGGAAACAAAGAGGGGCAGGCGGCAGAATCTATATATAAAGAGAGCAGGGAACTCCCGTAAATGATAGCCTGCGTTAGGCCAAGTACATGTTGATAATGAGAATAAGAAAATCTTAAGGGTTATGCTAGAAAGGGTGATAGGAGTGTCGCCTTCTGTATATGATATCAGTATAACTTTTGAAAATTTATTTTTAATTTTTTGCTTAATTAATCCCTTTTAATTTTTTTTGGCATTCAAGACGTTTGTGGCTGATTCTCAAATCCATAAGCTTTTTTCAAAATTTTTCTAAAATCATCATCATAGGTATGTGCCTTAGAAGTATTTGAATTCGTTAATCTGTATTTAAATAGTATTTTCTTCTTTTTTGTTTAATTTTTGTTTATGCGGTTAAATTTTTGTTTTGGGTGCTTTATTTGGTATATTAATTATCAGTAGACTGAAAGCTTTGTATGCTTGATATTATATATATTTGTGCTTTGGCATGAGAATCTGGTTTTTTGCTTTTCTTCTTAAATAATAGTGGTCATATTAGCTTGTGTCTAGCGTTTCTAAGTGGAGTACTTTTTTTCAATGTTTGAGATATGTAGATTTAAATCTACCTTTAGGAAGATAGAAGAAGTGTTTACTTATAAATGAAATCTAGATGCATTACTATTTACTTATTTTGACTTTTTGTGTTTGATCAGTGGAACAAGGTGAAACGATTTATGATTTTGGGCCAAAGAAGTTGGCTAGACAATTGGATTTCACTATTTGCCAAGCATAGGCAAACCTTGAGCAGTTGGTAAAGTCACTGTCACGCAATTGCAGCCTCAATCGCATCCACAGTTGCAGTCACAGCCGAAATCACAAAAGGAAGTGCAACTACAAGTTGCACAGGCACAACCACATGTACAGTCTCAGTTGTAGCCAACATCACAACAACAAGTGCAATCGCAGATAAGATCACAGCCGCAGGTAACGCCGCATTGGCAAGTACGGTCGCTACCAACACCGATCATCCATCATATACCACACCCCGTGCAAAAGTTTCCACTACCTACCCTACATGTTGCGTGAGTTCTTCAGTAGTCTCTCTTCTTCTATCCCTCTCTTGGAGAATAATGGTTTTTTTTTTTCAAAAAAATAATGTTTTTTTAATCAATGATTTTGTTGTCAACTAATCGACTAAAGTTTGAAATAGATATTAATTTATTCTTAATGTCATAGATGTTCATGTTAATTTGGCTTTTGTTTTAAATTTGTTGATTGGTATATCCTGTTGCGGCTAAGCTGAGGCATTATTTGTGGCGGGATGAAAATTTATATGATTTTTGGAAAGAAAGAAATCCAAACTAGGCATTGCTTGTTTATATGCTAAAAATGGAAATTTATGGAGTGCGTATGATACATTTTCATAAAGGAAATTTGTAAGATCATGGTAGCTTACAAAGAATTCAATTATAGCAAGGACTGTTAAAGCAAGTTTTTAATTTCAGAAGAGATATATTTGTGCAATGAGTTCCCAAAAGAAATAGAAACAATACTCATGTTTGCTACAATATAATTATAGGGGACTTTTCTCTACATATTTCAGCACATGCTTCTTTCTTTGTAAATTTCTGTGCATTCGAGTGTTGTGGTTTGGTTGTTGTTGCAACTGATTCTACCTTTTGCATTTAAATAGCTTTATTTTTTGATCACTACGTAACATCTAAAGTAATAAATTTATTACTTGTCATGTTGCGAACATATGAATCCTGTTTGAGTCTTGGTTTATTAAGACACCTTTGCTTTGCCCCCTCATTTTAATGATAGCTTTTTCTTTTTCTTTTTCCTAAAGGCTTGAGCTTGAATTGATGTTTTAAGATTGCTTATTCGAGAACTATAGTTGTCTCTGAACTACTGTACATTTTTTTTTCCAGTAAACAAGAGACCCCTAGATCACGGCCATGAGGTAACAATGATGCGAAAGATGGTACTCCAAAGAAACAAAAGCAATGTAATTGCAGAAATTCCCGATGTTTGAAGTTGTAAGTAGAATTGCCTCTGTTTATAATTTTGAATCCTGAAGAATTTTTATTTTTTCCCCTTCCCCCATATTTGACACTGTTTCTACCCCATAGAGACTTGCATGGTTATCAAGACTCTGACATCTATCCTGATACTTTGTTAGGGGCGTGTCTCAACTCCAATGAATTATGTCTCAACTCCAATGAATTACATGTGTAGTCCTAAAAGACGTTAGCTAATTAATGTTTTCCAATCTGTATATCTCATGGTTATTTGTAGTATAGTATAAAATGGGTAATTTCTTTAGCACTTTTTCTTCTCTCTTTATTTATTTTTTTCATTGACACATCTCCTTTAGGAAGGCGAAATGGAAAGTTTCTTTGTGGTGGGATGGTACAAAAATTTTGAAGTATAGATTGCATTCATTAATTAATGTTTTCCAATCTGTATATCTCATGGTTATTTGTAGTATAGTACAAAATGGGTAATTTCTTTAGCACTTTTTCTTCTCTCTTTATTTATTTTTTTCATTGACACATCTCCTTTAGGAAGGCGAAATGGAAAGTTTCTTTGTGGTGGGATGGTACAAAAGTTTTGAAGTATAGATTGCATTCATTCAAGTTTAGCCTTTAGGAAGTAACATTCACATGACAGTGACACGTTATCATTGGTCTTTCTCTTTTTGAGGTCCACCCAATTTCCTACTTATTTTTTATTTAATCTAATGTAAACAATTGGGTGGTGCAAAACTGTTTTAACGAAAATATAGCCAAACATGTGGTTGTCTTTTTATTATGCAAGTGGATCACTTGTAGATTTCAGAATAAAATTCGCCCTTTTACTGCAATTAAGTAATTCCGACCTTTTAATTTTTAACATGATTTTCCCTGCCTCATGTATCTTGGAAAGGACTTGCATGATTGGTTGAGTGAAATTAACTTTTTTCTATCCTACTTTCTGTTATCATGTGATCTGATATGAGATGATTTCTTGGCGCTCTTTTGCACTCTATATTATGTTTAGGAATGTTGCTCGTCTTAGCTTGTGATTTACATTAGCACTAAGCAAATATTTTCAATCATTAAGTACTATGAGTGTTTTGCTGCTGAAATTTATTGTGATGGGTGCAATTGTGTAAATTGTCATAATAATGTGGAGCATGAGGCTGCTAGGGAGGAGGCTGTTGAAGCGACCTTAGAATGCAATCCAAATGCATTCAAACCAAAGATTGCTAGCAGTCCACATGGGTCTCAAGATTATGGGGTATGCAAGTTGGCTTCAGCAATTTTAGAAACAATCTTGTTAATTTCTACTATGCTATTGCATTGATTTCAATTAAGTGGATATTGAGTTCAAGTTTTGGACAGAACAAATATATAATTGGATTAAGTCAAAAGTACTTTATTTTTATTAATAAAATAAAGGAAAATGACAACTGTTTTCATGAAACTCATATGTTTAATTTTTTTTTCTTCTTGCTGCTATTTATAATTTGAGTCAAATGCTACAGTTTTCAAGTTTTATATCGACTTGATATGTTTCCTATGTGGTGTTGACATGATAATAATTTTATATTAAATATGATAATACCACATAAGATGATGAGGAGATAATCATGCAATTTGTAGCATTACTCTTAATCTGCACTTAATTGATGGTCAACAATTATTGAATTGTTTAGATTTGGAATTCTGTGAAATAAATTTAACAAGTTATGTTGGAATATTTGTACAATTAATCTGTTATTGTTTTGAGTAACATACACTTAACATGTCCCAAAAAAAATATAGGAAGATGCACGGGAAGCTCAGCTGGCAGCAAAGCACAATAAAGGATGTCACTGCAAGAAATCAGGTTGTCTCAAGAAGTATTGTGAGTGCTTCCAGGCCAATATTTTGTGCTCAAAAAATTGCAAATGTTTAGACTGCAAAAACTTTGAAGGAAGTGAAGAATGAAGGGCTCTCTTTCATGGAGATCATAATGCGATTACCTTCATGCAAAGAGCTACCAATGCAGCGATTAGTAACATAAATAACCATATTAATTTATTTTAGCATGATCTAACACCCGTAAGTTTTGGTTATGATTATTGTTATTTATTATTATTTTTTGGCTTGCTTTCGAGACAGGTCGTGGAATTGGAGAGTAGATTTGTATGACAGCATAACACTAATTTGGTTATCTGGCAATGTGTTGAGCTGTAGGTAAAGCATACTTGAGAGCCCAACTCCTGGTTTGTAGGTAGAGACTTAGTAAAAGAAAAACGTATTTGGCTAAAAAACAAAAGACCCCAAAAATACTTTCGGATTTTTCCTTTTTTTTTTTTGGTTGTTCAATAGAGGAAATATGTGGAACTAGAAGGGTTTTACTCTTAGGATTTTTCTCTGTAGTTAATACTTTTCGTTCTTTAATTTGGGGTGCAGGGACTGAGTCAAAGGAGGATTCAGCTACAAAAGAATTTGGAATTCAACTCCATCCCATGGAAAAGAGTAAATTTTGCAGAGGTAATTGTTTTGTTTATTTTAATCTACTCTCAAATTTTTCTTTATTTACATGTGTGATCACTTTGCGTTGAACTTATTAAATTACTTTTCATGCAACTTGAAGTATCATGAGAGTACAACTACAATTGTTATCTAGAACTGTTTGAATTTTTCTGCTTCCTGTTTGTAATTTTTAACTAAATTTCTTTAAGGAAACAGCCCTTTTTTGGGCAACATTTGAAAGAGAAGGCGGCTTGATTATAAGGTGTAAGTTTGATTTAGAGAGGTGTTGATTGTAGCGCTTGTGTGGTGACAGAGCAAGAGGTTGTGGTTTAGGGCTGATGATTTGCCCTTCAATTTGAATCTTTATCATGCAAATTCTTATGCATCCATTGCTCTTTCTTCTCCTTCCTTTCCCCTTCAAAAACATTAAATTAGGGTTGGCTAGAGCACCACAGGGTCCTACTATTGCAATAAACACAAGTTAACAACTTTTAATATCAATTTTACAGTAAAGAAGCTGTCAAGGAATCAATTCTGTACAGCTACAAGCATGGTTTTTCCGGTATTGCTGCAGTTTTGACTGTATCCCAAGCCAAGCTAATTGCAGGTGTTATAATGTTGGTAAACTGTGAACACTGTTTTCATAGTTCAACTTACGCCTTCTATCTAGTACATGTAATTGATATTTATTATGTGGTGCATTGGTGCAGATATCCCTGGTGTTGTTCGAGTAGTTCAAAACAGGATACTTAGTTTACAGGCTACTAGAAGTTGGGATTTTCTGCAAGTAAACCATGACATTGTGGATGGAATTCTTTCAAAGAGTCATTCAGGCTATGAAATCAATCATTGGTGTTATGGATACTGGTAGGTGTCTAAATGCTACATTAACTAGTGAAATTTGAGAAATTTAGCATCACACTTAGTCTCAATGCTTGTTCTGTAGGCGTCTACCCGGAGTCCAAAAGGTTCAGAGGTGAGGGTATGCGAGAGATTCCGACTCATTGGAGGGGGATATTCAGTTGACCCAATTGAGAGACTGTTTAATGCTACTATGCTATCTCCTACTAATTGCGACGCATGTAGCCCTCACCCTAAGACACCAACACCATCTTCTCATGGCTTGAGGTTGTCCAAAAGCGGTAGTAAATCCTCCAAGGTTTGTTTCCTGTCTGTCATTCCTGAAGCTAATGCTTTCAATGATTTTTGTTTTTCTAAGATGGGAATGCTTTTGAGTTGATCTGCTTTGCTTGCTTGCTTAGGATATGAGTTTTTTTTTTAAAAAATTGATGGGGTTTCGTATTTTTGAGTTATCTTGCTTTTGGTTGCTTAATAAAAAGTTTTGGGTTCTCTCCTGGGAAGTTAGAAAATTGAAATCTCAATTCCACCATGCTAAACGTTTGTCTGAATTAATTTCCGTTAGTTTTTTTTATTTATTTTTATCATAGCTTGTTATTTATGGGTTTTAATTTTTATAGCTTGTTATTTACAGGTATTGTGTTTGTTGTAATCTCGTATTTGTTTTGTTTTGTTTTGGCATTTCAAAAATGGAAGTCTGAGCACAATCAGGGCGATATATTACTTTATAGCCGAATGAGATTTTCCCTTTCTTGGTTAAAAAGGTTAAAAATCTGTATTTTCATATCCTTTATTTTCTATCCTGTTTTAACATTATTCCATAGCCAAGGAACCAAACGAAAGGATTTACCTTTTAAGACATTTTTTCTCCTCTTTGCTCTTGTGGGGTTAATTCATTAGTCCCTTTTACAACATTATTTCATAGCCGTGTTGTCAAAAGAAGACTACAGGATTTACCTTTCCTTTTCCTCTTGGAGGTCAGAAAAGCAGCTTATGTAGTGGCCTCTTCTGTTCATTGTTAAATTACAAGCTTTCTGGTTGTTAACTACATCAAAGAAGTAAAGAAAAGATTAAAAAGATAGTATCATAAAGGAACTTATGATTTCCCTTCCTTTGATAGATGGTTTCCATTTCTCCCTCAAGTTGTATTGAGAGGTCCAGCTCATCATTTCTATCACTGTGGTTACTTCAGAATTCATCTTCCTTTGATAAATAAAATAATTATAAACAAATTACAAGCGTAGGGATAAGCTATGGAAGAAAAATTGTGTTCAAATTGATTTTAAGAAGAGTCTACAACTTCAGAATTCTTGTATTTGTTTTGGAAACTAGTGTTTGTGGTAAGAAAGTGGAGAAGATGGATGAGAGGCTTCTCAAAGACTATCAACATCTTTATTTTCTCAATCCAGTCTCTCTGTTTGATAATTATCTTTTCATTTATTTGTTTATTCATTTTTTTATATTTTTAAATCGGTTCTCTCTCTCATCTGGGTTCCTTTGAGGTTGTAGGAAGATGATATACTTCATGAACAAATTAGTATACATGGAACTGAGAAGTAAGGATTTTTATGCAAGATGTTTCTGTATTTTATGCAAGATGTTTCTGTTGTTTTTCTCCTCTTTTTTTTAAATAATTTATTTATTTTTGATGTTTTGGTTCTGATATTTGTATGCAGTTGGTCAATTATTGCATCTAAATTCAAAGATAAAACAACAAGACAGTGTAGAAGAAGATTGGTGAAGAAGTTATAAAACAAGTTGTTGAACGATCCTCTATTTTGTACCCTTCTTTTAATTTATTATTATCAGATTAATTTGATGTGGGTGTAATATTGAAAATGGCAGGTGGTACACATACTTGAACTCAGATTTCAAGAAAGGAGGATGGTCGCCGGAGGAAGATATGCTATTATGTGAGGTAATTGAAATTATCATAGGATAAGGTTAGTTTAACAATAATTGCAAAACTTTTCAAAAACCTCATATCTCTCTCTTATTATGTGATCTGGTTATTGCATGTCTGTTGGTTGGTAGCGGTAGATTTTAACAGAAAACAATATATTAAAGTAGGCCAGAATGGCTATGCTTCCTTATCTCTCAAAAGTTTAGCAGAAGACATGCACCCACTAAGTTTAGATGAGTGTTGTTGCATTTCCATCATTTAATGGTCGTGATCTAACACATTAATTTGATCTGCAGGCCCAGAAAATATTTGGTAATAGATGGACAGAAATAGCAAAGGTGGTCTCCGGCAGGTATGCAAGTTTTTACTTTTTCAGATTTTTTTTTTTGGGTATTTGCCTAAATTAGATATGTATCTCTACAAGTATATGATCAATCATTCCTAATATTTCTGTTTATGTAGAACGGATAATGCTGTCAAGAACCGGTTTTCTACATTGTGCAAAAAGAGAGCAAAATATGAGCCTTAACGAAAGAGAATAGCAATGCATATACGAATCAAAACAACAAGAGAGTATTATTCCAAAATGGGTTCACAGATGGGATGCCAGACAATACAGCACCTGCCAAGAGAATGAGGTAAAGGACGAGTATAAATGGAATATCACATTACATTTTTTATTCATTGATTTATGGCTTGTTATTCATTGATTTCATCAGGTATTTTGAAGATTTATGTCTCCATAGTACTTGGGTTCTTTCATTTTGTCAAGTGTTTTGAAGATTTATATCATCATAATACTTAGGTTCTTTTTAAGATATAAAGGAATGAGGATTTCACACTTAAAACAATAATCTTTTGTATCTAAGATTTTTCAAGTATTACAACTTTTTCTTATCTTAAATTTATCCTAAATTAAGTTTGTCGACAAGTAAGATAATGACTGATATTCCCACATGAAGGGGTTGATTGTGTAAATTTTTGCAGCAAGAAGGGTGGAAGCAGAGAACCTTAAGAAGTTTTTTGACTATCTACAGCTTCAAATTTTGATATTGCCATAGATGTTATAGCAACTTTCAAGGTTGAGCCCGCTGGTTCTATTACTCATCCCAATTTTCCTTCTATTTATTTATTTATTTTTGGTGTAAGGGGTTTGGATTTGTCACGAATACCTTTAGCTTATAAGTAATTTTTGGGATGAATTTTGATTAAAGCAATGCTAGCCTCATATTGACAGGCCTAGAAATTCAAACACGAATTGGGGCATGGCCAATTTGACTTGGCTGGAGATGAGAATGTTAAATTATTGGATGATTAAGAAAGGTTCAATTATGCTATTTTAATCTCAATAGCATTATTGAATATGATATATCAATGATATTTCCTCATGAAATGATTGAAAGGATCAAACTTTTAGAAATCACATACTTTATTGTTGGTTTCGATCCTTCATTGCTGCACGTTATACCGGAACTACAGAAGCTTACTAGAAGTTTTATCATTATTATAGTTATATACTCTACTTTATACTGCTTGCAACTTATTCTGTAACATGCTGCAGGAGCTTTTGACCAGGAATAAATCAACGATTGCCGTATTTCTTTCGAATAATTTTGATTGGGTATGTTTGTCATCTGATACTGCACATTTAACTTCTTTGTAGTTAATATGTGCCCTTAGTATGAAAATGATGGATTGCTCCTTTACCCTGTATTTGGTGTTGGTGAGTGGGCAACTGGGCAGGTAATTATGATTTATCATATTTTGGTAAGTCTACGATCAATTAATTGTTGTATATAATGTCATAACTTTCTTTTCCTTTTTTTTCCCCCTTTTGAGCATATCTTTTGTGATTGATTTTAATGTGACATATTTAATAACATTTCCAGTTTTTTTCTGAATACAACTCTAAGCTTCTCAATTCTAGTAATTATATCACTAAATGACAAGCTCTTAAGGTATGGGAATGTTTACGAGTTACGACAGAGCTGTAAATGTGAAATTTTATTTTGCAACTTTTCCTCACTGATTCTGTTTCTTACAAGGTTTTATTGATTTATTTATGAGTTATTGAAGGTTAAATTTTTACTTAATATTCTGTCTTGAGAAAATGTTTTCCTTCAATTTTTGTCATCTCGGCTGCTTGCTTCTCTATTTTCCCTATTTTCCTTTGCTTACTGCATATTAAATACTTTTCTTACTGCAACTGATGTCTCCATTGTCTGTTTCAGCTACTGAGTGACCTTCTATGTGATCATGCAAATTCTGCTATGATGACGCGATATGTGAGCTCCTAAGATAACTGGAAGATTTTAATGAATATTTTAAGGGTATGATAGTCATTCAGTTATTATTATGATCTTTTTTTCACATTTAGATCAATGGTAGATACAGACATAAAGCTCCACTTCATCTTTTGGGATTTTGGTTGTAGGAGTCAAGCAAGGGCATCCAGATTGATGCATTCCATGTGTTTATGGTTTGTTTCAAATTTGACACCCATAGTCAGCCATGAATTAATACCAAAGGTTGCAACTTTTAAGCTGGAGTTATTTTTCTCATTTTTTTGGCCCTGATTGTTGGTGAGAAACTCTATTTTGTATCCATGCTGTGATATTCCCACATGAAGGGGTTGATTGTGTAAATTTTTTCAGCAACAAGGATGGATCACCACCAATATTTAATTATAACATTTTAAGATCCGATTTATATGGTTCGTAATTATATATGCCATAAAAAAAAGACACTCACATTAGTCTTTTTTTTTTTTGTTTATTCAGAGATCTGCTTCCAAAGAATGCATCAAGAAATACCAGCAGCTCGATTTATTCATTTTTAGAAGCACAAAATGTTGATGGCCAAAATGCCCTTCACTTGGCTTATAGATGTGGTAGTGCTGATTTGGTTGAGGCTATACTGGAGTACTCGGAGGCAAATGTGGATGTTTTGGATAAAGATGGTGATCCTTTACTTGTTTTTGCTCTAGCAGCTAGATCCCTAGAATGTGTTCATGCTCTTATCAAACAAGGTGCTAATGTTAGGTCTAGATTGAAGGAAGGCTTTGGTCTATCTGTTGCTTATGTTTGTGTATACCATGGGCAACCTGATTGCATGTGTGTAAGCCTTCACTTGATCAGATGTAATTTTTTTTCATCTAGGTGTTTCTTGAGGTCTATGTTGACAACTAATTAATCTTCAGGAGGTGTTATTTGCTGGAGCTGATCCCAATGCAATAGATGATGAAGGTGAATCTATACTTCACAGTGCTATTCCCAAGAAATACACTGATTGTGCTCTTGATATACGGGAAAATGGTGGTTCTAGGTCAATCGCTGTTCTGAAGTCCAAAGCCTTGACGTAAGTATAGAACTCTTTTTCTTTCCCCCATTACGCATACAATGTTTTTTTTTTTTTTGTGTGCGTGCATGCGTGCGTGTGTGTGTGTGTGTGTGTATCTATATAGTAGTGTTTGGTCCACGCACAAGTGCAAGTGAAGAGCTTGAACCAATAAATCTTGGATGCTGATTGTTGAGCTGTGACTCTAAATAATAGCTCAAGTTTTTAAGTTTTTTAGTCAAGTGGTAATTTGTTTTCTTTGTATATCTGTGGTGGTTTAGGTATAACAACATTGACACAAGTAAACTCGCAGACAAGGGATATCTTTTTTCTTTTTGGGTTTGTTTATTTTATTTTTTTTATAAGGGGGGCTGCGTAAAGGCTTTGGCTTTAGCATGTGTGTATTGGTTTTAATAAATAAAAGGAGTGTCCAAGAAGACCAAGAGAAGAACAAGTGAGTTAACTAAACAATGCAAGAAGTTAAGGGGAAGGTTGGTGTCAATGAAGAATCCAAGAAGAAGGAACGACATATTGTTACGTAGACTCAACAGGTTCTTCTCTTCGCCTGTTCTTGATTTTTCAATCCAGTCTCTCTATTTGATAATTATTTATTTATTTGTTTGTTTATTTGTTTTTTATATTTTTAAATTGGTTATCTCTCTCATCTGGGTTCCTTTGAGGTTGCAGGAAGATGATATATATACATCATGAACAAATTAGTATACATGGAACTGAGAAGTAAGGATTTTTACGCAAGATGTTTCTGTTGTTTCTCTCCTCTTTTTTTTAAATAATTTATTTTTTTCGAAGTTTTGGTTCTTATATTTGTATGCAGTTGATCAATTATTGCATCTACATTCAAAGATAAAACAACGAGATAGTGTAGAAGAAGGTTGGTGAAGAAGTTATAAAACAAGTTGTTGAACGATCCTCTGTTTTGTACCCTTCTTTTAATTTATTATTATTTTTAATGTTTTGAATCCATTATCAGATTAATCTGATGTGGGTGTAATATTGAAAATGGCAGATGGTACACATACTTGAACTCAGATTTCAAGAAAGGAGGATGGTCACCGGAGGAAGATATGCTATTATGTGAGGTAATTGAAATTATCATAGGACAAGGTTAGTTTAACAATAATTGCAAAACTTTTCAAAAACCTCATATCTCTCTCTTATTATGCGATCTGGTTATTGCATGTCTGCTGGTTGGTAGCGGTATATTTTAATAGAAAACAATATATTAAAGTAGGCCAGAATGGCTATGCTTCCTTGTCTCTCAAAAGTTCAGCAGAAGATACCCACTAAGTTTAGATAAGTGTTGTTGCATTTCCATCATTTAATGGTTGTGATCTAACGCATTAATTTGATCTGCATGCCTAGAAAATATTTGGTTATAGATGGACAAAAATGGCAAAGGAGCTTTCCGCCAGGTATGCAAGTTCTTTACTTTTTCAGATTTTGTTTTGGGTATTTGCCTAAATTAGATATGTATCTCTGCAAGTATATGATCAATCATTCTTGATATTTCTGTTTATGTAGAACGGATAACGCTGTCAAGTACCGGTTTTTTACATTGTGCAAAAAGAGAGCAAAATATGAAGCCTTAGCGAAAGAGAATAGCAATGCATATACGAATCAAAACAACAAGAGAGTATTATTCCAAAATGGGTTCACAAATGGGATGCCAGACAATACAGCACCTGCCAAGAGAATGAGGTAAAGGACGAGTATAAATGATGATATCACATTACATTTGCTAATAAAATCAGTGCTTTACAAATTGACACTCATTCTTGTTGCTTTACTAAGTACTACTCTTCTGCTCCAACTCAAAGGTCGCACATCCCTCATCCAACAAAAAGCTGCAAAATGGTAAACAGAGCACATAGGCAATAATGAATCAGTAGCTAAGACCTCAATTTACGGTATTGGTTCAAAACTTCCCCTATGTCAGCAGTTTGTCAACACAGCATCCCGATGTCAAAGAGGTCTCTAATGATGGTAAACCACCACATTACATTTTTGGGAAATTTTCAATCAATTGCATCACTCTTTTAAAACCTGAAAGGCACATTTGAAGGAGAAAAACAATAATAATACTTAGAATCACATTATATTAGAAGCCACGGAAATTTAAGATTACTTCATCTTGCTGATCTTGTAGCAATTCAAAACAAGAAGACTCCAGGAATGTTTCTTAAAAAGGATGATCCAAAGGTAACTGCTTTGATACAACAAGCAAAACTAGTCAGCTCACTTGCACTGAAAGTCAATACAGAGAACACAGAACAGAGTTTGGAAAATGCTTGGAAGGTGAGATTCCTTTTTTATTGTCTTTTGCATGTCAGCTACAACAAATTGTTCCTGCCCGTCCACGGTCTACCAATAACAAAATATGATTCCTTACATCTTCAGGTATTAGAATTTGTTCAGTGCCTAGACCATTCCACTAGAGAACAGATGAGAGTAACAAATTTAAATTAATTTGGCTTTAAGATCTCTTAATGTATTATATGGCCAAAACAGAAAGACATGCTCTAGCAAAAAGGCTTAACTGATTCTGTTGTTGCCCACCTTATCACATTCAACACTATAACTACGTGATTTGTCTCACCCTTGCAACTAGCTTACCTTAGAATTCCTCTTAAGATAGGAACAAGTTTACTGATTCATAGGTCTCACATGGCTTCTAATATTTATCAATGTGACATACAGGTTGTCCTTTTGTTCACTTATTCTTGTACCTTTAGCCTTTGTTTATTAAATTTGTTATTTTTTTATTGATTTTCACATTCTTGTCATGCTTGATTTTATAGTTTTGGCTTTGTTTGGTCTTCGAATGGTGGTGGAATTTTTGCTGTTTCTTGAATTGATTATGCTTACGTTAACTAACACTTACAAATCAATATAGGTAGTGTAATTGTTTACTTGATGTCACTGTTCTCTGTCTGGCAGTATCAGAGTCCTGTTTTCCTTTTCTTATGACTTTTGCTTTTTCTAACAAAATATATTTTGAAGTAATATCTATTTTTTGATGGGAAGCAAAAATGACTATGATAATTGTTAGAGGACTTACAAGAGTGGTCGACCAGATGTCCATTATGTTGACCGAATCCTCCTCCCTAAGAAAGGGGACCAGTATGTTAACAGAAACCTTACGAAAATGTCAGTGTAGTTTGTGTACAAGACAAAAATTGTATTTTACTAGTGCTAACAAAACAACCCAAAAAACTAAAACAGAATCCAAAAAACTAGAACAAAATCTGGTCAATCCCACTTCCTGTTCATGGTGAATAAAGAAGTGCCTATTGACTTCTAATTAGTATTTTCGGTTAGCATGTTGTACAATTAATTGGCTCAATTATTCATTTTCACTATAACCCTATATTTTGTATGTCTGAAGATAATTGCTGAGTTACCAAGAAAGCATGTAAGTGAAATATGACAGCTACTGCTAGTGAACCTTTTTCTCAGGATAGTTTACAGTGATTTGCACAAAATAGTTAATTGCAGAAATTTAATGTTGTTGGATAGATGATAAAGTAATTAATGCAGAATATTGCTATCATGAAATTCGTGGGAATTCAGTTGGGACCATGGTCAACTAGACCAAGTCATTTTAACAAACTGGGCAATTCTTAGTGACTCTACATTTTTCTTGTATTCTGTCTATCTATTCTTCATAAGATTTGGTTTTAGTAGCAAAAATGAAAGTTTATTAGCTTGAAAATGCTTATCATTGTAGCACTGGCTCCTACATACATGTGTTATCATATAAGATTTTTTAAGATGTGTTGCATTATGCCCTCATTTGTGAGAACAATGAAATTTCACTGGTTGACCCAGGAAAACAAAATTTGTGAATGGTGACCAATAATTCTTGGTTTTCTCTTTGTACTTAATGATCTTTTGTTTCATTTTTGCTTTGGTAGTATTTTAACCTGTTTCATTTTGATCCTGGATGATTTGATAGCATTGGACAAAGTTAATGTGATCCTTTATTCATAAAGCTCCTTTTGTATACAGTCCTTTATGCATTTTTCGGGCTGCGATTGCTTTACATAGCATGGAGATCAGATTCCAAAGGAAATCAGAAAAAGGAAATGGAAGAAGTATGTTTTTACTACAGTTAATACCACTTTTAAAGCTTGTTCATAATACATAGAGTTTTCCAGAGTTGTTGTTTTTCATCCATTGCTTCACACACACACACACGCACACACACATATATTATTTCTTTCATAAACTTCAATAGATAAGTTTGAGAGGCCAAGATGCGAACTGCTTTAACATGGTTATGCATTTGATTAATTGGGTTTGTTTTTCAGTTTATAGATGTTTCTAAATGAGTTATTTATTCATTTAATAATTCTTGAGCAGCAACAGGAAGTTATTTCTAAATGAGGAGGCTAATATGCATCTTGTTTTCTAATGGGAAAATATGTTGGGCTATCAATTCAGGTTTTATATTTGCGAAAAGATTAAAATAAAAAAGGTGACTATTTGTTTATGAATACTCTTGACAGTTCTTACAAAACCTAGTTGGAAGAGGAAGTACTTGTTGATAACATACTGGAATAGAATGAACCACCTGGGTGGCTGGGTTGGCTGCATTTTGTTAACTTAAATGTGATGTATGGAGTTGAGTAGCTAACAAGTTTACTTGTCATGCTCAATCTTCTTGTCTATTGTTTCTCTCCTGTAGAAGGCTCAAAATTGTCCATGTTATCTTTTATTTCATGCACTGTTTCATGCTGTTTCTAAAATCTAATTAAAGTAATGATGTTTCTTCTGATAAATTTTGTAGCTCTCTGAAATTCATCATTTATAGATTTTTTACTATTTCTAACATAAAGTGCTATTCATGTATTTCATTGATTCAGGTAGAAGAGACACTTGAGGGTCCACAAGGGAAAACAAATTTCCGCCGATTCTTTTCACGATTTTGTACACCCATATTTTTGCTCTATACTAATGAATACTTCTTGTACTCTTTTCAAGATTTTCTGTTTTCTCTCGGATGCATCTGATATTATGAAATTATGCATATTGACATCAGAAATTCTTTGTTTGTTATTTTTCATCTCATATTGACAATTATAAAACCATATTTATCAGTTTAAAAAGCGTCAAATATTGTAAATTCACATAATAATTTTTTTAAAAACTATATTTATCGTTTAAAAGCGCCAAATATAATAAAAGTTCAAAAAAAAATCGGCCAAATTTACCACCTCGAAAGCGCCAAATATTATCAAATTCAAAAAAAGTTACCGTTATTATATTATATTTATCAGTTCAAAATCCGTCAAATATTGTAAATCTAAAAGAATTTTACTGTTTCACGACATATTTATCAGTCAAAGCGCCAAATATAATAAAGATTTTAAAAATATTTGTCAGCTCAAAGTGACAAATATGATCAAATTTAAAAAAATTACCGTTATGCGGTAATATTTGTCGTTTCAAAAACGCCAAATATGATGAAATTTAAAAAATTTAACCGTTAGCAAGCCATATTTATCGGGCAAAAAGCAATAAATATCGGGCAAAAAGCGATAAATATCGGGCAAAAAGCGATAAATATGGTAAAATTCAAAAAATTTGACCGTTAAAACCGACTAAATTTGTCAAAAAAAGTGACAAATATGTGATTTTTGTATAGTATATTTGCAGTTATACTTGGCGTTTTTATGTGACAAATATGATTTATACTATATTTGGCGCTTTGACCGACCGTCAAATATTGTCAAATACACTATATTTGGCGGTGCTATTGGTGTCGTTTTTATGACCGCCAAATATTTACATATTTGACGGTCAAAGACCGCCAAATATGGCTTTTTTTCTTGTAGTGTATGCCACTGGCTTGCTAAAAAAGTATCATATGTTGGAAGCTAATGCAAGTCCAACACCAATGATAACTAATCAATAGTTATCAGTTGAAGACAGTGAGGTATTTGAACAACCAACAGTTTATAGAAGCATTATAAGAGCTTTGCAGTATCTTGCAATTTCTCGTCTAGATATTGCTTATGCAATGAATAAACTAAGCCAATTTCTACAAGCTCCAACAAAATTGTAATGGCAAGCCTGTAAACGGTTGCTGAGATATTTAAAGGAACCTTGCATCATGGATTACTGCTTAAGCCTATGACATCATTTGCTTTGACTGGTTTTAGTGATGCAGATTGGGCAAACTCAATTGATGATAGAAGATCTACATCTGGATGTTGTGTGTACTTGCGTGTAATTTAATTTTTTGGTCATCTAAAAAGCAGAAGATAGTTGCAAGATCCTTAACCAAGTCAGAATACAGGGCATTATCACAAGCTACTACTGAGGTTATTTGGCTACAAAGCTTACTGTGAGAACTGGGTTTCAAGTTAGCTGAGATACTAGTCTTCTGGTGTGATAACAAAGGAGCAAAATCATTAGCTGCCAATCTTGTCTTCCATGCTTGCACCACACATATAGAAGTTGATGTACATTTTATTAGAGAGAAGGTTTTGTCTAAGCAGATTAGTGTTAAGCATATCTCTACTGAGCAACAAATTACAGACATAATGACTAAGCTTTTTACTGGTACCAGGTTTGAAATTTTCAGAGACAAGTTGGGAATTTTGCCTACAAACAAGTTTGCTGATCAAGAAGGATACAATCAAACTTGAAGGGAGGTGTTGAAACAAAAGAAATAAAGAGAATTGAAATTAAGAATTGAGTATCTTGTAAGCTAAGTCAATATTAGGAAAGATATTTTGTTAACAAGTCATGTGAGGTACTATGTGCTAGTAGCCTATACATTTAGTCAAGCTTGTCTATAAAGCACCTACGTGTAATCATTTTATTAAGTTGAAAAAGAAGGCTAAAACAGTTTCTTGTTCATTCTTGTAACAAGCCTTCACTGGAAGCTTCTCTCTAACAGCCGATCACTGAGAAGAAAATCAGAAGGATCTTAATCAATCTAAGCTGGCCGATTTGAATGTTGAATTAGGCAGCAGCCAAGAGGTATTTAGAAGAAGAATTACGAAGTTTCTATTGAGAGAAATGGGCTTCGAAATCTTTGTCTCGGCCACTATTTTCTATTGAGCTTCTGGCGTGCACGTAGTTAGGAATCATATTTTACCATTATCGTTACTTATGGTAAAATTTGGTTTGGTAGCTCCTCATGATACTTCCTCTATCTCACTCCACACTTTCTACGTTCTCAATTCTTAGAAACATGTAAGAAAGAGAGTAAAGCCTTCTCAATGTCTTCGCTACACATTGTAGATTGAATATTAATCTTTTTAAAAAGGAAAGAGGAAGACCGACTTGTAATACAGAAAGATGTTAAATTTAGAAATAATTAAATCAGTATTAGCACTTTTCTTAAGCGTTTAACTCTCCACCATCTATTCGCAGAGGTGATTTTGGAAAGTGAATAATAAATTTATAATTGTAGTATTACCCAATAAAAATAGTTTATCATAATATACTCATTCATCAAACAAATTTATGGTATATCTTATCATAGGAAGTTAATTCTTTTAATAAAATCAATGTATAAATTTATTGAATCAATAAAAAATATTCTAAGGTAATAATGTAAATCAAAAAAGGAGGAGAGCCAAGGGGCCACCGTTATAAAAAATAAATTTAAATTTAAAATTAGATCAGGCAAACAAAGTTTGGACTTCAATTGGTATTTAGGAAACCATTTTCTGAAGAAATCAAAAGATTTGGATTTAAAATAGCGTGATAACTTTTTTCCTTATAGAAGTAAAAATAATTTCATTCATTTATTTTTTCAGTGTAAATTATGAATAAGTAATTTAATAATTAATATTATTTATAATGGAAGTTATTTACCTTGGATCATATGGTTTATTAAATATAACGCTTTGGTGCAAAATTGTTCTATACAATATTTATATGTAGAGATTGTTACTTGACAAATAAAGAGTAAAAAGCAAAACCAAAGCCTAAAGATAACCATTACCTACAGCCCGCTGGCTGGCACTCAGACGATAATTTTGTTGTGTTTTCACAAATAAGAAATGGTCTTCTTTTGTTGGCGTAATTAAATGAAACAAAAGCCATTCTTTTCCAATGAACTACGAAACTACCATGATACAATCCACGCTTTGACTTCTTCCCCTTAATTGAAGGATACAAAACAATCCAATAATTCATGGGCTATAAGAAGTAAGAACAAGAATTCATTAAACTCTGCATCAATGATAATAATTGAAGCGAGATGTATTAGATTTAATTGAACTTTACGAAATTTCATCTACGATATTAGATATCAACATATGGCAAAATCACACAGCATAAACAATATAAGCCAAAGTTAGTTAAGGAAACTTGATTTAAAAATTTAAGTAAAATAGTAAATAATGATTAATAATATAATTAATGGTTAGGAAATTAATTATTACCGACATAGTTGATTAACAAACCTTGTTTAAAAGAATTAAACTAAATTTAAATAATAATTTACAAGATATAATTAATAATTTTAAAGTTACCAACTTTTCGGAATTAACAGTCCAACCATAGTAAATTGACAAACCTAGTTCTAAAAATTAAATAAGCTATAAAATAAAAATTGACAATCCTGGACTCTCACGTGTAGAGCTGTGAAGGAACCATCCATGTGGCTATGCTGTTGAGTGTTGTGCCTTTCACAGCCACAGCTACAATGCAACGGGCAAAGTTAATGCGCCTTAATTTTGGACCACGAGTTTGATCCAACGGGTGGTGAAGAAGGAAGTGTAACTAGACAAGGCGGTTAAAAGCAGTTGTTGTAGAAAAACATAAAATGGTTATTCTATTCAGCTCCTACTTTCTATCTCTTTAGCCTTTATTTTTAAATAAACATAATTAAAAATTTTAAACCCATGTATTCGTCTCATTAGATCCCATTTAGTTCTTAAAATATCCTCTTAATGTATAACTAATTTTTCTATTGCAGCTCATTTATGCATAGGGCTCTACAAATTATTTCACAGCAGTCGCACAACCTACCTTCTTTTTATTGACGGTGAGAGCAATCAATCAAAGGCAAGTTCTAAAGCCTGTTCCAATTCATCAACTGAAAGCTTGGCTTAGGAGCTCGGGTTAGGGATAATTTATAGGGCTTATGAAGTTGCTCATAGAGTTGTTTATGAGGGTCTTGATCATTAACTAAACCCACCACTATATCCACCACCATCACTAAGAGCAGAGGTCAAGGTAGCACCCCTAGTAGCTTCACAGATTACATATACAGATCGGGGCCAAGTTCCATGCCTAGTATCAGTTCTAATTGTTCCAGGTGAAGACTTAGATCAAGACCGAGTATCCATTCGATTTAAGCCACTAAATTGCTTTGAGAATCTAAGAATATAGCGTTAATAAGGAGTTGTTGATAGCCTACATCTCAAAGGAATTTTTTCTATCTTTGAACTTGAATCAATCCTTAAACATGAAACCATATTTACCCTTGAATGAAAGAACATTCCTCCTGCAGTTAGGAACTAATTTCGGATCCTTATAATCTTCAAAAACAAGATCCGATATAGATGATGTACCATCAGATTCAATTTTTAGTTGTTGGTCAGAAGTTTAATATTCATCAAAATAATAATAACTGCAGTATTTTTCTTCTTTATTTGAAGTGAACTCAAATTTATAGTTGCAACTACTCTACGAATCAGAAGAGTTTTTCTCATTTCATGACTACTTTATCCATGAATGACTTGAAACATAATATATATTTATCAAGAGTCATATTTTGCATTCAAGAGTTGAAGTGTTTGAAATCAGTACATATATAAATTACAATTTACAATTTTTTGTTTCTTTGGTAATTTTAATTAGGGCAAAATTATAAATAAAAATAAAAATAAAAGTGGGGGCTAAAGAGGTAAAAGTGGGGTTTGAATATAATAACTAGATAGAAAAATATAAGGCAACATAAAATTAAAACCCAAAAATCCAATCCACAAAGGAAAAAACCAACCCAGGGTTCGTTGTCCCGCATGCGCATCCATCATTGTCTACGCTACTTTACACACCCTTGTGGTCGCATGTGACAGTTAATCGACGGTATTGGAACAAGGATTAGCTCACAAGTGTCTCGCCTTCCAATGTCCTAGATGCATACATGAAAGAGGGATTGACTTGATTAGGTGACTATCTAACGTCTTAAATTAATCGATCTTATTAAAATATTGAACATTTATACAGCACTGACGATGCATTAACATGTTATTAGAGGCCAGGGGTTAATTTTTCTTATAAATTTATCTTTCATGGTGAGGTATTGTCGAACGCAACTCCTGAGCTTTTCTATCTGGGGTGTTACAGTATGTTGATTGAAGCATTTCATTGACATTAGATATATTTGCTTTCGATATAACTGCAAGCGTCAACATAAACTCCCTCTCTACACGAGGATCTCAACTCGATTCCTTTTCCTAGCTTTGCACCCTTCTTCACGTTAAGTTTCCTAGGTGGTAGGCCTCTTCTAGCCCCTCTTCTAGCCATCCACTTCTTGGCAAAGACACTCATAGATGTAGGCTTCTTGTACATAGATCCTTCTTCATCCTTAACCTCAACTTCTTCTTCATCTTCATTTTTCTTGTTCCTTTTCCTTGTGGTCACTTGAACCAGAGAGAAGGTGGTGGAAAGTATGTTGTTTTTCGAATCTAGAACAAGAATACCGACAGTAGAGATCAAAATCTTAGATGTGGATCAAAAGAAAGAAAATAGCAAATTGTAATTAAATAGAAAATAACAAGATTAATTTAGAAGAATATAAGAATTGAAAATCATGAAAATCAAAAGATTCGTGCTTGAAATCAAAAACTGGTTCACAATCTTGTGTTGGAGGAAAACACTTGCGTTGTTTCAATCGAGTCAAAGTAAAATGATCTTGCCTAAAAAACGTGAAGAAGATCTATAGAAGATACGGTGACTGACCCTAGATCACTTCAAAAGTTTGATGTGGTGATAAAACTATGGCACAAAAGTGAAATCAAGACTGAGAGAGTTAGATGGACAGTGGGAGCGGAAATGAAACTAGGGCACATAAGTTAAATCATGAATGAGAGTGAGGAGGTGCATTGATCAAATGGTTTTTCGTTTATAGAAAGTAGATTGGGAGATGGAAGTGGAGCAGATTGGCTTGTGAATGGGAAGTGGAGCTGTGATTAGAGGTGAACAAAGAGTAGAGTGCAGATGCATGCCATTGAAATAGAACAACCAATTGACTTTAGAAACCCCCTTAAACAAAAACTAGTTTTTCTTGTAGGATGGTTGAGTGTTACCTGAATGGCCATAAGGACGGGGTTGAATGGCTACAAAGATGGGGTTGAATGGTGGCAAGGACGCTGGTTTGAGAGAATGAGCAGTGACGATGTGTTTGGATGATGATTTTGGATCCTTAGAAAAATTTTAGGTTTTGTCATATATTAAGGATAGAACGCACCGTTTCATATTGCATATTTTAATTAAAAAATTTATCCTTTTTGCTCATAATTAATAAAATATTAATTTAAAATTTGGTCAAACATGGTCAATAAAAAATTTCTACCACAAAGTTCATGATAAAGTTAATTTCTATCATTATTCTATCATCAATTATTGATAGACAAAAAATGTATCACATGTACATCATTAAGTTTCTGATATTGTATAATTTTATCATAATTATATCATCTTTTGATGATACAATGATTTTTATCACAGATTGTCAGTCATCTATTCCTATTTTTCTTATAGTGCAAGTTCAACATTCCTTGTTACAACTCTATGTTTGACTGTAAGTTGCAGGTTTCATTTTACTACTTTAAGGAAGGTTGCAACTAAGATATTCCTAATTACCACTCTGGCTAACCTTGTTGCAATTTTCATTCTGCATTTTGCAAATTAACTTATGTTTTACAAGTTCATCATTCATTGTCGCAATTATATGTTTGATTGCAAGTTGCGGGTTTTATTGTGCTACTATAAGGTGTTAGGTTGCAGCTAAAATGTTCATAATTACCAATTTGGTTAACCTTGTTGCAATTTTCATGTTGTATTTTACAAGTTAACATTATGTTATACAAATTCAGCATTCCTTATTACAAGTTTATGTTTGATTGCAAGTTGAAGGTTTTATTTTGCTACTTTAAGGTGTTAGGCTATAACTAAGACGTGCTAATCACAACTTTGGTTAACCTTGCTGTAATTTTCATGTTGTATTTTATAAGTTAATGTTATATTTTACAAGTTCATTATTCATTGTTACAAGTCTATTGCTAATTGTAGGTATTATTTTACTACTTTAAGGTGGCCAGCTGCAACTATGATGTTCCTAATTACAACTTTGGTTAGCCTATTGCAATTTTCATATTATATTTTACAAGTTAACATTGTGCTTTACAAGTTCATCATTCCTAATTACAAGTCTATGTTTGATTGCAAGTTGAAGGTTTTATTTTACTACTTTAAGGTATCAGGTTGCAACTAAGATGTTCCTAATTGTCACTCTGGTTAACCTTGTAGCAATTTTCATTTTGTATTTTACAAGTTATACATTATGTTTTATAAGTTCATTTTTTCTTGTTACAAGTTTATGTTTGATTGCAAGTTGTAGGTTTCTTTTTTTTTTTTTTTTTGACTTCCAGGTGTCAGGTTTGCAACTAAGATGTTCCTGATTACCACTTTGGTTAACCTTGGTGCAATTTTCGTGTTGTATTTTACAAGTTAACATTATATTTTATAAGTTCATCGTTTCTTGTTATAAGTATGTGTTTGATAACAAGTAGCAGGTTTTATTGTGTTACTTTAAGGTGTTAGGTTGTAACTGCAATCTTCCTAATTGCAACTTTGCTTAAGCTTGTTGTAATTTTTATTATGTACTTTACAAGCTAACGTTATGTTTTGCAAGTTCAGTGTTCCTTATTAAAGTATACATTTCATTGCAAGTTGAAAGTTTTATTTTGCTATTTTAAGGCTTTATGCTGCAACTAAGACGTTTATTATTACAACTTTGGTTAACCTTGTTGCAATTTTCATGTTGTATTTTACAAGTTAATGTTATGTTTTATAAGTTCATCATTTCTTGTTGCAAGTCTATATTTCATTGCAAATTGAAGGTTTTATTTTGCTATTTTAAAGTGTTAGGTTGCAACTAAGACGTTCCTAATTATTACTTTCTTAACCTTGTTGCAATTTTTGTGTCACATTTTATAGGTTAAAATTATGTTTTACAATCTCATTTTTCCTTGTTTCAAGTCCATGGTTGATTGCAAGTTAAAGATTTGATTTCGCTACATTTAGGTGTTAGGTTGCAACTAAGAGATTCCTAATTATAACTTTAGTTAACCTTGCTGCAATTTTCATGTAGCATTTTACAAGATAATGTTATGTTTTACAAGTTCATCTTTTTTAGTTACAAGTGTCGCTTGCTTGCAAGCTCAAAATTTTATTTTAGTACTATTGGGGGTCCAGTTGCTACTTCGATGATAAAAAATTACTATTGTTATTTGAATTTATTAAATGTACTTTTCAAGAAAAAAAAACTCTGATCTATGATGTATTTAATTTGAAGTTGTGGACTATTCACATCGATTAAACTAATTGGTCACTATATATATATATATATATATATATATATAGATATATATAAGCTAAGGTAAACCATAATTAACATTGGAAAATAAGTAATAATTTTTTAAGCATTAAAGGATTTTAATAATTAAATAAAAGTAATTAAATTATGACTGTGATAGTACTATATTTGATTTGAAATAAAAAATATTTTTAATTCTAAAGTATATAAGAATTAGCAGCGTTTAAAAAATTTAAATTATGATTATTTAATTTCAAGTTGGGGGCACTTTGTTAACATTTGTTTAGTTAATTCCTCAATCTGTTTTGAATGCTTTAGTCCATAATTTTGAATAAAAAAGCATCAATTATTTATGAACTTTAATAATTTAAATCTTTTAAAAAAGTATTTAAATTATTGTCATGTAAAATATTAATTATACTTGAGATGGAAATTGATTTTCATTATAAATTGTTTAAGAATTAACAGTATTTTAAAATTAAAAAAATTGAATTGATAGCAATAGACTAATCTATATTATTATTCGAGAGTACTTCTTAAAATCTTAAATACAAGCCACCAATTACTTTTTGTGTTAATAAAACAAAAATATTATATTGTTTGTAAGGTGAACCAAAATAATATATGCATATGTGAAATCACCTGCTGCTATAATATGAAAAAGTTAAACAATTTCTTTTCAAGAACTATTAATTTTTATTCAGATTTAGAGTATAATATTTCTTTAAAAATAAAAAAATGTGCATTTCTTGTTTGAAAAAAGATATGTTAATTAAAATTTTTTGTATTTTTCTTTTTTTTTTTTGCGGTACCAAAATAATCAATTAACCTTTATTGTACCTCACAAGTATAGTTCTAATTAAAATTCAATATAGTGATTTAGGCTTATCACAATATTAGGTTGCAACATTTCTAAGTAAACGTTATGAAATATGAAATTCAAAGACTTCCCATATATTTTTGCTAAATTGCATTTCATCAAGTTTCGTGGGCCTATATTTTAAAAATCATGGTGCCCTTTTTTCATTTTCTTCTTGGTATGTTGAATCTCTAATTTCCATGCTCTCCCCTCTAATTGAATCTATTGAATCCGTAATCTTAAAAATTGTTCTCATTGAAGAGTTTTTTTAAGCGACCTGACAATTGACACTGCTATAATTTTATTTGATCTATCATATTTTTTTCCACTGCCAAACTGATAATTGAAATATGTTTTTTTTTTTAATTAATTGCTTGCCTCTCTCTTCATATGCCTGTTTTCGGCCTTGTAATCTAGTTCAATATATAATATAATGATAGGAACGGAACTCATTGAATACAATTTTTCAATACATGAAAGGTCTCCTACTAATAACCAACCACTCCAGTCATCTTTGCATGGACCGAAGAAATTAAAACTGATGACTTATTTAATCTAGCTAATTATTCAAATAAGTTGCTACAATTCACTTCCTTTGACAGCTTAAATTCAAATAATAAGTTACTTAGCTATAAAGGATTAACTAAGTTTATTAAATATAAAATACATATACTTTTTTTAGAAAAAAAAATCATGTAAATTTGTGTAACTTGCTATCATAGGTCAACATTTTAACATTTTATTTATTTATTTGTGATATAATCCTCCAAAATGATATATTTATATTTATATCCTAAAAAAAAAAAGGGGATGTATGGATACAAGGGACGTATTGTAGCCAAACCCAAGATTGGATAACGAGGTGCACTGTTTGTGTTATTTTTAAGTAAACTTAACCCATGCCCAGGGACGGAGCTAGCATATGCCCAGGAGGGACAGTTGCCCCCGTTGGAGCCAAGAAAATTTTCAAAGACCTCCTTTATATATTTTTTAATTAATTATAAATCCATACGTATATGTACAAATTCAAACTTTCTTTTATTTTTTTCTTCACAAAATTGTGTATGACACTCTTCATCATCACTCATCAATGTTTTCTATCTTATTTAATTTTACATTTTACATTTTACATATAAGCTACCTTTGAATATGTTAATATGAAATTTAGGATTTTTAATTAAATATTTTATTTTATCATTTATTTTAAGGTTTCAATTTAAAATTGATATTATAAATAGACCTTCAAAATAATATAAATATATGACATTAAGTTTTTTTTTAAGTTTCATAGCTAGCTATATATTATTTGAGTTAAATTATCTTCATATATTATTTTTTTTAAGTTTCATGGCTAGCTATATATTATTTGAGTAAAATTATCTTCATATATGATAGTTCAATCTTGCCCCCTCTAACCAAATTTTCTAGCTCCGTCCCTGCCCATGCCCAACCACGGGTTCATGTGGGAAAAGTAGTGACAAGGAGCTGAACTCGCTTTAAACCATAGGTAATATAAATTAAATAAAATTTTACTAGAAAGATTAAATAATTATATTTTGTATAATTAATACATTTTTATATATAAATAGTATTAATTTTATTAATATTTATAACATTCTCTATAAAATATGTTATTTAATTTTTTTTATAACTTATAAACTAACATTTTATTAATATAATAAATCAATAATTATTTATAGTAATTTAAATAAATACAATATTTAAATTTAAATTTATAAATATTATAGAATCCAATGTGGTCAAAACCAAACCAAACATCCATTGTTCAACATTATATATTATTTAATGCTATACAATCACATCTACTGCAATACAATTTAAAAAATTTAATACAGTCCAATACGGTGGACTAAATGCACCATAAGCGTTCATCATTCCATGTTATAAATTTAAATGGACAAAAGGTGTTTGACGGTCATGTCATGCAAATTTTCAGGGACATCGTGATTTTCGTACTTCACACTTAAATTTGGAATATTTTTTTAATTTCCGCTTAAAGCAAAGTCAATGCTTCTGAATTCATAATAGTAGAAGATGTGCAATAGAAAAGTCAGAACTTTGTAAGGAAATTTGTTGAAATTAAACAGATTGCATAACTATTATTATAAAAGCTAGAAAACTCTCAAATTATTTCTTCATTATTAAAAAAAACCAATAAAATCTTAAAAATACAATAAATAGAAAATTGTAAGCAATCTATTGTAAAGATGAAAGAACTCATAAAATTACATTAAATATTCAACAAATATAAAAATATAACAAACATCTTAATTGGGTCGATCAAATTAGAAGGGCGGAGATTTAGAGGACGGTGGCTCTCTTTTACTAATCAAGTAGTTATAACTTCTTGACTTTATGAAAATAATATTTTAATTAGATTTAATGTTATTCTCAGAATCTCATTAGAATGATCTTCTACTCCTTGGAATGGCAATGGGTACCCTATTTATTTATAAAAATGTATCCATAGGGTCCAATCGTAAAATAATAGTAATAATTTAATTACATTAAACAAATTCCAAATATGATTCAAAACTTTTTAGTAAAAAAAAAAAGAAAAAAAACACTTAATAAAAATCTTCATGATCTTTTTCTTGTAAGTCATCTTAAAAACACTTAACAAAAAAAAAATTAAAAAGATTATAAAAAAGTAAATGTAAAAGCCTTCATGATCTTATTCTTGTAATTCATCTATATTAAAAACCTGCACTGAAATTAAATGAAAGAAAAAAATGGAAATATTACATAGAAGAAAAGTAAAGTATATTTTATTAAGTTTAAGCTTATAAAATATGATATTTTCTATGCAACGAGATCCAGCAAATCACAAATTTGATATTAGAAATCAATATTTCTTTGTTGCTCTAATTATAATAATCCCAAAGTAAACAGAAAATCTTAGAAAAGAAAGAGAATGAATAAGTTGAGTATTTAAGTTATGTTAAAATTATGTAGTTTTATGTTTTAGGTATTCAATTTTTATATTTTATTTAAATTAATAATAATAATTTATTTATGAACCCACTTGTTCTCTTTTCTGAGCCAATTTTAGCTTGGTGCTCTTTCCTGTCCACCTCTTCTTCTCCTTGAACTCCATCTCTAGAACTGGGATTTATTGGATTTGATTGCAATAAGCTTTCAGCTTCCGCCACACAATCTTCCATAATTCTCTGTTGGTCAATTAAGCCTATATTGTTCTTTGTATATTAAGTCCATATTCTTCAATCAGCCCAACAAATCCCTGGTAACAAGAGCCAGCTCCCCTATATATTGACCTCACCAATGCCAGATATAGACATACTATATTTAGATAATGTCATTATTTAAAGTCTCCAATATCTCTCTTTAAACTCCACTTTTATTAAGATTAATAATAAAATAATATTTGGAATGTAAATTACTAAAAAAGAACATGAAAGATTGTAATGATACCCAATATAATATTTTAACAATTATATTTCATTTAAATATTTTCCCCTTTAATCCTAAGCCATTATTTTTTTTCTTCAAATAGCTAATTTCAAATGATGGAAGATAAATTTTAGCATGGACACTATAATCATGAAGGAGTAAGTTCTCATTTTTGTTTTAATATACTTTTTTTTAAACAACTTTTGTTCAATCATTATTAACTGACTTTTTCAATTTATTTACTTATTTACGAATTGAACATTTTTCTCTTTATTCAGTTTAATATAATTGCATAAGAAAGTCTCATGCATATGTAAATAAACCATTATTAATTTTTCAATTGTAAGAAACCAAAAAAAATTTATCATCTTCAACTCAATATAGCCAAGCAGGTATGCATTGTACATAATGGACAAATTGAAAAAATAAAGTTTAAAACAACCTTCATGAAAAAACCTAGAACAAAAAATAAATAAAGTTTTTATATATTCAGTTATAGAAGGGTAAAAATCTAGATAAATAATAAAACAAGTGAATAACGTTTAAGTCTCAAGGAAGAAAGTTGCATAGTTTCTTGAAAATAAGGATTTCACTTATGAATGAATTGTTCAAAAAAATTTAATTATAAAAAGGGTAAGTTTGGTGTTATTTAAAAAATATGTATAAATTTTAATTTTAAAATATTTTTTAATTGAAGTGCACTACAACAATTTTATCGCTATCTAATTTTTTTATTTGACAATTTTCTAAAAAAATGAGATATATAATAGTAGTCTCTAAGTCAAATCTTATTTTTGATATTTTTTGGTCACTTTTTGACTTTTTTCACATTCTTATCATATTTTAAAATAGTATGATAACTATGCAATTAGATTTCCTTCTATCTATTTATTTTTTTTCATTTCCCTCTATCTTTTCACATTTTGCCCTAGCCATCTTAGCTCACTCCTTCCCCCATATTGCATCACCACTTCACTCTTGCCCTAACCTTCTCAACTTTCTCAATCCCTCACTAACCTATGAATCATCACCTCACGTCCTAAAAGCCGATTTCGAAAGATCCCAAATGAAACCTGAAACTTGATCCAAAAGAAAATGGATTTCACATATGGATGCTATAGGAATCGAAATGAAGCAGCCAGATTCGGTGATGGTGGACGATGGATGCTTTGTGAAACTTGCATTGAAGCAAGAAGAGGGACTGAGGCAATAGTATCTCCAACACATCCGCCAACTCTAGCTCCAAGTCCGTTAGAAGACCCATAATCTCATTCGTCCCGAAGCCTAGCATAATGAACTCAATTCCAGGGGTTAGTCTACAAAGGCCCAACTCTAATATTGACCATTGGCTCTATTTTTTTAAATTTCAACTCGTGTCCTAGGTTTTAGGTGTTTGCTGTTTTGGTTTCTGAATATTATATTGTTTTTGAGGAATTATTGGTAACTATAAACTTTCTGAAGAAAAAAATATGTGAAAATCAATATTGATTAAGTTAATTGAATATTAACATATTGTTTGAGTTAATTGTGTGTTCAAATTGCCCTTTCACAGTTTAGAGTTTCCTGATTGAGCCTATCAGTGGTAATCGAGTATAGATTTGGCATTCATGGTAGTGACTAAGGATTAAAAACTTATAATTACGATGCCTGCATCAATGAGTCTTGAAAGAAGAATGGTTCTGTGAGCTTTTGAAGCTAAGCTTGTTCTCATTGATCTTGCCATGGGTATGAAAAGGGTTGTTTATAAGGTAGAAGAGATACGGGACAAGACACCCAATTCTTTTATTATTTAATAATTTGAGAACTCTGCCAACCCTAAGGTAATTTTTCATCTTCTTTTCTTTCTTTTATGCATACATGACTTACTGAGTTTCCTATGTTCAAAATTAGATTTAGTTAATTACGTTAATATATATCATGTTGATAAAGGGAAACACTTGACCAAAAAAAAAATGGAAAAGCAACTAGGGATAACAAATCAAACAAATTGAATCTCCTATCAAGATAAAAAAAGTTAATAGTTTTGCCTTAGCTTTATTAATTGGCTGTAGGTCCAACCTGTGCAAAGACAAATTCTCCTAATTGATCAATTTGGTTCCACTACTTTGATTTTATTCATAAGTGGCTATTTTTCGTATGGAAGAGCTATCAATCTTCGATGTTTGGAAGGATTTATTTTGCCCTTTGCCTTTCATCATTTCTTTCAAAAAAATATAAATTTCTTCCTTGTTCTTTCTCCTATATAGAAGCGCTTTCAAGCTTGTTGAAGGCTTATACATAGGCTGTATATATTATTTTCACCACAGGCCTAGGCTATATATATATATACCTGGAACTCATAGGCTGTAACTTGAAATTTTTTTCTAACCGTGACCAATTAGGACATGGAGAGGAATGTATAAGAGGTAGCCAAAGTGATTAATTATGAATAACATCAAAGCGATGACATGGTTATGAATCAAGGTAACTTTTTATTGCTTAATTTAAGTGGGAATAGTCTAAATTAAAATTTGTCCTTGAGTTTCGTATGATCTGATTTCTCATGTTGTTGATTTTGTCCTTACTTTGCTTTTAGCTCTATGGTGTTGAACTTGTTCAAAGCACTATCTTGTCTGGAGGGAAGCTTGGTAAGTCACATGTCTAGAGCGAAACCTGGTGAGTCGCATGTTTTATTCACATTCTTTTTTTCTTTGTACTCCACATTTGAAAACGAGTATAAAAGGAATTTGAATTGTCAAATGCAGGTTTCCTGTTATCTTTCTTTCAATGTGATATCATTGTATTGATTAAAAGCTGCTTTATTATTCATTTAAAAACAGAGGACTCTATTTCTTATTGATAAATTTAACCTTTTATAAGAAATTAAGCCTTGAAAATTAGTAGATGGGGACAACTAAGACTGATGAAAAACTCCTAATTTAGACTCATGCATGACTTGTATTAACAGAGAAAATCAATATACAAGATTTATGCAAAAAACTCCCCTAAATTTTCTGGAGCTCTCCTGGCTCTCTCTTTTAATCCTAAACTCTCTGGTTTAGACTCTGGACTCTCTCTGGAATCTCTGTAATGCCTAAACAAGGTAGAATTCGTCCCATATTTATAGGAAAAATTCTGCACACAATTTCAAATCAATTTGGCTACTACCTTTGACTTTCAAAATTGGAGATGCCTAACTAATTTGACTATCAATGCATTCACATGGGAGGGATTCTGGAAGCCATGCATGTCATGCATGAGCTCATCAGAATTCTAGAACTCATGCATGTCATGTATGAGCTCATCAATTCTCCCCCTCCATCCCATGTGAAAGGGAGTAACAACAAAAGTAATTAGACAGCTTCTAATCCAATTATGTCTCTGCATAGTTTTAGCTTGTCTCTGGTGATCACTTTTGTTAACATGTCGGCTGGATTCTCTTTAGTATGGATCTTCACTAGTTTCAACAGTTGCTTGTCCATTACCTCTCGTATCCAATGATAGCGGATGTCGATATGCTTCGTTTGAGAATGGTACACTGAATTCTTGCTCAAATCTAGAGCACTTTGACTGTCACAGTGTACTCCTTTTGCTCAATCCCAAGTTCTTGGAGAAATCGCTTCAGCCACAACATTTCTTTTCCAGCTTCCGCTGTGGCAATGTATTCTGCCTCTGTCGTGGATAGCGCAACACACTTCTGTAGTCTTGACTGCCATGATACAGCTCCCCCTACAAAAGTGTAAACAAAACCTGATGTAGATTTCCTACTGTCAGGATCTCCGGCCATATCTGAATCTGTATAGCCTTCCAAGATTGGATCAGCTCCCTCGTAACACAAGCATATCTTCGAAATACCTTTAAGGTATCTGAGAATCCACTTGACTGCCTCCCAATGTTCTTTCCCTGGATAGGAAAGAAATCTGCTCACGACTCCTACAGCATGAGCAATGTCTGGCCTTGTATACACCATGGCATACATCAAACTTCCTACAGCAGAAGAATAGGGCACCGATGCCATGTCCTCTATCTCTTTCTTGGATGAGGGACATGATCTCTTGCTCAGCTTGAAATGATTAGCCAGTGGTACACTAACTGGCTTGGCACTATCCATGTTGAACCTTTGGATCACACGTTCAACATATTTTTCTTGAGACAGCCATAATTTCTTTTGTTTCCTGTCTCGACGAATGTGCATCCCCAAGATTTGCTGAGCTGGTCCCAAGTCCTTCATATCGAAGGTTTTTGATAGTTCATTCTTTAGCTGCTTTATTCTTGTTGCATCTTTTCCGACGATCAACATGTCGTCCACATATAACATTAATGCAACAAAGTCTCCACCTGGAAGTTTCTGAAAGTAGACGCATTGGTCTGCAGCGGTTCTTTTGTACCCATGACTCACCATGAAGGAGTTAAACTTCTTGTACCATTGCCTTGGTGCTTGTTTGAGGCCATACAAGCTCTTTTTGAGCTTGCACACGAGGTGTTCTTTTTCTGGAACCTCGAACCCTTCAAATCAAGACTTGTTGTCAATCCGAGGATGACGCGGATTGAGGACATTTTTACCACCGGTGAGAATATTTCATCAAAGTCAATTCCTTTCTTCTGAAGGAATCCTTTTACCACCAATCGGGCTTTGTGCTTTATCACCTTTCCTGTTCCATCTTTCTTGAGCTTGAATACCCACTTGTTCTTCAGTGCCTTCTTTCCGTCTGGGAGTTCGACCAGTTCATAAGTTTTGTTCTTCTCTAGAGAATTCATCTCATCTTGCATTGCATGCAGCCATCGTTCTTTGTCTGGATGAGATAAAGCTTCATAAAAGCTTTCTGGCTCCCCCTCATCAGTAAGCAGTGTGTACTCTGATTTCGGATATCTCCTTGACGGAATACGACCTCGCTCAGATCGTCGTAGCCGAGGTTCTTCATTTCCAGGAGGTATAGCACCTTCTATGGGTGATTGTGGCTCCTCCGGCTCAGCAATCTCTTCATTTTCTTCCTCCTGATCTGCTTTTGGAACTTCTTCTGGTACTTCATCATTTCTTGTGGCATTTGGTGTTGAGTCTGCAACAATATCTGGGGCACTGCTAGTGGGATTTGTAGATATTGTTGTCTTTTCAGCGCCTTCATATGTTTGGTCTTCGTGAAATACGACATCTCTGCTCCGGATGACTTTCTTTTCTTTAGGATCCCATAATCTATATCCGAATTATTCATCTCCATAACCGATGAAGATACATGGAACAGTTCTTGCATCGAGCTTCTGTCTGAGCTCCTTGGATACATGTACGAAAGCTAAACAACCAAACACTTTCAAATGATTATAGGAGGGCTTTTTATTAGACCATACCTTTTCTGGAATCTCGAAGTTCAGTGGTGCCGATGGTGCTCTGTTGATTAAGTAACAGGCGGTGGAAACTGCCTCCCCCCAGAATGGCTTGGGTAACTTAGCCAATCTGAGCATGCTTCTGACTCGTTCCATGATGGTTCGATTCATCCTCTAGGCCACTCCATTGTGTTGTGGTGCGCGTGGGACTGTTCTTTCATGTCGAATGCCATATCTTCAATAGTAGGCATTGAACTCTCTGGAGGTATACTCGCCTCTGTTATCTGATCGAAGGCATTTTAATTTCTTACCCGTTTCACGTTCTACCATGGCGTGAAACTCCTTGAAATTCTCTAGAACTTCATCCTTCGTCCTGAGGAAATACACCCACACTTTCCGAGATGCATCATCAATAAAGGTCAAGAAATACCTTTTACCGCCTAAGGACTCGACTTCAAGAGGTCCGCATACATCACTGTGTATTAACTCCAATAGCTTTGATTTCTTCACTGATGAGGAGCTGAATGACATCCTCCGTTGTTTCCCGTACAAACAATAGTCGCAAGGATGAGACGCTACATCCCGTACAAACAATAGGGCTAAAATGTAAATTTCAGAAATTCAGGGGTCAAAAGGTAATTACCCAGAAATACAGGGGCCAAAAATAATTTTGCCAACGATTTGCTGACGTGGTAGATGGGGTCCACAGTGCTGACATGGCGACACGTGGCAGGTGACGTGGCACGATGACGTGGCGTTGCTGACGTGGCGAGCTGCTGATGTGGTATGCTGACGCGGCGAAAAGTGCGCTGACGTGGCTGGGTGACGTGGCGATGACGTGGTCGTCTTCTTCCTTGGGATGGCGCGTGTGGCGAGTGAGGACCACTCGCAGTTCAAGCAGACGGCGCGTGCGACGCGTGCGGCTTCTCTGGTGGCCGGTTCGGTCGCCGAAAAATTGCAGAATGATCGGCACGAGGTCACGAACACACAGAACACTTCAAATTCGAAATTCGATGACTTTCCGAAAAATCGAAATTTTCCAGAAACAGGGGACAAATTTTTTCTGAATTTTTCCTCTCTGTTCTGACGTTCCAAAAGCTCAACGAGGCTCTGATACCACTTGTTGGGATGTAATATAAACTCAGAATAGAATTTAGGAGAAAAATGACTTGTATTAACAGTGAAAATCAATATACAAGATTTTTACAAAAAACTCCCCTAAATTTTGTTCTGAGTTTATATTACATCCCAACATTTAGTTTATTACGTAATCCACGACATAACTGATTTTTTTTTTTCTATTTTTATATATTTTCTGTATATTCAAGCATGTGTTTGTCCTTTTATTCCAAGAATAAACTTTAGATACCAAGGGCCCTTAATAATACATCATATGGTTTCAAATTTTTGTACTTTTAAATATAATAGGAGTGTAACTGCTTTTTCGTGCATTTAGAAATCATATTATTTATTAGTTTAATCAAACTTAATTGTCTTATCATTGATGCATTCAACACTTTATTTATGGATTGCGTCGATTTGATTACTAGATTTAGCCATTATTTGAAAAAGAAAATTAAGCTAAATTTAAGAAACGAAAAAGCATCATTTTTTGAGTTCTAATCAAGAGAAAGTTAATGGGCTTTTGATGAAAATTATAGTGTGCTAGTTGCGTAATTGGTTCACATTTATAGACATTTCAGAATGCAACATCTCTTTTCAGTCAAAACAAGGCATGAAAAAGCTTGCAACTGATCGTGAACCACGCCAAGTTAAGTACTTTGATGATCAGATATTATTATTATTATTTTCCACTTTTCATGATCAAAGTTTAATACTTTCTTAGCTAATTATCCACGTCTAAGTTCCTACAATTTATAAAATCTTATTCACATACAATTACATTGTCCTTTCAACTAAATAACTTAAATTATTTCTTTTTTAGAATCCTACTACCAATCCAATTAGCCAACGAATTTCTATTTCATCCGTATTTAACGCTTGGAGATTTAAGCATTATACTGGTGAAAAGGTTTGGGTGGTGGGTTTTATGGTTTATACATGCTTCAACGTGGGAAATTTATGAACATTAATTGGTTGTTGGCTTTTCTTAACCATGACTTTGCCTCTATCAATTGATTTATACTAGCAGCGTGGTTTGCCCATTTCACACAAAACCTTAGATATTTTTATTGAATATACATTATTTATGCTATGAATTGTTGGTATATTTAATTTGTGCACTTTATTTCAGATGAAATGGGTCATATCAGCAATTGAATAAATTGTGAATTAGGTACTGTAAAAGAGGCTTGAAAGATGTTTGATGAAATGTCAAAGAGAATCTCCTTTTGTTGTTGGATTAGTTCTATGGATTGGGTCGTTGAAATCCTATGAATTGATATTTGTATTTGTATATATGTAACATTATTGCATACTTCTTAAATGTGCTTGAGTAAATATAAAAACTTTTGTTTGGAGAGATGCCACATTCAGTTACACTTGATCTTCAACCAGTATCTTGCTAAGCAGTCTCCCATTTGGACCCAATTTGTGGTTTTGTACTATAGATAATTCGTGCGACTATTAGTTCATGATTTTAGTGATGGGTAGACTTGTAATTTGTATACTCGCTTGTACACAAGCAAAGTTCCTTTCCTGATTTTGTTTGGATGAGAAATGTGTGTAAATTATAATTGATTGAAACTAACAAATGAGTGGTCCTTACACTCATTATTAACTGTTTGAATAGGTTTGTCTTATAAATTTTTTATTCTTATTTTCTACCACAATTTGCATGCGAATGCTATGTTGGCCAAGCTTTCATTTGCTTAGGAATTTCATCTAACCTCATTCAGCAACAACTGTTAAGAACGTCAATGGAGGGGCAGTTTCATACTTCTATGCAAGCTGTTGTAGACTACCCTTTTGGTTTGATGGGTTTACTGGTGTTTTATGGTTTGCAACTTCTTTTAGAAATTGGAGGTGCATTTTTTTCTACAAGCTGATAATGTAATTTATCTTTCAACTATTAAGGATCAATTTTAATGATTTGTAAGAATGTTGCATGCTTTAATTTTGGTATTATAAGTACTTTAAACTGTTATTTAACCTATTGTAGTAGTGTCTTAGAGCACTCTAAATGAGTGTTTCCTATAACTTATTTGAATTGCTTTTTCTTCTTCTCTTTGCTTGATAAACACACATCCTTATTATATAAACACACATATATCCACAACTTTAGTATTTAAACACATATCTATGGATCGTTTGAAAATCTGTTTTGATTTAATGAGATTGTATATATTAGCATGTAATTGCATTATTTTATTGTGTTCATGGGTTGATCAGACAGATAAAAAGAAATAGAAATAATGGAAAATAGCTCGAAGTATCGGCTCTTAAATAGATCTTATTGTTATCTTAAATGCTTGGTATTGTATAGTATGCTTACTTGTTTGTTATATGGATTTTTGATATATGATAAAGTGTGATTGATTCGAGGATTGATGCTTGTTTTATGAGAAATTTATTTAATGTGACAAATGATACAGATTATGAATTTCTTAAATTTTTTTAAAATACTTATTTTATATAGATATATATATATATATATATATATATATATTAATTTTTTTTGAATACTTGGCGGTTAAAAACTGCCAAGTGTATTTTTTTTTTAATTTTAAAACTAATTATACTTGGCGGTCAAAAACCGCAAAGTATAGTCAGGTGTATATTTGACACGTTGACCGACCGCCAAATTGATCATATTTGACGGTGTCATTGATGACGCTTTCAAGACCGTCAAATATATACTTACATAACGGTCAAAAACCATCAAATATGAGTATTTTTCTTACAGTGGTGGGGCTTAACGAGAGATTTTGAGGGGATCAGCTAACAACACCATGTTTAGATTCACTAACAATTTTAAGCTAGCCTTCATTTAACAGTTTCAATTTTTAGCAGTATTTTGCAATAAATATCGAAGTCTTTTTTAATAAGTCTAAAGAAAGGCAGTAGTGATAAAGAGATCAACTATATATGTTACTGCTTTGATGATATTTGAATAACGATTAATCAAACTCTTATAAATAGGTGATTAACTAATGGAAAAGTATGTGTGTGTTTCTGTATATATTGCATGAATTAATGCAAAAGCTTTCTGATATTCGTGTTAGTTGTATTTTTTGTACAACATCTACAGGAGTTCTTTGACATGCTTGTTTCAGTGTTATTAGTCAACGTTTATTTATCGATATGATGTTCTAATTATCAGCTGTGGTGGTCTTCAAAAATGATCAAACAAGAACTGATATTCAATAAGGATTGCAGGCCCTGGCCAGGACTCGGGAGCATTTTTCTTTTGTTGAAGAGCGAAACTGTGATGGAATTAAGTATCGTGATCTCAATCAGAGCAAAGTAGAACTTTCGTTGCTTTGAGCTGCGGGTACGTCAGCGGGAACCTTATTTGTGTGAATCTTTGGCACCATTAATTTTGTGCATTTTTCTGCATGTTGAAGGGTTTGTCCCAGATTTCAACAAAAGAGAAGAAAATAAAGCAAAAGGTTCCGAATTTTTTTTAGAAGATTCCATCCACACATGCACGTATTATGTTTCTCACATATTGAAAGCAACTGCTTGAAAAGAAGGCTTTGTGGTGGGCTGGTGGGTGGCCATGGTCGGCAAAGGTTTGGGGAGAAAAGAGCATTAAATATATTATACTATCATATTTGTTGACAGATAACACTTCAATATATGAAGACTAAGTTGTGTTTGTCGGAGATTATATTAAATTTATTATAAAAATTGTTTTGTATTGTATTTAATTAATTTTAATTAATAAATTATTTTAAAAAAATTTCAATCATTATATATAATATTAAAAAATTAATTATGCAATAAAAATAAAAAATTTTGACATATTAATATATATATCGTCCTTAAGTAAACATTTGAAACTACCCTTTGCATACCCATGTAAAGAAATTTTGATATAGTTCTTTCATATGCAATATTTTACTTCCAAATATATTTATAATGCTATCTAATTAGCTTTGAAGTAAAAATACATATGATAAATTTTCAAGTAGATATCAAATCACATTACATATTCATTCTACTGAAGATTTCTCAGATCAAAAGAAAGAAAAGAAAAGAATTACGAACTCAAACCAGCAGAACCTTAGCAGCCAACAAATTAAGATAGAAGGCAGCATTATTTTCCTAATTTATCAAAGCAGCTCCATATCAAGGCAGTACCATAGTTAAGGGAGCAGCTCCAAAAGCAAAAGACGGCACACTTAGAAGGACCACAGCTTCTTAATTTCTAAGAGAGCTTTTAGCTGAAAACATAAAAGACTTAAAGTAACACACTTAGCAATGCAGATTAACGCTCAATGGCACACCTTGATGATTGAGAGAACACTTACTCCACATCAACATAATCACTGATGTTGTTATTGAATAACTTGAAACATTTCAGCCTCTTTACCTCAACTCGGTATGGTACTCCAGCAATATCGTCTTCTAACCTACTAAAAATGATGTTATCATTAACTTGAAGTTTTTTAGCTTTAACAAATTCACTCCAGCCAGTAGTACTCAAAGCCGGTTTCGGATGGCCTGTCCATCGTACGTAGCAACGAAAGTTCCACCTATTTCCAGCCGAGTCCACAATGGGCAAATCCACAAAATTATGACCTTCAAGAAAATTAAAATGCCTAAGAGCCTCGGTCGGTACCTGCAATCTCCCTGTAATATCAGTGTATGAAAGATCCTTTCTGAAAAGTTCCATAGCTTCTATTATTGTATATATATGTTATACTTCGACTGGTAGCAAGTAGAAGAATTGTATCAGAGAAATCTCTTGTTGGTTGTGTGATTAATTATTGCATCATATTGGTGCTATATTTATAGAGGTCAGTGTTGGGCTAGTTTTTTGTTACATATATGAACAGAAAGAGATAAAGTGATTGTTATTTTATATATTTAAATGATTAAATTAATCACCAACTTGCATGTCAAGTACGTACAAAGATTTCAAGTCATAAGTTTTTGATTTTTGTGATGACAGCAAGATTTTAAAGAAAAGCAAAGCATGTGTTACTTTTTTGAAGGGTTGCAAGTTAGAAATCAGATCATTTTGTTTCGGAGATCCTAGAATTTTCAACTCATTAGGACCCACGCCCACTCTTTCTAGCTACTTAAGTACCAGGTTTCAAGAGAATGTTCTAATCGCTTTCTTCCAACAATCTAGCTTTTCAGATGAGTTGAAATGCTGGTTTGTCTATTTGTTTAAGTGGGTAGGCCATAGATAAGTGAAATTAGATTATTCTAAGTAGTCAAATTTGATAATAGATTAGCTTGCATTATTTAATCATTGCGTGAACATATAGTGAATACCCGGAAACCGTTGCACGTAGGATAAAAAATTCTTGTTTTGCTTTTTGTTTTATGTTGGACAGGCTTGTTTCGCAGGTTGCAAATTGAAAGTTGACAATAAGAGAAAGTGCTTGGATGCTGTCCAATGGGAGAGTGATTGTGTGGAAAGACAAACGCTTGGACCCAATATGTCTCAATCAATTAAACGAAACAAAAGCACAAATCCGTCAATGATTTGTTGAGCGCAATTGTTTTTGATTGGTATATGAAATCAACTCAAATCTTTATGCACATGCTCATGCTCGCATGCTCTGCTGGTGAGACACTAAGACAAGATTTATTTAATTATTAGCCATCTAGGTAGCGACAAGTCAAAGTGGATCGTTAAATCTCTATCTACAAAACTACAATGAAGATGGGCTAATTAATTAAATATTCCGTAAGGTGCATATGAAATTTTAATAACTTGTCATCTTCAATATGAAGTGCATGAAATTTCAATTTTTTTTTCCGTTTATTTTTTTTAATAAGAAGAAAAACATATTTGTTTATTAAAAAGAGAGTATTCTGAAGAGACATTTGAGTGCACAGCCCAAAATTCAACACTAGATAGCTTATTGAAAAGATCTTATGCCAGCATATTGACTTGGGTGATATGAAGATCTATATTAAATATTGCACACAGAATGGTGGGAGGTGTCACTATCCTTTGCTGGACCAAAGTGGCCTTAAGTAGCTTTAGACAAACTAAATTAATCAACTACTGTGATTATTTATTACTGGGTTTAAATTAACATTTGCATCAAATAAGAGTACCACAGACCATTTTCTTTAATTGGAAAAAGACAGACAGATTATCAAAGAAAAGCGGGTACCTAAAATTGATAAAAACATTCCATCCCAAAGCTGTGGGGATTAGTTCGTTATGAAGTTATGAGCTTTGCTTAGTAATCACAGGAACTAATGTCAACGCACCTATTTGTCTATGCATTTGTTAAAATTAATTTCTTGATATTCGCACCCTTATTATTCCAATTTCTCTTAAAATTCTATACATTCAAATAAAAAACAAAATATAAACCAAAACAAACTATAGAAACTAATTGAGGCCAATAGAAAACTTTACAAGAAACAAATTAACATTGTAATATCATAACCTTTCATTGATATGACGTATTTTTATTATTTCTTATGATTTTTGTTGTGAATTTTGGGCTTTTCGCGGAAGCGCCCAATCCGAGATATTGACAAAATTATGATGAAATCACAAGAATACAAATAAGAGAATAAAGAAAATAGGAACATGGATCAGATTTATAGTGGTTTGGCCAATCAAGTTTATGTCCATTTTGGAAATCTCAGTAGCAGTTTTATTCCAATCATCAATAAAAGAGAATTACAAGAATATCAGTAGTAATAACAAGGGTTTAACCTTACAGCCTCCCTATGCATATACACCAAGATAATCACCAATCTTCGCTATATGCTTCAAAGAAAAAACTAACAGAGAAGAACTTCCACATGCACTCAATCTATACTCTAGGTTAATAATTTCAAACCACAGTTTTCAAGATTACAATCTTGCTTACGATTAATGACTCCAATCGCAACTTCCCAGATTATCCAAACGTTGCCGTCCTTACAGTCTCCCAAGGCTCCTAAAACGTTTATCACCATCTTTTCTCCCACAAACTTGCTATGTATTGTGTTGTGTCTCTATTCTAGTCATTTATATAAGGCTTTATATAGGGTCAAAAGTTTCTTTCCTAGTCTAACCATGATTGCTAGACGAAAAATGCAATCAAAACTCCTCCGATTTCAATTTTCTTGTTCAACTATGAGTAACCTACATTATCTTAATTAAACTCAACTTCCTAGTTTGATACAAATTCTAATCTAGAAACAAATCCTATATTGCCTAATATTCTAACAAGACAAAAACACACATAACAATCTCCGCCTTGCTTTTGTCTTCAATCATTATTGATTCCATGTTGAAGAAGGATTCCCAGTCAATGTCGTTGCGTAGGTGTGCAACTTCCATTGTGTAGGGGCACTAACTTTCTGCCTGAAGCATAGCTGTACTGTCCTACACAACCCAATTGCGCAAGAGCGCAACTCATCTGGCAAATTGCACAGGAGCATAATGTTTTTGCTAGATGCGCACGGGGATGTAGCTCATTGTGCGCGAACGCGCAATCGCTTCAGATATGATTTCAAACTTTCCTTCTTCGTTCCAGCTGCTACTCTCCACCAACCCCTCAGGGTATCAAATGTTTTTGATTTGGATCAAGTCTAAGTAGTGTTTGAACTTACTAATAACCTCCCAAACCATTCCAACACTTTTCTGCTTACCACTTTCGTCATGCTTCATCTATTCCACTAGTATATGGACCACCAACATATTTATTTGCCAAAGGCTCCACCTTAAGGTCAAATCACTTTTTTCCTTTACTAGCACTGGATGCTTCTTCACTCTTGATAAGAGAATACAAACCATTATCAAGTTTGCCGTTCATAATGGCCACTGCATCCTTAATGATTTCCATGTAGCCAATCTCTATCTTGATACACATCTGAGATCATCAAGCAAACCAAGAGATATCAAATTCCTTCTCAACCCAGGTACATACCTCACATTACTGAGAACACGATCACAACCATCGAACATCTTGACTTTAATTGAACCGACCCTAGCTATCTTGCAAACTTGGTTGTTACCAAGGATAACCGTTCCCTCCACCTTGTCATCCAATGATTGAAACCATCCTTTATGCAAACTCATGTGGAATGAACTACCAGAGTTAAGAATCCATTCTTTTTGGTCTTCAATTATCGAATGCACCAAAACTTAATCAGATTCAAATCCTCCAAAAGCCATATCTCCATGCTAAGACTTTTTATCTCCTTGATGCTTCAATCTTTTCGAATACTCCTTGCGAAGATGCCTTAAGTTCGTATAGTGAAAACACTTGAACTTTGATTTGTTAAGCTTCTTTGATGACAATCTATTCTTCACTTTGTTACCTTTGACAATTAGTACTTCATTGCTACTCCAAGTACTTAATATCTTCCCTTCAGCCTTTAATTCCATCTCCTTGGACCTAATCGTAAGTTCCAATTCTTCCATGGCTAAAGACTCATGACTATACCTAAAGGCATCTTTTAGTTGACTGTATACAGCCGGTAACGAGTTTAGCAAGATGACAACTTGATCTTCCTCATTGATCCTTTCCCCAATATTTTCTAGTTCAATGACTATTTTATTAAAATCATCAATATTCTCATCAATGCTCTATCCTCTTGCATCTTGAAGCCAAACAGCTTCGCCTTCAAATATATTTAGTTTGGTATAGATTTCTTCATATACAGAATCTCTAACTTCAACCAAATTCCAACTGCAGTTGTCTCCTTCGAAACCTGTCTCAACACATTGTCACTTAGAAGTAGAGCAATGGTACCATAAGCTATCTCTAACATCTCTTATTTCTTCTCTTTAGTCAACATAGCCAATAGTTTACTCTCTCTACCTAACACCTAAGCCACTTTTTTATGAACCATCAAAACTCTCATTCTTTTACGTCAAATACGAAATCACCCTTGCCATTAAATCATTCCATCTCAAATTTTGTTGTAGCCATCTCAAATTCTAGAACAAAAGCTCTGATACCAATTTGTTGTGAATTTTAAGCTTTTTACGGAAGCATTCAATCTGAAATATTGACAAAATTATGATGATATCATAAGCAAACAAGAGAATAAAGAAGATAGAAACACCAAATTTATAGTGGTTCGATCAATCAAGCCTGCGTCTGCTTTAGAGATCTCAATAACAACTTTGTTCTAATAAAAAAATAAAAGAGAATTACAAGAATATTAGCAGCAATAACGAGGATTTAGCCTTCCAACATTCCTATGCATATACACCAAGATAATCACCAATCTTCAATATATGCTTCCAAGAAAAAACAATACTTGATCTATGCTCACAGTTAACAATTTCAAACCATAGTTTTCAAGATCACGATCTTGCTCAAGATTAATGACTCCAATCATAGCTTCCCAGATCACCCAAACTTTGTCATCCTTGTAGTCTTACAAGGCTCCTAAAACGTTTAACATCGTCTTCTCTCCCACACTACCTGCTATGCATTGTCTTGTGTCTCTATTCCACTCATACATACAAGGATTTATATAGGGCCAAGAGTTTCTTGTCTAGTCTAACCATGATTCCTATACTAGAAATACAACCAAAACTCTTCCTATTTCAATTTCCTTGTTCAACTATAAGTAGCCTTTATTATCCTAATTAAAACAAATTACAATTAAACTCAACTTCCTAATTTGATACAAATTATAATTTGTTTTAATTCTAATCTTGAAACAAATCCTATATTGCCTAATATTCTAACAAGACAAAAACACACAAAACAATCTCCACCTTGTTTTTGTCTCCAACTATTGCTGATTCCATGTTGAAGAAAGATTCCCAATCCACGTCTTTATGCAAGGGCACCAACTCTCTGACTAAAGCGTAGTTGTACCGTCCTGCAAAATGAGTTGTGCAGGAGCACAACTTATCTGGTAGACTTGCGCAGGAGCAAAACTTTTCTGATAGACGCGCGCAGGCGTACATTAGCTGCACGGGCATGTAACCACTCCAGATTTGATTTCGAACTTTCCTTCTTCATTCCAACTGACACTCTCCACCAGCCCATTAGGGCATCAAGTATATTTGATTTGGATCAAGTCCAAGCAATGCTTAAACTTGCTAACTATCCTCCCAAACCATTCCAACACTTTTTTCCTGTACCTCTTTCATCATGCTTAATCTATTCCACTAGTATTTGGACCACTAACATATTTATTTGCCAAAGGCTCGACCTTAACCTTAAATCACTCTTTTCCTTTACTAGCACTGGATGCTTCTTAACTCCCAATCAAAGAATACAAACCATTATTAAGTTTGCCCTTCACAATGGTCACTCTATCCTTAATGACTACACATCACGTACACTAAGAGATATCAAATTCCTTCTTAACTCGGGGACATATGCCACATTGCTCAGAAGACGATCACAGCCATCAAACATCTTCACTTTAATTGAACCAACCCCAGCCATCTTACAAGCTTGGTTGTTACCAAGGATAATTGTTCCCTCCACCTTGTCATCCAAGGATTGAAACCATCCTTTATACGAACACATTTGGAATGAACTATGGGAGTCCAGAATCCATTTCTTTTGGTTTTCAATTATCGAATGCACCAAAACTTCACTAGATTTATATCCTCCAAAACCCACATCTCCATGCTCATACATTTTATCTCCTTGATGCTTCAATCTTTCTAGACACTTCTTTCGAAGATGCCTTAAGTTCTTACAATGAAAGCACCTAAACATTGATTTGTCAAGCTTCTCTGATGACAATCGATTCTTCCCTTTATTATCTTTGACAATTAGTGCTTCATTGCTAGTCCTAGTATTTAATACCTTCTATTTAGCCTTTTAATTCTAGCTCCTTGGACCTAATCGCAGGTTTTAATTCGTCCATGGCTAAAGACTCATGACCATACCTAAAGGTATCTTTCAGTTGACTATATACAGGCGGTAACGAGTTTAGCAAGATGACAACTTGATCTTCCTCATTGATCCTTTCCTCAATATTTGCTAGATCAATAGCTATTTTATTGAAATCATCAACATTCTCATCAATGCTTTTATCCTCTTGCATCTTGAATCCAAACAGCTTTGCCTTCAAATATATTCAGTTTGTTAGAGATTTCATCACGTATAGACTCTCTAACCTCAACCAAATCCCAGCTGCAGTTATCCCCATCGAAACCTGTATTAACACATTGTCACTTAGAAGCAGAACAATGGTACTATAATCTATCTCTGATTAGCATCTCTTGTTTCTTCTCTTCAGCCAACATAGCCAATAGTTTACTCCCTCCACCCAAGGCCTGAGCTACCTTCTTCTAGACCAGCAAGGCTCTCATCCTTCTGTGCCAAATACTAAAATCACCCTTGCCATTAAATCATTCCATCTCGAATTTTGTTGTAGCCATCTCATATTCTAGAACAAAAGTTCTGATGCTAATTTGTTATGAATTTTGAGTTTTTTACGGAAGAGATCAATATGAGATATTGACAAAATTATGATGAAATCACACGCAAGAAAACAAACAAGAGAATAAAGAAGATAGGAACACTAGATTTATAGTGGTTTGGCCAATCAAGCCTACGCCCACTTTGAAGATCTCAACAACATCTTTATTTCAATCAACAATAAAAAAGTTATAAGAATATCAATAGCAATAACAAGGATTTAACCTTACAGTTTTCTTATGCATATGGACTAAGATAATCACTACTCCTTAATATATGTTTCCAAGAAAAAACTAACAGAGAAGAACTTCCATGGGTACTCGATCTATACTCATAGTTCAAATTGCAGTTTCCAAGATCACAATCATGCTCATGATTAATGACTCCAATTATAGCTTTCCAGATCACCCAAACGTTGCCTCTATTCCACTCCCGTATGCAGTGCTTTATATAGAGCCAAGAGTTTCTTTCCTAGTCCAATCATGATTCCTAAATTGAAATACTGAAAAACTCTTCTTATTTCAGTTTTCTTGTTTAACTATGAGTAACCTATATTATCGGAATTAAAACAATTTACAATTAAACTTAACTTCCTGGTTTGATACAAATTCTAATTTGCTTTAATTCTAATCTAGAAACAAATTCTATATTGCCTATTATTCTAGTAAGACAAAAACACACATAACAATTTTTATTATATACTTTTGAATTGAAAGTATGCTTTGGGAAGTGAATAACTGATGTAAAACAAGACTTAGAATTTAATAATTAGTTTAAAAGATTAATTAAATTTTATTTATTAACTAATTTTCTACGCCTTACTGATTAACTTTTGAATGTTTTGATTGTTTTCCTTAGTTTATGTCCTAGTATAAAAAATTAGTTTTATTGTCTTTTACTGTAATTAGCACTTAGTAAATAAATGGTACCAAAGTTATTTATTGACAATTTGTAAATCAGTTAATTTCAATTTTTACCCATAGCAATATCATTTTCTTAACTAATTAATACCATTTTTGGCTTTCGATCAACATCATTAGCTCTAAAATGTATATCATCTTTAATATATATTTCGTAAAATCTCCTCTATTAAGAATTCTCATATAATTTGCTAAAAAAAATTAAAATTAAAAAAACCAATCTGACATATATCATTGCTTCCAAATCATTAAATGATTAACAAAGCTCTATTAACTTTTTAACCGCTTAGCTCACACGAAGAAGAAGAATGTAGGCTTTTTTTTGTCACAAAAATCCAATTGCACATAAATAAGAACTTCCGAATTCTCACTAATCAATTTCCAATTCTATTTAAAGAATTTATAAGTTTATCGTCCGACTGGAAGCACTTGAACACACACATATATATTCATTAGATAAGGCAAGAAGAGAGCAACCAACAACCCAAGTTGTCTGCGGTTCAAGCTCCATTATTGCGAATTGGAGTAGCAACTACCATACAAATTCATTAAGACCTTCCAACCTCTAATACAAGAAATATGAGAGAAACAAGTGTCATCATTTTAGGAGCTGGCCCTGTTGGACCAGCAGCCTCTGCATGCCTCAATCGTCTCAACATTTCAAATGTTTGATTCAAGAGAGAGGACTGTTATGCCTCACTTTGAAAAAAGAAAAGTCATATGATCACTTGAAACTACATTTTGCAAAGGAGTCTTGTAATCTTTCCCACATGCCCTTACCACCTGATGCACCAAGATTTATGCCCAATAGTGGTTTCATTAGTTACTTGGAAAATTATGTGGCAAAATTTGCGATTAAACCATGTGAGAATGAAATAGAGAGTTATTTCAGTCTCTAAAAATGAAAACAAGACGTTCAACCACCATTGATGTTGGATGTGTAGAGATGATTAATAAAAATATAATCTAGGTAAATTAAAATTTTTACTTCCAGATCTGATTTCGAACTTTCCTTCTTCATTCCAACTGACACTCTCCACCAGCCCATTAGGGCATCAAGTTTATTTGATTTGGATCAAGTCCAAGCAATGCTTAAACTTACTAACTATCCTCCCAAACCATTCCAACACTTTTTTCCTGTACCTCTTTCATCATGCTTAATCTATTCCACTAGTATTTGGACCACTAACATATTTATTTGCCAAAGGCTCGACCTTAACTTTAAATCACTCTTTTCCTTTACTAGCACTGGATGCTTCTTCACTACCAATCAAAGAATACAAACCATTATTAAGTTTGCGCTTCACAATGGTCACTCTATCCTTAATGACTACACATCACGTACACTAAGAGATATCAAATTCCTTCTTAACTCGGGGACATATGCCACATTGCTCAGAAGACGATCACAGCCATCAAACATCTGTTAGCCCTAAGACTACATGATAATTTTGATGATAACAATACACATTGATTAATTGAGATTTACTAACATGTTTATTTATGTGCAAGAGTAAGATCATTGAAATAATTTTAAAATCAAGAAGAGGCTTATTAAAATGAAGTGTTGAAGCTAAGGAGAAGACTACATGTTAAAGGCACCAAAGTTTAAGAACAAGGATTGACTCAAGGAATGTGACACATGAGCAATGTTCAATCAATTGGTCATATATATCTCTAAAAATATCCAAATGACATGATTCTTGCGGATTTGGAAAGCTTGCTCAATTTATAACATTTCATATGTTTTAATGAGATTCAAATTTCAAGTGCAAGGTTGTCCAAATCATCATGAAATTTGAAAGACAAATGGAAGCAGCTGACATGAGCACCGAATACTCTTTTGGACATAGCTTGAGCTAGAAAAATCAAAATGACTTGATTCTTATGGAATTGGAAAGAGGACATAATGAGGCACATTTCATATCTTTTGAAGAAATTCAAATTTCAAATGAAAGGCTGACATAATTGACATGCAATTCGGTAGACTGACACAAGGAAGAAAAATCAACTCACATGAGCATTGAATGGTATTTTGGCCATATCTTAAGATAGAGATATCCAAATTCTTTGATTATTAATGTTTTGGAAAGCTTATTCAAATATGCAGATCTTTTATGTTTTGAATAAATTCAAATTTCAAATGGAATGCTGACGGAATTTTCATTCAATTCGGTGGATTGACATAAGGAAGCAAAATCAAGTTACATGAGCACCGAATGGTTTTTTGGTCATATCTTGAGCTACAGATATCCAAATGACTTAATGCATCAATGCGTTGGAAAGCTTATTCAAATGTGCAGATCTTTTATGTTTTGAATATTTTCAAATTTCAAACAAAACATTGACAAAAATGGCGGACAAAATTATGGTTTTTATGGTGGGTAGAAAATTTGGAGATGATGTCTTCACTTGATTAAGTTCATCCTATTTGCCTATAAAAGGAGCCCTTCTTCCATGTATTCAGCAAGAGCAAGAGAAGCATCTATCAAGCAAAAAAAAAAAAACAAGAGAAATATCAAGTCTAGAGAGCTTTTATATTCTTTATCTACTCTATGAAGAGAGTTGTACTTTTGTTGTAAAAATTTTCTTTGTTTTTGTATTGTGGTGAGAGTGAGATCTTCTTGTAAAAGATAAAAGTTATCCTTGAGAGAACTCTTTCCTTGGTGAGGTTGTTCATCAAGAAGAACTCTTGGTGTGGTGTTATCAAGAGTTGAAGGAAGTTGCCTTGGTGAGGTTGTTCATCAAGAAGAACTCTTGGTGTGGTGTTATCAAGAGTTGAAGGAAGTTGCCTTGGTGATGTTGTTCATCAAGAAGAACTCTTGGTGTGGTGTTATCAAGGGTTGGAAGAAAAAGTCTTGGTGAGGTTGTTCATCAAGCAAGTTGTAAAGATTTCTACAACTTAGTGAAAGCCTAGCTTGTAGAGCTAGGAGCCCATGGACGTAGGCAAGGTTTGCCGAACCACGTACATCGAGTTTGCACTCTCTCTATCCCTTTCCTTTTTATATTTACTTGCACTTATGATTGTTCTTTATTGCTATTCTCTTGATTGCATTCTATTTTCATCTTCTTCACCTTTATTCTCAAAGAAAAAGTTAAATAATTTTGATCTTTCAAGAAAAGTTTTCTAAATCCGTTTTTATAAATAAAAACCCAATTCACCCCCCCCTCTTGGGTTGCCATACCTGGGTCAACAAGTGGTATCAGAGCAAGGTTGCTCAATTTTTTAAATCTTAATCGATTTTTTTGAGCTATGGCAACTTTTAATTCAACTTCATATGTTGAGGGACTTTCTATCTCTAGACCTCCATTTTTTAATGAAGTGATTACTCTTATTGGAAAACTAGAATGAGTATTTTCTTGAAATCTTTTGATTATGATTTGTGGTCTATTGTTTTGGAAGGACCTTTTGTTCCTACCAAAATTGAAAATGGGGATGCATGCTTAAAGAACCTAAAGAGTTTAGTGAAGATGATAAAAAGAAATTGAGTTTGAATGCTAAAGCTATGAATGTGTTGTATGTGCTCTAGATAGAAATGAGTTTAATAGAATATCTACTTGTTCTACGGCACAAGAAATATGGCACACACTTGAAGTAACTCATGAAGGAACTAGTCAAGTTAAAGAATCCAAAATTAGTATGCTAGTTCATAGTTATGAGCTTTTTAAGATGAAATCGGATGAATCAATTTCTAAAATGTTTACTAGATTTACGGATATTATTAATAGTTTGAAATCTCTTGGTAAATCTTATTCTAATGTTGAAATGGTAAGAAAGATTCTTAGGTGTATACCAAAATCTTGAGAGCCAAAGGTGACGGCATTTCAAGAAGCAAAGGACCTTACCAAACTACCGTTAGAAGAACTTATGGGTTCTCTCATCACTCATGAAATCACCTTAAAGGAGAATGAAGAAGAAGATTGCAAAGTGGCAAACATGTGCTTCATGGTTTTAAGAGAAAATGAGATAAGTATTCTAAACTATTATCCTAAGCTTTCATATGATGAATTACTTGAAGCATTCCAAAATTTACATGTGCAAGTTGATAAACAAAATTCAAAAATCAATGCTTTCAAAAAGAAGTCAAAAATCATGTTATCTCAATTAGAAGAGTTGGTGGAAATAAATGAAGCTTTAGAAAATGAAAATGAAATTTTAAAGCAAAAAGAATTTGAAAGTTTGGAAAGTCAAATACATTTTTAAAAACTGAAAATGAGATTTTAAAACAAAAGGATTTTGATAAATTAGAGAAAGAAAATATTATTTTGAAAAAGGAAAATAATGACTTAAGAAATATTGTTGATAGTTTTACAAAAAGCACAAAAAATTTGAATTCTATGTTACAAAACCAAAGGTGTGTTTTTGATTAAAGAGGTTTAGGATATAAAACTCATAAAAATCAAAAGTATTTTAAAAATTATTTTGCCCATGCATCTTCTAGGAATAATCCTAATCATTCATGTACTTATTATGGAAGAAAAGGACACAAAGTGCATTCTTGCTATATTAAGAGAAATCCTAATTTGAAACAAATATGGATTCCAAAAGGTACCATAACTAACCCCCAAGGACCCAAGAACTTTTGGGTACCAAAAAGTTATTCCTTGAATGTTGATTGTAGAGACAAAGGAGTGGCAAACACAAGTGGTACTTAGATAGTGGATGCTCAAGGCATATGACCGGAGATGCCTCCAAGTTCTCAAGATTAATCATGAAGAAAGGAGGATATGTGACCTTCGGTGATAATGCCAAAGGAAGGTAATCGGACATGGTGATATTGGTAACCTTTCTTCACCTATTATTAAAGATGTTTTGCTTGTTCATGTTTTAAAACATGATTTGATTAGCATTAGTCAATTGTGTGATAAGGGATATTTTGTTACTTTTGAGCCTAATAGATGTGTGATTAAGGATGTTAGTAACAATAAGACATTATTTGTTTGTAATAGATGTGGTAATATTTATACAATTGATATTGATGTTAATGATCATGTAGAAAATTGTTTCATTGTTAATCATGATGCTTAGTTATGGCATGGAAGGCTCATGCTAGCATGGACACAATTTCAAAAATTTTTAAAAATGATTTAGTTGATGGTCTTCCAAAAATAAAATTTGAAAAGGATAAGATTTGTGATGCTTGTCAATTTGGAAAATAAGTGAGAACTTCTTTTAAACAAAAGAAATTTATTTCAACAAATAAACCTCTACAATTACTTCATTTGGATTTATTTGGACCATCAAGAACTCAAAGCCTTGGTGGAAAGTATTATGTTTTGTTATTGTGGATGATTATTCAAGATTCACTTGGGTATTATTCTTGAAAACTAAAAATGAGGCCATACAAGCTTTTTCAAAATTTGCAAAAAGAGTCCAAAATCAAAAAGGATATTCTATTGTGTCCATTAGGAGTGATCATGGTGGTGAAGTAGATAATGTTGCATTTGAAAATCTTTGTGATGAAAATGGTTTTGAACATAATTTTTTCTGACCTAGAACTCCACAACAAAATGGTGTTGTTGAAAAGAAAAATAGGACTATCCAAGAAATGGCTAGGATCATGTTACTTGAAAATAATTTGTCAAAATATTTTTGGGCCGAAGCCGTTAATACCGCATGATTTATAATCAATAGAGTCCATATTAGAGCTTTAATAAAGAAAACCTTATGAACTTTGGAAAGGAAGAAAACCCAACATTGGATTTTTTAAAGTTTTTGGATGTAAATGTTTTATTTTAAACACCAAGGATAACCTTGGAAAATTTGATGCAAAAGCCGATGTTGGAATTTTTGTTGGCTACTCCAACCATAGTAAAGCATATAGAGTTTTTAACAAAAAGACTCTTACTATTGAAGAATCTATGCATGTTGAATTTGATGAAACTAATGTTATTTCTTCAAAGAATTTAGAAGATGATATTGTTGAGGTAGAAAGGCAAATCAAGGAATCAAGACTTGATGAAAAGAGCCAAGATGAATTACAACTTCAACAAGAAAAGCTTGTGGAAGTAAATGATTCTTCCCAAGAATTACCAAAGGAATGGAGGTATGCAAAAGCTCACCCTAAAGATCTCATTATTGGTGAACCATCACAAGGTATGAAAACTAGATCTTCTTTTAAGAACTTTTGTAATCATTTTGCTTTTGTCTCTCAATTTGAACCAAAATCTTTTAAAGAAGCCGAAAATGACGAAAGTTGGATTTTGGCTATGCAAGAAGAATTGAATCAATTTGAGAGAAATCAAGTTTGGGAATTAGTCCCTAGACCTAAAAATCATTCTATTATAGGCACTAAATGGATTTTTAGAAATAAAGTAGATGAAAATGGCACCATTATTAGAAACAAAGCTAGACGTGTTGCTCAAGGATACAATCAAGAAGAAGGTATTGATTGTGAGGAAACCTTTGCACCGGTTGCTAGATTAGAATCAATTAGAATGTTGTGTGCATTTGCATGTTATAAAAATTTTATATTATCTCTAATGGATGTCAAAAGTGCATTTTTAAATGGTTACATTATGGAGGAAGTATATGTAGAGCAACCTCTTGGTTTTCAAAATCATGATTTTCCAAATCATGTTTTCAAACTCAAAAAGGCACTTTATGGCTTGAAACAAGCACTAAGAGCATGGTATGATAGATTGAGCAAATTTCTCATTGATAATGGTTTCGAAATGAAAAAAGTTGATACTACTTTTTTTGTTAAAACAAAAAATGATGATTTATTGATTGTTCAAATATATGTTAATGATATTATACTTGGTGCTACTAATGTCTCTATGTGTGAGGAATTTTCCAAGTGCATGCAACAAGAATTTGAAATGAGCTTAATGGAAGAATTAAATTTCTTCCTTGGACTTCAAATCAAGCAATCAATAGATAGGATCTTCATTAATCAAGCTAAATACACAAGAGATCTTCTCAAGAAGTTTGGCATGGATAATTCAAGGACATATAACACACCTATGGGTACATTAACCAAGCTTGACAAAGATGAGAAAGGAAAAGATGTTGCAGTAACGAAATATCGAGGTATGATTGGCTCTCTTTTGTATTTAACTGCTAGTAAACCTGATATTATGTTTAGTGTGTGTATGTGTGCTAGATTTCAATCTTGTCCAAAGGAATCTCACCTTAAGGCTGTCAAAAAGATATTTAGATATCTTCTTGGAACCATAAATCTAGGTCTTTGGTATCCTAAGTGTGATAATTTTGATCTAATTAGTTATTCCGATGCGGACTTTGCTGGAAGTATTCTTGATAGAAAGAGCACTAGTGGCTCTTGCCATTTTCTAGGACATGCATTAGTCTCATGGTTTAGTAGAAAACAAAATTCTGTTGCCTTATCAACCGCGGAAGTCGAGTATATTGCAGTAGGAAGTTGTTGTGCACAATCTCTTTGGATGAAACAAATTTTAAAAGATTATGGTGTGGTATTTGATCATATTTCCATCAAATGTGACAATACAAGTGCCATCAACATTTCAAAAAATCCCATACAACACTCTAGGACTAAGCATATAGAGATTAGACATCATTTTATTAGAGATCATGTGCAAAAAGGAAATATTTCGTTAGAATTTGTTCCCACCGATAAATAATTAGCCGATATATTTACTAAACCCCTTAGTCAAGATAGAATTTGCATAATTAGAAGAGAATTAGGCATGTTGGATATGTCTTAATTTTGCTTTAATATGATAATCTTTGAATGGTAGCATATGTTAAGGGGGAGAAATATTTAGGGGGAGTAGTTAATTTGATTACATCTTTTTTATGATAACAAAAGGGGGAGAAATAGTTGGATTGCTTATATTCATAACAAGTGCCATTCTTTTTGCTTATTGTTGATTTTTATTTTCATTCTTGATTTTAGACTATATTTTAAAGCAATCAATGATTTGTCATCATCAAAAAGAGGGAGATTGTTAGCCCTAAGGCTACATGATAATTTTGATGACAACAATACACATTGATTAATTGAGATTTACTAACATGTTTATTTATGTGCAAGAGTAAGATCATTGAAATAATTTTAAAATCAAGAAGAGGCTTATTAAAATGAAGTGTTGAAGCTAAGGAGAAGACTACATGTTAAAGGCACCAAAGTTTAAGAACAAGGATTGACTCAAGGAATGTGACACATGAGCAATGTTCAATTAATTGGTCATATATATCTCTACAAATATCCAACTGATGTGATTCTTGAGGCTTTGGAAAGCTAACTCAATTTATAACATTTCATATGTTTTAATGAAATTCAAATTTCAAGTGCAAGGTTGTCCAAATCATCATGCAAGTTGAAAGACAAATGGAAGCAGCTGACATGAGCACTGAATACTCTTTTAGACATATCTCAAGCTAGAAAAATCAAAATGACTTAATTCTTATGGCATTGGAAAGAGGACATAACGAGACACATTTCATATCTTTTGAATAAATTCAAATTTTAAATGAAAGGCTGACATAATTGACATGCAATTTGGTAGACTGACACAAGGAAGAAAAATCAACTCACATGAGCACTGAATGGTATTTTGGCCACATCTTAAGATAGAGATATCAAAATTCTTTGATTCTTAATGTTTTGGAAAGCTTATTCAAATATGCAGATTTTTATGTTTTGAAGAAATTCAAATTTCAAACGGAATGCTGACAGAATTATCATTCAATTCGGTGGACTGACACAAGGAAGAAAAATCAAGTCACATGAGTACCGAATGGTCTTTTGGCCATATCTTGAGCTACAGCTATCCAAATGACTTGATTCTTGATGCGTTGGAAAGCTTATTCAAATGTGCAGATCTTTTATGTTTTTTAGATTTTCAAATTTCAAACGGAACATTGACAAAAATGGCAGACAAAATTACAGTTTTTATGGTGGGCAGAAAATTTGGAGATGATGTCTTCACTTGATTAAGTTCATCCTATTTGCCTATAAAAGGAGCCCTTCTTCCATGCATTTAGCAAGAGCAAGAGAAGCATCTATCAAGCAAAAAAAAAAAAAAACAAGAGAAATATCAAGTCTAGAGAGCTTTTATATTCTTTATCTACTCTTTGAAGAGAGTTGTACTTTTGTTGTAGAAATTTTCTTTGTTTTTGTATTGTGGTGAGAGTGAGATCTTCTTGTAAAGGATAAAAGTTATCATTGAGAGAACTCTTTCCTTGGTGAGTTTGTTCATCAAGAAGAACTCTTGGTGTGGTGTTATCAAGAGTTGAAGGAAGTTGCCTTGGTGAGGTTGTTCATCAAGAAGAACTCTTGGTGTGGTGTTATCAAGAGTTGAAGGAAGTTGCCTTGGTGAGGTGGTTCATCAAGAAGAACTCTTGGTGTGGTGTTATCAAGAGTTAGAAGAAAAGGTCTTGGTGAGGTTGTTCATCAAGCAAGTTGTAAAGATTTCTACAACTTAGTGGAAAGCTTAGCTCGTGGAGCTAAGAGCCCGTGGACGTAGGCAAGATTTACCGAACCACGTACATCGAGTTTGCACTCTCTCTATCCCTATACTCTTTACATTTACTTGCACTTGTGATTGTTCATTATTATTATTCTCTTGATTACATATTTGATAACTTCTAATTTCATCTTCTTCACCTTCATTCTCAAAGAAAGAGTAAACTAATTTTGATCTTTGAAGAAAAGTTTTACAAATCTGTTTTGATTAATAAAAACCCAATTCACCCCCCCTCTTGGGTTGCCATACCTGGGTCAACAGCATCTTCACTTTAATTGAGCCAACCCCAGCCATCTTGCAAGCTTGGTTGTTACCAAGGATAACTATTCCCTCCACCTTGTCATCCAAGGATTGAAACCATCCTTTATACGAACACATTTGGAATGAACTATGGGAGTCCAGAATCCATTTCTTTTGGTTTTCAATTATCGAATGCACCAAAACTTCACTAGATTCATATCCTCCAAAACCCACATCTCCATGCTCATACATTTTATCTCCTTGATGCTTCAATCTTTCTAGACACTTCTTTCGAAGATGCCTTAAGTTCTTACAATGAAAGCACCTAAACATTGATTTGTCAAGCTTCTCTGATGACAATCGATTCTTCCCTTTATTATCTTTGACAATTAGTGCTTCATTGCTAGTCCTAGTATTTAATACCTTCTATTTAGCCTTTTAATTCCAGCTCCTTGGACCTAATTGCAGGTTTCAATTCGTCCATGGCTAAAGACTCATGACCATACCTAAAGGTATCTTTCAGTTGACTATATACAGGTGGTAACGAGTTTAGCAAGATGACAACTTGATCTTCCTCATTGATCCTTTCCTCAATATTTGCTAGATCAATAGCTATTTTATTGAAATCATCAACATTCTCATCAATGCTCTTATCCTCTTGCATCTTGAATCCAAACAGCTTTGCCTTCAAATATATTCAGTTTGTTAGAGATTTCATCACGTATAGACTCTCTAACCTCAACCAAATCCCAGCTGCAGTTATCCCCATCGAAACCTGTATTAACACATTGTCACTTAGAAGCAGAACAATGGTACTATAATCTATCTCTGATTAGCATCTCTTGTTTCTTCTCTTCAGCCAACATAGCCAATAGTTTACTCCCTCCACCCAAGGCCTGAGCTACCATCTTCTAGACCAGCAAGGCTCTCATCCTTCTGCGCCAAATACTAAAATCACCCTTGCCATTAAATCATTCCATCTCGAATTTTGTTGTAGCCATCTCATATTCTAGAAAAAAAGTTCTGATGCTAATTTGTTATGAATTTTGAGTTTTTTACAGAAGAGATCAATATGAGATATTGACAAAATTATGATGAAATCACACGCAAGAAAACAAACAAAAGAATAAAAAAGATAGGAACACTAGATTTATAGTGGTTTGGCCAATCAAGCCTACGCCCACTTTGAAGATCTCAACAACATCTTTATTTCAATCAACAATAAAAAAGTTATAAGAATATCAATAGCAATAACAAGGATTTAACCTTACAGTTTTCTTATGCATATGGACTAAGATAATCACTACTCCTTAATATATGTTTCCAAGAAAAAACTAACAGAGAAGAACTTCCATGGGTACTCGATCTATACTCATAGTTCAAATTGCAGTTTCCAAGATCACAATCTTGCTCATGATTAATGACTCCAATTATAGCTTTCCAGATCACCCAAACATTGCCTCTATTCCACTCCCATATGCAGTGCTTTATATAGAGCCAAGAGTTTCTTTCCTAGTCTAATCATGATTCCTAAATTGAAATACAATGAAAACTCTTCTTATTTCAGTTTTCTTGTTTAACTATAAGTAACCTCTATTATCGGAATTAAAACAAATTACAATTAAACTTAACTTCCTGGTTTGATACAAATTCTACTTTGCTTTAATTCTAATCTAGAAACAAATTCTATATTGCCTATTATTCTAGTAAGACAAAAACACACATAACAATTTTTATTATATACTTTTGAATTGAAAGTATGCTTTGGGAAGTGAATAACTGATGTAAAACAAGACTTAGAATTTAATAATTAGTTTAAATGATTAATTAAATTTTATTTATTAACTAATTTTCTACGCCTTACTGATTAACTTTTAAATGTTTTGATTGTTTTCCTTAGTTTATGTCCTAGTATAAAAAATTAGTTTTATTGTCTTTTACTATAATTAGCACTTAGTAAATAAATGGTACCAAAGTTATTTATTGACAATTTGTAAATCAATTAATTTCAATTTTTACCTATAGCAATATCATTTTCTTAACTAATTAATACCATTTTTGGCTTTCGATCAATATCATTAGTTCTAAAATGTATATCATCTTTAATATATATTTAGTAAAATCTCCTCTATTAAGAATTCTCATATAATTTGCTAAAAAAATTAAAGTTAAAAAAACCAATCTGACATAACTCATTGCTTCCAAATCATTAAATGATTAACAAAGCTCTATTAACTTTTTAACCGCTTAGCTCACACGAAGAAGAAGAATGTAGGCTTTTTTTTGTCACAGAAATCCAATTGCACATAAATAAGAACTTTCGAATTCTCACTAATCAATTTCCAATTCTATTTAAAGAATTTATAAGTTTATCGTTCGACTGGAAGCACTTGAACACGCACATATATATTCATTAGATAAGGGAAGAAGAGAGCAACCAACAACCCGAGTTGTCTGCGGTTCAAGCTCCATTATTGTGAATTGGAGTAGCAACTGCCATACAAATTCATTAAGACCTTCCAATGTCTAATACAAGAAATATGAGAGAAACAAATGTTATCATTTTAGGAGCTGGCCCTGTTGGACCAGCAGCCTCTGCATGCCTCAATCGTCTCAACATTTCAAATGTTTGATTCGAGAGAGAGGACTGTTATGCCTCACTTTGAAAAAAGAAAAGTCATATGATCACTTGAAACTACATTTTGCAAAGGAGTCTTGTAATCTTTCCCACATGCCCTTACCACCTGATGCACCAAGATTTATGCCCAATAGTTGTTTCATTAGTTACTTAAAAAATTATGTGGCAAAATTTGGGATTAAACCATGTGAGAATGAAATAGAGAGTTATTTCAGTCTCTAAAAATGAAAACAAGACGTTCAACCACCATTGATGTTGGATGTGTAGAGATGATTAATACAAATATAATCTAGTTAAATTAAAATTTTTACTTCCATGTCCTTAGTTATATATTCTTATATAACTATTCACTTTTCATGTTGATGATATGATAATATTAACAATATCTCTTTTGCAGATTTTTCTGCCTATTAAAAAGGTTGATAAGCTTAAACATGTTCAATTTGCTAAAGATGACATGCATAAATTCGATTCCATTATTTTTGCTATTGGTTATAAAAGCACTATGAGAAATTGGCTTAATGTGTAGTAACATTTTAATTAAACTCAATTTTAAATAGTCTCAATTATATACCACAAAATAATCGTCTTCTAAGATAGAGTGGAGAGTGGACTTTATTTATAAAGTAATTAGCATCCAACGAATAATAGTTATGAGTGGGGTTATTTTATTTATACAGGATGATGGGAACCTCTTTGATGAAGCAGGAATACTCCATAAAAACATCCCAAAGCATTCGAAAGGAGAAAATAATCTTTACCATAATGGGTTTGTAAGACAAGATTTATTTGGTATTTCCAATGATGCTAAAAGCATAGCAAAAGATATTAGTTTTGCCTTGATTCAAAACAAGAAAACGAAATAATTGCTTTTCTGGCAATTTTGGTTTTAATTGTCACACTTTCTGATATATTATTGAGGAGCTAATCAATTGCATATTTTCTATTTATATGTAGTTTTTAGTGTTGTTATAATAATATTCTAAATCTTTCATGTCCTACTCACCAAGACAAAAAAAGAAAAAAAACATACTTATGTTAACCAACTTATTATATGTGACCTAATTTTCTTTTATTACTTAAACTTTACGTTGAAAATCAACGGAGATACACGCCTGGAATGAAGAAACTCTAAGAATTCCACCACCCAAATAAAGCTAGAGTTAACCCAATTGCAGGAATTCGATGAATGTATACTAGCAATAATTAATCTTAGTTGTAATTTTTAAATTTTTGGTTTTAGAGCTGCAATTTTGGTTTCCATGTCACCTCGTACCACCGTAGGTACCCCATTCCAAAACCGTAGTTGATTTAGATGTACTTGTGAGCTCTGATTTAGAATGACATCAAAATGAATGTACAGTCAAAAATGCATTACCTAGAATAATTTAATAACACATATACTTAAAATGAAAAAGGAGAAAGGTAACTAGTTATTTTAATTAAACAGTAATAGATTTATTGAACCAATAATTTAAAAATAATATTAGAAAGTATTATTTGAGTCAGACGCTTTGGCATGAATTTTTCAAAATTAAAGATCTTACAGTTGTTGATCATGAGACAATCATCTTCCGTGAATTGGAAAAAGCAGCTGCTAGACTGCATTTTAGGATTGAGGTAAAGAGAACAACGAATATCAAATCATTCGGCTTAGATATTCAGCATTGGCTTGATATGGAGAAATTGCCACTAAAAATTACCCTCTCTATGGTGTCATTTGTTATCAATAAACTTTCTATTAGGTTTTGAGACGGTGTGATATGTTGGGATTTTAAATGTGCGTGCTCTTGCTTGCAATTAGCTGCCTTAAGTGTGAGTAGTTTATCTTTTTTTTTTCTTTTACCACATAAAGCAACAACAAGGCCTTTTTATTATGTGCATAATAATCACCGGCTTAGAACATTGTCACCAATTATTCTATTTATTCTTCGTAGAAAATACATATATGTAGTATGCCTAGCTATTTATATTTTATCATATGTCTAGTAACCTTTATTTTTTAAATTTTTTATAATTATCTATATTGAGTTTGTTTAATTTTTTTTAAGTTAGTTATTTCATTTTCTTAACCTTCATTGACAATATATCACAACCTAATTATATAGGCTTTTTAAATTAATAAGATGAACATGAGTCTGTCCTATATAAGTCTTTCTCATTATTTACTATTATTTTTTCTTAACCATGCACACTATATTGTCGACCATCATTGGCAAGTCGAGTAAAGAATGCCCGGCATGTAAAGTTGAAGTGCTCAGAAAAGGTAAACACAAGTGGAGAAGTGCTCAAGCTAAACAAGAAATATTACATGAGATGTTGACACAGGTCACAACTTTAAAACATCATACACATACTTTTGCACTTATTTCTAGTTAAATGACAGAGCAGTCAACCAAATTGGTTATATTATTCTTTTTTCTAACATTGGTTCGTTGTTGAGCAGCATAGCGATTGTATATATGATTACTGAAGTTGCTTATTCTATATTTAACATTAAGTTTGATAAAGAAACAATATCTTTTTCTAAACAACCGAGAAAAAAGAATTGGAGATGCTTCACAAGTCATGAAAAACCAAGTGCTCATATGCAGATCACAGATAGTGCCTAGATAAAGTCTCAAACTCAATCAATGGTTGGACTAATTAAAGTACTAATAGGACAAGCACGGGTTTGTCTTAGATTTCAACTAAATAGAAGTGAATAAAGTAATGGACACAACAGAAGGTTTAGAATTTTTTTCGAAGATTCCATCCATGCATGCACATATTGGAAGCAACTGTTTGGAAAGTGACACATCCAAAAAAAGGATTGTCTCCCAAGTATAGGAGTGGATGATTCCACGAGGAAGGAGATTTTAGCACTACCAACTATAAGCAAGCAAATATGATGTGGATGATTCCAAGGGATGGCAAGATAATATCAACAAGTATGAGTAAAGAACAAGTTCTTAAATAATAAATGAGAATAACACAAGAGAAATTAACACAATAATAATGAAAGCTAAGGTTAGGGGATCCGCCCTTGATATTTCAAATAAGGATAAACAACCCATTTTAGCTATATGAATTATATTTGTTTCGTTACCAATATTTATACCACTACTTGTAAATGGGTTCAAGCATCCAATGTGCCAATCACTATCTGTCTACGACAAATCAAGGTTCCTAACTAGATTCATGTCAGTAAGGAAGAACTATACGACATCTAGAAAGGATCCAAGCATTTGATGTGCCAAGGATTGTCTACAATGGATCAAGACCTCCACTTTACGAGTGGTGTCAATATTGATTTAGAAAATAAATATAAATCATGTAAAATAAACAACATAATATTATGATTATTAAGCACATATCAAAGGGTTAGAAAATCCTTACTCTCATATCAAGGGTTTCACCCTTTCACCTTAGCAAGAGAGAAATTAGAAAGACATTATAAGAGAAAGAAAACTAATTACAAGAAAAAGGAAATTCATTAATAATACACAAGAGAGAATAACAAGAGATACACAATACAAGATCCCAGCTAAGGCCAAGATGCTCTAATAGGTCACAAGGCACCTCTATTTATAGATACATTCAAGGGCAAACTTGTCAAATTACAAAGGAATAATTGTCAAATATTGGATGCACCAACTTTGACAATTGAGGTAATTAGGTGAACCGACTTTGACCACCAATTTTGACCTTGAATTATTGTGAATTTTACTCACATATTTGCATGAAATCATATATATTTCTCTCAGCTTTCTAGAACATCTTGATTCATATGATTTGGATACGTATTCTGAGAGATATGGTCAAAATACTGAGGCATGGTCATGCTGGGCCGAATCTACAGATGGATTCACTTCAAGCCCATTTTTGGTCCACTAAGAGCTCGAATTTGTTGATACATGTGAAATATAATCTTGTAGACAATTTAATTAGCTTTCCAAAACATTAAGATTTGCACCATTCTGATCTATAAATAGAGAGTTATGCCATTTTTACTGAACCTATAACAAAACCAAAATTAAGAGAAAGTTAATTCGAAAGATGTAAAGACTACAAATATGCTTAAGTTGAGAAATTTAATGACATTATTAATGCAATATGATGAACTAAACTCTTATTAAACATACATATTTAAGTGTTCATCACACCCCCCAACCAGCTTATTGCTAGTCCCTAGCAATTAAAGCGTTATTATTTAGAAGTGATTTATAGAATTTTACATCTAAGGTGGTCACACTACAAGAAAAATAGGCTATGACAACAGAGCTTTCGCAACGCGTGCTTATGCACGTTGCTGAATGTTGCTTTTCACAATGCAAAATTTTTGTGTGTTGTGAAAGATTGCTGAAATTCACTTTTAGCAACGTGCAAGCAATGCACGTTGCGAAAATTATCATTTCGCAACGCGCGGAGAATGCACGTTGCCAAAACTATTAAATTTAGCAACGTGCGTATCTGCACGTTGCGAAATGTCTTATTATAATTTTTAATTAATTTTTTATTTTATTTTTAGCTCATTAAAATTAAATTTTTTAACATTAAAAATTTTAAGAACTTAAAATAGATGAAATTATTGAAATTTTAAAATTATTTAAAACTATAGTGATTTCTAATATTTATTTAAATAAATGTTAAGAAATTAAAGAAATGTGATTACAATTTTATTTAAATAATGTTATCTTATGATTAATATAGTTAGATAAATATTTAGTTTAAATATTAGAATGACAAAGTATCTTAAATGATGTCGTTTTTATCGTTTCCCTTTTTTTTAGATTACAAGGAAACGACGTCTTTTTAGCTTAATAAAGTAAGAGTTTATTAAAACAAATGAAAATAGTTTTCCCAAATTAATTTTTATTGCATTCCATACAGTCACTTTCGTGATTGTTTTCTCGCCACCGCCACCTCCATCGCCTCGCCTCACATAATATAAGGGTGTATATGAAAAAAATTAACTTATAAAAGTTTGTAGGGGTGATAGGGATAAAGTTTAATATAGTAGGATATCTTAGAAATTTACTCGGCCATATAATGAAAAGCATAGTTATTCATCCCAAAGTCTCGTAAATGTATTAATCCTAAAATCCCTAAGCCAATCGCATCATCTCCACCATCTTCACCGTCATCACTCATCAACTCTCGCCTAACTAGTCTCCACTCCACTATTGACAGTCTTTGGCCATCCTTACTCGCAGCACCTCTCGTGGCCAACTCGCCTCTGCAAATCTGGCAGCCCAGCCTAGCCTTCCCAACTTCGGCCATCCTTACTTGCAGCACAACACTTCTGTGTCACTCTCTTTGTTTGGGGACAAGCAGACACGGAGGAGCAGAGAGCATGGCTGTCATGATTGATAGCTATGTGTCTTTGATGCCAAGATAAGAAGTGAGATACCGCATTAATATTTAAGAATTACTTGAAATTCGGGACTTGCTATCTGACATTTTATCCTCAAAATACTATAGTGCAGAAGAATTTGATGATCATTTGACTACTATCCAGTGGGACCATGAACTCAAATCACAAATAGAAGAAAGGAAAATAAGAAGCGATGCCGCTTATGAAGAGGCCAGGCGAAAGGAAAGGGCACTTCAAGAAGAAAAACTACGCCAAGAGAAAGCTAAAGCAGAGGCAGAGGTCTGTTGCTTTGGCTTATCAAACATACTAATTAACTAAAAATTTAGAGTTACAGTTTTCATTTGGCTGCAGTTAGATATTATTGCTATTGGTAACTTTTTTGTGTGGTTAACGAGTTATATTATTAGTTTTCGGTTTACAAGGCAATGGCTTTCTCTCGCGTATGTATGCTTTCATCTACTATAGATTATATCACAATTTTCTTTTTGGTAAATGCTTCTTTAATGACTTTGCAAACTTGGTTATCACCAAATCTCCAACCCAATTTACATATATTTTGCTTCATTTAAATGCATTTATGCAGTCCCATAAACCCGTTGACTGAAAAACATATTGTGTTTTTGGATATTTATGTGAAATTATATTTGCTTATAATATTGTCTCACGTCTCAGTCAATTGTGTCTCTCTTATAGGACCTGTAATGAGCATGCTAGTCTGTTTCTGCCCTTTTATTGTTTCCTCTGATCTCTTTGGCAAAGTAGATCCAGTAAAATTTAATGTGGATACTATTTAGGAATATGTGGTAGAAAAAAAAATTATACGGATATGTGTCTTGGATGCAGGCTAAACTTAGAGCTGAGGAAGCAAAAAGAGCTGCAGAAGCTGAGAGAAGAGCAAAAGAAGCTGTAGAAAAGGAAGTTGCTGAAACTTCTAAAAGGATTACTGATGGAGTGTCTCAAGATGAAACCCCAGGAAACCAAATGGAAGGCAGTTCTGTAATTATGAATGCTCAATCCAAGGGAGATAAATCTGACAGAACAAAGATATCACAATCAGTGGGTACTTTATCTTTCTAATAATTTTCTCATAACTATCCTTTCTCTCTCTCTCTCTCTCTCTCTCTCTCTCTCTCTCTCTCTGTGTGTTGCATGTGTTAAAATTTTCTTTTAATACTTGTGCCAAGTTGATGTTTTCCTTAGATTTTCATCTAATTTTCCCTTATTTTCATCTAAGATTCTCCCTCATCTCATGATGGAAGGTAACGAACTCAGAGCTGCAGAAATTGAACTAAATATGGAGCGAAAAAGACTACAGAATCTTAAAAGAGTATGATAAAAAAACCAATCATTGACTCTGAGCTCAAATCAGGTATTGCTATGTAAATACATATCAAATTTTGAAAGCTTTAATTCTAGGTCCTAGGATTTTCTTTGGACCTTTCCATGGATCTGGATTAAATTCTGTTTCAATTATTTATTTGTAAGTTATTTTATAATTTCAGTAGCCATGAAAGGCATATTTCCAGGCTAATAAGGGGGACAAAAGACAATGTCAAGTAAGATGGATGCTAATTTGTATTTACTTTGGAGTTCTTAGACATGTGTATACATTAAGTTTAGTAAAACTTATATACTTTTTGCAGAACAAAAGCAACTGAAATCATTAAGATTTTCAACAATCCTCTTTGTCCTCGATCCATCAGCATTGCAGCTTTTGCGAAGAAGGTAATCAGTCATTCAAACTATTAGTTTCTACTTGCAAATTTTTTCTGTTAATAGGTCATGGGAAGTATTAAATTTGTTCTGATATTATTACTAATTTTAATATTACAGGTTGTCTCCCATTGTGAGAGCCCTGATAATCCCGCTTTTGCATATGGTTAAGTCATTGGTTTGGTTACATCACAGGTATAGTATGTTTAGTTTATTTCCTTTTTTAACATAAAAAGTGTAAATTTTCTTTGTTTTTTTTCTCTTTTTTCTAATACAAAACGAGTGTATGATAAATAATTAAAGATAATACCTTTGTTAGCGGGTTAGATGTTCCTCCATTTCATGGGAGGTTCCTAAAAACTTACACATTTTTACATATATCAAGTAAATTTCTATAATCATTGAATTGGTTAGCCCTGCAGTGGGCCATATCTAGAGAGTAATTTAAACAATCATAGGATATAAGGTCAAGAATGTAGGGAAATAGAGTCAAACCGGGTCACAAAATATATTCAGAATGTTCATGTTGATTTCTATATTTTAAAGTATATTCAATATTATTATGATTATGTGATTATGTCAATAATCTGTGAATCAGGTCCCACATGTTATGGATCTTGTTCTTGGTGAGTTCCATCGAGCTTGCATCTACACAGTTCCAAAGCATATAGTGTACTCAGAAGTGATTTCTGTTCTCAAAAGCCTTTGTTGATTCTTGGAATTTTCATGCCGTGATTATATAAACTTATTTATGAATCTAAATGATTAAATGTTGATTTCTTTTTCTATTTTCTGCAGGGGTGATAATACTAAATTCTGTAACTGTCCAGCAGCAAGGGTTGAACTGTAAATTCAGAAAACTATTCCAGAATATTGTAATGCCTATTGCTTATGTAACATTTTGAAGTTGCTTGAGTAGGCTTTGTTCGTGTTTGTTTGGAAAGTTCATCAATCAAGATGCTAAAAGATGATGATGATTTTGTTGCTTATGCACAAATTTGTGCTTTAAGTATGTTTTACTTGATTTCATTTTCTTTAAGTCATTGAGAATTGTATTACATATTAATTATAAGTACCTGTATTTTTAATAATATTATAATATTAACATAATACAAAATTTGTACATTTATTATATATTATGTGTTTTGAGATAATTTATATACCAATTTGTATAATTAAAAATAAGCAGGTAATACATATTAATAAAAAGGGTATTTAATTATAAATACAATATATTTCTACAACAAGTAAATGGCAACATGCGCATGTTGCTAAAACTCACATGCTTAAATCTATAGCAACGTGCATTGAATGTTGCTGAAACTATATATTTTTGGTCTTTTTGTAACGTGCAATATGTGTTGTCATTGAGGTCTACAGCAACGCTCAGTGCACGTTGTTGAAACTATATTACTTCTAATCTTTTTGCAACACGCAATGCGCGTTGCCATTGATGTCTACAGCAACGCGCAATGCGTGTTGCTGAAACTCTTTTGGTCTGTCTTTCAGCAACATGCAACGCATGTTGCCAAAAGATATTATGCAACGTGCGAAATCATTTTTCGCAACATGCATGTGCGCGTTGCTAAAAGTGAAGGACTTTTCGCAGCAGCAAGAACGGCAACATGCATCTGCGTATTGCGAAAAGGTTTTAGCAACACGAAATGCGCGTTGCCATAGCGCATTTTTCTTGTAGTGTCATTATTGCACTTTCCTCGATTTTATCCAAATAAACAAACTCTCAACCATTTTTTTTATGACTCATGTATCCTTCAGTCAAGATATCAATAAACCTTCTTTTTGTGCTCAGTCAACACATGACTATGGGGCTTATTAGAAAGAAGCCATATCGGTTCTAATATTTGTTAAGGGTAACAACCTTAGGTAGGGGGCATTTATTCATTATATATATATATATATATATATATATATATATATATATATATATATATATTTTTCTTCTTTTCTTTCTTTCTTTTTTTTTTAAAGAATGCATCTTTAACCCATGTAGCGAGCCTTAGGCTAATGACTCCTAGACCAGTTGGCCTTAGGGCATTAGGTATTAAGACAGCCCTACGAGCTTAATGACTTGGGTTGCCGATGCTTTATTTTTGCTTAGAAACTTATGAATAGTGCAATGTTCAATCCCTTTAAGCTTTCTCCTTAACCCATGTAGCGAGCTTTGGGCCAATAGCTCCTAAACCAGTTGGTCTTAGGGTATTAGGTGTTGAGGCACCTCTCGGGCTTAATTGCTCGAATTAAGAAGGCTACGAGACCAAACTTATCCACAATTGCTTTCCCTCTTTTTTTCTTCTTTTTTTTTTTTGTTTTTTTAACTTTCCCCTTCCTTTGTGTTGTTATCCTAAACAAAAAAAAAAAACTCAAATATTACAACATTTCATTTTGCCACCCACAATCATGCATCAAGGTATGTGTGTGTGAAGAAAGGTTCATGAATACTTGCTTAATAAGTACATAAGCACAGAATTTATTAAATGATAAGGTTTTGAGAGTTCATAGATTTGAATAATTCAAAGTGAAATGAATAAGGCCTCCTTGTTATAAAATTCAAAAATCAAGACTAAATAGTATCAAGTTAGCTAAAATGAGTTCACAAAATCAAAATAAAATGATAAATTGGTTAGAATGGGTTTCAAGAGTTCAAACTGGTCCTCCTTACTCTGCCATTCTTGACCCAGAATGCGTCTCAAGAGGATTTGAACTCCTTACGCTACACTCTGAATCAAATTACTAGCTCGCTTTTTTTTTTTTTTTTTGCAGAAAAAGAAAATTCAAAACATATTTATGTCTACTATTCTCCCACCCCAACCAAATGAAACATTTTCCTCAATGTTTAAATGTAAAAAGATAATGTATAGGAGACATTACCTAAAGCTTCTGTTATTCAAGAGAGATGACCTGAAAGACTTATAAAATGCTAAAAATAAAAGACAAGAAAAGAAAAAATTACAAACGGAGATTCAAATCCAATTTGCACTTTTTGTTTTGCCTTCCTCACCAATTAATTTGAGTACTAGCTGGGTCAGGTTCATACACAACTACTTGTAATTTGTCGAGCAACTCACTAGCAGAAGTGGCAGAAATAAGGATCTGTCTCACCGAATGAGGGATAAAATTTTGTTCCACAACTGCATCAATAAAACTTATTAAAGGATCAAAGAAATTGTTAACATTTAACAAGCCTATGGGTTTTTGATGGAGATTTAGTTAAGCCCAAGTAGCCATTTGAAAAATTTCTTCAAAAGGACCAAAGCCACCTGATAAAGCAATAAAGGCATCTAAATTGATGAGCATATGTGCCATGCGTTCATGCATAAAGAAGACCTGTAACTCCGTCCCAACTGTTTTTTCAACGACGCTTTCTACAGCCAAAGCTTTGGGAATAACTCCTAAAACTTGACTACCTCCTACATGTGCAGCTCTTGACACACAACCCATTAACCCGAGGCTACCTCCCCTATAAACCACATGAATCTTTCTTTCAGCCAGTAGTCTACCAAGATAATTTGCTGCCTTGACAAACTCTTCACTTTTATCCAGTCGAGATCCACAGAATACACATATCTTTTGGATTCGACGTTTTGAGGTTCCCTCCATGTTTATGCAACTCTCTAACTATGTGTGAAGAAGAGAACAAGAGATGTGGTATTTATAGAGTGCAAAAAAGTATGCTAATGATTACATCTATATAGGCAGCTCGGTTGTTTGTTGAAAAAGTTGACAATAGTGCATAAAAAATAAAAAAAAAAGATGAATGAGACATCGTAAGTCAAACAAAAGGTACAAATTAAAAAATGACAACTATGAGGCATTAAAATTCAAAAATGATGACACGCATGCATATGTACGGTAGTTGTGACTGTGACTCACATCTTCCTCCGGTTTTACATCCAGAAACGGCTTCAACACCTTCTATGAGTTGGGGGTATGGTTCCCATCTAGTTTTCTTATAAACTGGCAAACAGGGTCATTTTGAGTCAGATTCCCAAGACTATAGCATTCCTGCTCATCTTAGAATTGTGTCCACAATTGAAAAATTTCACGTTGCACAAGTCTACAATAATGCATCTCAAGAGTCATTCGGATATCATCCAAAGACTCCCTACTCAATCCATTCTTGATGAATTGTAGTTTATCCTCTCAATTATTAGACAAATATCCCAAGGAGTGGCAACGCTATTTACAAGTCCATCTTGCACATTTGGGACAACCTTGTAACCTTTTCGCTCTTCGCTTTTTGGCGTAAGAGCTTTTTCCCATACATGGCATGTGAGAAACAAGATTATCTGAAAATTTTTAAGAAAATTGAACCTTGGCTTCAATTAACCATCTTACTTCGATAGGCATACCCTTCTACATCAACATCCTTACTTTTTCTGCGCGAGCTTTGTAAATTTTAAGCAAATCGTTTGGAGGAAGAGAGGGAAAATGTTTGTGTAGATTTGAGAGAATGGTGTCCATGTGAAAATGCAAGAAAAGAAAGGAAAATGAATGCAAGGTGAGCGCTAATTTTTAGGGAACTGAAAAACCGACTTTAAAAGTCACGGAGTACCGTATCCGCCACTTGACCAGGAAAGATCAATCCTTAAAAAGGATCAACTAAAGCAATGGACTCTTCATTTTGGTCAAAATTTTCAAAGAATAGTTTTAACTGTTGTCCATTAACTTTAAACACCTTACCATTTTTTGGGTTCTCAATTTCAACTACTCCATGAGGGAAAATGTTTTTAACAATGAAAGGCCCAGTCCAACGAGATCGAAGTTCACCAAGAAACAAATGCAATCTTGAATCATACAAAAGAACTTTTTGTGAAGGTTCAAAAGATTTTCTAACAATGGATTTGTCATGAAAAACCTTCTTTTTTTCTTTGTAGATTTTAGAATTTTCATAAGCCTCATTCTTGATTTCTTCAAGTTCACTCAGTTGGAGTTTACGTAACTTGCAAGCATCATTCAAATTTGTGTTGAATGTTTTAATGGCCCAATAAGCTTTATGCTCAACTTCCATAGGCAAGTGACAAGGTTTTCCATAAACTAGTTTATAAGGAAACATTCCCAATGATGTTTTAAAAGCAGTTCGATAAGCCCAAAGTGCATCATTAAGTCTTAAAGATCAATCTTTATGATTTGGGTTAACCGTTTTTTCTAAGATCTGTTTTATCTCCCTATTAGCTAATTCAACTTATCCACTTGTTTGTGGGTGATAAGGTGTATAAATTTTATGGGTTATTCCACATTTCTTTATTAAAGTTTGAAATGGTTTGTTATAAAAATGTGTACCCCTATTACTAATAATGGCTCGAGGAATTCCAAATCTACTCAAGATATTCTCTTTCAAGAATTTGACAGCTGTTTTGTGGTCATTGTTTCGACATGGAATTGTCTCGACCCATTTTGAAACATAGTCTACTGCAACAAGGATGTACACAAAACCAAATGACAGTGGAAAAGGTCCCATAGAATCAATACCCCAACAGTCAAAACTTTTAACAAGAATGGGATTCAAAGGCATCATGTTTCTTTTTAAAATGATCCCAATTTTTGACAATTTTCACACGTTTTGCAAAATGCATGTGCATCTTTAAATAAGGTGGGCCAATAAAATCCATATTACAAGATTTTACCAGCTGTTTTTCTAGATGAAAAATATCCTCCACGTGCTTCAGAATGACAAAAGTTAATGACACTACTTACCTCATTGTCGAGTATGTATCTTATTATTATTTGGTCTAGACAATATTTGAACAGATATGGGTCATCCCAAAAAAAATTTTTCACCTCGGTTAAAAATTTCCTTTTTTCTTGAGCATTCTAATGAGGTGGCATTTTTCCTGCTGCAAGAAAATTTACAATGTTAGAAAACCAAGGTACAGTAGCAACAAAAAATAAAAATTCATCAAGAAAAGAATCATTGATAGGTAAAGTTTCAATTAATGTCTCTGTCGTTAGTCTTGAAAGATGAGCTGCAACGACATTTTTGGCTTCTTTCTTATCCTTTATTGTGATGTTAAATTATTGGAGCAATAAGATCCACCGTATCAATCTAGGTTTTGCATCCTGTTTAGACATTAAATATCTCACAGCTATATGGTTAGTGTAAATAATTGTTGGAGAGCTAATTAAATAAGATTAAAATTTGTCCAATGCAAATACTACTGGAAGTAGTTCTTTTTCAGTTATTGTGTAATTCATTTGCGCATCATTTAAAGTCCTACTTGTATAGTATATCCCATAAGGCTTACCTTCTTTTCTTTGTCCTAAGACAGCACCAACTGTATAGTCGCTTGCATCACACATTAATTCAAAAGGCAAGGACCAGTTAGGAGATTGCATAATTAGAGATTGCATAATTGGAGCAGTTGTTAAAAGTCTAATTAATGTATCAAAGACATTTTGGCATTCTTGAGTCCATTCAAAGGAAGTATCTTTTATTAAGAGGTTACAAAGAGGGTTTGGATATAGCACTGAAATTTCTTATGAACCTCTTATAAAATCCAGTATGCCCTAAGAATGAACGAACCTCTTTAACTGTTTTTGGTGGAGGCAAATAGGAAATTAGTTCCACTTTTGCTTTGTCCACTTCAATTCCTTTAGAAGATACTACATGACCTAAGACAATTCTTGAAGTGACCCTATAATGACATTTTTCCCAATTCAAAATAAGACCTTTTTCTACACACCTTTTTAGGACTTTTTCTAAGTTTTCAAGACAATTATCAAAAAAGTTTGCAAAGACAGTTAAATCATCCATAAAAACATCTAAACAATGCTCAACCATATCATTGAAAATGCTTAACATGCATAGTTGAAAAGTGGCTAGGGCATTACAAAGTCTAAAAGGCATTCTTCTAAATGCAAAAGTGCCAAAAGGGCACATAAATGTGGTCTTTTCTTGGTCTTTGAGTGCAATGGGAATTTGATAATAGCCTGAGTATCCATCAAGAAAGAAGTAGTAGGGGTTTCCTGCTACTTTTTCAAGAATTTGGTCAAGGAAAGGTAAGGAAAAATGGTCTTTTCTAGTGACAGCATTTAATTTTCTATAATCAATGCACATCCTCCAACTAGATGAGACACGAGTTGGCAATGATTACCCCTTTTCATTTTTTAACAACTGTAATGCCAAATTTTTTAGGTACTACTTATTTAGGGCTTACCCACTTACTATCAGAAATAGGATAGATAATTCCCACATCAAGTAGTTTCAGAACTTCAGCCCTAATGACCTCTTTCATGTGTGGATTTAATCTCCTTTGAGGTTGTTGAGATGTTTTGGCATTTTTCTCTAAATGTATTCTATGTGTACAAATTAAAGGGTTAATGCCTCTTATATCTTTTAAAGTCCACCCAACTGCATTTTTATGCCTTTTAAGCAATTTACCTTGTTGCTCGCATCTGAGGGATGAAGAAATTACCACTGGATATGTTTGATTCTCCCCAAGATATGCATATTGTAGCCCTTCAGGTAAGGGCTTTAGTTCTAACTTGGGAGCTTTCTCTTCCTTGCTTTCATTCATTTGTCCTAATTCTTCGAATCTCGGTTTCGAGCATTTTTCTATCACCTGTGCACAATTCAATAAAGAATATATATCAGAAAGATCAGACTCTAGTTCCATACTTGATTCTAATGAATTCACCAAACAAGTTTTCAAAGGGTCAGAAGAACTCCCTTTTTGGATGTGATCTTTCACAATAGATTCAATCACATTGGCCTCATCAATTTCATCTTCTTCATTTAGTTGTTTGCACATATTAAAAACATTAAGTTCCAATATCATGTTCCCAAATGATAACTTCATGACTCCACTCTTACAATTAATCGAAGCATTAGAAGTAGCTAGAAATGGACGCCCTAAAATAACAAGAATTGAATTGCTTACTTCAACTGGTTGTGTGTCCAAGACGATAAAATCGATGGGGTAAATGAATTTATTGACTTGAACTAATACAGCTTCTACTACTCCTCTTGGTACTTTAATTGATCTATCAGCAAGCAAAAGGTCACAGAAGTCGGCTTTAACTCACCTAGATTGAGTTTCTAAAAAACTAAATATGGAAGCAAATTCACACTAGCACCAAGATCAAGTAAAGCTTGTTCAATTTTATGGTCTCCAATAACACAAGAAATTGTAGGACAACCCGGATCCTTATATTTCACTGTATTATTGTTTTGAAGAATAGCACTTAGTTGCTCAGCTAGGAAGGCCTTCTTTTTCACAATCAGTTTTCTTTTCACAATGCATAAGTCTTTCAAAAATTTTGCATAAGAAGGTACCTGTTTGATCACATCAAGCAAGGGAATGTTGACCTTTACGTGTTCGAAAATTTCAAAGATTTCAGAATTGTGAGTTGGCTTCTTTTGTGTGGCTAATCCTTGAGGAAACAAATGCTTCATTGCTTTTTGAACTAGGACTTGACCTTTTTAAGTTAGGTTCAGAATTTTTACCTGATGCTGACGCTTTCACAAACACTGTTGTTGATATGGAAGCAACATTGCCTTCTGAATACCTCAAGCCATATTTGTTGGAATTGTCTCTTCCAAGACTCAAGACCTGATAAAGCTTTGCTGACCCATTTTGGAGTTTATCAACACATCTTCTACTCTCAACCAGTTATGCTGTAATTTTCTCAATATGTGTTGTTTTGTCTATCAAAGCAAGCTCCGGTTTTGTGATGCAATTTTCAGCATAAGATTTTTCACATTTTAGCACTTCAATCTCCTTCTTCAAAGATTTGATTTCTTCTTTTTTACTCAGCCATTCACCATAGAGTGCTTTGCAAGTTTCTTGCAACTTTTCATAGTATTCATGATCCTCTTTGTTAGCCCTAAGGCGACGTGATAATTTTGATGATAACAATACACATTAATTTATTAAGGTATTACTAATATGTTTATTTATATGCAAGAATAAGATCAATGAAATAGTTGTAAATCAAGAAGAGACTTATTAAAATGAAGTTTTGAAGCTAAGGAGAAGACTATATGTTAAAGGCACCAAAGTTTAAGAATAAGGTTTGATTCAAGGAATGTGACATATGCGCAATATTCAATCAATTTGTCACATATTTCTCTATAATTATCCAAATGATGTGACTCTTAAGCCCTTAGAAAGCTTACTCAATTTATAACATTTTGTATGTTTTAAAGAAATTGAAATTTCAAGTGAAAGGTTGTCCAAATCATCATGCAAGTTGACAAACAAAATCAGCTGACATGAGCACCGAATGGTCTTTTGTCCATATCCTGAGCTAAAGATATCCAAATGACTTGATTCTTGATGCATTGGAAAGATGATTTAATGAGCACATTTCATATCCTTTGAATAAATCCAAATTTCAAATGGAAGGTTGACATAATCATCATGAAATTTGGTGGACTAACACAAGGAAGAAAAATCTACTAACACGAGCACCAAATGGCCTTTTATCCATATCTTGAGCTAGATATATCCAAATGACTTGATTCTTGATCTATTGGAAAGATTATTCAAATATACAGATCTTTAATGTTTTATAGAATTTCAAATTTTGAATGTAATATTGACAAAAATGGCTGACAAGATTACAAATTTTATGGTGGGTAGAAACTTTGGAGTTGGTGTCTTTACTTGATTAAGTTCATGTCATTTTCATATAGAAGGAGCCCTTCTCCCATGCATTCAATGTAAATCTGTCAAGCAACAAATAAGAAAAAATATCAAGTTTATAGAGCTTTTATATTATTTATTTACTATTTGATGAGAGTTGTAAACAATTTTCTTTGTTCTTGTATTTTGGTGAGAGTGAGATCATTCTTGTAAGGGATAATAGCTATCCTTGAGAGAACTCTTGGTGTGGTGTTATCAAGAGCTAAACAATTGAGAGAACTCATGGTGAGGTGTTATCAAGGATTGAAGGAAGAAGTCTTGGTGAGGTTGTTCATCAAGCAAATTATAAAGAATTCTACAATTTAGTGGAAAGGCTATCTTGTGGAGGAGCTAAGAGCCCGTGGACGTAGGCAAGGTTTGCCGAACCATGTAAATTGACTTCACACTCTCTCTATCCCTATCTTTTTTAAATTTACTTGCAATTTTATTTTTCATTATTGTTATTCTCTTAATTGCATCTTAGATAACTTCTTATTTCATCTTTATCACCTTTATTCTCAAAGAAAGAGTGAACTAATTTTGATCTTTCAAGAAAAGTTTTATAAATCTGTTTTTATAAACAAAAACCCAATTCACTCCCACTCTTGGTTTGCCATACCTGGGTCAATAAGTGGTATCAAAGCAAGGTTGCTTATTTTTTTAAATCTTAATCGATTTTGAGCTATGGCAACTTTTAACCCAACTTCACATGTTGATGGGCTTTCTATCTCTAGACCTCCATTTTTTAATGGAAGTGATTACTCATATTGGAAAACTAGAATGAGTATTTTCTTGCAATCATTTGATTATGATTTATAGTCTATTATTTCGGAAGGACCTTTTATTCCTACAAAAATTGTAAATAGAGAAAGCATGCTCAAGCAACCTAAAGAGTTTAGTGAAGATGATAAAAAGAAATGAGTTTGAATGCTAAAGCTATAAACATGTTATATTGTGCTTTAGATATAAATGAGTTTAATAGAATATCTACTTGTTCTATGACATAAAAAATATGGCACACACTTGAAGTAACTCATGAAGGAACTAGTCAAGTTAAAGAATCTAAAATTAGTATGCTAGTTCATAGTTATGAGCTTTTAAAATGAAACCAGATAAATCAATTTTCGAAATGTCTACTAGATTTACTGATATTGTTAGTGGTTTGAAATATCTTTGTAAATCTTATTCTAATGTTGAAATGGTGAGAAAGATTCTTAGGTGTCTACCAAAATCTTGGGAGCCAAAGGTGACAGCAATTCAATAAGCAAAGGACCTCACCGAACTACCATTAGAAGGACTTATGGGTTCTTTCATGGCTCATAAAATCACCTTGAAGGAGAATGAAGAAGATTCTAAGAAAATTAAGAATATCACTTTCAAATCATCAATGAAAGAAGAAGATGACTTCCATAATGAAGAAGATAATAAAGATCTTGCATTCATCACAAGAAAGGTAAAAAGGATGATTAGAAAAAAAAACAAGGATTCAAGAAGAATTCTAGAAGGGAGTACAAAGGGCAAAGCTCAAAGCAAGATAAGAAAAAGGATAAAATCATTTGCTATGAGTGCAAGAGATTGGGACATGTAAAAATAGATTGTCCATACTTCAAGAATCAAGACAAGAAATCCAAAGCAATGAAAGCCACAAATTGGGATGATAGTGAGGCTAGCTCCTCCGAAGAAGATTGTGAAGTGGCAAACATGTGTTTCATGGCTTTAAGAGAAGATAAGGTAAGTATTCTAAACTATAATCCCAAGCTTTCATGTGATGAATTACTTGAAGCATTCCAAAATTTACATGTACATGTTGATAAACAAAATTCAAAAATCAATGCTTTCAAAAAGAAGTCAAAAATTTTGTTAACATAATTAGAAGAGTTGGTGGAAACAAATTAAGCTTTAGAAAATGAAAATAAAATTTTAAAGCAAAAAGATTTTGAAAGTTTGGAAAATCAAATATATTTATTAAAAACTGTAAACGAGATTTTAAAACAACAGGATTTTGATAAATTGGAGAGAGAAAATGTTATTTTGAAAAAGGAAAATAATGACTTAAGAAATATTGTTGATAGTTTTACAAAAAACACAAAAAATTTAAACTGTATGATACAAAACCAAAGGTGTGTTTTTGACAAAAGAGGACTTTTAACTCTTGGAAAGACCAAATGATGGATTTTCAATTTTTGTGTTAATTTACCAAGCTTCCTACAAGTGGGAAGTTGTGGGCTTTTGTCTAATTATGTGGTTTGGTGCTATTAAAGAGTTTTACCTCACTTTTCCCTTAGGTAAGATTGCGGTTTCAAGTCCGGATCTGAATCTAATCGAGGAAGGGGTTGCCACACAAGTTGATCCTCGAGATTGTGAGTGGGAGAAATTTATTTTTTACCAATAATTGAACTATAAATTATAAAATTCCTATTTCTATACATATTAGCAAAGCTTTATTACGTCTAGTAAATCTATGTTCCTTTATTCTTGTATGAAGTATATTTTATAGTTTACAAAATTTTGGTCCATTTATTTGAAAGAATTGTTTAATATTTTAGAGATTTAAAAGTAAAGCGAATCTCCTAAATTGTCTTTAATATAACAATACAACTCTAAGCAAAGAATTAAATTTTTTTAATGTTTTACTAAGCTAGCACCCAATTCATTCAGATAGTAGATTTATAGAGGTCTTTGGGACCCGTTCAGGTACACATAGAGGCTTTGGGTCGTGTAATCTATACATTTAGCCCTTTGGGGCAGCTCTGTGCTTTTGTAGGATCAGTATAGTGATATCTTAGCCTGAGCGATCCTAGCCTTGCCAGTTCATGATCAGTCATATTATTTTGGGTACTTGAATAGTGAAACTATGATGATTTAGAAATTTAAATTGTGGAATGAGTTTTATGAGATTTAGAACCTTAACGCCATTATCTTATTGAATGTTGAATGCAAGTAGAAATGCCTCAGAAGATTTTTATATTAAAATTTAGATTACGTGGAAGGCATATAAATTATTTAAAGATTTGCTTCCTCGTTTTTGTATCTTTTATAAGTACTTTTCTAATCAATGTTAGAAAAGCAGCATTTTAATTATTGTTATGATATTATTTTATCTTATACAAATTTTAATCTATTTTAATGACTTTATCTCACTCACAGAGGTTATGCTTACCCTATTTCTTTTTTTTGAAAAAAACCCATTTTTTTCAAGAGATTGCAGTGTTCAGTTGGCACGCCAATAGCTACTTGAGGTTGGCTACTTGATGATGCTTTAAGAGCCTTCCTCTTTTGATATCTCATTTCATTATTGTAGATAATTTTTGTGCACGTGTATTTTTTTGATACTATTTGTACATCAAGGATTTTGTTTTAGTTTCCTTTAAAAACTTTTGCTTACTCATCATGCATGAATTTTTGAGGAAACTTGTATTAGAATTCTAATTGTAAACTTTTTGAATTGTAAATTAATTATATTTCGGCCATATTTTAACTTAATGACTGTTTTGGGGATACCCTTCTTTTAATAGAGGACTCAAGGTCCCAAAAAGGAAGTTGGTAGTTATGTAAATATTTTAGAAGTGTTGAGTTTTGTGTACTTGGCAGGGTAATTAGTCTAAAATATAGGGGAGACTCTGTCAAATTTTCTTAAAGTAGCATATTTTAAAAAGTTATATTTTCTTAGCATAGTTTTAGGCACGATTCACTCGTGTTGGCTAGGGGCGGGTCGCGTCAACTTGGCATCAGAGCATGATTTTTAAGATTTTGTTAACTCTCTCATGTTTGCATATACATCATTTTATAATGATAAAAGAAGCGTTATATTTTGTAGGCGTCATCATGAGCCAACATACAGGCAGGGCTCGCACTAGAGCCATGGTACAGAGGCTTGGTTAGACAAGTTATAGCGTATCTTTGGAGTTATGGGGTGTATTGATGAGCAGAAGTTGCTTTTTGCTACATTTTTATTGGAGAATGGAGCATACCATTGGTGGGAGTCAGTTCAGCGCCGTTATCCGTCACATGAAGTTATTACTTGGGCTATGTTTAAAAAGGAGTTCTTTGATCACTACTTCCCTGTTGTGTGCAAAGATATCAAGTGTAGTGAGTTCTTGAGGCTGGTTCAAGGGTCCAGATCAGTGGAGGAGTATGAGAAGAAATTTCTAGAGCTCTCCAGGTCTGCTCCTTCTATTGTGGCGGATAAAGAGGAAAGGGGTAAAAAGTTTGAAGAAGGATTACGTAGAGAAATCAAAGTTGTACTTGCTGCCAACAGTTGTGGTGACTTTGGTAAGTTAGTCCAAGCTGCTATGAAAGTTGAGAGAAATTTGGGGGATGCTAACCGAGCTAATTCAAGCCATAAACATCATCAGAGTTGGCCAATTGATAGTAATAGCCATGAAGCAAGCAAGAGAAGGGGCAGTTATTCGGCTTATTCTGATAGTTATAAGAGTAGTCAGAGACAGGGTTCACCAGAGGGGCAAAAATAGAGTTCTGGACAGGGAGCTATGCAATAATCTGTGGGAAGTAATTCTAGAGATCAGCGGGTTGATAGAAAAGGGAATAGACAACATGATGACCAATCTATAATGACTCCATACCCGTTATGTGAGACTTGCTGCAAGCTTCATGAGGGAGAGTGTCGATTCGGTAGACCTGGGTGTTATTATTATGGTTAGAAAAGGCATATCAAGAAATTCTGTCCTACTTTAACCCAAGGTAACAACTTTGTTCAGAAAGATAAATGACCTAGAAGGCTTCAAACAAGGATGTCTACTTCTTCAACTAGAAACCAGAATAATACCTTAAGAAATATTAACAATCAATAGGGTAGTCAGCCAGTTCGTTCGGTAGAAGTCTTTACCATGACTCAGCAGCAAGCATAGGCCACACTAGAGGTGGTTGTTGGTACGTTGACTATCTTTGGTCGTGAGGCCCACATTTTGATTGATCCTGGATCTACACATTCCTTTATTTCATGTATGTTTGCTATGCATGTTGATAGAGATTTGAAACCGTCGGAGGGTACTTTAGCAGTTGCCACACCTATTAGGGAGTCCATCTTGGTAGGAAATGTTCTTAAGGATTGCATTGTGAAAGTGGGTAATCATGATCTATTAGCAAACTTAATTCCTTTAGGTATCCTAGACTTCGATGTGATTTGGGAATGGATTGGCTTACAATCCACCATGCATCTTCAAGAAGGAGGTGGTATTTAGAAAACCTAAAACACCTGAATTTATTTTCTTTGGAGATCGACGAATCCTCCCTACTTGCATAATATATGCCCTTTAAGCTAAACGATTATTTGAAAAGGGGTGTTCAGCTTACCTAGATCATGTGATTGACACTTCAATGGGTGAAGCAAAGATAGAAGATATTCCTATCGTACAAGATTTTTTGGATATGTTTCTAGAAGATTTACTCGACTTACCGCCAGGTAGGGAGGTTGAATTCACAATCGACTTAGCTCTGGGCACCACTCCTATTTCCATGGCATCATACAGAATGGCTCAAGCGGAGTTAAAGGAGTTAAAGTTCAATTACAAGAGTTTGTTAGTAAGGGGTTTATTAGACCTATTGTTTCACCATGGGGAGCACCGGTTTTGTTTGTTAAAAAGAAAGACAGAACGATGAGGTTATGCATAGATTACTGATAGTTGAACAAGGTGACAATCCGCAACAAGTATGCTCTCCCTGGTATTGATGATTTGTTTGATCAGTTGCAAGGTGCAACGATTTTCTCTAAGATAGATTTGCACTTAGGCTACCATCAACTCAAGATTAGGGAGGCCGATGTACCTAAAACTGCTTTCAGAACTCGTTATAGGCACTATGAATTTCTTGTCATGCCATTTAGGTTGACTAATGCTCCAACAGCTTTTATAGACCTCATGAATCGGGTATTTCATCCTTATTTGGATCGCTTTGTTATCGTATTTATTGATGACATATTGGTGTATTCTCAAGACAAGGAGGAGCATGCAGAACATTTGAAAATAGTTTTGTAAACCTTGAGGGAGAAACAACTTTATGCCAAATTCAGCAAGTGTCAGTTTTGCCTGGACAAAGTTAAGTTTTTGGGACATGTGATATCAGCTAAAGGGGTATATGTAGATCCTCAAAAGGTAGAAGATATTAATATTAAACGGGAGAGACCCACTAATATAACAGAAGTTAGAAGTTTCCCTAGCGTGGCAGGTTATTATAGGAGATTCATCGAGGATTTTTCCAAAATTGTTGTCCCATTAATACAGTTGACTCGTAAAGAAGTGAAGTTTGAGTGGACTGATGATTTTCATTGGTGTTTTCAAGAGCTCGAAACACCATTAACCTCTGCACCCATACTTACTCTTCTATCTGGCAATGAGGAGTTTGTGATTTATAGTGATGCCTCTAGATAGGGGTTAGGTTTTGTTTTGATGCAATATGGGAAGGTGATAGCTTATGCTTCAAGACAACTAAAGAAGCATGAACAAAATTATCCCACCCATGACTTAGAGTTGGCAGCAATTGTATTTGCACTAAGACTTGGCGACAGTACTTGTATGGGGCAACATGTCAAATTTACACATATCATAAAAGCCTTAAGTATTTGTTCACTAAAAAAGAAATGAATCTTGGGTAGAGAGGATGTGGATTGAGCTTACAAAGGATTATGATTGCACTTGGCTATGACCTAGGCAAAGCAAATATGGTAGTAGATGTATTTAGCCAAAAATCCTCGAGCTCTATAGCCTATATTTGAAGGTGACATATCTACCTTTATTGATTGAATTGAGGTCTTTGGGATTGAGTTAGCAGTAAATGACTCAAGTTTGCTACTAGCCAATTTCCATGTTATACCTAATTTAATTGATAAAGTTAGAAATGCACAAGTACAAGATCCTCAATTAATGAAACTGATAGAAGAGGTGAAGAAAGGCTTACTATCAGACTTTGTGTTTAGAGATGATATAGCGTTAGTTATAGGAAATAGACTTTATGTGCCCAACATTGAAGAAATAAAGAAAGAGATTATGGAGGAAGCTCACTTTCCAGCCTACGTAATGTATCCAGGAAGTACTAAGATGTATTTCAATTTGAGAGAACATTATTGGTGGCAAGGTATGAAGCGAGAAATTATAGAATTTGTTTCTCGATGTTTAGTTTGCTAAAAAATCAAGGCTGAACACTAGAAACATGCGGGACTCTCTCGACCACTTCCTATCCCTGAGTGAAAATGGGAATACATTACTATGGATTTTGTGGTAGGACTTCCACGTACTATGGCTGGTCATGATGGTATTTGGGTGGTGGTGGATCGCATTACAAAATTTGCACACTTTTTACCTATCAAGGCTACTTATTCGTTGAATAGGCTAGCTAGTATTGACGTAGCAGAGATAGTACATCTTCATAGTGCACCTGTTTCAATAATATCAAACAGAGACTCACGTTTCACTTCTAGATTTTGGCCTAGCTTGCAAAAAGCTTTAGGCACAAGATTAAATTTCAGCACAGCTTTTCACCCACAAACAAATGGTCAATCTGAGCGTACCATTCAAACTCTTGAATACATGCTTAGAGCTTGTGTATTGGAGTTTAAAGGCAATTGGAATGTTTATTTGCCTCTAATAGAATTTGCTTATAATAATAGTTACCAATCTAGTATTGAAATGGCACGTTATGAGGCTATATAGAGGAGGAAATGTAGAACACCAATATGTTGGGATGAAGTGGGTAAGAGGAGATTGTTGGGACTAGAACTTGTACAGGATACAAATGAAAAGATAGTTATCATTAGAAACAAGATGAAGGCAATGCAAGATCGAGAGAAGAGTTAGTCTGATAAGCATAGAAGAGATCTAGAATTTCAGGTAGGAGATAAAGTGTTCTTGAAGATATCTCCTTGGATGGGTGTGTTTCATTTTGGTAAATGTGGGAAACTAAGTCTACGTTACATTTGGGCCTTATGAGATTATAGAGCGTGTGGGCACAGTTGCCTACCGTTTAGCTTTGCCTTCGAAGTTATCAAAGATACATAATGTGTTTCTTATATCGGCAGCCTCCCTTTGATCTGACTTCAAAATGGTATAAATTATGTTTTTTCATGTTTTGCTATGTTGGAATGCAACTATGTTCGAATATTGTTTATGTTAGTAATAAGCTATGTTTAGGCATGTTTATGCTATGTTGAAATACAACTTAGCTGGAATATTGTTTATGTTTTTGTATGTTTATGAGTTTCAAGGTATAATAGGTAGACAATGAGTACTTGTGTTAAAAAAGAAAGAGACAAGTAGTGTTGGGATGCAATTGGGATTTTATACACAAAGAAAGGAAGCCTTTAATTTGTTTTTCAATCAGGTAGTATTTAATTTTCTTATTGGTTTATGGGTTTAGCTTGTAGAGAAAGTGTTACTAATCACTTGCATGCTTTTGTTAATTTATTGTTTTCAAGTGCTACATTCTACATAAAGTCTCATATTTTCTTATAATTCCATTTGCATTTTGTTTAGGCTTCTGTTCTATGTATACGTGATCTTAAATATAAATTATTATTATTATTTTAAAAGCTAATAAAATTATCATATTTTCAAAAAAGAATATATAATATAAATGATATATCTATTATCATAATTTTTTAAAAATATTTATAAATATAAATATATATATATTATAATTCATACTTGACAGCCAAAAACATTCAAATATGATGATTAGGAAAAATATTATTATGAAAAACTTGCACTATAAGAAATTTACACATATTTATCACTTTCTATTTTTTTTATTTGGCCTTTTTTCTAAAAAGTGAGAACTATAACAATAATATGAAAGTCAAACCCATATTTTCTTCATACTTGTCACTTGTTGTTTTGATTATAGTACATATTTCTCACATTTTTAGATAGTGGCAAGTAATTAACAAGTAATTAGGATACATGTGAAAACAAATAAAGTTTAAATACTTAGAAGTGATTTTCAGGGGTGATTATGAAAATTTTAATATATTAAAAATTCACGTAATTTTACTAAACTATATAAACAAAATAACTCCAAAAACCTAACCTAAAACCTAAACTAAGCCATCTCTCTCGTCCTCTCCAACGCTGCAGCACCTCCTCTACGACTCACCGACACTAGTAGCAGTGAAGTGAGAGGGGAAGAGAAGAAGATGGAGGGCGTATCGTACCAGCGATTTCCTAATGTCAAAATCCGTGAGTTGAAGGATGATTATTGTAAATTCGAGCTCCGTGACACCGACGCCTCCATGGCCAATGCCCTTCGCCGCGTCATGATTGCTAAGGTCCCTACCATCGCCATCGACCTCATCGAAATCGAGGTTAACTCAACCATCCTCAACGATGAGTTCATTGCTCACCACCTTGGCCTCATCCCCCTCACCAGCGAACGCGCCATGGGCATGCGCTTCTCATGTGACTGCAACGCATGCAACAGAGATGACCAGTGGCTGTTCTACTTCGTTGAGTCATTTGTAGAAAAGTGGCTGCCATAATTGGATCAATTTAATAGTTAATTTGAGGTGTTATGTGAATTTGATTTTAGTCAGTTTTTAAGACCATTGTTATTTGTTAGTTGAGTAAAGTCTTTCATCAAAGTTTAAATTTTGATTGTTGTTAACTAAGAAATAACTAGGTTTCTACTTGTTGTTGTTAAGCTTGATGGATTTAAAAATTAGTGACTATTGAAGCATTTGATTCTGGTATTTTCTTTTTTCATTACTCACAGCGTTGTGTTTATTTTTGTAGAAATTCATCACTTGCAGTTGGAATGTGCCCTCAAGGCCGTTGGGAGAAAGTTTCTACGGGTTCTTGGGTTGAATCCATGTCACCTTTTGAGAACAAAATCTTAGATGTAAGGATGGCCAGTTCATCTTCAGAAACAGTTGAGGTCTCTATCGAAGAAGGTAAGATTTTTCAAGAAAAATTTGGTGAATAGTGAATCCTGCTCTATTTGTGTTGTAAACTTGACATCACTGACTTGTGTAAATGCTATCACTCCTTTGTTTTTCAAAATTCTTTTTATATTACGTTATATTTCTGTTCTTAGGCATCCTTTTATTAACATTGGCTTCGACGCTGAGCAAGTCATTGGTATTTTACTATGGGAGTGCCATGGTAGTTGGGGTCGTCCTTGTTGTCTTGATAGTCCTTTTTTAGGTAATACAATTTTTGCTTTTCCACTATCTGATTCTATTTACAATTTAAAAGCTATAGATGTTTATTTGAATTTTGGGCATTGTTCAAATATATTGATTGCGCTAAAAAGTCTTTTTTTCATGATAGGTTTTACCTATTGATATGGGATTTCTTTGCGTGATGTTCATGCATGATATTCTTTTTTTCCATCTAGATAACTTAGTAGATAGTAATAGCAGGAGTTTTGGTGGCAGCAACACTCGTTGTGGAGTTTAACGAGTGATACTTCGAATCGAGTTTCAGTAATTTTCACTTGCAAATTTTTTATGCGTTGGTTTGTCTTATTTCTGATTCTCTATTTGTTTTAAATTGCTTGTCATAGTATTTTTACATGCATATTTAATTAGAAAGGGTGAGGCTTTTCATAGTGTGTAGAACCAACTTATTTTGCTAAAGTTTAGGTTTTGTGTGCGCTTTACCAATGGTGAGTTTATGGTAGTCTTCATTTGGAATTTGATTATATCGCACTTCTTGTCAAAGTTCCATATATTAGTTCAGATACTGCTATCGACGTGCGAATAAAGGATATCAAACTCGTTGAATTAGTTATTGTTTGTTCTATTAGTATGTAAAATTAATTCAGGTTAATTTGATATCCACTTTTGATGTCTAAATATGGTATTAGTCTTGTGGTTTAATTGAATATTTCAGTTTAGCTAATGTTGCTGTTGCAGGTTATTGACAGGGAATGAAGCTTCTCCCGACCGGTCAAAAAGTTTCACTTGCAATATTTATGTACTCATCCCTTGTGAGTGCCAACCTTACTTATTCAATCTCCCTCTCCTCTTTTAATTTTATCTATTTATTTTTTCCTACCTCTCCTAGACCACTGAGTGTATGTAAGTCTCCCAATCACTTTTTTTTTCTTTTTCCAGGTGGGTTTGGGATCTTTTCTCTTGAGCTACTTACCGAGGTCGTTCCGTTCATTACTTGCAGATATTGGAATCAGTGAGGACATGTACAATCTTGTATGTAAGTTATCCATAATTATGTTGGTTATTATTGCCTCTGTGATGCAGAGCATATTTTCATAGCAGTTCATCTATATTCTTGTGACTAAACCTTGATGTTATGTTCAATGGAAATATTTTGTTTTAGCATAGGGTTCATAAGTGATCAATGGACCATATTAGTTCACATGTTTTTTTGTCAATTCAACTGCTATATTGATGTTAGAGATCAGAATTGATACTTGGTGGACCACAATAATTGTTTTAGGTTAAATAGATGTATATTGATTTAATATCTTTTATATCTATATCTTTTTAACCTAACTGGTGATAATTTAGTCTACTCCTCAAATTGGAGAAACTATTAAAATCAAATACCTGTTGCTGGATTCATTTGAATCACTGGAAAAACCACCATTAGAGTTACTCACTGAAGTAGTGTTACTTTATTGCTGTGAAACGGTGCAATCAATGTAGATTAATGAACAGTAATTTCTATTATGCAAAAAAGAGAAAGGTCAAATAATGTATAGCTTTGATGTTGTTTTTAAAGAATTTCGTTGAATCTACTAGAGTATAGGTGTATATATGCTATTGCTCAACAAGAAAAGATTATTTATTTATTTATTTTTCATAAGTCAATTAGATATGTGTTCAATGATAAAACTAGGTAGATGTATTTAATAATCTGTGGGTTCTTCTTTAAGTCCAGGATAATTGATGCAAATACAACAGTTTAATCCTCTTCTGCAAGGGTTTGGATACACTATTTATGTGGCCATGTGTTACTTGGTCTTTGTTTTTTAAAAGTTACTTCATTTGATGTTGGTGACAATTATGATACTTTCTTGTTTCCTCTTTGTATTAGAGTTTGTATTCTATATGTTCACTTTTAAGAAAAATTAATTAAATCATTTGTTTGCTTTAGAGCATGCATTTGCTTTTATTTTGGTGCTTCATTTATTTCATTATGGCTGTATATTTCTGCAGATAATTGTTATTGACATTTATTGTGAATGAATTTTTCAAAGATTGGATGTAGTTATAGAATAATATTTAATAAATTGTATCTTGTCAAGAAACTAAATTCCTTTGAGAAATTAAATTATAGTTGGCAATCTTTCTTCTGGCTTTTGTTTTTCTGGCTGGAGCATGGTTTGGCTTCTGGGTTGTCCGCAGTTTGTACTTGATGACGATAGATCAATTGATATGAGCACATCCTTATTTGTTGCATGGCCCATCCGCATGTTGGCTGTTATCATGATTCATCAGGTTCTTCCCTACTATCCCTAATTTCCAGTTAGCTTTTATTTATGATTAGTGTAGTGAAAAATGAATTTCCTTTCTATTCTCAAAATCTTAAAGTAATTTGTTTTAGAGTTCTCTGGATTCCCTATTGGCAGCTGAAGTATTGATGTCTAGAGTGGTAGTTTCATTAGTATTGAGGAAATTCACAAGATTTAGATTCTTGCGTCATTTGTTCAAGTAAGTGTTATATTTCAAGATTGGAGCTTAATCATTTTCTTTAATCACCAAAATTTGCTTCCAATTAATTCTTTGAGATCTACACCCTAATATTATAGTAGATACGTGTTTGAACATCGATAATGCAAAATTTTCAATCAACTTTTTCCATTAAAAATATAATAAAAGGGTAAATCCCACATAACTACTTTGAGATTTTTTGAAATTCCATATAACTACTTGTGGCTTTATTAACCCATAAACCTTCTCTACCATTAGTTAAAGTCAGTATGTTTTGTTAAAGTTGAGCTAAAACGACAAAATTATCCCTAAAATACTAAACAAAGAAATCCTTAAAAAAATGTAAATTCCTTTTTTTTATTTTTATTAGATAAACAACTTAAAAATTAAAATATGTTTTTAGTGTATTTTTAAATTTTAATTTTGTATAACACTCTTGGTTATTAGTCAATTGTTGACTGGTTCACGATCTAACACTTCCCATTCTTCTAGTATGTCACTGGACCAGTATCATAGTTAAACCTATTTAATTATTCCCATTGACTTTTTTTAACTTAACAAATAGCCTATTATACCTTTTCTATTGCTATCTTTAGTTGGAGTTGACTAATAGTAAGGGAGATTTGTGAAATTTTTAAAACCATCCGTGGTCACGTAGGATCTCAACAAACCTCAGCTATTGTTTGTCGGATATATTTTAATAGAAATGATATTTTCTATTCTGGTATTGAAAGGATATGATGTGCGAGAAAATGTGACTTATCAATTAGTTTGCCGCAGCAGTGGAAACTGAAAACTCTTTGCTATTTTATGCAGCTCAAGTAGTAGAGCACTGAGGCAGCTACTTTGATGCAGTGACTCTCCAATACGCATTATCAATTTTCATCCCATTAATTTCAGTTTAAATCTAATATTGCCATCTGTGAAATAGAATTTAGAACGACCACTTGCTGCAGTTTCCAAGTATCTAACTTTCATTTTTTGTGTTTCGCTTTAATCTGGCAGAAATAACCAGCAGAATTTATTCAATGTACTTGGTTCATTATATGCATCTATGATATTCTTAGGCATCAACAACTGCTCAAATGTTATACCATATGTTGCAATGGAGTGAGCTGTTATGTACCCGAGATAAATTTGCAGGATTGTACTCTCCATGGGCCTATTCATTTGTACATGTACCAAAATCTTTAGAAGTGATTAAAAATTTAACTCTTAACATATGGAACTCTACTAGATATGCTTTTCCAGATTGGTTTTTTTCTGGCTGTAAAAGCACAAGTAGAATATAAGGGGTCATTAATTTAAAGTTTTTCTTATTCATGTTCATATTGATTTTGTAGGTGACAGTTAAGATTCCTTATTTACTTATTCAAGCAGTCACATATGTTCATATTGATTTTGTAGGTCACATATCTAACCAGTTCGTTTCTATCCTCTAGCTTTTAGCCTTTGACGATCAAGCATAGGTGCTTTTTTACCTATATAATCTATCGTTTTTGGACTTGTTATAAGTAAAGAATCTTTAGTGATAACCTTCTGCTGTATGCTTACCTTGTGCAGCTAGGTTCTTTAAGCTTCCTTCGATTGAACCCCATTCAAGCATGTACTTATGTCTTTTTTGTGTTTAGTGAATGTTTTGTTTTTGTCAACTCTTAGCTTTATTGGGATTTTTCTTGGTTGTCAAAGCAATATGAAAGTGTGAAGAGTTGTTTATGAATGATAGTGGCTTATAAAAAAATTAGGAAATTGAAGTGCCAGTCAAGCTTTAAATAGAAATCTTTTCTATTGACATGAGTTTATTTCTTAAATTTTTTAAAATACCTATTTTATATATATATTAATTTTTTTTAAATATTTGGCTTTTTAAAAACTACAAAGTATATTTTTTTAAAATTTTTAAAACTATTATACTTGGTGGCCAAAAACCGTCAAGTATAAATTTTTTTAATTTTTAAAACTATTATACTTGGCGGTCAAAAACAGGCAAATACAATCAGGTACATATTTCACAGTTTGACCAATCGTCAAATATGTCAAATTGATTATATTTGGCGGTACCATTGGTGGCGCTTTCAAGACCGCCAAATATATACATATTTGGTGGTAAAAAACCGTCAAATATAAGCATTTTTTATAGTGTTGACAATAATAAACAGTCAAGTATGAGCAAAAAAAAATTCTGTCATACTTGACAATATACAAACTGGAAAGTATAAAAAATACTATTTTAAAATAATATTTGTCTGTCAAAAAAGAGTCAAATGTTATTCTACCATCACATACTTGACAGTTAAATACAATCAAATTTGAGAAAAGTCGACCGTTACGTTCATTATATTTGACTATTTTTGTCAAATATTAGTAATAGTAGTTTCAAAATTTCGACCATTAGATTCGTTATATTTGACAATTTCTGTCAAATATTTCTTCCAGAAACAATTAAATAATGCTAAAAAATCAATTCCAATTGCATATAAACTTGACTACTTTTTAAGAGTCAAATATATTATAGTGGATATTTGACTGTTTGACTAACTGTCAAACAATATCATATTTGATGGTACATATATGACATGCTCTAACCGTCAAATAATATCATATTTGACGACAAAAATAGTCAAATATTTGTTTTTCTTCTTGTATAAAACCATTAGTTTTCAGACATTTGAATTCATATGTTAAAATAGAAAAACGATCATAATATTCAGATTTTCATATTCAAAGCTATTCAGATTTCAGTTTAATTCAAACCTATTTAGATTTCAAACAAAAAAACAATCAGCTTTTACTTAAAATGTTGTCTGAGAAAGGGGAGAAGAGAAAACAAATTATCAGCAGCGAATGTCACAACCCAAATTACTAGACAATGAGATCCTTGGAGATTAGTTGATTTGCTACCTAAATGGGTCAGCGTAACAGAAGACTCTCACAATGATACGAGGTCCAAAATAAGGGAGTGTCGCATTCCATATCACTAACAAATGAGATTTTGGACTTGGTTTGTTTTATTCAATTGCAGTTTAAAAAAAAAATTAAAATTTTACCCACTATTGAACCCATGATAAAATATCAGTGACCCAACACACAATTTCTTATATTTTAGGGGAACCAACTTAGTATCGTTTTGGTACCCAACCGAATGACAAATGGACATCTAAAACAAATAAAATCAATTATTCACTTTAAAATATTAAACTTTTAATTTTGAAGAATTAAAAGGACAACAAATTTTACATAAACTTTCACTTAATGTGTCACGAAGAGAAAGAAATCTAAAAGTTTAAAATACATGATGAAACTTCCTTATGCCTAGGGGTGGTGACAATTCGTGTTATGTGTGTTGACTCATTTAATTATTCATATCGAGATATGAAACACGGATTCGACATGGTTATATATAATTTTGTCATATTTAATTCACATAATTTACTTAACTGTTTAACGTAATTATGTATAATATATTATATTCTACATCTTTATATCAATTAAAAATATTTTTAAAATATAAATAATTGTTAGTATAAAAAATTATTAAAATCATCATAATGTACTATTATGGAAATTAATTTACTTTATACTATAAAATTTTTTATTTTATAATATATATTTTGTAAGTAGGTAAAAATTCATATCATTAATGAGCTTGCATGTTAAGGATTGATAAGATATGTTTAACTATTCGTGTCATTAAATGAGTTGACGTGCTAAACATCCTCAACACAAATGTAACTCATTTATTAATCGCACATAATACTTGTATCGTATTTGTGTCCTGTTTCCATATTGTGACCCAAGTTACCACCCTTACTTATGCCTATTGATGATTCATTTAGGGTGTCATCGCCATATTGAGTTGGCAGCTTTATGAATTCTACATACTCCTATGATTTATTATAGTTCATTTAAATTTTGTAACTTTATTTTATGCTTTTTTTTCATGTATAATTTTTTTACATTTTTAATAATTATTTGGAACTCCTACAGTACAAAAAGTTCTCTTAGACTTTTTGGTTTTTTTTATTTTTTATTCTTTTAACATTTTATTTTTCTTATTAATAAATGGTTCAGCCCCATCAATGGAGGTTAAATGGCGGGGAAAGAGTCTTTGTTTTTATAGTTTTGTATAGATGTCATAAATTTAGTATCACTTTTTGGTACATTATAAATATAGTATGATCCTTCTGGGTAGGTCCGGAGATAAGACACTAGATCCTGTGTATAAGCCTTGTATATTTTATTTTTGTTTAACGAAATAAGCAACAAGTCAAGCATTAAAAACAACACAGCTGCACCCTTTTTTTTAAATATTAAATTCCTGTACTCCAATTTTTGAGGTTTTGCTATTGGACAGAAGGACATACATGTCATCTAATCTAATAATTTAGAGTTCCCCTGCGGTCGTACAATTACTGTACCATACAATAACTTAAAAGTCATAAATAATACGTAAAAAAATAAAAAATATTTATACAAAAACCATAAATATAAAAAAGTTGTAAAGGAATAAATAAAATAATATTTACGATTTTTTACATGTTGTTTACGATTTTTTAAAGTTATTGTATGGTATGCATCTATACCGTAGCTAAATCTAGTAAATTTGGCACTAGCATGTTATTTATGTTATAAGAAAACAATTTCTATAACATACTTTAGATGAGCTAACTGTAAGTGAATTCTTTCCTTCTTTTTTATTTTTTTCCTGCTTTTTCCTCATGGAGTCTCAGCTTTAATTAACCTCTGATATCAGATGATTAAATATTTTTTTTAAACCAATAGTTTCCTTTACTCTATATGGATATTAATTAATATCTCTTGATAGAGCACTCTCTAAATTTCTTAGGATATGTTTGCCACAAACAGAAACTTATTTGATGTAGTGCATACCTTTGCCTTTCAGGATTGTTTGGTTTGAGGAAAGGAAAGGAGGTGGTAAAAGAAAAAATAAGGGAAAGCAAAAAGGGGGAAAGGTTACTAAACAACACAACTAATGTTTGATTATTAACCATTTAGGTATATCAAATAAAAGGATATCAAATAAAAGGGGCACAGGTCTGATTACTATACTACCACCACCATATTTTTCCAACATATTATAAACCTATAATCATAACAAGAATATCATATAAAGTATTCGTTTTGGATATTTTCAAATCTAAAGATTAAGTGATTCAAAATTGAAGAGTGTCTGTGTAAGCGAGTGTTTTCCACCACTTTCCACTTATGTCTTAAAAGACTTAAAGACAGGCAATTAGTTTTTGTTTGTTTTCTAAACTTATCACCTATTAGGAAAAGTTAACAAATTTTCAGTCAAATCTAAATCACCAATGTCAAAATTCTATGATAATTTTTTGTTCCAAAAACACCATTCTTTTAATACTATTAAACCAAAATATATAATTTTAATAGTAATAAATATTTATATTTCAAAAATTTTTTTATTCACAAATTAAGAAATCTGATGGTGGGAGATTAACAAAAAGTTGTTGTCTTAGGAGACGACCGTAATGTTTGACGCGAGTCCAACAACATAGTCAATTTCATCGTGATTGCCTCCCAATGATCTACAACTTCATCAGAGTAATTTTTGAAGAATAAATGGCTTTTGGTCTGAAAAGGCCGACAAAAATTCAATAACCATATATTTGTAGGCCTTTTTTGGTCAAACAGTATACTTTCTTAAAAAAACGTTTCGATAGACATAGATCGGCTAGAGACAATCATGATAATATTGATGGTGTAAAAATATGCGCCACATCAAAGATATTCATGATTGAAGGCTCTTGGTGGCGACGGATCTAGCAAGATTGTAGTTTTTCAAATTTTTATAATTTTTGTTTTCCTAATGAAGTTAACAAATAGAAATATACAATATTTAAATAAATATGATTTAATTCATCATAACGTATTTACTATATTCAAATAGATATATATATATATATATATATATATATATATATTTGTGATAGGTAAACTTATTAATTGTTATCATTATTATTTATATGTTAATTTAATTTTGTAAGTTATTAATGATTATTATTGACATGTGATTTAATTTTGTTAAGTATTCAAAATTTTATGATGTATATTACATTAAATGTCTACATATTTTATTTTTTATATTAATTAATTATGAACACTTAAATGTGTATGCTAATTCATGTCTCTATGCTCCGTAACTACATGTATGATTTAAGGCATATCCTTCAACAGCAGCCAATTCAATTAAAAGAAGACTTGACTTTTGAAGAAGGACCATTAAAGATTATAGAATGGAAACAGCAAGTACTTGGCACCAAGACTATTCCATTGGTTAAGGTATGGTGGCGAAATCACTCGAAGAGGGAAGCTCCTTGGAAGCAAGAGGACGTTATGCCAGCTCAGTACCCACATCTCTTTCTCTTAGGTTAGTAATTTCGAGGACAAAATTTTTTTTAAGGGGGTAGCGTTGTAAAGCCCATTAACTTTTATCTAATGGAAGCCTAGCCCATTTTATTTTCTTTAGCAACCCATCCCAATTTTTTTCTTCAACCCAACCCATCCTCTCATATTTTTGCATTTATATTAGATAGAAAATTAGAATAAATAGAGAAAAAAATTAGAAGGCAAGGCAAAGAGGGGGAGACTTGAGGGGGGAAAAGAAAGGCAAGAGAAGTCTTTTTTATTTTCTAAAGAATTTGGAGTCTTTTCGAGGTAATTCCTTTATCTTCTAGCTTAATTAGACTATATATCTTAAATTCTACCTCTAGATAAATATTAGGAGGATGTTATTTGATATTTGGAGAAGTTATAGAGAGAGAAAGGAGATTTCAATGCTTATTTAGGCTTCAATTTCTTGTATTTTGATAGAAATTAGATATATATACTTTCTTATTCAATTAGGAGAATTAGTATGTTATTGGTGTAATTTAGAATAAACCCATTTACCTAAAATTTTCCTAATTTATATTTTTACAAATATTCCTTAAATTTGTATTAGTATGAAAAATTAGTGAAGTTTCTAGCCACTTTTAACTCTTGGAATGACTAAATGATGGATTTTCAATTTTTGTGTTAATTTACCAAGCTTCCTACAAGTAGGAAGCTTGGGGTTTTTCTCTAATTTTGTGGTTTGGTGCTATTAAAGAGTTTTACCTCGCTTTTCTCTTAACTGAGCCTGTGATTTCAAATCCGAATCTAAATCCAATCGAGGAAGGGGTTGCCACATAAGTTGATTCTTGAGATTGTGAGTGGAAAAAATATATTTTTACCAATAATTGAACTATAAATTATAAAATTCCTATTTGTATACATGTCAGCAAAACTTTATTACGTTTAGTAAATCTATATTCCTTTATTCTTGTATGAAGTTTATTTTATAGTTTACCAAATTTTGTCTATTTATTTGAAAGAATTGTTTAATATTTGAGAGATTTAAAAGTAAAGCGAATTTCCTAAATTATCTTTAAAATAACGATACAACTCTAAGCAAAGAATTGATTTTTTTTTTTTAATGTTTTACAAAGCTAGTACCCAAATCATTCAGATAGTAGATTTATAGAGGTATTTGAGACCCGTTCAGGCACACATAGAGGCTTCGGGTTGTGTGATCTGGATATTTAGCCCTTTGGGGGCAGCTCTACGCATGCGTAAGATCAATATAGTGATAACTTGGCTTGAGCGATCCTAGCCCCGCCAGCTCATGATTGGTCATATTAGTTTGGGTACTTGATTAGTGAAACTATGATGATTTAGAAATTTAAAATGTGGAATGAGTTTTATGAGATTTAGAACCTTAATGCCATTATCTTATTGAATGTTGAATGCAAGTGCAAATGCCTTATAAGAATTTTATATTAAAATTTAGATTATGTGAAAGTCATATAAATTATTTAAAGATTTGCTTCCTCGTTTTTGTATCTTTTCTAAGTGGTTGTCTAATTAATGTTAGTGAAGCAGAATTTTAATTATTTAATTGTTATGATATATTATTTTATCTTATGCAAATTTTTATCTATTTTAATGACTCTATCCCACTCACTGGGGTTATACTCACCCTATTCCTTTAAAAACAAAAAAAAAAACCATTTTTTCCCAAGAGATTGCAATGTTCAATTAGCACGCCAATAGCTGCTTGAGGTTGGCTACTTGATGATGCTTTGGGAGCCTTCTTTTTTTGATATCTTGTTTCATTATTATAGATGATTCTTTTGCATATGTGTATTTTTTGATACTGTTTATACATCAAGGATTTTGTTTTAGTTTTCTTTAAAAACTTTTGCTTACTCATTATGCATGGCTTTTGAGGAAACTTGTATTAAAATCCTAGTTGTAAACTTTTTGAATTGTAAATTGATTACATTTGAGGCCGGAGGCCATATTTTATCTTAATGACTATTTTGAGAATATCCTTATTTTAACAAAGGACTCAAGGTCCCAAAAAGGAAGCTATGTAAATATTTTGGAAATGTTGAGTTTTGCGTACTTGGTAGGGTGATTAGTCTAAATTGAAGGGGAGACTCTGTCAAATTTTCTTAAAGTAGCATATTTTAAAATGTTAAATTTTCTTAGCACAGTTTTAGGCACGATTCGCTCGTGTTAGCTAGGGGTGGCTCATGTCAACCATTTTCAACATCTGTAATAATTAATTCTTCTTGTTTTGTTGCCATGCCTTCAAGCTATGGAATTAAGATGCATTCACCATCAATGTTAGTTTTTTCTGGGACTATTTGCGCTTGATGAACCTACAAGTTGCTACAGTTATGAGGCCACCTTTCAACTTTTCAATTAATTTTGAGTTCTTCTCTAACAGTAAGGACCTTTATGAAAACTACAGTGCATTCTCTTCCTCACTCTATTGAGTGTTAAAATGAGATATTTTTTTCACTTGTTCTCCGGCGTTTTGTTGTTAAATGAGATAACAAAAGGCCAGCCCCTAGGCCATGCACTACAACAGAATATTACTAGATGCTGTGTAGATTTATAACTCACTCTGAAGACTACAGAGAAACTCAGTCAAGAATGGTTGGACAACGTTACGTGAATAGCTTAAATGTTTGCACATGATTACCTTCATATTGGGATCGTGTGGGACATGAAATAATTAGAGAAGATCCAGCAACACCCTGAAAGTTTTGACCTTTTCGCATGTTTCAGTTTTCAACTGAAGCATGTGTGATGACGTCACTGCCATAATGGAAAATGACAGAAGAGAGAAAGCGATAATGAAAAATGACATCAGGACCCTATGGTTTAACGAATTTCATGCATCGTTGCCCTTCGCAAATTTTATTAACACCTATCTGTACCTTAAAAAAAAAAAAAAAAAATATATATATATATATATATATATATATATATATTATGAAGTTCTACTTTCTTCTATCAGGGCCAAGTTCTCAAAGTTGTATGATAACATTATCTCTTTCATAACGCAAGAAAAAACAACCCAAGTGCTTTCAAAGAACATAAAACGTGGGCAACTCGTCTTCGTTCATCAATCAATCAATGAATATTAATTTTTTTGTTCTTTTTTTTTTTGAATCGTTTGATTATTTCAATTTGATCCAAGGGCATGTCTTTTTACATCTACGTAGAGCCGTCATAAGAATGCAATGGCCATGCATAGTCATTATAAAGTAATGTAGAAATTGGAAAGGTTCAAGATCTAGTGTGTCTTATGTCTAAATCTAGCTACAAACAAGGATGATTCAATATTTATATTCAATACCCATGCAATAAAAATTGAAACTCTAACTTGCGGACCCTGAAACTCAAGAGCTCATAAATATTAATTAAGTAATATTACATTTACAAAATCTAGATATAAAATTTGAATGCAAAGTTGATATAGTATCACTAATTCAATAGCATTTATTACATTGAAAACTTATATTAATCTTTCTATTTATTTGATATCATATTAACTTGTATCCAAACTTTGTATACAGACATACACCTTGTAAGTGTAGCATTATTGGTTTGAATTAAAATTTCCAAACCCCAACCTCACTTTGAATAAAAAATACACACGGAAGTCTTGTAATTTTAGTGAAGGAAGAACTACGCACTACTTAACAAAAAGTCTCACTTAGTTGTAACATTTACAAATTAGTCATCTAAAAAAATTTGACATATATAGTCTACCTGGATATTAAAATATCCACACAAAAATTTAACCTGAATAATATGTCAAAAATCAACAAATATTTATAGTTTTAACTAAATATACTTGGGGCATCTGCACCTAGCTTTTTTTTTCACTACAACAAAAAATTGTAGGTTTCATGTATACAATACTTCAAACTGTCACACATATACAAAAAGGCTAATTGGTATATAATCACTACCCAAAATGCTAGACTAACATCAATAACAAAGTATTAACTTAAAATATAGATACAATGCCATCTCTTACTTACACGCGAGGGCCTTATGTGCACCGTTACCAAACCTTACATCTCTAAGTGAGTCTTACACATTGACCAAACAACAATATTTTTTAACTAATTTTTAAATAACACAAAAGGGATTCCAATGTATGATTCATTATATTATAATTAGGAATGAAATTAGGGTTTTTCTATTTGATTTAGGGATTTTAACTTTTATTTGACTTCCTAAATTGGGAGTAATCATATTTTAAATTATTTTCTTAATAACTAGTTTACTGTTATGTTTAGGAGTTATTTTTTGATTTTTTCTAGCTCAGTTAGGATTAGATTCTATTTCTTAATAGATTTTATTTCTTAGTCAAGTTATGTTTGTTGACACTATAAATATGTGTCATTATTTATTTTATTTCTTAGGCTATCAAATATGGACTTGATCATTAGTAAAAAAGATTGATTTCTCCCTCAATTTATCTCTATTCCTTCCCCAAATTTCTTCTATTATTTTCTCTTCTGTCCTCTATTTATGTCGACTCACTCATTTTCTTTTAATTTGAGTAACCTCGTTCTTCACCATTTGGTATCAGAGCGTTATTTGATCCCCTTTTTTACTAGTTATCCTTTAAGTTTTCCACCACAATCAATTAATTTTACCCCATTTAGTCAATTCCATCTCCCATCACCCATCAATTCCCACCAATATATAAAAAAAGGCAAGTGTCCCTATTCATTGCTTTGACACTATTCACCGTTGACAATAGTTGAACACCATTGATAGGTGTTGAGCAATGGTGTTTCCAATATCGCCGCCACCATCAAAATCTCTTCGTCCTGGCCTACAACCTGCCCTGTAGCACCAACTTCAAATTCCCTCAAAATAGCTTCAAATTTCCCCTTGAAAGTTTTTCGCTCCATTGTCTCAACCGCCCTCACTAGTGGCAAGTGATTTGACACCACCCATCCTAAAAGGTTCCCTACTTCCTGATCTACAAAATTCCAACACTAGATTGTCGTTTCTTCACCAAAAAAATTGGTCAAAAATCAATAATTGTTGATTGTTCATGAAAACTATCAATCTGCCCCTTTAGGTTTTGAACTCATCCTCCAGGTTTCAGAATTTTTATTTTAGTTACTATCTATTCAGTCCACTATGTTATTAATTCTTGTCAGCTTAAGTTCCTATGGCTAACTACTTTCACCAAAATTCACTCTCACATAACCAAAACAAATGCAAGCCTAAACCATCTCTCCAACAAGTAACTACCATAATATAGACCTTAGAAAATAAGATAAACACTCAGATAGTAGAAATACTTCAAGCCATAAAAGCCTTACAAGTATAAGTTTCCTCTCTCACAAAACAAGACCCTATAGTGGACTCATCTACCAAAAATAATAAAAAAAAAATGACAAAGGGATTTTGGGTGTCCTAAAGACCACGAGGAAACCCTTTTAGGTGAAAATAGTGTCCTTCATTTAGAGTTTGATCCTAAAGACCCCGAGAGAAGTGAGGATGAATGTGATGATTCTAGTAAAGATGATGAAGCAAGTGAGATTGAACTTGAAGATAGAAATGAATTGAAAGGTGATACTGACATCGAAGACGAGATGAATTCTAATGATGATATGGATCCTACATGTGAAGTTGAATCCATATGTGAGAAAGAGTCCTATGAGATCATCCAAGATATTGATTTCATAGGTTGTAATTCGTATTTGGGTTTATCTAATACTATCACTAGGTCAACATCCTCGGTGAAGTCTTCTATGTAGCACATTGTTGCTTCCTCATTAACGAACATTGACACATCATCAAAATTTCAATCATCTATACCCATGCCATTCAACTACCAAGAGAAGATTTGGTTTGACGTTTCCTTGTGTATGGCAACTTTCTCCTTAACAACTTGCCAAGAGTTAAGTTCTTTCAAGTAGGGGAGAATTGACATAGGACTCATTTGATTATAATTATGAATAAAATTAGGGCTTTTTTATTTGATTTAGGGATTTTTCACTTTTACAATTTAGGTTTTGACTTCGTAAATTGGGAGTAATCCTAATTTAAGTTATTGTCCTAATAACTAGTTTACTATTATGTTTAGGAGTTATTTTTGGTATTTTCTAATTTAGTTGTGATTAGATTCTATTTCCTAATAAATTCTATTTAAAGTCAAGTTATGTTTGTTGGCACTATAAATATATGTCATGAATTATTTTATTTTTTAGGCTATCGAATATGGATTTTTGATCTTTTTAAAAAAAATTATTTTCTCCCTCAATTTGACCATATTCCCTCCCCAAATTTCTTTTGTTAGTTTCTTCTATCTCCTCTATCTACATCTCTCTCCATTTCTTTTAACTTGAGGAACCTTGTTCCACATCAAATTCAAATATGCTATTGTTTAGTTATTATGACTACGATGCCATGTTAAATTTATTCCTTTTCTAAAAACTTAAGCTTACAAATGTGGGTTAACACTAATACTTTAAGCATCTAATAATCTCAGTCAAGTACAAGGGCCTGTTGCATTTGCAACATAGACTAGATTGAACAGAGCCTCACATAAACTACTAGAGTATTGTTGTATAAGTCCCTCATATTTGCTGCTAAACTCTTCTATATATAACTTAAATAATGTTAGAACTACCCTTCTTGTATTATCTAAAAATAATTTAAATAATGTTAGAATTATCCTTCTTGAATAACTAAGGTTCAATAAATCCACCCCTGCCACCAATATCTTTCTTCCCCCAATTTTAATCTTACTTTTAACTGTAGATTCAAACCAATCTCCAATTTAAACTTCTATCTATTAAAAAAAAACATTCAAGATCAAATAACAACTTTTTTATATTTTAGATTTACAAGTAAAAGCAAAACCACATGTTATTTGCATTTTTTTGTTGTTTTTAGTGATAAGAAAACTTTTTTTTTTTGTTTCACTTTCAAACCTTTAAAAGAATTTTAGATCTTTTTTCCCTTCTGAACATATATATTGATCATTGGTGGAGACCCATAAATAGAGAGATCTCAAACTTCATAAGCTTGAATTCCATATAAAAACTAATGCTTAAAATAATAAATGTAGTTTGCTATTTTAAAGTAAGGAACCAGTTTCTTATTGGAAAAGAAAAGAAAAGAAAATGGTACTAGAGGAGGGAGACCATAAGATTCACAGTTGATTACAAATATTTGGAAAAGGTAATTTTGAAATTATTTATAATATCTTTCATTAAGGGGCTTAAAAATAGATTTTCCTGGGCTTTAATAGCAACACTTAAATTATTATTATAAGAGAATTATATTGGAGTCTTTATTATTTTCAATTTCAACATATGACAATTTAATAAAATATTTCAAAAATATAAAATAAAAAGCCAATCAAAGGTGCGGGCTGTGGCCAAGTTGTTTTTTAATGCTTTGACTTGAACTACTTTATAAAATATTGTCTTATTTCAACAAACCAAAATAAAAATATTCAAAGGTTGGAAATGGCATTGGTATAGCAACTACACCCATACAACACTGTTTATTTTGTATAAAAATCGTAAATTCATATATAAAAAAATGTAAATAAGTATATAAAAGTTATAAAGTTGTAAATAAGTATATAAAAGTTGTAGATATGACTTTTATTTATTCGTTTACGACTTTTATACAAAATAAATAGTTGCTATATGTATACAGTAGATGTATTGTAGTCAAACTCACAAAGATTGGAAAGATTCAAGATATGGTATGTCTTATCTAACCTTTCCGACAAGGATGATATAAATTTATAGGGCCATTGTCACTAACTACCCTCAAGGTTTGGGTTATTATCAGGTAGAAACAAGGTTTACCATTTTAATCAAAAACACCCTGAGCTTTCTTAAAATTAGTGGACCAATGTTCTCCGTTAACATTGACTCTAACAGATAGGGGTATTATAGATATTTAATAGTAAAAATTCAACAAAGTATCTCACTTTTAATAATAAAATTCATCATTAAAATTAATAAAAATATCTTACAACTCACTATTCTTCACAATTCAATTCTCAGTTCTTTCTCCCCTTCCTTCTCTCCTCTTCTCTCTTTCACAATCCGTTTCCACATATTTTCTTCTCTCACACACCCTTTCTAACTCTTTCATTTTGTCTATGTTTTTCTCTCTTTTGCTTCACCACGTCTTTTTTTTCTAAATCTTTAGTCTCCCTCTCTTGCTCTGATTTCCTGAGGTTTGGTGCATCGGTTTTGTCCATGAGTTCTAAGGCATTGTCTGGATCATAGATGATAGTAAGATAATGGTGGGTACATTGCAGTTGATGTATAGATTGTCAAGAAGAGAATTGCTTTGTTGAGGCTGTGCACTAACAATCAATGCAAATCTTGATGAAGATGGTAGTAGCCATGTTGGCGATTTTGTAGCATTTTAGTAGGTTTCAATTATTCTTAAATTTTTTATGATTATTTAAAAAAAATTGTTTTAGCATATTACTAATGGAAGTTTTGCTGATTTCTACAAACTTTTAATTTTTTGTTTTTAATTTTTTTAATTGTTAAAGCCGGTGGGTGCTAATTAATGGTTGTGCTACTGGATTATTACTTCAGATAACTAGTGTATTGTTTTTTTCCAATTTTTTTAATCAAAAGCATTATGTTAAGAAAAGTAGAAGTGGTGCTAATATGTTGTTTTACCGGTGTTGATTTTTTAAAATAATGATACTTTTACGAACTACTCATATAAACTCATCTATATAAACTGATGTACATTCCTGTATGATTACCACATCATCGATCTTAATTGATGTCATTTATTATTAGCATATATTTATTTGACTAATGTATTTATTTATCAAATCACATCATGCTATATCAATTTGATGAGTAAGTTTGTGATAGCAAGTTTGTATAAGTAGTTTGTAAGAGTAGTATTACTCTTATTTTTATTTTTAAATTTTTTTCAGCGATGATGGAGATTAGAAGGAAAATCATGTAATTGATGCAGCTACTAAATGATTGACAGGTAGATAAAATATTTTACTCCTGAGTTTTATCTTTTTTTTTTTCTAGTTGTATTTCAGTAATAGCAGGCAGGAAATCATTATTTTCTTCTTGAGTTTCATTATTTAATGGCATGAAACTTGAGTTTCACTATTGAATGATTATCAAATCCTAAAAAGTGTTTATTCGAAACCTTTTATGGATAGAAAGGGTAATTTCATACTTTGTTGGGTTGACTCCAACTTCAAGCAAGCTTGTAAGTTTGGGGGTATTACAGGTTTTTTTTTTCATATTTCTGTTAGCGTCCCAGTCAACAAAGATTGTTGATCCGTTATTTTAAGAAATCTCAAGGGTGTTTTCTTTATTAAAGTGATAAACTTTGTTTCCGTTTGACAATAGCTAAAACCTTCAGAGTGGTTAGTGAAACAGCCCTAAATTTATAATATCCCAAAGAATGATACTAAATTTATGATATCCGTATGAAATCTTAAAAATTGAAACTCTTCCGTTTCACAAATGTCCATTGATATGAAGCTGATCTATTTATTTATAAAATAAAAAAATTAAAAGTAAAACAAAAATTGTGAGAGAGCTTTCGGTATTGTAGAATTTCTAAATAAAAATTAAAATATGAAATAAAAACATCTGAAAAACCATAAACATGATATGAATCCCCAAATCAATCACTATTAGACATAAGTTTCATTACATATTTCAATCGTTCGCAATTTCTTTCTCTCTTTTACTCATTAAATGAAAACTTTCAATATAATTTTCTCTCCCATTAATCCTACAAAACTTTGAACCTTAAAATTTGAAGATGAATTATTGAATTTTCGTGTCTTTATATATCCATTAGTGGTTGATTTGGGATACTGCATCAAGACTATAGGGGTGATTGTCTCTTTGTCTAAAATTTGAATGGGTCTAAATTTGACTTAAATCTAAATAGTTATAAATATAAATTTTTTATTTTTTAAGATTTGATAATAACTCTTAAGTTGATGTTTTTAATAACTAAAAACATCTAAAAGCTATTAATTTGAAATATATACCCTTATTTAGTATTATATGTATTGTATATGTTTTATAAACATTTATAAATAATCAATACAACAAAATCAAAATTAAAATACTACAAAGCAAAAAAAGTTAAATTGTTAATAAATGCCATTGGTATGTGTTGCGATTGTTGAAGGGCTCAAAGTAGGAAAAGATTGTTCAAGGATTTAACAAAATAGGAATTAAATAAAATTTTCAAGTGTATTTTAGAACAGAAAAAATAGGTAATCCATTTAAATCTTTTTCTGTTAAGATATATAAAAGCTAGAAAATATAGTTTTTTTTTTCTATTAAGATGTTTTTATCTAAGAAAAAGTGTTCAATACAAAAAACAATCAACGTAAAAAAGTCTAAAGTCTAAGATTTAGTAAAATTTAATACTTTAGATAAAAAAATAATCAACCCCTAAGTTGATTCCCTTATAATATGGAAATACTTGGTTAGTGAAATAAGTGTACCATGACAATCTTGAGATGGAGCTTCTAACCACTCACGTTTTGCTATGTTAAATAGTAGTTAAAATTCTAGTTATTTTTCATGTTCTTTTAATATGCTTCCCCTTTTGTAACCCACTTTTCTAATTAATTAAAGCTTTTTTATAATAACCATTCATGATAATATGTCAATAATTAATTAGATAGACTCACTAAATCAGTCCTTTTTAGTAAACAAACAAATACAAGCATGCAACCTACTTGAAAGACTAGAAAAACAAAGACCAAGAGGTCTTTTTTCATCTAAAAAAATAGCACACACAACAAGCTACTAGAGATAACCGCACCGACAGCTGGTTGTGGACTATAGAAGAAATGCTCAAGTAACACCATATACATAAATATGGTAACCCTACATGTCCACCATAGTCCACTCTACTTCTTGACCGAATAACCTGAGTTTAGTCTCTCTCAACACGTCAATCCTATAACCACTATCTTCTAGTTGGGGAAGAATCAAGAAATGATTAGGTTTATGACCTTTATCTTTGGCAAAGTTAAGCCAATCACCTATAAAAACAGGTCTTGAATGGCCTCTTTTCCGAGTGGAGAAAGGAGAACTCCATTCTTGGGTGGTCTAGTAGTAACCACCACATTATGTCTCTCAAAGTTCTAAAAATGTGGCAGAGCTTAGGTAGGGACAGGTAGTCTCATAGAAGTATCAGTCACTGAAAGATCCTTAGAGTAAAGCTTCATCGATTCGTATAGGGCCATAGGCCATAAATGGACTATGTGCAGTTATGTACAAGCAAATTGATTCCATTTTATGGCTGATTTCCTTTTGTGACATACCTTATTATTAACAAAGACTAATTGATAAACCTTGAGTTTCTCAAACAAGATTCACTTACTAAACAAAGATTTTGGAAATTATATATGGACATGAGGGACAACGTCACCCACCCACAACAAAGAACCAATCAATGCAACCATGATGGTCCACCAAATAAGAAATGCAAAATAGTATGGTAGGGTGTGATTCATACCATGAATGCAAACAAAGGGTTATGAAACCGAAGGTTGTAAAAATGGGATGCAAATAGACGGTTGTGAAATGAAAACAAGACGGACACATTGCTCGGATTGGTGTAATAAGTTTTGCATATTATATATTAGATTAGGCTATTTGCAAGACAATTTTATATTTAATTAAATCATACTCATTTTTTAAACGAATTCATTGTTAAAATTTAAATAATTTTTTTTTTTTTACTCTATAAACCCAACACGACACTAACTATGACCTTTATTTAAAAGAATTTTGACAATCAATGTATTTCTAAATAAACATATCAAAATAATATACAACATCAACCCCTTTACAAACATCTAAATTCTTGTCCCTGCTCAAGTGGAGGCAACTATCTCTCACTAGCCACAACTCTTTGCTTTCCATAACAACATAGTCAAATTGACGCATTAAAAGAAAAAAAAAAGGTGTAATCCCCCTATCATATCCTGGTTAAGTCATCAGTTCTAAAAGACAAAAATGCTGAAAGCCTAGAAACTTAAGGAATCTTTATTTACTTCACTTACCAATTTTTAGTACTTATTAACACTTACCACTTATGAAACTTATTTTTTTTTATCACTTTATAATATGTTTGCTTGTAATTTTTCAATAAGTCTTAAGTAGATTAATTTACTTGAATTTGACATATTTATCCTCAATTGACACATCCAAAAATAGGATTTACTCTCAAGTTTAGAAGTGTCAAAGTTATAAACTTGACAAGATTAGGATCGATCCACAAGGAAGGAGATTTAGCGATATAAATCAAGGATGAGCAAATATGATATGAATAATTTGTATAAATAACAATATGATATTAATAAATAATAATAAAGATGGTAGGCAGTACAATTGACCATTCAAATGTAAAACAAAAAATAAAAGGTCGTAAAACCAACTATGGAAATAGGTTGTAGAACTTACTATATATAGCAAATGAAAGGACCAATTCATAAACAATAAGTGAGATTAATTGAACTACGTGAGTAAGAGTATTAAACTGACACATCCGAAAAAGGATTGTCTCCCAAGTATAGGAGTGTCGAAGTAATAAAACCCGGTGAGACCGGGGTCGATCCACGAGGAAGGAGATTTTAGCGTTACAAATTATAAGTTAAGCAAATATGATATGAATAATTGAAAGAAATGATAAGATAATCTCAACAAATATGTAAAGATGGTAGGTGGTATTACCGACCATTCAAATATAAAACAAAAGGCAAAAGGAGGTAAAACCATCCATGGAAATAGGTGGTATTACCAACCATAGTAAATTAAAGAACAATTTCATAAGGTGGTAGAACCTACCATAGTAAATAAAATAAAAAGTTCATAAACAATAGAATAATTAAAATACAAGAGGAATTAACACAATAACAATGAAGGCTAAGGTTAGGGGATCCGCCCTTGATATTTCAAATAAGGATAATTAACCCATTTTAGTTATATGAATTATATTTGTTTCATTACCAATATTTATACCACTTCTTGTAAATGGGTTCAAGCATCCAATGTGCCAATCACCATATGTCTACAACAAATCAAGGTTCCTAACTAGATTCGTGTCGGTAAGGAAGAACCATACATCATCTAGAAAGGATCCAAGCATTTGATGTGCCAAGGATTGTCGACAATGGATCAAGACCTCCACTTTACGAGTGGTGTCAAGATTGATTAAGAAATTAAATATAAATCATATTGAATAAACATTATAAGATTAAGATTATTAAGCACATATTAAGGGTTAGAGAATCCTTATTCTCATATCAAGGGTTTCACCCTTTCACCTTAGCAAAAGAGAAATTAGAAGAACATTATAATAGAAAGAAAATAAAATGTAAGAAAAAGGAAATTCATTAATAACATAAACACACAAAACACAATACAAGATCCTAGCCAAAGCCAAAATGTTCCAGCCAAGGCCAAGATGCCCTAATGGGTCACAAGGCACCTCTATTTATAGATACATCCAGGGGCAAACTTGTCAAATTACAAGGGCATAATTGTCAAATATTAGTTGTAAATATCTTTGACAATTGGGATCATTAGGCACCGACTTTGACCATCAATTTTGACATCGAAATGTTGTGAATTTTTATCACATGTCTTCATGAAAGTTGTAGATATTTCTCTCAGCTTTCTAGAACATATTGATTTGCACAATTTGGATACGTATTTTGAGAGATACGGTCCAAATACTGAGGCCTGGTCAGACTGGGCCGAGACTGTAGATGGGTTCACTTCAAGCCCAATTTTGGTCCACTAAGAGCCCGAATTTGATGATGCTTGTGAAATGCAATCTTGTAGACAATTGAATCAGCTTTCCAAAACATTAAGAATTGCACCATTCTGATCTATAAATAGAAAGTTATGCCCATTTTACCGAACCTGCAACAAAACCGAAATTAAGAGAAATTAATTCCAAAGATGCAAATGCTACAAATATGCTTAAGTTGAGGAATTTAATGACACTATTAATGCAATATGATGAACTAAACTCTTATTAAACATGCATATTTAAGTGTTCATCACACCCCCCAACTAGCTTATTGCTAGTCCCTAGCAATTAAAGCGTTATTATTTAGAAGTGATTTATAGAATTTTACATCCAAGGTGATCATTATTGCACTCTCTTTGATTTTATCCAAATAAACAAACTCTCAACTGATTTTTTTTTAAATGACTCATGTACCCTTCAGTCAAGATATCCACAAACCTTCTTTTGTGCTCAGTTGACACATGACTATGGGGCTTATTAGAAATAAGCCATATCGGTTCTAGTATTTGTTAAGGCTAACAACCTTAGGTAGGGGGTATTCATTCATTTTATACATTTTTTTTTTCTTTTTTTTTTTTTTTTGAAAGAATGCATCTTTAACCCATGTAGCGAGCCTTAGGCTAATGACTCCCAGACCAGTTGGCCTTAGGGCATTAGGTGTTAAGACACCCCTACGAGCTTAACGACTCGGGTTGCCGATGCTTTATTTTTGCTTAGAAACTTGTGGATAGTGCAATGTTCAATCCCATTAAGCTTTCTCCTTAATCCATGTAGCGAGCTTTGGGCCAATAGCTCCCAAACCAGTTGGTCTTAGGGTATTAGGTGTTGAGGCACCCCTCGGGCTTAATTGCTCGAATTAAGGAGGCTACAAGACCAAACTTATCCACCATTGCTTTCTCTCTCTTTTTTTTTCCTTCATTTTTCATTTTTTTCAATTTTTTTTTTAAACTTTCCCCTTCCTTTTGTTGTTATCCTAAACAAAACAAAAGAACTCAATTATTGCAATATTTCATTTCGCCACCCACAATCATACATCAAGGTATGTGTGTGTGTGAAGAAAGATTCATAGATACTTGCTTAATGAGCACATAAGCACACAATTTATTAAATGATAAGGTTGTGAGAGTTCATAGATTTGAATGATTCAAAGTGAAATGAATAAGATCTCCTTGTTATAAAATTCAAAAGTCAAGACTAAATAATATCAAATAAGTCTTCAAAAATGCAAGAATAAAATGACAACTTGGTTAGAATGGGTTTCAAGAGTTCAAACTGGTCCTCCCTACTCTGCCATTCCTGACCCAGAATGCGTCTCAAGAGGATTTGAACTCCTTACACCGCACTCTGAATCTAATTACTAACTCGCTTTTTTTTTTTTTTTGCAAGAAAAAATAAAATTTCAAGACACACTTATGTCTACTATCCTTCCCCCCCAACAAAATGAAACATTGTCCTCAATGTTTAAATGTAGAGAGATAAAGTATAGGAGACATTACCTGAGGCTTCTGTTATTCAAGAGTGATGACCTGAAGACTCATAAAATAACATGCTAAAAATAAAATAAAATAAAATAAAGGACAAGAAGAAAAAAATTACAAACGGAGATTCAAATCCAATTTGTACTTTTTGTTTTGCCCTCCTGCCCAATTAATTTGAGTACTAGCTGGGTCAGGTTCATACTCAACTTCTTGTAATTTGTCAAGTAGCTCACCAGCAGAAGTGGCAGAAATAAGGATCTTTCTCGCTGAATGAGGGATAAAATTCTGTTCCACAGCTGCATCAACAAAACTTATCAAAGGATCAAAGAAAATTTTGACATTCAACAAACCTATGGGTTTTTGATGGAGATTCAGTTGGGCCCAAGAGGCAATTTGAAAAATTTCTTCAAGAGTGCCAAAGCCACCTGGTAAAGCAATAAAGGCATCTGAATTGATGAGCATATGTGCCATGCGTTCATGCATAGAGGAGACCTGTAACTCCTTCCCAACCGTTTTTCCAACAATACTTTCTACAGCCAAAGCTTTAGGAATAACTCCTAACACTTGACTACCTCCTACATGTGCAGCTGTTGATACGCAACCCATTAACCCGAGGCTACCTCCCCCATAAACCACATGAATCTTTCTTTCAGCCAGTAGCCTACCAAGATAATTCGCTACTTCTACGAACTCTTCACTTTTACCTGGTCGAGATCCACAGAATACACATATCCTTTGGATTCGACGTTTTGAAGTTCCCTCCATGTCTATGTAACTCTCTAACTATGTGTGAAGAAGAGAACAAGACATGTTGTATTTATGGAGTGCAAAAAGGTATGCTAATGATGATATCTATCTAGGTAGCTCGATTGTTTGTTGAAAAAGTTGACAATAATACACAAAAATTCAAAAGATGATGAAATAAGACACCATAAGTCAACAAAAAAAATACAAATTCAAAAATGACAGCAATGAGGTATTAAAATTCAAAAATGATGGCACGCATGCATATGTACAGGTAGTTATGACTGTGGCTCACATCTTCCTCTGGTTTTACGTCCAGAAACGGCTTAAACACCTTCTATGAGTTGGGGATATGCTTCCCATCCAGTTTTCCTATAAACTGGCAAACAGGGTCGTTTTGAGTCAGATTCCCAAGACTATAGCGTTCCTGCTCATCTCGGAATTGTGTCCACAAATTAAAAATTTCACGCTGCACAAGTCCACAAGAATGCGTCTCAAGAGTCACTCGGATATCATCCAAGGACTCCTTACTCAGTCCATCCTTGATGAACTGTAGTTTATCCTCTCGATTGTTAGACAAATATCCCAAGGAGCGGCAACGCTGGTTACAAGTCCATCTTGCACATTCTGTACAAACTTGTAACCTTTTTGCTCTTCGCTTTTTGGCATAAGAGCTTTTTCCCAAACCTGGCATATGGGAAACAAGATTATCTGAAAACTCACAAGAGAATCGAACCTTGGCTTCAATTAACCATCTTAAATCAGCAGGAATACCCTTACGCATCAACAACCTTAGTCTTTCTGCACGAGCTTTATAAATTTTAAGCAAATCATTTTGAGGAAGAGAGGGAAAATGTTTGTGTAATTTTGAGAGAATGGTATCCATGTGAAGAAAATGAGAGAGAAGAAAAGAAAATGGATGCAAGTTGAGCAACAGTTTTTAGGGAACTGAAAAACCGACTTTAAAAGCCACGGAGTACCGTATCCGCCACTTGACCGGAAAATAAAAACACACAACTAAAATAAACGCACACAAAATAAAATAAAGACAAACTAGAAATGATAGCAAAAATCAAGAATAAAAATAAAAATGAAAATATGGCATAGATGGATAAAATTTGATCAATCATTATAAAGAAATGCAAAAAGAGGAATCTCTTCGAAAGTGATTTACCACGGTCAAAAATATGCCATTGAGGTGGTACCTTTCTTTTTCCTTTATTTGTGAGAATGAAAGAGATTACCACTATCTGAGTTTGTTTGTCCTTAAAGCATGCATTATTGAGTGTGCATGTTTCTTCCTGCCTTTTTTCAAAACATGGCTCCCAACTCTTGATCTCCTTCACCTGTATAAAATCAAGTAATGAGAATTCTTTAAAAGCAATGGGCATTAGTGGCATACTTGGTTCAAATGAATTGGTTAACTCGATTTCTGAAGGACTTGAAAAATTCTCATTTTGGATATAGTCTTCCACATTAGTTTTAGTCCTATTAGCTTCCTCATTGTCATCATGCTTGAAAAATTCATTAATGTCAAAATTTTGATTAAGTTCCTTCGCATGATGACATGAGGGCATAAATGAGGATTCGATCTCTTCCTTGTTAGGTGTAGGTTTATTAACCCCTTCCTTACCCTTTAAGATTGATTCATCATCTTTCTCATAAGGGTTAAGAATATGTGCTTTATAAACCTTACCATCATGAAGAGTACTTACCGAATCTTCGTCTAGATGTTGGCCATTTGGATTACTCACATGTGGATTGATGAGGTTTGGCTCGAGTTGAGATGGAAACACACCTTTCTCATGAGTACTAAATGCAAATGCAAGTTTTTCAAGAGCATCATTCAAGTTTGCCATAGTTTGAGCAACTTGACTATTAAAAGCCTCTTGCTTTGCAATGAATGAATTCCATGTTTCTTCAAGATCCTTATAAGATGCATGATCATGAGCTTTTTGAAAATTTTGACATGATTGAAAGGGAGGTTGGTAAGATTGTGCATGATTATCATTCCTCCAATCAAAATTCAAGTGATTTTTCCATCCAAACTTTTGTGAGTAAGGATTAGGATTTGACCTTTGGAAAGTGTTTAAAACATTGGTTTGGTCATGGAGACTTTTCCTAAAGGTAGGCACAATTGGGCAATCATCCGTAGGATGATCACTAGAATTACAAGTTTGACAGACAATTTCTTGCATAGACCACATTTCTAAGTCCTCGACTTTCCTAGCTAGGGATGTAAATTTAACATGTAGATCATGATTCTCCCTAAAGTTATATATGCCTCTACTAGACGTTCTTGGTACCTCATAGGTGCCAACATTGTTCCAATTTTGGGCATTTTTCGCTAGTAAGTCTAGGAAATCCATGGCTTCATCAGGGTCTTTATTTTCAAATTGTCCATTACACATTAATTCTACCATTTGCCTAGCTTGATGTGTAAGACCTTCATAGAAAATTAAAACTAGTCTCCATGTTTCCAAACTATGGTGAGGACAAGTATTAAGCAATGCTTTATACCTATCCCAACATTGGTAAAAGGTCTCTCCTTGTTTTTGAGTGAAATTGATGATTTGCCCTTTGAGAGAATTTGTTCTATAGGGAGGAAAGAATTTTTTCAAAAATTGTTGTTGCATTTCATCCCATGAACTAATGGATCCTGACCTAAGATTTTGTAGCCATGTTTTAGCTTTATCTTTTAAAGAAAAAGGAAAAAGCTTTAATCTAAAGATGTTTATGCTACAATTTAGGTCACAATAGATATTGCAAAAATCTTTAAATTCTCTCAAATGCAAAAAATGGGTTTTCAACATCTAGGCCATGAAAGTGGGGTAAGAATTGAATGAAATCCGATTCATGGTTGAAATATTTTGCATCATGAGGGAAGACTATGCATGATTGTGCATGAGTTCTTATGTAATCCATTAATGTCCTTGGTTGGGTATGAGCATGTTTTCCAAAGAAGATGAGTGGCTACAAACAATTCTACCAACTAATGCAAAGAGAAAGAAAAGATGAGCACATGCACGAAAAATAAAAATAGAAATGGGGAGAGAAAAGAGAATCACATACAAGAAAAATAAAAATAGAAATGAGAAAAGAGAATACTTACAATTTTGTACGCCAATTTTTACCTTCCCCGGCAACGGCGCCAAAAACTTGACACATCCGAAAAAGGATTGTCTCCCAAGTATAGGAGTGTCGAAGTAATAAAACCCGGTGAGACCGGGGTCGATCCACGAGGAAGAGATTTTAGCGTTACAAATTATAAGTTAAGCAAATATGATATGAATAATTGAAAGAAATGATAAGATAATCTCAACAAATATGTAAAGATGGTAGGTGGTATTACCAACCATTCAAATATAAAACAAAAAGGCAAAAGGAGGTAAAACCATCCATGGAAATAGGTGGTATAACCAACCATAGTAAATTAAAGAACAATTTCATAAGGTGGTAGAACCTACCATAGTAAATAAATAAAAAGTTCATAAACAATAGAATAATTAAAATACAAGAGGAATTAACACAATAACAATGAAGGCTAAGGTTAGGGGATCCGCCCTTGATATTTCAAATAAGGATAATTAACCCATTTTAGTTATATGAATTATATTTGTTTCATTACCAATATTTATACCACTTCTTGTAAATGGGTTCAAGCATCCAATGTGCCATCACCATATGTCTACAACAAATCAAGGTTCCTAACTAGATTTGTGTCGGTAAGGAAGAACCATACATCATCTAGAAAGGATCCAAGCATTTGATGTGCCAAGGATTGTCGACAATGGATCAAGACCTCCACTTTACGAGTGGTGTCAAGATTGATTAAGAAATTAAATATAAATCATATTGAATAAACATTATAAGATTAAGATTATTAAGCACATATTAAGGGTTAGAGAATCCTTATTCTCATATCAAGGGTTTCACCCTTTCACCTTAGCAAAAGAGAAATTAGAAGAACATTATAATAGAAAGAAAATAAAATGCAAGAAAAAGGAAATTCATTAATAACATAAACACACAAAACACAATACAAGATCCTAGCCAAAGCCAAAATGTTCCAGCCAAGGCCAAGATGCCCTAATGGGTCACAAGGCACCTCTATTTATAGATACATCCAGGGGCAAACTTGTCAAATTACAAGGGCATAATTGTCAAATATTAGTTGTAAATATCTTTGACAATTGGGATCATTAGGCACCGACTTTGACCATCAATTTTGACATCGAAATGTTGTGAATTTTTATCACATGTCTTCATGAAAGTTGTAGATATTTCTCTCAGCTTTCTAGAACATATTGATTTGCATAATTTTGATACGTATTTTGAGAGATACAGTCCAAATACTGAGGCCTGGTCAGACTGGGCCGAGACTGTAGATGGGTTCACTTCAAGCCCAATTTTGGTCCACTAAGAGCCCGAATTTGATGATCCTTGTGAAATGCAATCTTGTAGACAATTAAATCAGCTTTCCAAAACATTAAGAATTGTACCATTCTGATCTATAAATAGAGAGTTATGCCCATTTTACCGAACCTGTAACAAAACGAAATTAAGAGAAATTAATTCCAAAGATGCAAATGCTACAAATATGCTTAAGTTGAGGAATTTAATGACACTATTAATGCAGTATGATGAACTAAACTCTTATTAAACATGCATATTTAAGTGTTCATCATAAACTCAATGGCAAAGAGAGCTAAGGCAAGGGGATCCACCCTTGATACATCAAATAAAGATAAACTAACCGCTTTTATGACTCAATTGGATTCCACACATCAAGCAGGTTCCAATAGAAAATTATGTTAATTAAGCCCACCTTAATATATGAATTATATTCACCACATTTACCAATATTTATGCCACTCTTGTAAATAGGATTCAGGCATTTGATGTTCTAACCACTATATATCTACAACAAATCAAGGTTCCTACCTAGACGTGTGTCGGTAAGGAAGAACCATACGATGTCTGAAAGGATCCAAGCATTTGATGTGCCAAGGATTATCTATAATGGATCAAGACCTCTACTTTATGAGCGATGTCAAGATTGATTAAGAAAGTAAATATAAATCATATAAAATAAATATCAAAAGAATATAATCTTTAATTACATAGTATGATCTTAGAGAATCTTTATTCTCATATTAAAGGTTTCACTGTATCACCTAGTATGTAAGGAAAATTTGGACGACATATTGCGAGAGAGAATATAAAAAGCAAGAAGAAAAGAACCACTCAAAATATTAAAAGAATAAACACAAATAGAGAAGAAGAAAGAAGCACCACAATAAGAGATCTTAGCCAAAAGCTGAGATGCCTCTTTGGATCGCAACTTTATCTATTTATAGATACAATTGAGGGATAAAACTATCAAATTATGAAGAAGGCAATTGTCGACAATTTGGATAATTAGATGCACCAAATTTGACCATGAATTTTGGTGTTGAGACATTCATAATTTTGATCACATATTAGTAAAATTGTAGATATTTCTCTCAGCTTTCTAAAACACCTTGAATCATATGATTTGGATACGTATGTCAAGAGATACAGTCAAAGTCCTAAGCCATAGTCAAGCTAGGCTAAGATTGCAAACGAGATCACTTCAAGCCTATTTTTGTTCCTTTAAACGTCCAAATTTCATAATTCTTGTAAAATATATTTTATAGACAATTTGACCATCCTTCCATAGAATCCACGTTTGTATCATTCTAACCTATAAATAGAAAGTGATGTCCATTCTATCGAACCTACATCAAAAACTGAAATAAGATAAAACTAATTCAAAAAATGCAAAAATTACAAATATACTTAGGTTAAGAAATTTATTAACACCATTAGTGTAATATTATGAATGAAGCTTTTATTAACACTACAAGAATTTTTTTTTTATATTTGTCACTTTTCATTTTTTTTACTTGGCGATTTTATAAAAAAAGTGAGATATACAATAGTAATCTTAAAGTCAAACCAAATTTTTTTCATTTTTTGTCACTTTTTGTCTTTTTCTAATTGCATATTTATCATATTTTAAAACGGTGTGACACATATGAAATTAGATTTCTTCCTCTTGGTTTATTTTTCATTTCCATCTCTTTTCCCTCTATCTTTTCACATTTCTCTAGCCATCTTAGCTCACTCCTTCCCTTATCATGCATCACCACTTCAGTCACTTACCTCACTCACCTCAATGATTTTGATTTCACTCTCCATCTCACATTTTCTTCTCAAATTGGTCTGCTTTTGTCTTGTTTAATTTCGGTCTCTTGCTTTTGGTCATCTCTTCCACACATCAATCACTACAGGAAAAATCACCTTTAGCGACGGAAAATTTTGTCGTAAAAATCCCAAAAATTGTCACAAAACTTTTGCCAACGAAATAAATTTCATCACACCATCGAAGCAGAAGGTGCGTCGCAGAAAAACCAAGCGAGGAAATGATTGTTGTTGCTGAAAACTTTTTTGCGACGACATTTAGTCGTAAAAACATGTTTTTAGCTACAACGTATTTCCTTGCTAAAATGTTGTTACCTGATTTTGAATATCATTTTGTGACAATATTTCGTAGCATAAGAGATTTTCAGCTACAATGGTTTTCCTCACTTGATTATGATTGCATGATAGCTAACATTTAGTGACAAAATTTCGCCCCAAAAGATGTTTTCAGCTAGAAATATTTTCCTCGTCAAATGACTTGTACTAACATTTTGTCACATAAGGGTTTTTAGCTACAATGAATTTCCTCACTAAATTATAGTAGTAGGACTTCAACTAGAATTTTGCGATGAAATTTCGTCACAGAAGGTTTTTCAACTACAAATATTTTCGTCGCTAAATCATGGTTTAAAACATTTTGCGACGATTTATTTGTCACTATAGACATGAATTCACAACTATAGTGAGAAACTTTCATTGCAGAAGGATGTTCTCGGTACAATGTTTTTCTCCTTAAAATGGAATTGATATTTTTATCAACATTTTCCCACAATTTTGCTCTCTTTGGGAACTGTAATGTATATCTATTGAGACAAAATGTCGTTGCAGAAGGACGTTTTAGCTACAAAGTTTGCCTCACTAAATGGCGCTTGAGTTTTTGTGTGTAGCATATAGTGACAATTTGTTTGTCGCTGAAAGATTTAGATTGTATGATTTTCCTATGAAATTTTGTCGCAAAACTTTTTTTTTTATGCTTTTAGCTTTTATATTACCTTTACCTATAATATAATTTTCATAAGACCTACTTAACTAGTGTCAAGCACATTAAACCATAGCACCACGATGATTCAAAATGTACTACAAAAGAAGTTAGTCAAAAAGCTTATATGTACATGTATAAGCAACTAGTACATAAAGCTTAGAAACCATTCACAAAGTGATAATATAGACAAAACTGTATATGCTAACTAGTATGAAGATGGTGATTGATATGAAGATAAACCATCATGTTGTCACCCAAATGATAATATATGCAGCAATATGCACACAAAAATATATATACTAACTAGGGTGAAGATGAAGACTAGATATAAACCTACTAGTTGTAAGAAGAAGAAGGTGCCACAAAAGATTTTACGTTATTTCCCTCTAAAGCCTAGATTGCAACGATTGTTTATGTCACACCATACAGCAAGTGATAGGAGATGGCACCAAGAGAAGTGAGTGGGCATCTCTCACATGAAGCATTTTCCTTCCAAAACAAAGCACAATCATACTTGCATGCATGAATAGCTTCATACCCTAACCCTATGTCTTTCAACATTTTTTGAGCATCATATATTGACTTTGGTAGGTTATGATTTTCAGGTAATGTTTTATTTAACAAGTCAAGTAACATATTCAATGAATTGTTGCTCCACTTATTAATAACTTTTATATGAATCAACTGCACTACAAATTTCAATTTTGACATCTTAGCCCCTTTAAATAGAGTCTTTCTTGATTCATTTAATAAACTAAACTCCTCCACAACATCTCCTTCATCCAATGAAGGAATGGCATCATCCGTTGGAAGATCATTAGCCATTATGGATGGACCATATATGTCATGCATCAATTCACACATCTCATTATCATCGTCCTGACTACTCACATCATTATCAACTTCCTCCTTTGTATTTATGAAATTTAAGCTACTATAAGAACCATAGTCAGCGTCCTCCCCATGATAGATCCATTGTTGATAACTAGGGGACATACCAGGTTTGTATAAATGACTCTCAACAATATCCAATTGTTTCCAAAATATGTTTTGACATTTACAACATGGACAACGAACTTGGCCATTTTTCTTATTTGAACAGTTTGTTGCTATTATCATAAAGGACTTGACCTTGAATATATTCATGCGAAAGCCTATCCGAAAGTTGAATCCAAGATTTATCCATAACTTACGTCCTGGCAATACATAATTAATTAGTAACGAAGATTATTGCATATGAAAAAGATATGCATAGTGAATCCTACCCCCTTTCTCCACACTATCGATAAGGCCTATCCCATTCAAGAATAATGTACTTTTTTTCACAACTTCTAGTATATAAACTAAACAGTCAAAATGGGAAATTAAATCAAATTATTTGCAAATAATACAAAGAGAAGGGACAAGTTATAATTTATGGAGTACATACTAAACCATAAGGTAGAATTTATGCAAGAAACAAAAAATCAGAAGACTTACCAATGCAAAGCCTAAGGCAATTTAAAATCCCCAAGCTTCAACCTAATCAGCTACTTGCATCGCAAGTTGACAACCTCTGCTAAATGTGCCAAAAGGTGTAAACATAGACTACCAAAGAGAAAAAATATGTATTAGATTATGAACTTGTTGTAGATACCACACAAGTCATTTCCCGTGATGCAAAATAACATAAATAAGATGAAATGGCAAAATATTAGATAAACTTCGCAAAATAACATAAATAAGAGAGCGATTACAAGCTATACTGCCAAAACTTTACAGTTCAACCACGCTTCAATATCATATAATAATTATAACCAAATCCTGTTTAATTCAAGTAATCCAAAATTGTACAGTTCATCTAGGCCCGAATATCTTATAATAGCTAAAAACATAATGTTTCTAACTCAAATGATCAGATAGCAGCGATAGAAAACAGCTTGTAAGTTGACAAAATCTGGTTTTCTACCCTATCATCTCTAGGGTTAATATCACTAATAGGTGCATATATTCCATTTTAAGTAACAATTATAAGGCAGAATAATATTAGGTAGTTATATCTACAGTGATATAGCACTAAAATTCATCACAAAAGATAGCTTTTGGAGATTGTTAACATTTTTTTGCAAACAAACATGAATTATTAGATGTGACCAGGTTTTGATCAGGCTAAATCCTCCATATACAAAAATTAATGTGTTTGTATTCCTGTGCTCAATTTTATGCAACTTAACCTGCTTTCAGCTTATATGTATGCTGATGATCCTATGTTCATGATCCTTTGATTTCAGTTTGGTGAAGCAAGCATCGAAAACATCAAGCATAACAACTTATAGTTTATTAATTTCTTTATGCATATCTATGTACTAATTAACTAGATATTGTAACATTGTACTCATTAATTAATTTTTTAATAGAAGTGTCAGCCAAATGTGCTATTGATTAATGATATAATTATAAACTAAAACAATAACCTATACTCAAACTCAACAAATGAGTTTCCTCAAATGTTGAAACCTGGAGTTTGTTTATTTAAGTTTGAATACAGAGGAATAACACGTCTGAAAACACACATAAGAAAAGGACCAAATTATATATATTACTCCAGAGATGCGACCCAATCTCAAAATCCAACTTACGACTCCCTCAATATAAATTTTAAGGAAGTGATCATTCCAAGTAATTTAAATAGGTTAACAATATTCTAACAAAATTGAAATTAATATACTTGTCATCATCAAAAACCAATTAAAAAAATTCAAATTCATGCATACTATTAAACACTTTAGAGCAGAATAATAAATCAAGAAATAAAGGAATGGCAACATTAGATAAATCATAATTGAAAGAAATAGTTTATAGAGAATGAAGGATTATATCGCATCTTCAGTTTGGAAAAGGCATTACTATCATAAATTACTAATATATAATGAAGGGTTGTATAGCTGGAGATATCTGAACTAATATATCAGAAAATCTTTCGTCCTCTTTTAACCATTCAACATAGTTAATAGAATCTTTTTATAACCCACTATATTGCAGATAAAAGAAGCAAATCAGAAAAAATATTAAGGCAGATGACTAATTTATTAATTTATTTAACTAATGTTACAAGAATTTCAATCCTTGCAATTATTCCTAAACAGAGCACAAAGCCACCTGCCACCTTGTCCACGGTTTCACCAAAAAAACAAAATTTCAAAATATAATTAATACACAAAGGCCACCAAGTTTTATTAAAAAGTTGTAGAACTTGAAAAAAGCTCGCACAATAACAAGGAATTATAATACAAATTAATCAAACAGAAATTAACAAAACCAAAATTATAATTTAAGAAAAATTATTTATAATAGTAATTAAAGTTGTATAACTTGAAAGTTGAAAGTGGATGAGATTACAGTTCAGGTTGAAATAAAGGGTAGATAGGTGCACCTAAACAATGCTAGCATAAACACGAAAAAAAATTTGCCAGGCTGTCCTGACGAAGTCTGTTGTGGTAAGTGCAAAATAATTATTCTTTTCTGACCCCAACCAGCACTAGGTCTTCCATTTTTTTAATGTTAATACATGTTGAATGGAGTTAAAGTTATGATTGTCATAAAGGATCATGAAAAGTGAAGAATTCCGTTAAAAAGGAAACAAAGGAAAAGCCAGACCAAACACAAGAAAATTAAATTATTGGGGCCTGCAAGTTCAAAGCATTTGACTCAATAGAAGAGCTAACAACAACCAAAGTGCATATTAAAGCATTCTTTGCTTAATTAACTGGAAAAGCTGTTCTTTAATTAGAAACTGGGGTTTTTTAAACAACTAAAATCGATTAAAAAATCAGGGTTCCCTTGTAAAGATTATCATAAATAAAAAATTAGCAATAAGAAATGCAGATTAGTTTCAGCACCGCTTTTTTACTGCAAAACCAACTGAGCTTCCTCCTATTAGATAAAGAGCAATGAACAATGAAGACTGAGAAACAATTGTTTTCATATTCTTTCCTTTCGCACAACAGAACAAAATCAGCAAACCTAACCAGATGTGATCTACATAAACTTCAAACGATCAGTTACAAAAAAGCTAAGCAATAAAATTCATTTATGGAAAAAAACAACCTTATTAAACAACTCATTAAACTCTCTGAGCATCATCAATCAAATGCCACTAAGTCACACAACACAACATAATGGGGTCTACATGAAATTCCCATATTCTCAGGCAACAACATGAAATCAAAAACAGAACAAACTGATCAATCAAATAAGAACAAACTTAGCTAATGAAGACAAAGAGATAATAAATTACTGACAAAACTCCATTGAATTCCATATTCAACTCCAACGTTCCAACAAATTCATCAGAGTAGCCATTTCTCGAAAAGAAATGAAATACTAATTAATCAAACAGAAATTAACAAAACCAAAATTATAATTTAAGAAAATTTATTTATAATAGTAATCAAAGCTGTATAACTTGAAAGTTGAAAGTGGATGAGATTACAGTTCAGGTTGAAATAAAGGATAGATAGGCACGCCTAAACAATGCTTGCATAAACATGAAAAAAAATAATTATTCTTTTTCGACCCTAACCAGCACTAGGTCTTCCTTCTTTGTTATGTTAATATATGTTGAATGGAGTTAAAGTTATGATTCTCACAAAGGATCATGAAAAGTGAAGAATTCTATTAAAAAGGAAAAAAAAAGGAAAAGCCAGACAAAACACAAGAAAATTAAATTTTTGGGGCCTGCAAGTTCGAAGCATTTGACTCAGTAGAAGAGCTAACAACAGCCAAAGTGCATATTAAAGCATTCTTTGCTTAATTAACTGGAAAAGGTGTTCTTCAATTAGAAACTGGGGTTTTTTAAATAACTAAAATCAATTAAAATATCAGGGTTCCCTTGTAAAGATTATCATAAATAAAAAATTAGCAATCAGAAATGTAGATTAGTTCCAGCATGGCCTTTTTACTGCAAAACCAACTAAGCTTCCTCTTGTTGGATAAAGAGCAATGAACAATGGAGATTGAGAAAACAATTGTTTTTTATTCTTTCCTTTCGTACAATAGAACAGAATTAGCAAACCTAACCAGATGTGATCTACATAAACTTCAAACGATCAATTACAAAAAAGCTAAGCAATAAAATTCATTTATGGAAAAAAATAACCTTATTAAACAACTCATTAAACTCTCTAAGCATCATCAATCAAATGCCACTGAGCCACACAACACAACATAATGGGGTCTACATGAAATTCCCATATTCTCGGGCAACAACATGAAATAAAAAAACAGAACCAACTGATCAATCAAATAAGAACAAACTTAGCTAGTGAAGACAAAGGGGTAATAAATTACTGATAAAACTCTGTTGAATTCCATATTCAACTCCAACGTTCCAACAAATTCATCAGAGTGGCCATTTCTTAAAAAGAAATGAAATACTAGACAAATTCTCACATTTATTCTATCAACATCTAAGAGCCCACAACTTGCAACTCCAACTTTGATATTCAAAAACAACAAAAAGATTCTATTTTGCCCTTCCCTCATGAACAATACAAAAGGTTGTCGATACGATAATCCACTTTAATATTACCATTTCTCACTCAGACGCAAACACAATCAAGTAACCAAGAAACATTAAAGAATAAACCGACCTCCAAGATTCTAGCTTCTTGCTCGAGGCGTTTAAGTTCAGCTTGTAGTCTATGCTTGCCTCTGTTATCACCAGCCACCAAAGATACAGTTCTTTGAACCCCAGAATCTGACCTTAATTTACCTTACAGTGGAACGGAGAGGAGATACAATCACGGAACGTCGAAGGTATGGCGAGCCTGGCGACGGACAATACGGGAGAGAGATGAGGTGAGACAAGCAAACAAGTGTGTAGGGCCTGGCAGTGCGAGAGAGAGAGAGGAGGTGAGACAGGCAGACTGCCGTTGAGTGTGCAGGCCAAAGGGTAAAGAGAGAGAATGGCGGTGGTCAGCGCGGGAGAGAGAGGAGGCAAAACAAGCAGATAAGCGTGGAGGGCTTGGCACCACAACAGAAACAGAGAGGAGTCGAGACAAGCAAATAGCCGTGGAGCGTGGAGGGTATGGCGAGAGCCTGTCAGCAGGCAGCGGATGAGAGGAAGGCGAAAGAGGCGATATGCTATTAATTTCTTAATTTTAGGTTTAGCCTTTAACTTCAGGACCAATCAAATTAGGCATGAAAAACAAAACGCTTGGCTTATGAAAATTTGTCCTGTTTCAAAAATTTTGGGGGGTTTAGGCGCTTTTATTGCCGCTTGTCCAAAATTTTGGGTTCTGTCTATATTTTTAGTAAAATAAATTTATACATTAGCCAGTAGTTAATCTTTATTTGGTTAAAATTATTTAATTATTTGTATGTTATAATTTAGTTTATCTTAGTAAAATTAAATTAAATTAAATTAAACAAAATAATCTTATAAATATTTGTACATTTTAAAAGAGTTGAATAATAAACTCATTATCATCACAAAAGTAGAAAATCATAAATTAGTCTTTATTTAGTTAAAGAATGTCGAGTGATTGGTTTAATAATTCTATTACAATATATTTTGACACCTATTTTTATGGTACACATGCTTGTAAACTGCAAAACTTATAAAAAATTTAACAAATATTATATCTTATTTGACAATATATATATATATATATATATATATATATATATTATGTTAGTTTATGTAATTATCTTAGTTTAGGTCATTCTAATTGATTAATAAAATTTATAAGCGAATTTGTTTAATCGATTGGTGATTCATTTCAAAATAAAATACTTCCATACCTAATTTTAGTTCATTACTATTCAATTCTTAAAAAAAATAATCAAATTGAATCACTAAATAAGATTATTTTAACTTAATAATAAATAATGAAATTAGAGTATATATGTACGATATTATCTTAGCTATTAAGTTTTATAATAAAAATAATAATAATAAACTTTCCATAACCCAATTTCACTTCATACAATTATATGTAATGTGATTGACTTGTAATTAGTTTAATGTAACATAATCTTAGATAAAAAAAAGATTTGGTTTATTAACAACCCTATAATTACTAAGCATTATACATTGTTGATTAATTAATAGACACAACCTACTAAGCACATTACCATTAATAGATGTAATTAATCTAATGTTCTAATTTTGTACTAACTTGTTCCATAACTATCATAGGCATTTGATTTAATTAATAACTAGCTTGAGAGCAAGGAAAAAATAATTAATAAACTTTACAATCTTTCCATTTTATATTAACTATTTTAGGTAAGTGATTTAATTAGTAATTAACCTAAATGTAAGAAAAGTACATATTAACTATTTTTGACTATTGATTTAATTAATAATATTGAGACTTACAGTATTACTTATTTAAAACACATTAAATTAGATTATATGGTATAAATAATCAACTAATACCATGCCTAGTCTCAATTAGTTACATATAATTGATTCACTTTTATTTATTCTTAACTTTCAAGTTACAAGCTAGACTTATAATCTTGTATTTCCATATTGCATATTGTCCCTATTTTCCCTTATTTTGATGTTATATTTTGCGACAAAATTTCATTGCTGACAGCAATGTAAGAAACTTTCTGCAATGAAATTATTGTCGCTAAAAGGTTTTCTCATATTGCTTTTTCCCGTTTTTAGGTATTAGATTATGCAACGCAATTTCATCAATAAAAGCTTTCCTTGGTTTTCTTATTTTGTTTTGAGATTATACTACGAAATTTTGTCACCGAAAGAAATATAGGAGACTTTCTGTGAGGAATTTCTCGTTGCTAAAAGGTTTGCCATATTTCTATTTTCCTTTATTTTGTAATCAGATTCTGTCACGAAATTTCATTGTTGAAAGCGATATAGGAAACTCTCTATGGGGACTTATTTGTTGCTAAAAGGTTTCTTATATTGCATCTTCCCCTCATTTTCTTATGAGATTCTGTGACGAAATTTTGTTGTCGAAAGAAATATAAGAAATTTTGTGCGAGGAATTTATCCTCACTAAAAAGTTTTCCATAGTGCATATTGTCCCTATTTTCCCTTATTTCGATATTACATTTTGAGACAAAATTTCGTTGCTGATAGCAATGTAAGAAACTTTCTTCAACGAATTTATTGTCGCTGAAAGTTTTCCCATATTACTTTTCAACTTTTTTAGGTATTAGATTATGCAATGCAATTTCATCGATAAAAGGTTTCCTTGGTTTTCTTATTTTATTTTGAGATTATGCCACAAAATTTTGTTGCTGAAAGAAACATAGGAAGCTTTCTGTGAGGAATTTCTCGTCGCTAAAAGGTTTGCCATATTTCTACTGTCCTTTATTTTGTAATCGGATTCTGTGACAAAATTTCGTTGCTGAAAGCGATATAGGAAACTTTTTGTGGGGACTTATTTGTCGTTGAAAGGTTTCTTATATTGCATCTTCCCATCATTTTCTTATGAGATTCTGCGACGAAATTTTGTCATTGAAAGAAATATATGAAACTTTCTGTGAGGAGTTTGTTGTCGCTAAAAGGTTTCCCATATTGTTTTCTCTTATTTTTCCTTATTTTTTTTATGAGATTTTGCAAGGAAATTTCATCACTAAAAGCAGTTTTATGTGATGAATTTATCGTCGCTAAAAGCTTTCCTTCATTTCGTCTACCTATATAGCTACAATTTAGTTATTCATCGCAATAAATTGTATATTGTGACACATTATCGTCGCTAAAGAGAATTCAGAAAAAATTCTTTTCCTTTTTTTTTACGATGAGATACAGCGACAAAATACAAATTTCATTGCAAAAAGTGGCCTTTAGCAACAAATTTTATTTCGTCGCAAAAAATTTTGTAGCTAAAAATAGTTTTTCCTGTGCTGAATGCCTTGTCTTGATTTCGATCATCGCTCAAATTGGTTGCTAAACTTGCATGGAAGGTACAATTTCGTGATTTGAGGAAGATTTGTAACCATAAAGGTAAGATTTGGTGATATGGGGAGAGTTTTGAAATAGTGATGGTGCAGGTTTTGTTGGATCTACCTGTTTTATCCTCTTTTCCTTTTATTTGTTGACGTTCATTGATTTCTCTTCGTTAGGGTTTTGATGGTGTGCATGTGCTTAATTTAAATATAAAGAAAAAAGCCCACACTGATTTTTTTTTAGAGTGTTTGATTGTTATGTGTTTAAAATATTAATCAGTTCATTATTTTTATTACTCGTATTTTTATGGATTTTGTTGTTAAAACTTCGCTTTGAGCAGCGAAGGTGTCCACCTATCAAGGTCTGGCATTTGGGCTCCATGACACGGTTGACTAACAGTCATCAACAAGAAGTTGAGCTCTCAGGTACCCTCAACTCAAAATAGATATTTGACTGACATACTCGGCATATGAATTTTGTTTATGATCATAAATGATCACCTATGGTTCATAATTTATTAGTAGATTTCATCCTTGAGTAATTTTCTTATAAGGATTAATCACTAGAGCCTTATAATTCATAACAACAATGGTGTTGGTTAGAAGCTTATGTAATAATTCATAACAACAATGGTGTTGGTGAGAAGATTGTAGAGATATTACTCGAAACTAATTCCAAGGAGCTTGTTATTGTGTGTCATGGTTTTCAATCTTCAAATGGTTGTTCTTTAATAAATACAATAATCTTCTCACTTATCTTGTTTATATGTAATTATTTATACTTTCTTTTGAGTTTCCTTTTTCTAGAAACGCATTCTAATGATCAACATTGCTGCTGCTTTAGAAAGAGCAGGAACTAGTGCTTTATGCTTTGACTTTGTCGGGAATGGGTAAATATTGATTGTGAATTGTGAATAAAATAATTTTTCCAGGTACTGTTTTAGCTAATATATGTTCTGTCATTCAAATAGTATCATTTTCTTCTAGGGACCAAAAGAGAATTCGTCTTAAGTATTGAATAATTTATCATTGTTACTGTTAATTATTTATTATTTTTTTATTATTATTTAATTACTAGATTAATGGCTTGCAAGGTTTGCTTTTAAGATTGTTCAACTAACTAGTTAGCTATCTCTTGCTACTTTAAGTGACTACGAACGCCACCAGTTCCAATCTCTAATTAAGTCTAGATAATCTGTTTCTTCAGCACCCTAGTCCTATGTTGAGATAATGCAGTGAACTTATAAAGTCTTATTTTAAATATAGAATCAGTTTGAGAATGCAGTAAAGGTTTTGCTATTATCAAGTATTATCAGTAGAGTTGTTGAAACTTAATAAATGATACAAGCAAAAGTCGAGATCAAGGCATAGTAATGATATGTAAATAGTAGAAAATAGGTCATATAGCTCATCACTAGGGTACATGATGAGATATGGGTAGGTAATAGAAATCATGTGTAAGAACCTACAGTTTAATAGTTTGGTAAGAACTTAGTTCTGGAGAGAACAATTATAATTTAAGTTTCTTGCAAGTTGATTTGGTTTTGTAATTGATTATTTGCATGACAACTTGGTTTGGAAGAAATAAACTATGGAAATTTTCTATATTTGTTGAGTTTAATAATTGATATAATAAGTTGATATCTGTGGCCATAGTGTGTAGTTCCTCAAGTTATGTACGTGTAAATGCGACTGTTATAAAGTTGTTCCAGGACTTGGAGAACTTATTTTCTTGAGACAATCAAAATTTCTAAGATCTTATGTCAAGTTGTCCAAGTTCTGGCCTTCTTGAAGGGCAGAGTGCTACATTATGGCCATGCTTTTTGACTGCTGTATGATAAACCCATAGAACCCAAATGAATTATTATCACAAAAAAGTAATTTGTGAAATATCCAGACTTTATCTGTTGAAATGTTTGGGCTTGCACAGTTGCAGGCACCTTTGAGTCTACCCATTAACTTACTTTGAAGCTGTAAGGCCATGTTGTCCTCCTGAACTGCAAGGCTATATTGTCATTTGCATTCAAAGTAAAGCCAAAAATATGACTTTTTCTTCTAGATGAAAATGTTAAAGGACCATTTGTCGAGTCAGAAAGGAAGATAAAGCAGAATATCTAATTGTATTTAGTTAAGCTGCTGTAAGACTTATTTCAAAGAACATAGTGCTCTGTTTTATGGATGAATTTTTTATTCTCCAATCCATCTCTCCCGTTTGGTAGCTAATTTTGTCTTCCATTTTTTTTTCCACACATTGCTTGTTCCTCCGTGGTTAATAAATCCTATGATTAACATCAATAGTTATTCACGAGCGACATTTTGTATTTTGTTGTGCCATGCAGAATAGACTTGATACCGAGGTAGAAAAGTCAAAGAAGCAGTTGAAGGAAAGGAAGAAGAGAGCTAAGAAGATTCGTGGTGTAAACAAGGTAAAAGCCAATTTCCCTTGCTATTTTATTGGCTTCTAGATGATGCCATGCTTTATTAATTGGGCTTATCTATCAAAAGGCTTTTGTGATGGCTTTTTACCTCATCATTTTCTATGTAGACTAAGGCCTCAGATGCTGCCATGGGTGGAAAGAAGAAATGTGTTTCTGGGATGATTTGCTAGTCTTGAAGCCAATTTTTTCTACTGGAGTTTCTTTAGTAGTCGCGAAACTTTAAGTAAGGCTGATCTCTACACTTTCCTGAGATTGCTTCCTTTGATTAGATTGGTCCAAAAGTTGTCTCCAATCGTACCTCCTTATAGTTTATCATTTGATATAATAACATTGATGATCCTGTTGGAGCCATTACATTGCTTAACCTACTGTCAAGTATGGAACAAAGAAATTTTTCCAATTAACATTAGCTATCTAAAAAATCTGGGCTAGAATATATAATCTCCATATCCCATCTACATATAATCTCATTGTTATTCCCCTTTGATAGTATCTAGCTTTGCAAATTGTCATTTTTCAAACCTTTGGATACCTTAGTCACTATCTGAAACCCTAGTGCCCTTTTCATGGTTTTTACTTGGTAGAAATTTAATAGAAAATTAAATGGTGCATGCCTGCTTTTCATATTACTGAATGCATCTTTTATTAGTCAAAGTTATTAATCATTCTACATTAGCCAATACTACTTCAAGCTTTGTGTAACTTACAATGTCTTCTTTATACTTAACTATCAAAATGCTGAAGTATTTACTTTCTTATTCCTAAATTTGACCTATAATAACTACAGTTTTATTCTGCACATGAGCCTACTGAGTCAAATGAAAAGTTTTAGATCTATGGGATATGCAAAACCAAAGAGGTAATGGTTTTTCTGGTTTAGATGATTTGAGTATCTATAAAATGTAATTATGCATTCTACTTTTAAGCACAAGAAATGAAGAAACTATTTTTTCAGTGCATGAATGGCATGACCAATTATTGGGTGCTTAATCTATGATAGGAACTAAACATCCACGATGGACTAGTTGACCACAATTAGAGTTTTAAATACTTGGCGGCTAAAAACTGCTAAGTATATATATATTTTTTTAAATTTTAAACTATTTAAATTTTAACTACAGTCAGGTGCATATTTGGCAGGTTAACCAGCCGCTAAATTGACCATATTTGGCGGTGCCATTGCTGGTGCTTTCAAGACCGCCAAATATATACTTACATGGCGGCAAAAAGCTGCAAAATATGAGTATTTTTCTTGTAGTGAAGAATTCAATATAAATTTCTCTAATTGATCAATTGAAGTATCCCTCCACTATTAGGTAAGTGATCCATAAAGTTTTCAAATGAGCAATGGGCACTTTACAATTGCATGCATGTTGCCAAAATTTAACATTTGCTTATGTTATCTTAATCTATACATGCTAATGATGCTACCCACGAAATGCAGTCCGCCTCCATCACCATGACTGCAGTCATCTTTTTAATAACCCACCAATATACGATCCCAAAAAAATAAGTTAGCAACTGTACACCATATATATCAACAAAATCAATCAACATAACTCTTTCAATCTGTAAGGCTGCAACATTAGAAACACACTTGTTAGAAAGAATTAACAAATATGAAAACTTTATGTATCACTTAATTATTTCTTGTATTCAACCTTATCTTCAAGCTTTTTCTTGGGCATGCTTCAATAATATAACTTGGGTAACATGTTTTGCCCACTCATATCTGATATCATTAATCTCTTCATCATTATATTTTTCTTTCTTATTGAACTGCAACATAATCAACCATAATTACTTCTCTAACAATATCCAAACTTGATAAAACAAGTAAAATTAACACCAACTCACCTTTTCGCACAAGATCCTAGGGTCTAACATGATTTCTTTCATATATCTTATAATGTAATACCCACATTCAAAGTTGTTGACCTTTCTTGGGCCCTATATATCCGTAAATAAATTGTTATTGACATAATGATTGTGGTTACACATTGTTGAAATGTCATATGAATATCAAAATCATTAAAATTATACTTTCATTGAAATCCAGTAAATTTTCTTCTTTTTATTTCCAACAAATTCTTAGCAAGACGTGAACCCCCTACAAGCACATATAATTAACATTAATACTCATAAACTTCCAAAAATTGAATTGTTTTATGTTAAGAATGACATGAAAATACCAGGTTATAACTTCTTTAACATCTTCACCAATAGCTCTCCTCATTGAATTAAGATAATATATTTTGAAGGCTATCATGTCAAACACCATCACAGTCCAATTGTAGCTACCACCAACTTGTAATAAGTGAATAGTAATAGAAAATACTGGAAATAATTAATCAAATTCTATAAATTAAATTAACACATGTTAATAATGAATATATACCCTGGGTTGTAAGGAAGAAAAGGAAACTTCATATCTTTGAAACTTTTTAGCTTATCTGCAATTGATTTAGGCATGTTAGCACACAAATTAGCATCTTGAAGCTTGTTTGGTAGGACTGTTGATGGGTTGATAAAGACATATATCAACTGAGTGAATTCAAGACATTGTGGGATGAGTAGTAAACCATAGCAAAACAAAAAACTAAAAGCCACAGATCGTGACACAACGAGACAGAGTTTGGCTAAAAAATGAGATGGTACTTGAGTAAGAGCATGTGAAAATATGTGAGAAAACATTCATTGATGGGGTTTTCTAATATGAAATAGTAACTCACTGTTCATCATAAAACAGGAAAGCTCTAGGTTTTTAGCAATTTACCCAACAAGTGAACTCAAAAAACAAATCAGAAAATTAAAATTAATCTAATAGTATTCACATGAGGAAAATTAGGATTATAAACTTTAAATATAACAAGAAGCATAATCACTTAACCCAATCTTGATGTTCAAAATGTCGTAAATAGACCAGGATTATGAAGTTAAATAGCTATAAATAATGCAAATATGCAACAAAATTAGAATGAGAACATGAATATATATGCAGTTCCTTTCATTCTAAACAACTTGTGTTAACACCTTTGTCTATCATCCTTGTTTCTTTCGTTTAAACAGTGCAAATGGACATTAGTTTATGATATATCAGAAAGTCAGGCCTTATGGAAGCTGCATATTTACATAATTCTCCACAATAGATCTGGATGAATGTAATTTATATGTTCATACACTAGAGCACGAAAAAAGAAAGAAAAAGAAAATTGAAAGCAATATTACAATTCAAATCTAAGTGACCATACTTTGTACTCGGTTAAGCATGTTGGGAAAGTTTTAACTATTTTAGGTTCTGAAAAGTAAACAATAAATGACAATGACATATTACTTAAGCATATAGGTAATGACAATGAAATATTATCTTTCTCTTACACACATAGATATAATATAAACCCATTTCTTAAAAAAAGAAAAAAAAGTAAACCAGCAGAAATTCATTACAGCTTGTACCAGGGAATTGTAAATTCTCTTCTAATTGACTCTAATTAATTATAGAATGCTATATAACTATTTATAATATCAAAAATGAAGAAATAACTTATATTTACATATACAAAAAGAGGACTTCGATGCTTGAATGTAGTATAACCTATATGTATGCATGTAGTACATCGCAAAGGGAAACCTAGTAAGAGGAAAATAAAAGGAAACCATGGTAAACAATAGAAATAATGTAAGGAAAGCTATAGTTTCCGAATCAGATTTGAGATTGGTATCCTAATTCTTTTTAATCAAGTTGAACTTCCATATCTTACTTGATTAATTATGCTACATGTTGTCAAAAATAATTTCTAGTAATGTAGCCTACTACACTGCGATAAACCTCTCTTCAAGAAACAGCAAGTTTGAGATGTGTGAAGGCATAATGGCAAAATCTTCCTCTGAATACATTTATTAAATGTATTCTAACTTCAAATCATTGCATAAATTGAAGTATTACTTTTTTACACAGATCTTACTTTCTCATGATGCGGCAAAAGAGTCAATTTTCTATAGATTAGCAAAACCAAAGATCTAATCCTTTTTAGATCCTCGGTTTTGAGAAACCACAAAGGCCATCAACCCCTACCTATTCACCTATTTTTGATATGACTGCTGTGATTTTTAACTCTAAAAGTATGTAGTCATAAAAACAGAGCTTGGGAATCAAAAAATAATCAACAAAAAGTAACAACTTAGAAAATTGAAAAGCTAATTGATAGGACCAATCTTATGAGCATAGATGTGTTTGCAAGATTGCAGAAAAATCAATCAACCAAAAAATTAAAAAAAAAATCTATCAAAATCCTTTGTAAGGTAAAAAGCATAAAGAGAACAAAACAACCGGTTCAATTAAGGTATCAAAAGTTTTGCAGATAGCATCCATGTGAAAAAGGATTACTATAGTAAATATGGGGTGGCTGCGGCTGCTAAACAGATTAAAATTATTTGAACCAATACGACGATGTTCTGGTGGAAGACACATTTTAAAAAAAATGTATATATTAGAAAGAAAACTCCATATAGTGAACATGATAAATTGGGAGAGGAAAGGAAAAACAAAGCATAAGTAAACCCAGTATATAGCTTCTCTAGCGGCATTAAAAGAAAGTGCATGGCCAGGAGACAGGGCCACTTCAACCTCGACATAAGTCCCCTGAAAAGTAAAATCAACAAATGTATAACCAAAAATCATAAAATTTTTCATATTTGGGTGACTAGATTTATCATCAGATGGATGAAGTATGTGATGATTACATAAAGGAATTTTTTTTTGTTTTCAAGCCAACCATAAGAAACACCTATAAAAGATTGTAATTTCAATTTTAGTAAGTGAAATACCTGAGCATCTTCTCTCACATGCAAATTTTGATCTGTGGGATCAAGCAAGTCATCTATTACCTGATATAAGAAACAGAAATTCGTACAACATATCATAAGATATACTCAACAAAAAATAATTGGTTTTGAAAGAGGTTATATAAAGAAGGAAATTAACAAATTCTACATCCAGAAACATGAAACAGAACATGTACAGAAGATAGGAAAATTAGCTATGTAGGTTATAAAATCAACAAAATGGAAGGAATTTCTTAAAATGACTTCAAAAAACACAATGAATCTACATTAATATTTAAATAAAAGCTAATCCATATGACATTTCTTAAATTGTAAGCGAGACCTGCGAAGAGCAACTTACCTCATTGTAGATTTCGAGACAGTCTGAAGTCAAAACAATGTTAGTGTTCCAAACTTCATTCATGAAAGTAAAAAAAAAAAAAAGGTAAAAGGGAATCTACAACAAGACTAGGCAAGAAAACCAGTTTATTGATTAAAAAAAAAAAAGTTTAACTCCTAACCCTCCAAAACCAAAAAGCTCAATTTTTTCTTACTCTTAGCTCTAGCCTCAAAGGAAGAAATAATAAAATAAAGAACAACAAAAATTTGGCAAAAAACTGCCAAATCAAGAAAACACAACCTAGCTTTTGACAACAAAGTAGAAAAACAAACAAATAAAAATGGAGAGGAAGAGAGATCAAATCAAGAGAAGAGCAGAGATATATACAGAGAGAGAGGCGAGAGAGACACAGAGAGAGTAACGTGGTAAAAGAGAAACCATGGAAATGATTTGGCAATGACAATAAAGAATGCAGAGAAAGAAGATAGAGATCCAGGCAGATGTAAGAAGGAAAAACTGTATAAGAAAGAAAGAAAGAAGTTTGTAAAAGATAAAAATAAAAAAATCAAATCAACTAAAATGAACGACAAAATCACTTACGAATTAGCTATGGTGACTGAGCAGAGAGAGAGCACAAAGCAACTAGCCAACGACCAGTGAGATGAGGGAGCGACTGAGCGGTGAGAGGTCAATGACTAAGTGTCGAACAAAACAGAGTGGTTTGTTCTAAGTGTGAGGCGCGACGGAGAGATAAAAGATAACAAAGAAATTAGGGCTGTGAAGAGAGGGTTCTTGAGAGTATTTCGAGTGACAGAGTGATGAGAGAGAGAGCGGGCTAGGGCAAAAAAAGAGAGATTTTGTGAAAATGAAGAGGGAAATTACATATTTATATGAAATGACAATTTCGTAAATAGCTAAAAATAGCATGGTGTCAAATATTTTTTAACACAGGTTGACTTTCTAAACATTATGCAATATGTGACTGAAGCACTAAAAAACCCTCAAATAAAAAAAATTTGATGCGTCAAGTATTTAAAATTTTCTTGTAGTAATTTTTTTTTGGTATAATTCAATACCTTCTTATAACCATTTAACTACAAACTCACATAGATAAAATGTTCAACGAACAATACAGGAAATGATAGATAGCTGACAATGATATAAAGGTTTAATGGAAAATCAACTTCCACAAGGTTAATGCCTAGAACTAGCTAGCGACAAACTGAAGAAGATGCATGCAAGAGAAACCAAACCTAATAGTCTCTAAGGAGCACGTGAAATAACGATTATCAAGGCTCACAAAATTGATTATCACATAAATAAAATTACAGGTTTATAATATACCTACTATCTTCTTTTTTTTTTCTTTAACATACAATCATTAAGGAACAAAGTTTTCAAGAAGCCACGTCAAAAAAATGCTAGCAATTTAGAACGTTCTTTTATTTTTTATTTTTACATACAACTGAGGCTACTTGTGTTTTCAAAAGCAATAAAAGTAATTCCTAAAACTAAGATATGATAACCTAAACAAAGTAATGTCCTTCTCAATTGCTCCAAAGGAATATAACACTAAAGCAACAATCTAATATAACATTAAGCTTCAAAATCCAATCCTCATACAATCCATTCTATACAACAATTGAAAAAATAAAGAGTCAAAAGTTAGCAATTTTAAGAATTGGCTCAACATCCCCATCTACACAACTCATCCATCTACACAACTCATTTGCACTCCAAATCTGCACAAAATTCAAACTTTCCTCAAAAGTGTACAAAATAGAAGACCATAACCATACTTTTTCAAAGCCAAAAAATGTTTGCACATAGAGAAGAACATCAAGGGAAGCAAAACCACAACATTCCATTTGCTCTTCCATTTCTCAGATGAAGTTGTCATAGAATTAATTGAAGCAGCATAAAGGGCAAGCCATAAAGTTGGAACTTTAGTGGATTCTTGAGAAACAATACGCTTCGCCATCTTGCTATTTGCATGATTAGCGAATTGAAATTTGAAACAACAAAATCTAGTTCTTTTGACTAAGGAAACAGAGCTATTGTTGTATTATACTAGTGCTTAGCACACGCAAGCTATTGTTGCATAGAAAAAAGTGATGGACTTAATGAACAATATTTTTTCCCAAAAAAAAATTTAAAGTAAAAAACATAGAAAATCAATCAAATACTGAAGAAATCATTACCATATGAGGCTTCAAGTTTCCTATAAAAGCTAACTGAAAAAGGGCACCTGTAGTAGGATCAGCATTTCATGATTAATAATAAATCCATCAAAACTCCTCAATCAGATTCACATATGAATAGTAAACTAAAATTTCTAATCACGAAAAAATAGTTACAATAATAAAAGAATAAATTAATCTTTACACAAAGAAGGAGAAAGGAATAAGATGATGCGGATGCTCGTTCCAAAAGATACGAATGTGAGGAGACCTAAGATGATTTTCATGGTGGAAGCCATGGCGATGTGAAAAGAGAAAGGGATAGATCATTGGAAATCTAGGAAGAAATAGAAAGAAGGTTGGTAGATCTAAAAGGAGCATGTAAATTAAGGGGGGAAAAAAGGAAAAAGAACGAAAGAACGATGAACAAGTAAACAGAAACCAAACAATTAATAACCACATGAAAAAATGGAAGTAGAATACTACCAAGCACGTCTCTATGGAGCAATCTAGAGTTGATTTGTTAAAAAATCATCCCTTGACCTTCTCCATTTTGCTTAATATGAAGATTGACTTTTTGAGATTGAAAGCAAGGTGGGCTGCAAGGGCAACTGAAAGAGGGAAAGTGAAAGTGGAAAAAAGAGATTGATAAAGAGAAGAGACTAGCTGGGATGAGGTGAGATAAACGGAAAAGAGTAAGGCAATGGTGGGTTAGGGATTCAACAAGAGAACAAGGCATGCAAAGAGGGATTTCAAACTTAGGTTGCAAAAGAATTCAGAATGGCTCTCAAGACTAACGAAAGGGGGAAATTTTGCTTATATATATATGAATGGCAAAGGTGTAATTTAGGGCAAATGTTAAGTGACAAGTATGAAGCATAGGCGGGTTGGACTTTTAAGAGTAAATATATATTTCACTACTTTTTTAAAAACCGGCAAATATGTAACACTACAAGAAAAACAGTTTTTTGCGACAAAATTTTTTGCGACGAAATAAAATTCGTCGCAAAAAGCGGCCTTTGCGACAAAATCATTATTTCATCACAAAAGTTAGCATTTAAATAAAAAAGATATTTTGCGAGGAATTTTTCGTCGCAAAATAAATCCTTTAGCGACGAAAATTCATTTCCTCGCTAAAAACTCGAGTGACTAATTAGGAAAGTATTTTTTACGACGAAATAAAGCCTATTGCGACAAACTTTTCGTCGCAAAACGTATTACACAAAGACGAGATTTTGTGATAAAAATTTTATAGCAACATGACATTTTTTTCGACAAAATTATGTTTCTCGCGAAAAAAAGACCTTTTGCGACAAAAAATTCCTCACTGAAGGCCATTCTAATTTACCATGCATATATGACAATACTTGATATTTTGCGACGAAAAAATAATTCCTCGCAAAGGATGACCTTTTGCGAGGAAATTTTTCTAGCAAAAAATCTATTTTTTTTCGATAGAAAATTCCTCGCGAAAAGCCCTTTTAATTTACCATGCACACGTGGCAATACTGGACATTTTGCAACAAAAACGTGATTCCTCGCAAAATGTGGCCTTTCACGAGAAATTTTTTGTCGCAAAAAGGTTTATTTTTTGCGACAAAAAATTCTTCGCGAAAAACCATTTCGATTTACCATTCACACGTGGCAATACTGGACATTTTGCGACAAAAACGTGATTCCTCGCAAAATGTGGCTTTTTGCGAGGAAAATTTTCTCGCAAAATATGACTTGTTGCGAGGAAAAGTTTCTCGCAAAAAGTCGCATTTTGCGACAAAAAATTCCTCGCGAAAAGCCATTATAATTTGCCATGCACACTTGACAAAATTGGATATTTTGCGACAAAAATTTGATTCGTCGCTAAATGTAACCTTTTGCGACAATAAATTCATCCCAAAAAAGTCAACCTTTTGCGAGAAAAAATTTCTCGCAAAAAGCCCGTCGAACTTATTATGGTTTTGTGATAATACTGGACATTTTGCGACGAAAATATATATTCCTCGCAAAATATGACCTTTTACGAGAAAAAGTTCCTCGCAAAAAGTTGTTTTTTTAAATTAAAACTTAATAACTTTCCTCTTTTGTTTCCTTCTTTTTGTTCGTGGTTCGTCTAATATATAAGTCTTTGTTTAAAAAATGACAAAAAAAAGAATAAATTGACAGTTTTTAAATACAGTAGGGTCATTTGGATATTCATACAAATTTTTATTAAAAAAAAGGCCCTTTGTAATTCCATTCATGCTTTTAAATATGAAAAACTATTAAGATTAGTATTTGTAAAAGAGATAAATAATTAAAATAAACTCTCTCTATATATGTGTGTGTGCGTGTGTGTGTGTGTGCGCGTGTGTGTGTGCGCGCGCGTGTGTGTGTGTGTGACATGAATCGTTAATAATCCAATAATCAAGCATAAAATTTATTATTAATTATTTATATATAATCTAATTTATGTATGATTTATATATGTCTAACTGCTAAATTACAATTATGATAAACTTATTACCACGACTAATTTTTAATTGATGAAAACGAGATTGGAAAAAAAATCTAACTTCTAAAAATCTAATTTATTTTTCAACGTTTAATTATATGTCAAATAAACATAAATAAATAAATAATTAATAATCATGTAATGTTGCTTATAATTATGTTTTTTATTTTTTTGTTATAAAGTGTATTAATTTAGATAATATATTTCTCTTAGACTTTTAATTTTCATCGTATAGCTTTGAGTAAATTGTTGAGATATTTTAAACAATTGTTAGAGTTTATTTTAAGAGAGATAAATAATTAAAATGAACTCTGTAAAAAAAATAAATATATTTATTACATATTGATTACTATATGAATAATTAATCATTCACTGGTAAATGGCAAAAACTAATTTTCAATTCGTAATACATATGATATTTGTAACATATGTATATGTATATATGTCTAATAATTAAATTACTTATATGAAAAAAATATTTTTTATAATTGTAAAAAATATTATTAATAATTGTTATTTTTATAAAAAATAGCTAATTAATTTAAAGGCATTTTATACTTGAAAATAAATGCAATTTTGTTATATTTTTATATAATTATAATATGAATAAGTAATCATTTACTAATCAAATTAGAAAAGCTTATTTTTAATTTCTTATAATAACAAATATGACGTATATAGATATCTAATTATTAAATTACAACTATTACAAACTTATGATTTGCATTTGTCAAGATATTTTAAATATTAATTGTTAGCATTTGTAAAATGAATAAATAATAAAAAAAATATTCACTAAAAGTAAATGTATTTGTTACATAATGATTATAATATGAATATTTGATCATTTATTTATTAAAGTAGTAAAAACTTATTTTTAATAACTCGCACATGACAATTATGTCATATGTATAGATATTTAAGCATTATACATTTATTAATGATAGTTGAATTGTGTGTATTTTGTTAACACTTTAATACATATGATAATTATGACATATGTTTATATGTTAATAATTAAATTATCTCCATAACAATTTAATTTTTTAAATTTGTAAAACATATTTTTAGTGTTTTTAAAAGAAATAGATAATTAAAATGAATTATAGCTAAAATGAATAGAATCTTTTTGTTACATATATGATTATAATATCAATAATTAATTATTTATTGATCACTAAAGAAATTTTTTTTTGAAATTCCTCATTTAACAACTATGACATATGTATAAATGTCTAACTATTGCTTACATTTGTTAAATAATTCTTGAATTGTTGTACCTATTTTATTAACATTTTAATACTCAATAAAAAATAATTAAATACCATATAATGTTTTATATTTCTATTGTATATGGTTGTTATATTATTTATTAATTTGTCATCAAATTATTTAATACCAATCCAATATTATATAAATTTAATTATGGATGAAAATTTAATTAATAAATAAACTTATAATTATCCAAGTCTAAGTATGGTTTATTTAAATATTTTTAATTTTAGATTTAGATTTTAATTTTAATATTTTTTTAAGACTTATAGTGACAAAATTTTTGTCGCAAAAGATTAGAATTTTGTCGCTAAAGATTAGCATTTTAGACTTTTAGCGACCACTTTAAAATTTCTTGCAAAATGGGGTATTTTGCAAGGAAAATTTAAATCCAAATTCGTTGCGAAAAATAAATTTTAGGCGGACTTTTTTCCGCCTATTAAATTTCAAATTTTTACACCTTTAGCGACAAAAACTTTGTCGCTAAAGACCAAAATTTTGTCGCAAAAAGAAAATTTTAGGCGGACTTTTACCCGCTCCTATTTATTTCATATTTTTTAAATTCTTTTACGACAAATGTTTCGTCGCGAAATGTCAAAATTTCATCGCAAAAAATCAATGCCTTTATTATATATACACCACCTAATTCTTTGTTTTACTTCATTTTCTTTCATCTATTCTACTTTCCTCTTCATTTTCATTTTTATCTACTTCTCTTCTTTGCCTAACACTATTATTAAGGTAAATATTTTTACTCATTTTTTCTTTTATGTTGTAATATATTTACTTACAAGATTCATATAATTTTTATTTTTTAATTGTCAATTAATATTATACTTTTTTGTTTAATAGGTATTTTGGAAGAGGGAATGCAATTAAAAATATTAAGTTCTTTATTTCTTTAACATTTTTTTTTTTTTGTATACACTTATCTCTCATATCCTTTATTATTACTAATTAATATTTTACTTCTTTTTTGTTTTTAATAGGTATAATTGAAGGTGGGGTACATCTGAAGACTTGAAGATTGATATAAAATCAAGCAACAAAAAATTTAATGGAGGATGAAGTTTTGTATTTGTTGTGTTATCTTGTTTTTTATTTTTTTTATTTTTCCATGTATAACCAAAGTTCCAATGTTGTATTAAATTTTTGTAATTTGTTATTATTTAATAAATTTATTCTTACAAAGAATTATGTTGCATAATGACATAATTTTGCTGTTTTATTTTCGAATTTATAACAAATTAAAATAAATTTTATGAATTCTTAAAAAATCAATTATGTTAAAAAAATAGGTCTTTTGCGACGAATTTTTTGTCGCTAAAGATCAGATTTAGTGACAAAAAAATAGTCGCAAAAGATATTTACAATGAAAATAATTTGTTTTAAATACGATTTTGGTATAAAATTTTTTGCGACAAAATTCAAATTTGTCGCAAAATATGCTCTTTTGCGAGGAATTTTATATTGTCGCAAAAAGTTAACATGACATAATCCTATTTGCGACAAAATATTTGTCGCAAAATAGGACTTTTTGCGACAAAAATTTCCTTGCAAAAAGTCTTTTTGCGAGGAATTCAAGATTCGTCGCAAAAAAACCTATTGCGACTCACATTTTGCGACTGGAACTCAACGAATTTATTTTCGTCGCAAAAACCTATAGCGACGAAATTTCGACTTTTTGCGACTAAATATTTCGTCGCAAAAAGTCATTTTTCCTGTAGTGTAAAAAAGAAATGGTCAAATATTCCAAAATTTCTTGTAGTGTTTTGATTTTGTTTTACATAGTAAAAATATTTGTAAACCAAAATTTGTTAGTATAATTGGGAAATAAGTTATTGTTTTTAAATAATTTGATATATAAATAAGCTAAATGATTATAAAATAATTTTAAAATATATGGAGAACCATAATATAAAACATAATATAAAATTGAAAATAAGTAATAATGTTCCAAAATTGAAATATTAGGCTATTATAAACTGATCATAAATGAATTTTTATAAGAGCATTTAAGAGAATTAAAGGAGCAGTAAATGATTTAGACATTTGCAATTAGATAAAAACTAAAATTTTTAGCTTTTTTCATTCAGATGAACATGCCTTAAATTAAGTCTTAAGTAAAAAAAAAATCACTATGAAAAAAATCTAAAGTCTGATAATAAGTTAAATTTAGACTTCATATCAAAAAGCAATTAGTCTCTTAAAGTTCTAGTTTACTCCCATTTACGACAAAGTAATAACATTTAATTAAATAGACTCATCATATTACTAAAATGATTGGTGAGCAGTGGCAGACGTAGGGTTAAATTTTTAGGAGGGTCGAGCTTATGACCAATAAAATATCATATAGTAAAATAATCAAAATAATATAATTAATATCAATAGCATATATTAAAAATATGATAATTGCATTAAAATTGTATCAACTTAGTCACGTATTACACAAGTATATGACCTTGTATCATATTTCCCATAATTGATTCTAAACCTAATTTTTTTGCAATTCCTCTTTAACATATACAACTAAAATGTCAACGAGAAATTTATCTTTCATTTTGCTGTGAAACCTATATGCATAATTGAAAATACAATTACAGTACAAACTAAAATAGTGAGAATTTTTGTTACTTTCCTATTTATTTAATGTATAGGATAATAATTATTCCTCTAATAAACGCTTATTTATAAAAAAATTATTTAATTAGAAAGTATTATTTTCCTATTTAAAGAATATTTAATTATTAAACATAATAAAAAAAATTTGTGGATTCATCAATTCAAAATTAACAATTGTATCCTTGCATGAATTTAACTCAATCATAGATTTGGAGAGGCCAAAATAGTAAAACTCAATTTATACTATTCATACAATATGCACTTTAAAAGAATTTAATAATAGTTATTAAATCTAGTGGGGCCTGAGCCCCCTTAGGTCTATTGAGCGGTCCCCCACCATTGGTGAGTGTCTCCTATAATTTTGTTTTTTTTTTTGTGATGTCATAGACTTCCTCATAAAGTATACATATATGCCCGTAAAGAGAAATATTTAGATAGGACAATCTCACCACCTCATCTTGTTTATGTGGTGAGACAAATCAATAATCAAAAACCATATAAGAATATCTCATCATTGATGAAAAGGGATTATTAATTTACCCCCTGAGGTTAGGCTTAATTCCAATTTCGTCCTCGTATTTTTTAAAATGTATGATTTGCTCTTTAAGGTTTCATTTCTCTGTTAAAGTTAACTCTTGTTAGTCTTTTGACAATGAACAGTAGTTAACAGACAATATAAAGACTATAATGCCCTAATTACTATAAAACTAACAATAAAATAATAATAAAACCTTAAAAAGGTGATTCTTGATAAGAATGAAATTATGTTTGACAGGACTACCCTTAATTAATTGAAAAAATGACCATCCCCTAGTGTAAAAGCTGAATGGAATATAACCGTTGGTAGCACTTCCAACGGTCAAATAGCAACCACATACACATATAAAAGCATATGTACATCCATATTCACCTAAGAAAATCTGCAAAGAAAGTCTACTCCATTATGCTCTATGTATTCATCATTCACCTACCCAAAATTTCATTTTTTCTCTCCACTGAAAATGCCACATATCCATCACATCCAACATTGATTTATCACGTTTACTCTATCCAGCAAGCCTACTACTACATCCTCAAGCTAAACCGCATTTTCAACACAACCATCAAACTCTCAACCAAGCATTCAAGCAGGCTATCTCATCAGGCATCAAACATACACAGAATTATAGTTACCGATATACATGCATCTTGTCTTCATCATCCTCAAGTGCAAGCAATGAAATAAATGGGAATCTTATCAGGTTCAAAAACAGAAAATAAAAACGTGGGAGAAAAGCCGTGGTAAGGATCTCTGAGTCAAATGATAATCCAAGCAAATTGTTTTTCACATGTCCCACAAGACAATGCTCGTACTACTCATGGTGGCATCCTGATGATGAAGAATTCAACCCTTCTATTGACCTAAACCTGTTACTATCTATGAAAGTAATTGAAAGGCAATTACAAAAAGTACATGATGGGTTGTAGGGCATGGAAGAGGTTGCTGAGAAGGTGGAAAGGCTTAAAATAAAGCAAACTGATGGCATGAAAGAAATGGTTTGTAGGGTTCTGGCATCGGAAGCTGAACAGAGGGCTTTAAGGAAACTAGTCATATTTGTACTTCTTGTTATAGTGGCTTTTAAGCTAAATGTGCTGTAGATGGCTTTATAAAGTTATTTTACTTGCAATTCATGCATGAAAACTAAGTAAAAATGAAATGGCTTCAACCAGTTATTTTAACATGCAATTCCTACATGTGGTTTGAAGTGTATAAATGAAATGAAATGAAGTGAAACAACATTGTATACAAAAAATGTGAAATTATCATATTAAGTAAAAAACCTCATCAGTCTTTTCTCTAAACCTATTGCTCTTGAGCTCTCTGGTTAGTAAAGCAGCTGCTCCATTTTCTTACACTTGATGCACTGCCCATGAATTCATCATAAGTGGAGTAGTAATCTGATATGGAGTCTTCTTCATTACTTTCATCAAATCTTACTGCATTGCTTCCTTCAAGATTTTCTTGTGGCCTGTGTACGCTGTTTGAGGTTGATGAGTCAGATTCCTCATCAATACCATGCGCACTAGACATCACCTCATTTTCCTGCATTAGGGAACATGCTCCTCAATGGGTGTGTCCTTATCAACACTAGCAGGTTGTTGAGGTGTTTTGCTAATTTCATGTTGACTTGCATGTGAGTGACTTACACTAGGTGGCAGAAGCTCAATACTCAGTTGAATCGAATCAAATCCCATATCTTCATGCTTGTTAAAAATCCTTATCATGTCCACATTGTTATTGATGGAGGGCTTGTCTGCTGACCAGGGCACCAGTGCTTTAATTATGCATCTCTCATTTGCTTCAAGAGGCAACCCACATGCCTTTAACTTGGCCTCTTGTAGAAATTTATCCCTTGTCCAGAAGAAGGGATCAACTCCTTTTAACTCATGGTCTTCACCAAACATATAAAACTTCACTGTCATTCCACTGCATGAGTATTAACAAATTTATTGGCCATATTCAAAATTTCAACATATGCAACATTACATCATAAATCATTATAATATGCTAACCATGATTTAAAAATAGGGATTACTTTTTTTAAAATTACAACTACAAAATGTGAGGCATTAAATTTCAAACATTCATTTGAGTGGAAGGAAGTTTATAATTCGAGTACAAATTGATGGCATGCATAACATTCACATTCCACTCCAAAAAATTGAACTTTATCATCCAAGTACAAATCATGCGGGTTTAACATTCTAATACAACTTTATCATATATCAATCATGATTTCAAAACAAGGAATTTTATCATTCTGGTAGAAAACATGCATTAACATATCAAAGAAACATTAGGGTCCATCACATGCATTATTATATTCAGCGTAAATGATAATTAATACATCAAAACATGTATTAATCCAATTAACTTTATCTTTTTATTCCGACAAAAGTAATTGAGCAATTCACCATGAATTATCATCAATGCGTCAAGACTATTCCAGAATAGAATTCATTATTTTTTCATTCGGACATCATTCCAAAACCCTAAACCTTCATCCGTTAACCACCCACCCATTCCAAAGTTCATTTTTTTCATTACTTTGATTAACTTGTTCATCAAATACAGGGCCGCAAAATGTTTTTCTCTCACAAAGCACATTTTCTTCCCATTCTGAAGTTATTTAGTTAACCCCATGTCCAAAAGAAATGACTTTTCTATAAAGAATAAACATTACAGACAAAAGAAAACGCAGCTATGTGCACATGCATCATCATGAACAACCAAAACTTGTCTATATGCTTTGTACACGTTCAAAACCATAAACAAAATCTTAAAAAACAAAGCCGAACAATAAACCAACCTCATGGCCTCCTTGTTCGCATGCTCAAAAATAATCCTCACTGACTCAGACGGCGCCATTATTCAGAATATGTCATGTAACGCTTGTGTTGCAGAGGAAGCTTGGAGGTCAATGAATGGTCTTAGGTGGGTTTCACGAGAATATGGTTTTGGGTTGCAGTGAGTGTAACTTACTTTAGTTACTTGTTGTCTATATATGTAAGGTTAAACCAAAGTTATTTTAACCCTAGTTACGTCGGGTCCTCTTGGATCTGTAGCCACTTCTCTCCTTTCTGAAACTCACGTTCCCAATGAATGAAGAAACAGATTTCTTTTCAATTTTAAATTCTTTGTAACATTAAATCACTTATTTGCCCTTTCACGATTAAATGTTAATGGAGAAATGAAACCTTAGGGGGCAAATTATATATTTCTGAAAATACGAGGATGAAAAGAATTAGGCCTAACCTCATGGGCAAATATAATAATCCCTTGATAAAAGTCCATCTTATCATAAATTTAAATTTTTTTTCAAAAATTTAAATTTTTCTCAAATTATCCCGCCCAATTATTTAAAAATTCACTTGCTTCTATTTGATTTTGAAATTCATAGTAATTCTTCTCTAATACTCAAAAATTAATCTTTATCTCCAAACCCAAAGCCAAAACAAACGCCACCTCCCCAAAAATGAGACCTTGCCAAACAAACGCCACCAACATCAAGAAGTTCACAAACTCTGCTTCTAATTCCACCATCGATCCCATCACTTTCGCCAACCTTGGCCTCGCTAAATTGGCGGTTGAAACGTGCAAGGAGCTGACATTCTGGATCTGGATATGAAACATGCAAGGAGTTGGCGTTCTGGATTTGGATGGAATGGTCGAGATGTTCTCAATATGGCCCAAACTGAAAGTGGCTAAACAGCAAAATTTGCTCCACCTATTTCGCATCATTTAGCGGAGGACCCATATGGGTTTTGGCTTTGGTGATCACTCAGGAGAGGGAGCTGGCGTATCAGCTGCTGCTTGCATTTGAGACATGAACAAGCGGGTAGGGGGATGGATATTCTGAGTCAAGCCAAGAGGTTGACTGGGAGAACTCATGTTCTCATTGCCACACTTGGAAGATCACCGCGTTACTTTACATTTTCTTTTGGTGGTAGATACATTTTTATTCTTTTATTTTTACTTTATATGGATGTTGTTGTCGTTTGATTTTTTGTTAATTTTTTTTGTTGGCAATGAAGTAAATATTGTTAAATCAAAATTTTATGTTAAGATGATTTTGGGTTCTTTAGTGTATTAAATCTAAAATTGTAATCCTTATTCTATAATAAGGACATTTTTCTAAAAAGAAAAATTGTAAAATAGATGATAAACTTACTTGACAACAACTATTCGTCAAAATCAAAATCTTCTACTAAAAATTAAGGGCGGGAATTTTTGACAAGACCTGCGAATTCCACACGACACGACACGTAAATTAGCGGGTTTGGCTTTGTCTTAATCGTGTTTGGGTTGAAATTTTTAACCCGTTTAATAATTGGGTTGTTTTTGGGTTAAGGGTCTGAACCCACGGGTGACACGAACCTGTTTAATGACACGAACCCGTATAATGACACGAACCCATATAATGACATGAACCCGTATAATTACATAAACCCATTTAATGACCCGTATAACACGAATAAAACATAATATCATAAAAACATAAATTGACAATTTGACACGATTAGATTTTGAATCAGTAAAATTGCAAACACAAATAAAAGATTAATTTGAATTTTAAACTATTAAAGAAAGGTAAAAAAAAAAAGTGGGGAACCAAACCCTAAACCTAAATACCAAAGCCAAGCCAGCGGGCTCCTGACCTCACAAGTCTTTCCTCCCCACACAGCCTCTCCCTGCCTCATCTCATACTCATGGAGTCCACACCTATAGCTCGCTGTCCGTCCACCTCTTAGTGATAGCACCATCTCCAAGCTCCAGCATTCCACCTCCCAACAATCGTATGCCTCTAGGCTGCTCTGTCCAGCTCCTTAGCACTCCACCTCGTGGCGACACCACCATATCCAAATCCAAGTAGCAGCCCTCCTCCTCGCAGCAACCAGCCACCTCTAGGCTACTTCCTTCTGCTGTTGTTGTTGTGTTATTACTCATGAGTAAAGATTTTATACATGTCTGCATGGAGAAGCAATCTATTACTCCTAACTAACAATTATTTGATTACAAAATATTTTGTGGATCCATATATACATATTCCCCCTATATATAATATATATCTATATATATATATATATGAGATTCACAACGAGAGAGAGAGGGACACATGTGATTGTTTCTTGTTGATCCGTCATCATTATATTTGTCCACACCCAAAATTAAACTACAAGTGGCACATTTCTTTTGTTTCAGACCATGTATCTACAATACAAGTAAAAATAATTGTCTGATCATCAATTAATTACTTTAATTTAACTTAATTAATATCGAACTTTTAGTGCTCTAATTTAAATTATTTAATTGTCCATCTATTATTTTATTGCAAAAGTTGAAGCTAACTTGGATCGCTTTTTGATCCTAGATATATATAAATCCTAAAGTTGACATGATGACATATATTGATATAGCTAGGTAAGGGTGGAATAATATTTTAACCTCTATCTGGAGTTTTTGCTTGAAGATCCCGGACTTTGGTTTATCTCATCAAGAGTGACAGCAATTACTGGTGCTCCATTATTGGGAGGTGAAAAAACAATATACATAATGGGGGAAATTTAATTTATTTGAGGTCGATCGACATGGTCAGTCAGTCCTAGTCAGATAATATATATATATATATATATATTTATTTATATATATATATGTATGTATGTATATATGGCTAAGCTTATAGGCTTTTCCAAGTAAAAGATCAAGAGCAAGTAGATTAGGGTCCCCACTAGATTAAGCAGAAAGTAAAGCTAAAAGCGTGTAATCAGAGTGAGTGATATAAATTTATATATGTTTAGTTAAAATATTGCTAAGAAAATAGTTATATACCTTTTCTTTGATTTAGAATTACTATGTATATGATAAATCATATAATAGATTGCATAGCATCTCTACATCGTGGTTTGTTCATTTAATGTTATTACTTTGAAGATCAATTCGGCAATTTATATATATGCATCTTTAATATGAATTAATAAATTATTATTTTGTTAAATCTGATTTTGTTTATAATTTTATGCAGTTGTAGTCCTTAAAAATGGATACTTTGGGAATTAATTCACCCGTTGGAGTGGAATCTAATGAAGCAAGTGCAGATGACATTTTTCAAGTGGGTAGTCAGAATGAAGACAGTACACAAGTAACACAACAAGGCACAAGTCAAAGTGGGACACGCAAAAGAAAATTAGCTTCAACAGTTTGGAAATTTTTTGACATACTACCAAGGGAAGGATATCCAGATAAGAAGCAAAGATCAAAATGCAAATTATATGGAGTGATTTACATCTCTGAATCTAGGCATGGAAAAGGTAATTTGAAGCGTTGTTCAAGAAGAAATTCACGTGATATAGGTCAGTATATGATAAACAAACTAACGGCACTGTGGGAGTCCGTAGTCCTGGATTTGATCCTCTTGTCTTTCGTGAAATGTTGTCTGCTGCAATTGTTATGCATGATTTACCATTTTGGTTTGTTGAGTATAATTGTATTAGAAGAATTTTTAGTTATTTGAATGAAGATGTGAAGTCCATTTGTAGAAAAATTGCCAAGCTTGATATTTTGAAGATATATAATGGGAAAAGCCTAAAATAAAAGATATGTTAGAGGAAACACCTAGTAGGATAAGTTTAACTTCTGATTTGTGGACTTCCATAACTACAAATGGGTACTTATGTCTTATAGCCCATTTTTGGATAAAGATTGGGTTTCACAAAAGAGGGTGATAAACTTTTGTGCTTCGTTACCTCCACACACTGGTGTTGTTTGTCTAATAAAATATTTAAGTTGCTAAGTGAGTTGGGAATTGAAAAAATGATATTCTCAATCACTTTGGATAAGAACATCTAATGATACTTGTGTTGATTTTCTAAAAGCCCAATTAAATTTAAGGAAAGCATTATTATCCAATGGAGATTAATGCTTTCATATTCATTATTGTGCTCATATCATTAATTTGATTATTCAAGAGGGCTTGAAAGAAATAGATGGGGCAATATGGAAAATTTTTGAGAGCATTAAATATGTTAAAGGTCACAAGGAATAAAAAAGACGTTTCTTGAATGTGTGAAACACGTGTCTTTAGATTGTAAAAAGGGTTTGAGGCAAGATGTGCCTCCAAGATGGAATTCCACTTATCTCATGCTTGAAAGTGCCTTATATTACAATCAAGCTTTTTATAACATGATGTTGAGTGATTGTAATTACACTTATTGCCCTTCTCCGGAGGATTGGTTAAAAGTCGAGAAAATTACCAACTTCTTGCGTGTGTTCTATGAGACTACATGTATTTTTTCTGGCTCAACGTACCCAACTTCATCTTTGTACTTTCCTAAAGTATTTATGGCTCATTTGACTTTGAAGCAACACTTGGAAAGTGAACATAGCTATTTGATGGATATGGCCAAACGCATGATATTAAGTTTGAGAAGTATTGGTTAAATTATTCCATTATGTTGGCTATGGCAGTTATCTTGGATCCACAGTACAAACTGCAATTTGTTGAGTTTGCATATAAAAAGCTTTATGGGGTTGATTTTGATCTAGAGTTTTCTAAAGCTAGAGAGAAGTTGTTTTCTTTGTACAATGAGTACGAAAAAAAAAAATAAACTTGTAGTGCACCTTCTTCATCTACAAATCATGATGATATGAATTTAGAAGACTTGTCAACTATGAATGCTAGCGAGGAAGATGCTCTATTGAAGGTACAAAACTTTTCAAAAAATATATTTTTGTGTTATATATTTATTAATTTTATTGATGATTCTTATTTCTTATTTTATGTATAGGAATTTGATGATTTAGACAATGTTAGACTAACAACTTCAACTCAAAAGACACCACTAGATATGTATTTGGATGAACCAAGGACAGAAACGACAACCGATTTGGATATTCTCCTATTTTGGAAAGGAAGCCAGTTTCTTTATCCTGATTTTGCATGTATGGCTCATGATATTTTAAGCATTCCTGTTTCAACAGTTGCATCCAAGTCAACTTTAGTGTTGGTGGACGAGATCTTGATCAATAAAGAATCGCTCTTACGCTTCATACAGTAGAGGCTTTGATTTACACTATAGATTGGTTGTTTGGACAACAAGGTTATAAATGAATGCACAACTGAGGAAAATCAATCTTAAATTAAGTACATTGGCTACCAATAAATTAAAGTTGCTTTTGTATGAAAATAAAATCAATAGCATAATTTATTGAAAATTTCTAAAAGCTCAAATAGAGACTTCGAGTTGCTATTCAACAAGAAATAAAATACAACCAGATTCAAATTAATTGAGAATACAAAAGTTCCAAATGTCTAATACACCATGCTAAATCATTAATAATAAAAAACTAACAACTCATAACTTTTTAATGCAATTGTGATATCTTCAAGTCTGTGACAGAAATTACCTTTTGTTAGAAAATTAACAAAAAAAACTAAAAAAAAATAAGAAATATATACATATTAAGTACTTAAAGCTTAACATACATACCATTCTTTCAAAAATAATAAAATATAACTGTTAATTTTGTAGACTATTAAAGTGGTCGATGCCATCATTTCTTGACTCCTACAAGACAATTGTATTATTATTATCTCATGCAATCATAATTACTTATTCACAAAATAGAAAAGAAATATAATAACAAGCAAACCTAGTATAAGTGAGACCATTGTCCAAATGTGAGACTTGTTGATAATGAAGAGGAAGAGTGCTACACAAATATACATAATTAGTTAAAAAAAGGAGGAGAGAGCGAGAGAGAAAATATATTTCTATATCGATATAAAAGCCTGCATCCTACAAAATAATAAAATAATATATCATTTCTTGTCCATGTAATTTATAAATAACATGAATTATAAAATTAAATGATAAACTATATTATTAAATTTGAAGCATGTGACAAACTGACGTGACTAAATGATGAGTTGAAGGTTGTCAGATGAGTCGAGCATGTTGAATGCGATGGCTCAATAGCAGTTTTGTCTCTGTGTTGTCCTACATACAAAAATTATTAATAATAATTATTATTTTTTGTTAATTAAAATTAACAAAGCAGTAAAAGCAAAAGAAAAAACACTTGTATACGATTTGTTGTTTTTCTCTTTCGCTTCTTTAAAGTACTTCTCAATCTACCATTTGTCAGTCCTTTAGTCCTTGCAATAGGTGCATTCAAAACTGATTGCTCACTAACATGATTGGATTTGGTAGACATTTTCTTAACAACATTCTCAAGCATAGTAACTGTTTCTTCATCTATTTCAAGTAATTTTATTGCCTCAGCTAGCTTTTCGTTCACAATCTTAGTTCCAGAATCAATCACGGATGCTATGCTATAAACATTATTTTCGGCATGCATTAGTTCACTAAGACACAGTGTTTTAGTAGACTTCATTTTGTCACTTGATAACTCATCTCCACTTGTACTTAACTCAATTCCCTTCTTTTCATCTTTACTCTACCACTTGAAAATAAAATGCATTGGTATCCTAAAAAATCAAACACCTTTAAAGCATGACAACTCAAAATCCTCTTTGATTCAAATAACTTACAAGAATAAGTAATATTAGAAGTGCCAGAGTTGTATTTGACTATACACACTCTTTGTTGGCCTTCATTAACTGCTTCATAACTATAAACGTCATCTTCTCGACAGACTTCTTTCATCCTTACACCAATACAACCAAGTAAATAGGTTAAATATTTTGTTGGTGTAAACTTTAGTAGCATGACTCAAAATCCCTTCTTACTTTCAAATGAGGGACACCATACTCAGAACGATAATCATCTTCGAACTCTATTAAACTCATCTCTGTTGTTTTCTTCTCATAATGGTGAACAAAAGTTAATGAGATCCATTGTTTTTGTAGAAATTTGATAGAAAATATTATTTGTACTCTCACTTTTTTGGGTAGAACTAATATTTGTTGAAAAATTATCGAAACTAAAAGCTGGACACCATTTCTCTCGAAGTGAATAAAGTTTTGTAAGCCATGAATGACTCTGAAGATTAAATCTTTTAATCACATCATCCCATTCCATTTGAAATTCAGTTTCACTAGAACATCCGTGAAAACATTTGTTAAATTGTTTCTTAACCTCTGGATTAGCATAATGATTTGCAAGATCTTGTGTAGCATTTTTAGCAATATGCCAAGTGCACAATCGATAGCAAGTACTTGGAAACACTATTTCAATTGCTCCAGACATTGCTTTGTCCTCATTTGTAAAAATAGTTTTTGGTTGTTTATTCCCCATGGACTCTAAAAATGATTCGATCAACCAAATAAATGACTCAGTACTCTCATCTAATAAAAAGGCACAACCAAATAATACATTCTTCCAATGGTGGTCAATTCCCACAAAAGGAGCACAAATCAAATTATGCTCGTTAGTGCAAAATGTTCTGTCAAAACAGATAACATTTTCAAAACAATCATAATCTAATTTTGATCTAGCATCTCTCTAAAAGAAATTGGTTAATCAATTAAACTGATCTACTTGCATTGAGTAAAAGAAACTCGGATCCTCACCTTGTTTACATTTAAGATGGTTGAGCAAGCTTTGCACATCTCCAGCCTCTATATATCATTTCTTCCGTCTTCCTTTGCAAATAGTTTCTCATATCTTTTTTGGTAAACCCAACATTTTCAGAACTGCCAACTTCATTTGCCAAGTACAAGTATGATTTACTAGCATCTATCATAGAATTGATAACCCCGCCATGAGCATCAAATACTTTCGACCTAATCGTAAAAGTTGTCATTCTGTAGTAGTGGCTAGTTCATGGTTTTGTTCTAGATTGGTATGAGAAATTTTCCATGCACCACCATCCACAGTGAATCTAATTAAAGCTTTGCAACCAGTGCTTGTATTCAACCTTTTAACCTTATTCTCTCAAACAAGTCTTCATCAATTTGAAACCTTTATTTTGAACATAAAAATTCTCTTTGTCGAATATTATTTGATGCATCTCTTCGAAAATGCCCTTTATGACTACCGAAGCCCTTTCTTAAAGCATAATAATTGCATAGGTTATAAGCTTCTACATCATAATATACTTCCATTCCCACTTTGAGTTCTCCATCTTGTATTTCACTTTTATCATTTGAATGATCCATTACGTGAATCAGTCTGTCAAAAATACAAATGAAAAGAAAAATACATGTTATTGTATAAATTGAAAGTAGGTGTCTTAAATGTGACGATAAAATAGATATGATATTTTCCAATTAGTGGCTAGTGTAAAGAGTCTAAAGGATTGCATCAAAACGTCGTAAGAGGTGCTAATTCTAACTGAATTTGTTAAGAAAACACTTGTATAAGTTGTAATACGTGAGAAAATTGATTAATAAAGGGACTAGAAGCAAGAAATATCAAAGCTTTATTCTATCAAAAAACAAAATAATAAAATGAAATAAATAAATATTAAAAAAATGAAGCATCGATGGAACAAACAAGAGAATCATAATTAATAAATTTAACTCTGTTATTGAATTGGAGAGTAAGCTACAAAGTGCACCTTAATCGTCTACACTATAAATACAATAAGGTTTGATAAGCAATTTTATTAAATTAACGAGCGAGAACTAATATAATGCCTATCAAATTGGTGCTTTCCCGTAGCCACCCAACGGTCAAGTTTATATATTCAGGCGGAAAGGCTACCCAAATAATTCTTGTGACATTAAACTTAATAAAATAACAGTGGAATGATAAGATGTTCCTTTAACATTAAACTTAAGAAAATACAAGTTGAATGATAAGAAGAAGACAAGCTACAACAGTAACATAGCAAAGTAAAAATTGTTAATGTTAATCACGACAGAAGTAATACCAATTGATGGTCATTTCAACAGCTACTGGTTGCCAAAAGTTTGCAAGGTGGGAGAAGATTGTCAAGACGTTAGGGATTTTGTTCTTTAAAAAAAAAAAAAAAAGAAAGATAGAAAGCCAAAGATTAAAGTGGCAAAAATAAAAAGTCAAAATAGGGTACAGGTTGCTAGCGGTTTGCAAGGTAGGAGAAGATTGTCAAGACGTGATGAATTTTGTTCTAAAAAGGGCAAAGATTAAAGAGGCAAAAATAAAATATCAAAAGAGGGTTTTAATTACTTGCGAACTTGTACACTATATGGCTTTTAATTATGGGTTGGTCTCACCACATAAGCAAGATGAGGTGGTGAGACTGTCCTATTTAAGTATTTCTCACCTGGAAAATGTCTAACATGATACAAAACAGAAACAAACACACAACCTACTTGAAAGGCTAGAGAAACCAATACCAAGAATAGAGATCTTTTTCATTTGAAGCCGAAAACATAGCAAACACGTGCTACAAAATGCCTAGCATGATTGGTTTAGCCATAGTTGTATATATCAAAGAACCAAAACCAAGACTAAGAGGTCTGTTTCATTTGAAGCTGAAAACATAGCCCACAACACTGCTCTAGATAATTGCGCTGCCAGCCGGTTGTCAACCATATAGAAGAAATGCTCAAGTAACACTATGTATATCAAGTATGGCTAAGTGTGGTCCATCAGAGCCCACTCCACTTCTTGACCGAATAACCTGAGATTGGTCTCTCTTAACACCTCAACCCTATAACCACTATCGTCTAGCTGGAGAGAGATCAATAAATCCATTGGCTTAAGACACTTATCTAGGACAAAGTTAAGCCAATCGTCTATATATAGAAACAGGTCTTGGATGGCATCTGTTCTGAGTGTATCTAATGTAATGAAAATTCAAAATGTCGCTCTGTCATCCACATAAACTTCATGTCAATTATATATCGTTAAGTGAGAACAACCACTAAAAAGTAGAATTTAAATGGCGTTATTAACAATGGAAGATAAAAAAAAAAAAAAAAAATTGGCTATCTTCTAATATGGACCTGTTCATACCTGGGAGATTAAAACTTTCTTCGTAACATGAACATATCCAGAAAAGCAACGGAGAGGAATCCTTCGAGAGTGAATGATCGAACGAAACCTAGCTAGCTTAAAGAAACACTAAAGCGCCTCTGTGGACAAGCAGAGCAACAAGACAGTTTTATGTATTTAAGAGGGCCAAGAAACCCATGCCTTAGTTTTGGCGAAAATGTCGATTCATTGTCCTATTGGAATGGGCTTGTTTCTGCTTCTTTTGCTTTGCTAACGTCCTCTCCCTTGAGCGAGGAAATCTATCGAGATTGGGATTCATCTTTAAGTTCCAATTATATATATATATATATATATATATATATATATATATATATATATAATTTATTTCTTGTTAATTTGTTGTTATTATAGAAACACCTTAACATTTGTATTATTATTATTATTATATCCAACTTAGAACGTCGTTGGCAATTATTATTGTTTTTATTTGTTTGTTTTTCTTATCATCGCCATTTTAATTTAATGAAAGTTTATCATTTTGTAAGGTGGTATTTGTTTCAATCACTTAACACTTTTTAGATCTAAATATTTGTAAGGACTTAATTTATACCACTTAATAGAATATTTGTTTGCTCTTTTAAATATCACTTAAAAAAAGTAGTAAAGGAATATTTTACCTTTAATGTGACTTTTTATCTTTGTTGAAATATAAAATGTTTATATCATTTTTATTACAATCCTTTAAAAATTAAATACTTAATAAAAGTAAATCAAAATTCTTTTTCATTTAAATAGTTAATATTATATTTCTTACAAACCTTTAAAAAATAAATATATAGTAAAATTAAATATAAATTCTTTTTCATTTAAATGGTTAATATTATATTTGTTACAATCCTTTAAAAACTAAAGATTTAATAAAATTAAATCAAAATTATTTTTCATTTAAAGAGTTAATATTATATTTGTTAACATCCTTTAAAAATTAAATATTTAATAAACTTAAAGCAAAATTATAAATAACTATAAATTTAATATTTATGGATTATATTTTAATTAATAAATTTATTTTTACTTTCTAATTAATTATATTTTATTTAAAATTATTCTTGTCAATTATTAACCAATTTTTCTTTAAATTAGATATTTTAACTAAACTATGTTAATAAAAATAACAAAAAACTAAAGGTAATAAATAAACCAATCTCAAAACTATGTTACCAGTTTAGGCCGTCGGAGAATTACTGTCGATGCATGAACTAAACAACATGATGGTCAGATTTTGAGAGGCTTCACAGAGGGAGAGGGAATCGAGGTTGAGGAGTACGGGCGGCTGCTAGGTCAAAGAAGGGACTGAAAAATTATAATTGTTTTATATATAAGGGTACTTTAGGAATTTTAATACATTCATATGTTTTAGATTAAAAAAGTGGTATTTTTTTACTTTTTCAATTCAGACATATATGTTTGAAAATAAGTGATTAGAGTCCAAAACAAATGAGACAAAATTTTTTTACATCTGAATTCCATTAAGATTCAAACTTCAGAGTCCAAAACAAACGAATCCTAAGTTTTTAATTAATTAACTTTTAAAAGATTTTAATAGCCAAATTGGCTGGCATAAATAACAATGGTGAATAGGCAAGTAATTAAGGATTATAGTTGTCTTAATCATCAAGCAGGCTGCAGAAGAAAATAACGTTACTTTTAATTGAAAAAAAAAACTATCAGTCCAAGACCCAGTGAAATGACTCATTAACTTCCGCAATAAGTCGTGTTAAATTACATGTTTCTTCTCATTGATAGCAGGTTACCTCTTGATTTTTGTTCTCTTTCACTCTTGAAAGTTCTGGAAGTATGCAGTTATAAGAAATTTAATAGTATGCTATAATGTAAATCGGCATAGGAGGATTTTTACGTGGTTCGGTAATAAAATCTACATCCACGGACAGCTATAGAGCTGCAATTCACTAAGTTCTTGTTTGTACAATCTTTAGAACCTTTTACAGTGCTGACTCACTCTCACACACTGACCTAATCTTTGTAAAACAAAATCTTCGCAAAGATCTTAAACTCTAGTGACACTGCCCACTCTCTATTGCAGATAACTTAACAACTCACTGTTAAGTTATACATAACAAACTGCGTCTGACGCTGAATTACATAAACACTTAACCCGTAAGTTATCCCAAATGTCTACTAACTCATACAGACTTAATCAACAACTCATGTACGATTTGTACCACTCATACATGAATCAAAAGACTTAAAGAATCAAATTAAAGAAGCCTCCCATTTTGCGTTGAAGCTCTTCTTATCAATTCATGGAATGCCGAAACCAAGACTTTCTCAAAACACAACCAACATGCCAATCTATTAATCACGTGATCAGCCGCCTGGTTATGTAAAAATAACTTTGTATATATAGTGAGAGGCCTGGACGAAATCTCCTAGAAATCCTGTAAAGATCTTAATAAAAATCACATTAGGATTAGAAGGAATAAAATCGGAAGTGATATAATTAAACTCCTAAAGGAATTAGAACAAATAAATATTTTCCTATTCTAATTAGGATACAAGATATTATATCCTAATCTAAAGAGATATTTATTATAAATCAAATACTTCCTCAAACATAATTCCAGAAACAGCAAAATAATAATCAAAATAATATTCTTGTTTTATCACAAGTTGGACAACATTTATCGTGTGCATGGCACATGCACGTTGACACCAACAATCTACCTCTTTTTGCCAACTTGTGATGAAAACACCAAACTATTTCTGATCAAAGAAAATCACACGTGATAAGCTAAACATAACAATAAGCTATCATGAAATAGCAAACAGGAAATATCATGTGTAAAGAATCAACTAGTGTGTTGTTATAAATCTCATACCAAACACTGTCAGAATATATATAACCTGCAAACAAAATGAAGTTTGACAAACTTGTCAAACAATAATGCAATCACAGAAAAAAAAACTGAGTAAAACATTCACCAAATCAAGATACCACAAACACACAAACACAATAAAAACACAAAAATAGTTTGACTGCATACACAAAGTAAACATAATAAGTTCTTCTTGCTCCCCCTTACTTCTTGCTTTTAGCTTTTGAGAAACAAGCAACAAAAATATAAACAAAGGAGAAATAAACAGAAAACAATCACCAAAAAAGAAAAAACAAAACAATCACAAAAAGATCAAAAATCTCCTTTTTCCCCCTTGATTTCAGCACAAGTGCCAAAAGCACTTAACGAAGTCTTGGAGACTTTCAAATAGGTGGAGAAGAGGAACTGCCAGGGTGCTTCTTGGATCTGCCAGCCTTCATTTTGTATTACTTCCTGGTGGTAGTAGGTGTTGGCTACTCAGAAACTGTAGGAGTAAGTTGCTCTTCAGCGGTGTCAAAAAAGGTGCCAATGACTTCAATAACAATTCTTCTGATCTCCCTGTCACATCTTTCTGCACTTGTTTTTGTTGCGGTAACTCAACCGCAGGTTAGTGAGTAGAAACCAGAGATACTTCTGCAAGTGGAGCTGGTGGAGAGGTGACTGGTGTAGATGGTTCTATCTCTTGTTCGGTAAGAAGGGGTTCCTCTATATGTTCTGCCTCTGGTTGTGCTACAGGTGATGAGGTTTGAGCTTTACCAGGTGGTGACTTGGTGGATGGTGGAGAGGTAGTAGGCGCTGCTTTAGGGATTGAAGAAACAAGAGGGTCATTTTCATCAAGTGATGAAGACTGTTGTGTCTCGGTTTCAACTTTTGTTGATTCATCTGACAGTGACTCATCCTGCAATTCTGGAGAAGTGGGGTCAAGGTTCTTCTTCAGGTTGTTAGATGATTTCTTCACCTTTTCATTTTTCCTCTTCCTCTTCAATTTTCTTCCCTTAGCAATTGACTTGACTTTCTTTTGCTTCTGCTATTTTTTTTTGTTGTTATGTCTGTTGCAATAGTAGGTTGTGTAGCTTGTTCTACTTTAGGAATTTGCTTAGCTTCTTTAGGCAGAGGTGCTTCTGGTTCTGGTATTTGCTCATGTGGCTATTCAGGAACCACATTCTTAATTTCCATTGGTCGTGGCTCTTTTTCAATACCAGAATGTCCTGCAAATTTTGCCTCCAAAGAATTGTGTTTTGATTTGATTTCCTTCAAATCCTGTACAATCTCAGCCAAGGTAGAATTGATCAACACAACCTCTTCTTCAACATTTTTCATCTGAGTTTTCCTGACTCTCTGAGGCTTTGGTTCAAGAACAGACAAGTCAGTCTTATCTTGCAATTGTTGAAGAAATCCTTTGGTGATGGATTTAGATAGAATTTTTGTCTGTTCCTTGGGACTTATAGGGATGTTATTTTGTGCAAGAATCCCTTGAATTAAGCATGGAAACACAGGCAAGTAATAATCAAAGTGATATGAACAAATCTGAACAATTGCTCGATAAGCTAGCGAACCAAAGTTAATTGGTCGATTGGTGCCTAAACAGTACAAAAATTTGACTCTGTCTTCGCGAACTTGATTTTGATTGGAAGAGGGAAGCCAATTGAACTACGCTATCTTATGCATCACTCCATATTTCTTCCTAAGGTATTGCTGGTCTATACCATCAATGTCTGTTCAACTAATCAATTCCTTTATCACTTCAGCCATGTTAAATTCTTCATCTAAAGAATGCAAACTGCCTATAGGAATATCCAGAAAAGTGTTTATGACATTCAGAGAGAATTTCACAAACTTTCCTCTACAATAAACTTTATGATAATGAAAACTTTTCAGATCATCAATGGCAGTTGAGATATTGGCATAGAATTCTTAAATTAAAGACTTCACAAAAGGTAAGAAGTTGTTTACCATGCGAGTCTAGTATATCGACTCAAGCAATTCACTCAGGCCATAAGTGTTGAAATCAATCAGTTTTACCTGCCTTTCAATCTGTAACTTTTTTTGTGAAGTTTACTTCTCGAACATCTGCTCGGTGTCGGCTGTAAGAAACTTATTGTACTTCGACTTAACTTTGTCTTTCATCTTCTTCACTAGAACTTGCTTATCCTTACTCATGGCAGGATCCATAGCAATCTCTGCATGTGCTTATTACGTTGGAGAAGACGGTACACTGTTGCTCCTATCGTAACTAGAGTTGCTGTGAGAAGATGAAGACCTTGTGGATTTTGACGATTCTATGTTTGTCGCCATTGTTAGGGTTTATTAGCTGCACCAAAGTTTCCAGAACAGAGAGATAAAGAAGATGAGAGACAATGGAGAAACTGTAGTTGGAGTATAGTATAAACAAGAGAGGCCCAAAAACTATTCGTAATAAACTAGGACAAAATTAAAAATAAATTTGTTTTTAACAAGAATTAATGTTAATTCTATTTTCAAAACCGTTTCATAACTGACATTAATGGACAAAAATTCATATTTGATTCCCATTTGAATAAGGAATTCTAATAGAATTATGATTATCGCCACTGAAACTTCTCCCCCTCAATTCAATAATGCTGACATGGCACTTTGACACATAGACATACAAGAAAAGTCAAATTTCATATTGGCACAAAGAATATCGTATGTTATGAAAAATGTAACAGAAGATAGTTAACAATAACATAACAACAACATCTGAACTGTTAGCCTTAAGGCTACATGATAATTTTGATGATAACAATACACATTGATTCATAAGGTGTTACTAATATGTTTATTTATGTGCAAGAATAAGATTTAATGAAATAATTGTAAAATCAAGAAAAGGCTTATTAAAATGAAGTGTTGAAGCTAAGGAGAAGACTACATGTTAAAGGCACCAAAGTTTAAGAACAAGGTTTGATTCAAGGAATGTGACACATGACCAATGTTCAATCAATTGGTCATATATTTCTCCACAGATATCCAAATGATGTGCTTCTTAAGCCTTTGGAAAGTTTACTCAATTTTAACATTTCATATGTTTTAAAGAAATTCAAATTTCAAGTGTAAGATTGTCCAAATCATCATGCAAGTTGAAAGACAAATGGAAGCAGCTGACATGAGCACTGAATACTCTTTTGGGCATATCTTGAGTTAGAAAAATCAAATGACTTGATTCTTGCAGCATTGGAAAGAGAACTTAATAAGGAACATTTCATATGTTTTGAAGAAATTCAAATTTTAAATAGAAGACTAACATAATTGACATGCAATTTGGTGGGCTGACACAGAGAAGAAAAATCAACTCATATGAGCACCGAATGATGTTTTATCCATATCTTGAGATAGAGATATCCAAATGCTTTGATTTTTAATGTTTTGGAAAGCTAATTTAAATATTCTGATCTTTTATGTTTTGAAGAAATTCAGATTTTAAACAGAAGGCTGACAGAATTATCACTAAATTTGGTGGACTGACACAAGAAAGAAAAATTAGATCACATGAGCACTGAATGGTTTTTTGGCCATATCTTGAGCTAAAAATATCCAAATGACTTGATTCTTGATGCGTTGGAAAGCTTATTCAAATGTGCAGATCTTTTATGTTTTGAATATTTTCAAATTTCAAATAGAACATTGACAAAAATGGCATAAAAAATTACAATTTTTATGGTGGGTAGAAAATTTGGAGATGGTGTCTTCACTTGATTAAGTTCATCTCATTTGCCTATAAAAGGAGCCCTTCTCCCATGCATTCAAGAAGTGCTAGAGAAGAATCCATCAAGCCACAAATAAGAGAAATATCAAGTTTAGAGAGCTTTTATATTCTTTATCTACTCTTTGAAGAGAGTTGTACTTTTGTTGTAAAAATTTTCTTTGTTCTTGAATTTTGGTGCGAGTGAGATCTACTTGTAAAGGATAAAAATTATCCTTGAGAGAATTCTTTCCTTGGTGAGGTTGTTCATCAAGAAGAACTCTTGGTGTGGTGTTATCAAGAGTTGAAGGAAGTTGTCTTGGCGAGGTTGTTCATCAAGAAGAACTCTTGGTGTGGTGTTATCAAGGGTTGAAGGAAGTTGCCTTGGTGAGGTTGTTCATCAAGAAGAACTCTTGGTGTGGTGTTATCAAGGGTTGAATGAAGTTGCCTTGGTGAGGTTGTTCATCAAGAAGAACTCTTGGTGTGGTGTTATCAGGAGTTGGAAGAAAAAGTCTTGGTGAGGTTGCTCATCAAGCATGTTGTAAAGATTTCTACAACTTAGTGGAAAGCTTAGCTCGTGGAGCTAGGAGCTCGTGGACGTAGGTAAGGTTAGCCGAACCACGTACATCAAGTTTGCACTCTCTCTATTCCTATACTCTTTACATTTACTTGCACTTGTGATTGTTCATTATTATTATTCTCTTGATTACATATTTGATAACTTCTAATTTCATCTTCTTCACCTTTATTCTCAAATAAAGAGTGAACTAATTTTGATCTTTCAAGAAAAGTTTTATAAATCCATTTTAATAAATAAAAACCCAATTCACCCCCCTCTTGGGTTGCCATACCTGGGTCAACAAGTGGTATCAGAGCAAGATTGCTCAATTTTTTAAATCTTAACCGATTTTGAGCGATGGCAACTTTTAGTTCAACTTTATATGTTGAGGGACTTTCTATCTCTAGACCTCCATTTTTTAATGAAAGTGATTACGCTTATTGGAAAACTAGAATGAGTATTTTTTTGAAATCTTTTGATTATGATTTGTGGTCTATTGTTTTGGAAGGACCTTTTGTACCTACCAAAATTGAAAATGGGGAATGCATGCTTAAAGAACCTAAAGAGTTTAGTGAAGATGATAAAAAGAATTTGAGTTTGAATGCTAAAGCTATGAATGTGTTATATTGTGCTCTAGATAGAAATGAGTTTAATAGAATATCTACTTGTTCTACGGCACAAGAAATATGCCACACACTTGAAGTAACTCATGACGAAACTAGTCAAGTTAAAGAATCCAAAATTAGTATGCTAGTTCATAGTTATGAGCTTTTTAAGATGAAATTGGATGAATCAATTTCTGAAATGTTACTAGATTTACGGATATTATTAATAGTTTGAAATCTCTTGGTAAATCTTATTCTAATGTTGAAATGGTGAGAAAGATTCTTAGGTGTTTACCAAAATCTTGGGAGCCAAAGGTGACGGCAATTCAAGAAGCAAAGGACCTCACCATACTACCATTAGAAGAACTTATGGGTTCTCTCATGACTCATGAAATCACCTTGAATGAGAATGAAGAAGATTGCGAAGTGGCAAACACGTGCTTCATGACTTTAAGAGAAGATGAGGTAAGTATTCTAAACTATGATCCTAAGTTTTCATATGATGAATTACTTGAAGCATTCCAAAATTTACATGTGCAAGTTGATAAGAAAAATTCAAAAATCAATGCTTTCAAAAAGAAGTCAAAAATCATGTTATCTCAATTAGAAGAGTTGGTAGAAATAAATGAAGCTTTAGAAAATGAAAATGAAATTTTAAAGCAAAAAGACTTTGAAAGTTTGAAAAGTCAAATACATTTTTCAAAAACTGAAAATGAGATTTTAAAACAAAAGGATTTTGATAAATTAGAGAAAGAAAATGTTATTTTGAAAAAGGAAAATAATGACTTAAGAAATATTGTTGATAGTTTTACAAAAAGCACAAAAAATTTGAATTCTATGTTACAAAACCAAAGTTGTGTTTTTTATAAAAGAGGGTTAGGATATAAAAGTCATAAAAATCAAAAGTATTTTAAAAACTATTTTGTCATGCATCTTCTAGGAATAATCCTAATCATTCATGTAATTATTGTGGAAGAAAAGGACACAAAATGCATTCTTGTTACATTAAGAGAAATCCTAATTTGAAACAAATATGGATTCCAAAAAGGACCATAACTAACCCCCAAGGACCCAAGAACTTTTGGGTACCAAAAAGTTACTCCTTGAATGTTGATTGTAGAGACAAAGTGGCAAACACAAGTGGTACTTAGATAGTGGATGATCAAGGCATATGACCGGAGATGCCTCCAAGTTCTCAAGATTAATCATGAAGAAAGGAGGATATGTGACCTTCGGTGATAATGCCAAAGGAATGGTAATCGGACATGGTGATATTGGTAACCCTTCTTCACCTATTATTAAAGATGTTTTGCTTGTTCATGGTTTAAAACATGATTTGATTAGCATTAGTCAATTGTGTGATAAGGGATATTTGTTACTTTTGAGCCTAATAGATGTGTGATTAAGGATGTTAGTAACAATAAGACATTATTTGTTGGTAATAGATGTGGTAATATTTATACAATTGATATTGATGTTAATGATCATGTAGAAAAGTGTTTCATTGTTAATCATGATGTGTGGTTATGGTATGGAAGGCTCATGCTAGCATGGACACAATTTCAAAAACTTTTAAAAATGATTTAGTTGATGGTCTTCCAAAAATAAAATTTGAAAAGGATAAGATTTGTGATGCTTGTCAATTTGGAAAACAAGTGAGAACTTCTTTTAAACAAAAGAAATTTTTTTCAACAAATAAACCTCTACAATTACTTCATTTGGATTTATTTGGACCATCAAGAACTCAAAGCCTTGGTGGAAAGTATTATGTTTTTGTTATTGTGGATGATTATTCAAGATTCACTTGGGTGTTATTCTTGAAAACTAAAAATGAGGCCACACAAGCTTTTTCAAATTTTGCAAAAAGAGTCCAAAATCAAAAAGGGTATTCTATTGTGTCCATTAGGAGTGATCATGGTGGTAAAGTAGACAATGTTGCATTTGAAAATCTTTGTGATAAAAATGGTTTTGAACATAATTTTTTCACACCTAGAACTCCACAACAAAATGGTGTTGTTGAGAGGAAAAATAGGACTATCCAAGAAATGGCTAGGACCATGTTGCTCGAAAATAATTTGCCAAAATATTTTTGGGCCGAAGCCGTTAACACCGCATGCTTTATAATCAATAGAGTCCATATTAGAGCTTTAATAAAGAAAACTCCTTATGAACTTTGGAAAGGAAGAAAACCCAACATTGGATTTTTTGAAGTTTTTGGATGTAAATGTTTTATTTTAAACACTAAGGATAACCTTGAAAAATTTGATGCAAAAGCCGATATTGGAATTTTTGTTGCTACTCCAACCATAGTAAAGCATATAGAGTTTTTAACAAAAAGACTCTTACTATTGAAGAATCTATGCATGTTAAATTTGATGAAACTAATGTTATTTCTTCAAAGAATTTAGATGATGATATTGTTAAGGTAGAAAGGCAAATCAAGGAATCAAGGCTTGATGAAACGAGCCAAGATGAATTACAACTTTAACAAGAAAAGCTTGTAGAAGTAAATGATTCTTCCCAAGAATTACCAAAGGAATTGAGGTATGCAAAAGCTCACCCTAAAGATCTCATTATTGGTGAACCATCACAAGGTATGAAAACTAGATCTTCTTTTAAAAACTTTTGTAATCATTTTGCTTTTGTCTCTCAATTTGAACCAAAATCTTTTAAAGAAGCCGAAAATGACGAAAGTTGGATTTTGGCTATGCAAGAAGAATTGAATCAATTTGAAAGAAATCAAGTTTGGGAATTAGTCCCTAGACCAAAAAATCATTCTATAATAGGCACTAAATGGATTTTTAGAAATAAAGTAGATGAAAATGGCACCATTATTAGAAACAAAGCTAGACTTGTTGCTCAAGGATACAATCAAGAAGAAGGTATTGATTATGAGGAAACCTTTGCACCGGTTGCTAGATTAGAATCAATTAGAATGTTGTGTGCATTTGCATGTTCTAAAAATTTTACATTATATCAAATGGATGTCAAAAGTGCATTTTTAAATGGTTACATTATGGAGGAAGTATATGTAGAGCAACCTCTTGGTTTTCAAAATCATGATTTTCCAAACCATGTTTTCAAACTCAAAAAGACACTTTATGGCCTGAAACAAGCACCAAGAGCATGGTATGATAGATTGAGCAAATTTCTCATTGATAATGGTTTTGAAATGAAAAAAGTTGATACTACTCTTTTTGTTAAAACAAAAAATGATGATTTATTAATTGTTCAAATCTATGTTGATGATATTATATTTGTTGCTACTAATATTTCTATGTGTGAAGAATTTTCCAAGTGTATGCAACAAGAATTTGAAATGAGCTTAATGGGAGAATTAAATTTCTTCCTTGGACTTCAAATCAAGCAATCAATGGATGGGATCTTCATAAATCAAGCTAAATACACAAGAGATCTTCTCAAGAAGTTTGGCATGGATAATTCAAGGACATATAACACACCTATGGGTACATTAACCTAGCTTGACAAAGATGAGAAAGGAAAAGATGTTGAGGTAACAAAATATCGAGGTATGATTGGCTCTCTTTTGTATTTAACTGCTAGTAGACCCGATATTATGTTTAGTGTGTGTATGTGTGCTAGATTTCAATCTTGTCCAAAGGAATCTCACCTTAAGGCTATCAAAAGGATATTTAGATATCTTCTTGGAACCATAAATCTAGGTTTTTGGTATCCTAAGTATGATAATTTTGATCTAATTAGTTATTCCAATGCGGACTCTGCTAGAAGTCTTCTTGATAGAAAGAGCACTAGTGGCTCTTGCCATTTTCTAGGACATGCATTAGTCTCATGGTTTAGTAGAAAACAAAGTTTTGTTGCCTTATCAACCGCGGAAGCCGAGTATATTGCAGTAGGAAGTTGTTGTGCACAATCTCTTTAGATGAAACAAATTTTAAAAGATTATGGTGTGGTGTTTGATCATATTCCCATCAAATGTGACAATAAAAGTGCCATCAACATTTCAAAAAATCCCATACAACACTCTAGGACTAAGCATATAGATATTAGACATTATTTTATTAGAGATCATGTGCAAAAAGGTAATATTTCTTTAGAATTTATTCCCACCGATAAACAATTAGCCGATATATTTACTAAACCCCTTAGTTAAGATAGATTTAGCATAATTAGAAAAGAATTAGGCATGTTGGATATGTCTTAATTTTGTTTTTATATGATAATCTTTGAATGGTAGCATATGTTAAGGGGGAGAATATATTTAGGGGGAGAAATTAATTTGATTAAATCTTTTTGATGATAACAAAAGGGGGAGAAATGGATGGTTTGCTTATATTCATAAAAATTGCTCTCTTTTTGCTTATTGTTGATTTTATTTTCATTCTTGATTTTAGATTATATTTTAAAACAATCAATGGTTTGTCATCATCAAAAAGGGGGAGACTGTTAGCCCTAAGGCTACATGATAATTTTGATGATAACAATACACATTGATTCATAAGGTGTTACTAATATGTTTATTCATGTGCAAGAATAAGATTTAATGAAATAATTGTAAAATCAAGAAAAGGCTTATTAAAATGAAGTGTTGAAGCTAAGGAGAAGACTACACCAAAGTTTAAGAACAAGGTTTGATTCAAGGAATGTGACACATGACCAATGTTCAATCAATTGGTCATATATTTCTCCACAGATGTCCAAATGATGTAATTCTTAAGCCTTTGGAAAGCTTACTCAATTTATAACATTTCATATGTTTTAAAGAAATTCAAATTTCAAGTGTAAGATTGTCCAAATCATCATGCAATTTGAAAGACAAATGGAAGAAGCTAATATGAGCACCAAAAACTCTTTTGGGCATATCTTGAGTTAGAAAAATCAAAATGACTTGATTATTATGGCATTGGAAAGAGAACTTAATGAGGCACATTTCATATGTTTTGAAGAAATTCAAATTTTAAATATAAGACTAACATAATTGACATGAAATTTGGTAGACTGACACAGAGAAGAAAAATCAACTCATATGAGCACCGAATGATGTTTTGTCCATATCTTGAGATAGAGATATCCAAATGGTTTGACTTTTAATGTTTTGGAAAGATAATTTAAATATTCAGATCTTTTATGTTTTGGATCAATTCAAATTTTAAACAGAAGGCTGACAGAATTATCACTCAATTTGGTGGACTGACACAAGGAAGAAAAATCAAGTCACATGAGCACCGAATGGTGTTTTGGCCATATTTTGGGCTACAGATATCCAAATGACTTGATTCTTGATGCGTTGGAAAAATTTCAGATAGAACATTGACAAAAATGGCAGACAAAATTACGGTTATTATGGTGGGCAGAAAATTTGGAGATAGTGTCTTCACTTGATTAAGTTCATCTCATTTGCCTATAAAAGGAGCCCTTCTCCCATGCATTCAAGAAGTGTAAGAGAAGAATCCATCAAGCCACAAATAAGAGAAATATCACGTTTAGAGAGCTTTTATATTCTTTATCTACTCTTTGAAGAGAGTTGTACTTTTGTTGTAAAAATTTTCTTTGTTCTTGAATTGTGGTGAGAGCGAGATCTACTTGTAAAGGATAAAAGTTATCCTTGAGAGAATTCTTTCCTTGGTGAGGTTGTTCATCAAGAAGAACTCTTGGTGTGGTGTTATCAAGAGTTGAAGGAAGTTGCCTTGGTGAGGTTGTTCATCAAGAAGAACTCTTGGTGTGGTGTTATCAAGGGTTGAAGAAAGTTTCCTTGGTGAGGTTGTTCATCAAGAAGAACTCTTGGTGTGGTGTTATCAAGGGTTGAAGGAAGTTGCCTTGGTGAGGTTGTTCATCAAGAAGAACTCTTGGTGTGGTGTTATCAAGAGTTGGAAGAAAAAGTCTTGGTGAGGTTGCTCATCAAGCAAGTTGTAAAGATTTCTACAACTTAGTGGAAAGGTTAGCTCGTGGAACTAGGAGCCCATCGACGTAGGCAAGGTTAGCCGTACCACGTACATCAAGTTTGCACTCTCTCTATCCCTATACTCTTTACATTTACTTACACTTGTGATTGTTCATTATTATTATTCTCTTGATTACATATTTGATAACTTTTAATTTTATCTTCTTCACCTTTATTCTCAAAGAAAGAGTGAACTAATTTTGATATTTCAAGAAAAGTTTTATAAATCCATTTTGATAAATAAAAACCCAATTCACTCCCCCTCTTGGGTTGCCAGACCTGGGTCAACATGAACATCATATGAATCATTCTAAGAAAGCATATTTCTAAGCTGTTTCATTTACTTTTTAATTTATCTCCAATTGAGTGATCAACTTAACCATGCTTCCACACACGCAAAAGTTAGTCTCAATGTGAATTTTATAAATAAATATAATAGCTCTCACACATGTATAAAGGTAGCCCTTTTCCATTTAAGTGGGTGACTTCACCATATTTCCTAGCTAGATACAATGAAGTTACTCTCAATGGATTGCTTTCACACATCATATACTGGTAGCCCTTTCTGTACTTTTCTTTTCTAGACCAGTATTTTATCATTCACCCAAATTTTATATTACAGCTCACACATGCTAAATTAGAAGCAAACTTATGATATTATAGATACAATTAACATAACAATAAGCAGTGTTTATTTAGATAACTGACAGATGCCTAAAGTTTTTCTTAGATTTTCAAATATTGTTGTATCCAATGCCTTAGTGAACAAGTCAACCAATCGTCTATCAGTGGAGATGTGTTCAATGTGTATCACCTTAGATTCTACTAGTTCCCTTATAAAATGGTATCTTATGTCAATGTGTTTTGTTCTAGAATTCTGAATAGGATTTTTGGAAATGTTTATAGCATTAGTATTATCACAAAACACAATTATGGGCTTTTGTTCAATACCACAGTCACTCAACATTTGCTTCATCCACAATAGTTATGTGCAACAACTCCTTGCTGCTATGTATTTGGCTTCAGCAGCAGATAAAGAAACAGAATTCTGCTCTTTGCTGTGCAAAGAAACTAAGTTAGTACTAAGGTAAAAACATCCTCCTGAGGTACTTTTTCTATCATCTGCATTTCCTGCCCAATCAGCATCACTAAACCCTGTAAGATAATCATTTGTATCTTTAGAAAACCATACTCTATAATCATGTGTTTCATAAATATACCTGATCATTCTCTTAGCTGCTGCAAGATATGATTCCTTTGGATTTGCTTAAAATCTAGCACAAAGTCCTACACTAAAGCACAAGTCCGGTCTACTTGCTGTGAGATATAACAAACTTTCAATGATACTTCTATACAAACTTGCATCAACATCTTTTCTTGCATTATCTTTTGAAAGTTTAAGATTAGTATTGATAGGAGTTCTCATTGGTTTTGCATTTTCAAGCCCATATTTCTTTACAAGATTTTTAACATATTTTAATTAAGATATGAATATTCCATCATTCATTTGCTTAACCTGCAATCCAGGAAAGAAATTTAATTCTCCTACCATGCTTATCTCAAACTCTTGCTGCATCAACCTAACAAACTTATTAGTTTTGCTTTTGTTAGTTGATCTGAATACAATGTCATCCATATATATTTGAGCAACAATAAGATAGTTAGATGCATGTTTGATAAACAAAGTCCTATCATTGCTATCTCTTTTATAACCTCTGTTCATCAAAAAGTTTGTCAAGCTTTCATACCAAGCTTTGGGAGCTTGTTTCAAACCATACAAAACTTTGTGCAATTTGTACACAAAATCAGGATGTTTAGGATCTTCAAAACCCTTAGGCTGTTCAACAAAGACTTTTTCATTGAGATAGCCATTTAACAATGCTGTTTTAACATCCATTTGGTACAATTTAAAATCAAGCAAACAAGCAATTACAAGTAGTAATCTGATTGACTCAAGTCTAGCTACTGGTGCAAAGGTTTCATCAAAGTCTATGCCTTCTACTTGTGTGTAACCTTGTGCAGCCTTATTTCTTACTACTTATCCACTTTCATCAGTTTTATTTTTGAATATCTATTTAGTTCCAATGACATTTGCACTTTTTGGCCTAAGAACTAATTCCCATACTTCATTTCTTTTAAACTGATTAAGTTCATTTTGCATAGCTTGAATCCACACATCTTCTTTTAAGGTTTCTTACACATTTTTTGGTTCAACTAAAGAAACAAAACATGCAAATCTTACCTGATTTCTTACCTTGCTTCAAGTCTTCATCATGCCATCTGATGTTCCAATGATAGAACTTGTTGGATGTGCCTTCTGAATCCATGTAGGTGGATCTTTCTTTTCATCTTCATTCCTGATTGAATTTCTGTTCAAATCTGAGTTGTTAGATGTTATTGTTGCATCAGGTGTAACAATAGCTATTTCCTCTGTCATAACAGAATCTTCTTTATTGTTGTTGTCTGAATCTAACTTCTCTGTATCGTCTGTGAAGCTGGTTATGCTTTCCTCTTATGAGTACTTTGCATAATCATCCAGATCATCAAATACTACATTTGTAGATTCCATGACTGCCTCAGTTCTCAGATTGTAAACTCAAAATGCTTTGCTGTTTTGTGCATATCCCGCAATGACTCTTTCATCACTTCTTGAGTCTAATTTTCCTAATTGCTCTCTGTCAATTAAGATGTAACACCTGCATCCAACAACATGAAAATATTTCAAATTAGGTTTTCTACTTTTTAAAATTTCACAAGGTGCCTGGTTAGTACCAGGTCTAAGAAAAACTCTATTTGAAATATAACAAACAGTGCTTATCACTTTAGCCTATAGCCTTTTGGTCAACTTCTTACTATTGAGCATCACTCTTGCCATCTCTTGAAGAGTTCTATTCTTCCTCTCCACAATGCCATTCTGTTTAGGGGTTTTGTGAACTAAAAATTCAGGATCAATTCCATGATATTTGCAAAAGTCAGCATAGCTAATGTTTTGAAATTCCTTTCCATGATCATTTCTTATCCTCACAATCTTGCCAATGTTCCTATTTTGCTCATTTTCAAGCTTAACACAAAGATTCCTGAAAGCTGCAAAAGTTTTAGATTTTTCTTTAATGAAATCAACCTAAGTATATCTAGAAAAATCATCCACACAAACAAATATGTATCTCTTACCTGTAATGCTTTCAATTTGCATAGGAACCATAAGATCCATGTGAAGCAAATCAAGTATTTTGGATGTGCTAAGATGTGGATTTGATTTGTGCGAACTTCTAATTTGTTTTCCCATTTGACATGGTCCACAAATTTCATTAACTTTGTCTTCAAGTTTAGGAACTCCTTTTATAGCACCTAACTTAGTTAATTTAACCAAGTCTTTGTAATTTAAGTGTCCTAATTTTTTATGCTACAATTCCAAATATGAAATCCTAGCTTGAAATATAATCTTTACCAAATAACAATTATCTGAAGATCCATTACCTTCTAGAAAGCATTTACCAAAATTATCTAAGACCATGCATTTGTTTTGTGTGAAATTAACAATATACTTGTTATCACAAATCTGACTAATACTAATAAGATTAGTTTTCAAACATTCAAGCAGCAAGACATTTTGAAATTTGGGTAGACCTTTGACACTCAAAGTGCCTTTACCAATAATCTTGCTCTTTGCTTCATCTCTAGAGGTGACATTACCATCCCTGCATGCTTTAAAATCTGTTAAAAACTATTTATTTTCAGTCATGTGCCTAGAACAACCACTGTCAAAATACCACAAACTATTAGAAGTATGTTCAAGAGCAGTAAGAGCAACATGGCATACTGTCTTGTCTTTCTTAACCCACTGCAGTTATGGTTTTGGTAACAATTTGAACTGTTTTGAACTTTTATGCAAAAGATTTAACAATTTAAAGCATCTAGGCCTAATGCGACCCTTTTTACCACAAAAATAATAGATTGGAATGAATTTCCTTACCTTTTCAGGACTAGATTTTAAAGAACTCAGAGGAGAGACAAATGTTTCACTGCTCTTAGAATTCGGACTTGACTTTAAAAAATCAAGTTAAGAATTTTTACCTGATGTTGAAGCTTTCATAAAAACTATTTTTGATGAAGATGCAACATTACCTTCTGTGTACCCCAATCCATGTTTGTTGGAGTTGTCTCTTCCAAGACTCAAAACATGATCAAGTTTGGCTGCTCCAATTTTGAGTTGATCAACACACTTTTTGCTTTCAAGTAATTCTGTTGTGATTTTCTCAATATGTGCTGTTTTGTCTGTCAAAACAGTCTCCAGTTCCGAGATATGATTTTCAGCATAGGATTTTTCACATTCTAGCACTTCAATTTTGTTCTTCAAGATTTTGATTTCTTCCTTTCGATTCAGCCATTCACCATAGAGTGCGTTGTATGTCTCTTGCAACTTTTCATAGTATTTTGGTCCATCTTCTTTATCACAATGATCGACACTGGTTTTGTAATCTTCTGTTATGTCAGACATAACAGCTTTCCCTTTATTCACTACAGATGCAGTAAATGCAACAAAATTGCTCATGCAATCTTGATCTTCTAAATCTGATTTTGATTCATCACTCCAGGTTGCTGTGAGGCCTTTGTTCTTCTTCTTAAGATTAGCACATTCAGACTAAATATGCCTATAACCACAACATTCATAACACTGAATCTGCCCTTTCTTTTCAGGTTGTTTTGGCTTCTTATTGTCATTCTCCTTGTTGAACTTTCTGAATTTTTCATCACTTGAGTTTGATGACTTTCCTTGATTCTTTTCCTGAAATTTCTTTTCATGAACTTGACATAATTTCTTGTTAGAAAAGTAATCTGTTTAGAATCAGTTTCATCAAGCTCGTCAGTACTTTCATCATCAAATTTTTCAGTTTTCGCATTGAATGTAATGCTTTTTCCTTTTTACTTCCTAGTACTCTGATTTATTTCAAAGTTTTGGAGAATGCCAATTAGTTCATCAACCCTCATCTTATCAGTGTTTTTAACTTCCTTAATGGCTGAAATTTTATGTTGAAATTTTTCTAGGGCAGACCTAATTATTTTACTAACAGTTTCTGCATCCATGAAAGTTTTTCCAAGCATGTATGCAGAATTTGTGATGTGACATATCTTAGAGTAAAACTCAAAAATTGATTCATCCTCATGTATCATTAAATTTTCAAATTGAGAATTAAGTCTCATAAATTTAGATCTTTTAACCGATGTTGTACCTTCATGTTTTACTTCTAGTACGTCCCATGCTTCTTCGGCCACTTTGCACCTTGAAATTTGTCCAAAGTTGTTTAAGTCCACTACAGCAAAGATTGTATTAAGAGCCTTTGAATTCCAACTGAAACATCGGTATTCTTTATCACTCCATTCACCCTCAGGTCTGGGTTCAGAATCACCAAAAGCATTCAACTTTATTGGCGGTGTCCATCCTTTAAGCACACTAGTCCATGTCTTTGTTGACCCAGGTATGGAAACCCAAGAGGGGGGGTGAATTGGGTTTTTATTTATCAAAACGGATTTAGAAAACTTTTCTTCAAAGATCAAAATTAGTTCACTCTTTCTTTGAAAATAAAGGTGAAGAAGATGAAATTAGAATTTATCAAAGATGCAATCAAAAGAATAATAATGATGAACAATCACAAGTGCAAGTAAATGTAAAGAGGAAAGGGATAGAGAGAGTGCAAACTCAATTTACGTGGTTCGGCAAACCTTGCCTACGTCCACGGGCTCCTAGCTCCACGAGCTAAGCTTTCCACTAAGTTGTAGAAATCTTTACAACTTGCTTGATGAACAACCTCACCAAGACTTTTTCTTCCAACTCTTGATAACACCACACCAAGAGTTCTTCTTGATGAACAACCTCACCAAGGCAACTTCCTTCAACCCTTGATAACACCACACCAAGAGTTCTTCTTGATGAACAACCTCACCAAGGCAACTTCCTTCAACCCTTGATAACACCACACCAAGAGTTCTTCTTGATGAACAACCTCACCAAGGCAACTTCCTTCAACTCTTGATAACACACAACAAGAGTTCTCTCAAGGATAACTATTATCCTTTACAATAATATCTCACTCTCACCACAATACAAGAACAAAGATAATTTTTACAACAAAAGTATAACTCTCTTCAAAGAGTAGATAAATAATATAAAAGCTCTCTAGACTTGATATTTCTCTTCCTTTTTGCTAGATAAAATGCTTCTCTTGCACTCCTTGAATGCATGGGAGAATGGCTCCTTTTATAGGCAAATGAGATGAACTTAATCAAGTGAAGACACCAACTCCAAATTTTCTACCTACCATAAAAACTATAATCTTGTCTTCCATTTTTGTTAATGTTCCGTTTGAAATTTGAAAATATGCAAAACATAAACGATTTGCACATTTGAATAAGCTTTCCAACGCATTAAGAATCAAGTCATTTGGATATCTGTAGCTCAAGATATAGCCAAAACACCATTTGGTGCTCATGTGACTTGATTTTTCTTTCTTGTGTCAGTCCACCAAATTGAATGATAATTATGTCAGCATTCCGTTTGAAATTTGAATTTCTTCAAAACATGAAAGATCTGCATATTTGAATAATCTTTCCAAAAATTAAGAATAAAAGCATTTGGATATCTCTATCTTAAGATATGGCCAAAACACCATTCGGTGCTCATGTGAGTTGATTTTTCTTCTTTGTGTCAGTCCACCGAATTGCATGTCAATTATGTCGGCCTTCTGTTTGAAATTTGAATTTTTTCAAAACATATCAAATGTTATCCATTAAGTCATCTTTTCAATGCCGTAAGAATCAAGTCATTTTGTTATTTCTAGCTCAAGATATGTCCAAAGGAGTATTTGGTGCTCATGTCAGTTGCTTCCATTTGTCTTCCAAATTTCATGATGATTTGGACAACCTTGCACTTGAAATTTGAATTTCATTAAAACATATGAAATGTTATAAATTGAGTAAGCTTTCCAAAGGCTCAAGAATCACATCATTTGGATATTTGTAGAGATATATATGACCAATTGATTGAAAATTGCTCATGTGTCACATTCCTTAAGTCAATCCTTGTTCTTAAACTTTGGTGCCTTTAACATGTAGTCTTCTCCTTAGCTTCAACACTTCATTTTAATAAGCCTCTTCTTGATTTTAAAATTATTTCAATGATCTTACTCTTGCACATAAATAAACATGTTAGTAAATCTCGATTAATCAATGTGTATTGTTATCATCAAAATTATCATGTAGCCTTAGGGCTAACAATCTCCCCCTTTTTGATGATAACAAACCATTGATTGCTTTAAAATATAATCTAAAATCAAGAATGAAAATAAAATCAACAATAAGCAAAAAGAATGGCACTTGTTATGAATATAAGCAATCCAACTATTTCTCCCCCTTTTGTTATCATCAAAAAAATGTAATCAAATTAACTACTCCCCCTAAATATATTCTCCCCCTTAACATATGCTATCATATTAAAGCAAAATTAAGACATATCCAACATGCCTAATTCTCTTCTAATTATGCTAAATCTATCTTGACTAAGGGGTTTAGTAAATATATCGGCTAATTGTTTATCGGTGGGAACAAATTCTAAAGAAATATTACCTTTTTGCACATGATCTCTAATAAAATGATGTCTAATCTCTATATGCTTAGTCCTAGAGTGTTGTATTGGATTTTTTGAAATGTTGATGGCACTTGTATTGTCACATTTGATGGGAATATGATCAAATACCACACCATAATCTTTTAAAATTTGTTTCATCCAAAGAGATTGTGCACAACAACTTCCTACTGCAATATACTCGGCTTCCGCGTTGATAAGGCAACAGAATTTTGTTTTCTACTAAACCATGAGACTAATGCATGTCCTAGAAAATGGCAAGAGCCAGTAGTGCTCTTTCTATCAAGAAGACTTCCAGCAAAGTCCGCATCCGAATAACTAATTAGATCAAAATTATCACACTTAGGATACCAAAGACCTAGATTTATGGTTCCAAGAAGATATCTAAATATCCTTTTGACAGCTTTAAGGTGAGATTCCTTTGGACAAGATTGAAATCTAGCACACATACACACACTAAACATAATATCAGGTCTACTAGCAGTTAAATACAAAAGAGAGCCAATCATACCTCGATATTTTGTTACCTCAACATCTTTTCCTTTCTCATCTTTGTCAAGCTTGGTTAATGTACCCATAGGTGTGTTATATGTCCTTGAATTATCCATGCCAAACTTCTTGAGAAGATCTCTTGTGTATTTAGCTTGATTATGAAGATCCCATCTATTGATTGCTTGATTTGAAGTCCAAGGAAGAAATTTAATTCTCCCATTAAGCTCATTTCAAATTCTTGTTGCATGCACTTGGAAAATTCCTCACACATAGAGACATTAGTAGCACCAAATATAATATCATCAACATAGATTTGAACAATTAATAAATCATCATTTTTTGTTTTAACAAAAAGAGTAGTATCAACTTTTTTCATTTCGAAACCATTATCAATGAGAAATTTGCTCAATCTATCATACCATGCTCTTGGTGCTTGTTTCAAGCCATAAAGTGCCTTTTTGAGTTTGAAAACATGGTTTGGAAAATCATGATTTTGAAAACCAAGAGGTTGCTCTACATATACTTCCTCCATAATGTAACCATTTAAAAATGCACTTTTGACATCCATTTGATATAATGTAAAATTTTTATAACATGCAAATGCACACAACATTCTAATTGATTCTAATCTAGCAACCGGTGCAAAGGTTTCCTCATAATCAATACCTTCTTCTTGATTGTATCCTTGAGCAACAAGTCTAGCTTTGTTTCTAATAATGGTGCCATTTTCATCTACTTTATTTCTAAAAATCCATTTAGTGCCTATAATAGAATGATTTTTAGGTCTAGGGACTAATTCCCAAACTTGATTTCTCTCAAATTGATTCAATTATTCTTGCATAGCTAAAATCCAACTTTCGTCATTTTTGGCTTCTTTAAAAGATTTTGGTTCAAATTGAGAGACAAAAGCAAAATGATTACAAAAGTTCTTAAAAGAAGATCTAGTTTTCATACCTTGTGATGGTTCACCAATAATGAGATCTTTAGGGTGAGCTTTTGCATACCTCCATTCCTTTGGTAATTCTTGGGAAGAATCATTTACTTCCTCAAGCTTTTCTTATTGAAGTTGTAATTCATCTTGGCTCTTTTTATCAAGCCTTGATTCCTTGATTTGCCTTTCTACCTCAGCAATATCATCATCTAAATTCTTTGAAGAAATAACATTACTTTCATCAAATTCAACATGCATAGATTCTTCAATAGTAAGAGTCTTTTTGTTAAAAACTCTATATGCTTTACTATGGTTGGAGTAGCCAACAAAAATTTCAACATCGGCTTTTGCATCAAATTTTCCAAGGTTATCCTTGGTGTTTAAAATAAAACATTTACATCCAAAAACTTTAAAAAATCCAATGTTGGGTTTTCTTCCTTTCCAAAGTTCATAAGGAGTTTTCTTTATTAAAGCTCTAATATGGACTCTATTGATTATAAAGCATGCGGTATTAACGGCTTCGGCCCAAAAATATTTTGGCAAATTATTTTCAAGTAACATGGTCCTAGTCATTTCTTGGATAGTCCTATTTTTCCTTTCAACAACACCATTTTCTTGTGAAGTTCTAGGTGAGGAAAAATTATGCTCAAAACCATTTTCATCACAAAGATTTTCAAATACAACATTGTCTACTTCACCACCATGATCACTCCTAATGGACACAATAGAATATCCTTTTTGATTTTGGACTCTTTTTGCAAATTTTGAAAAAGCTTGCATGGCCTCATTTTTAGTTTTCAAGAATAATACCCAAGTGAATCTTGAATAATCATCCACAATAACAAAAACATAATACTTTCCACCAAGGCTTTGAGTTCTTGATGGTCCAAATAAATCCAAATGAAGTAATTGTAGAGGTTTATTTGTTGAAATAAATTTCTTTTGTTTAAAAGAAGTTCTCACTTGTTTTCCAAATTGACAAGCATCACAAATCTTATCCTTTTCAAATTTTATTTTTGGAAGACCATCAACTAAATCATTTTTAGAAATTTTTGAAATTGTGTCCATGCTAGCATGACCTAACCTTCTATGCCATAACCAAGCATCATGATTAACAATGAAACAATTTTCTACATGATCATTAACATCAATATCAATTGTATAAATATTACCACATCTATTACCAACAAATAATGTCTTATTGTTACTAACATCCTTAATCACACATCTATTAGGCTCAAAAGTAACAAAATATCCCTTATCACACAATTGACTAATGCTAATCAAATCATGTTTTAAACCATGAACAAGCAAAACATCTTTAATAATAGGTGAAGAAGGGTTACCAATATCACCATGTCCCATTACCCTTCCTTTGGCATTATCACCGAATGTCACATATCCTCCTTTATTCATGATTAATCTTGAGAACTTGGAGGCATCTCCGGTCATATGCCTTGAGCATCCACTATCTAAGTACCACTTGTGTTTGCCACTCCTTTGTCTCTACAATCAACATTCAAGGAGTAACTTTTTGGTACCCAAAAGTTCTTGGGTCCTTGGGGGTTAGTTATGGTACTTTTTGGAACCCATATTTGTTTCAAATTAGGATTTCTCTTAATATAGCAAGAATGCACTTTGTGTCCTTTTCTTCCACAATAAGTACATGAATGATTAGGATTATTCCTAGAAGATGCATGGGCAAAATAATTTTTAAAATACTTTTGATTTTTATGAGTTTTATATCCTAAACCTCTTTTATCAAAAACACACCTTTGGTTTTGTAACATAGAATTCAAATTTTTTGTGCTTTTTGTAAAACTATCAACAATATTTCTTAAGTCATTATTTTCCTTTTTCAAAATAGCATTTTGTTTCTCCAATTTATCAAAATCCTTTTGTTTTAAAATGTCATTTTCAGTTTTTAATAAATGTATTTGACTTTCCAAACTTTCAAAATCTTTTTGCTTTAAAATTTCATTTTCATTTTCTAAAGCTTCATTTATTTCTACCAACTCTTCTAATTGAGATAACATGATTTTTGACTTCTTTTTTAAAGCATTGATTTTTGAATTTTGCTTATCAACTTACACATGTAAATTTTGGAATGCTTCAAGTAATTCATCATATGAAAGTTTAGGATCATAGTTTAGAATACTTACCTCATCTTCACTTAAAGCCATGAAGCACATGTTTGCCACTTCGCAATCTTCTTCTTCGGTGGAGCTAGCTTCACTATCATCCCAATTTGTGGCTTTCATTGCTTTGGATTTCTTGTTTTGACTCTTGAAGTAAGGACAATCCATCTTTACATGTCCCGGTTTCTTGCACTCATAGCAAATGACTTGATCATTTTTCTTATCTTGCTTTGAGCTTTGCCCTTTGTACTCCCTTCTAGAATTCTTCTTGAATCCTTGGTTTCTTCTAATCATCCTTTTTAGCTTTCTTGTGATGAATGCAAGATCTTCATCGTCTCCTTCATCGTCGGACTCATCATCTTCTTTTGTTGAAGATTTGAAAGCGATATTTTTCTTTTTCTTGAAATCTTCTTCATTCTCCTTCAAGGTGATTTCATGAGTCATGAGAGAACCCATAAGTTCTTCTAATGGTAGTTTGGTGAGGTCCTTTTGCTTCTTGAATTGCCGTCACTTTTGGCTCCCAAGATTTTGGTAGACACCTAAGAATCTTTCTCACCATTTCAACATTAGAATAAAATTTGCCAAGAGATTTCAAACCATTGACAATATCCGTAAATCTAGTAAACATTTCAGAAATTGATTCATCCGATTTCATCTTAAAAAGCTCATAACTATGAACTAGCATACTAATTTTGGATTCTTTAACTTGACTAGTTCCTTCATGAGTTACTTCAAGTGTGTGCCATATTTCTGGTGCCGTAGAACAAGTAGATGTTCTATTAAACTCATTTCTATCTAGAGCACAATACAACACATTCATAGCTTTAGCATTCAAACTCAATTTCTTTTTATCATCTTCACTAAACTCTATAGGTTCTTTAAGCATGCATTCCCCATTTTCAATTTTGGTAGGAACAAAAGGTCCTTCTAAAATAATAGACCACAAATCATAATCAAAAGATTTCAAGAAAATATTCATTCTAGTTTTCCAATAAGAGTAATTACTTCCATTAAAAAATGGAGGTCTAGAGATAGAAAGTCTCTCAACATATGAAGTTGAATTAAAAGTTGTCATAGCTCAAAAATCGATTAAGATTTAAAAAATTGAGCAACCTTGCTCTAATACCACTTGTTGACCCAGGTATGGCAACCTAAGAGGGGGGGTGAATTGGGTTTTTATTTATCAAAACGGATTTAGAAAACTTTTCTTGAAAGATCAAAATTAGTTCACTCTTTCTTTGAAAATAAAGGTGAAGAAGATGAAATTAGAATTTATCAAAGATGCAATCAAAAGAATAATAATGATGAACAATCACAAGTGCAAGTAAATGTAAAGAGGAAAGGGATAGAGAGAGTGCAAACTCAATTTACGTGGTTCGGCAAACCTTGCCTACGTCCACGGGCTCCTAGCTCCACGAGCTAAGCTTTCCACTAAGTTGTATAAATCTTTACAACTTGCTTGATGAACAACCTCACCAAGACTTTTTCTTCCAACTCTTGATAACACCACACCAAGAGTTCTTCTTGATGAACAACCTCACCAAGGCAACTTCCTTCAACCCTTGATAACACCACACCAAGAGTTCTTCTTGATGAACAACCTCACCAAGGCAACTTCCTTCAACTCTTGATAACACACAACAAGAGTTCTCTCAAGGATAACTATTATCCTTTACAATAATATCTCACTCTCACCACAATACAAGAACAAAGATAATTTTTACAACAAAGTATAACTCTCTTCAAAGAGTAGATAAATAATATAAAAGCTCTCTAGACTTGATATTTCTCTTTCTTTTTGCTTGATAAAATGCTTCTCTTGCACTCTTGAATGCATGGGAGAATGGCTCCTTTTATAGGCAAATGAGATGAACTTAATCAAGTGAAGACACCAACTCCAAATTTTCTGCCCACCATAAAAACTGTAATGTTGTCTTCCATTTTTGTCAATGTTCCGTTTGAAATTTGAAAATCTATAAAACATAAAAGATTTTCACATTTGAATAAGCTTTTCAACGCATTAAGAATCAAGTCATTTGGATATCAGTAGCTCAAGATATGGCCAAAACACCATTCGGTGCTCATGTGACTTGATTTTTCTTTCTTGTGTCAGTCCATGAAATTGAATGATAATCATGTCAGCATTCCGTTTGAAATTTGAATTTCTTCAAAACATTAAAGATATGCATATTTGAATAATATTTCCAAAACATTAAGAATCAAAGCATTTTGATATCTCTATCTTAAGATATGGCCAAAACACCATTCAGTGCTCATGTGAGTTGATTTTTCTTCTTTGTGTCAGTCCACCGAATTGCATGTCAATTATGTCAGCCTTCTATTTGAAATTTGAATTTTTTCAAAACATATGAAATGTTTTTCATTAAGTCATCTTTCCAATGCCGTAAGAATCAAGTCATTTTGATTTTTCTAGCTCAAGATATGTCCAAAGGAGTATTCGGTGCTCATGTCAGCTGCTTCCATTTGTCTTTCAACTTGCATGATGATTTGGACAACCTTTCACTTGAAATTTGAATTTCATTAAAACATATGAAATGTTATAAATTGAGTAAGCTTTCCAAAGGCTCAAGAATCACGTCATTTGGATATTTGTAGAGATATATATGACCAATTGATTGAATATTGCTCATGTGTCACATTCCTTGAGTCAATCCTTGTTCTTAAACTTTGGTGCCTTTAACATGTAGTCTTCTCCTTAGCTTCAACACTTCATTTTAATAAGCCTCTTCTTGATTTTAAAATTATTTCAATGATCTTACTCTTGCACATAAATAAACATGTTAGTAAATCTCAATTAATCAATGTGTATTGTTATCATCAAAATTATCATGTAGCCTTAGGGCTAACAGTCTTGTCATCAAGAGATTTGATATACATCATCATTCTTACCTTCCAATATGAGTAATTACTATCATCAAGGATAGGTGCTTGTGTTCCGGATCCTCCATTGTGAATAAACTCCATCCTTTCAGATCAACGTGATCGTTTTCTTCACTTGTCTATTAGTGAACCTACTCTCATACCAATTGAAAGTTTTGGAAGTATGCAATTATAAGAAATATAATAGTACGTTGTAATGTAAATCTACACAGGAGGATTTTTACGTGATTCGGTTATAAAACCTACATCCACAGATAGCGATAGAGGTGCAATTCACTAAGTTCTTGTTTGTACAATATTTAGGACCTTTTACAGTGCTGACTCACTCTCAGACACTGACCTAATCTTTGTAAAATAAAATCTTCACAAAGATCTTAAACTCTAGTGACACTACCCACTCTCTATCGCAGATAACTTAACAACTCAGTATTAAGTTATACATAACAAACTACGTCTGACGCTGAATTACATAAACACTTAACCCGTAAGTTACCCCAAGTGTCTACTAATTCATACAGACTTAATCAACAACTCATGTACGATTTCTACCACTCATACATGAATCAAAAGACTCAAAGAATCAAATTAAAGAAGCATCCCATTTTGCGTTGAAGCTCTTTTTATCAATTCATGGAATGCCAAAACCAAAACTCTCTCAAAACACAACCAACCATGCCAATCTATTAATCACGTGATCAGCCGCCTGGTTATGTAAAAATAACTTTGTATACATAATAAGAGGTTTGGACAAAATCTCCTAGAAATCGTATAAAGATATTAATCAAAATCACATTATGATTAGGAGAAATAAAATAGGAAGTGATATAATTAAACTCCCAAAGAAATTAGGACAAATAAATATTTTCCTATTCTAATTAGGATACAATATACTATATCCTAATCTAAAGAGATATTTATTATAAATCAAATACTTCCTAAAACATAATTCTAGAAACAGTAAAATAATAATCAAAATAATATTCTTGTTTTATCACAAGTTGGACAAAATTTATCATGTGCATGGAACATGCACGTTGACACCAACAACTCTTCTTCTCCTTTTTATCTTTTTATTTCTACAACTCATTTCTCTCTCAAATAATCTCTTTTCTCTTCTCAAATCAAACTATCAGTTGTGTGATAATTTAAAATTATGCATGGGATTGTTTTATAATGGATTAACCGAAGTACCAAAAGAAGACCATAGAACAATCTTTCGCAAAGAAGCCAGGTAATTTTAATTTCATTAATATGATGTTAATTAATTGTTACCAAATGTTCAATTCCTATGACATGACGAGATTTAATTTGTATTCCTAATTCACATAGCATATATACGACTGTTCTCAAGACCAGAGAAACAAATTTGCAGCGCATTGACTTATTTATAAAGTTACTTATTTATTTTAACCTTCATAGTTCTGAACTTTTTATCATTCTTCCCAATAGTTTGATCAGAAAAAAAAAACTGCAGAGGTTAATTAAATTCTCCATGAGTTCATTATCATTGTCCGAATGATATATAGTGATTTATTTATTATTCTTCATATGCTGACATTTTTTTTACTAGTTTGACTAAATACATCATTCATCTCCCTTGAAATGTGACTCAAAATAAGTCATGACACATATAGGCGCCTTTCTTGAGCACAAATTTCTCATAAATTTAAAATTTTGATTTTAAAAGAAGATAATCATTTTTCATATTTCTCTAAGAAAGATTTTTTATACTTTCGAAGCTGATTAATTTTGGCAAATTAACTAAGATAATTTGTAATTACAGTGTAGAACATTAATCATAAATAACTGAAGTATATTATATGACACGTTTATCATATTACTCGTATTTATGCCTTATAAAATCCCACCATATACTTATTCATTCAAAAATAACCAATCCCATTTATAGTAATTCAAAGAGCATATGTATACATAGTAGGATTAACTGAACAAACACACAAACGATGTGATTGTTGACCCAGATATGGCAACCCAAGAGGGGGGTGAATTAGGTTTTTATTTATAAAAACTGATTTAGAAAACTTTTCTTGAAAGATCAAAATTATTTAACTCTTTTTTTTAGAATAAAGGCGAAGAAGATGAAAATAGAATGCAACCAAGAGAATAGAGATAAAGAACAATCACAAGTGTAAGTAAAAATAAAGAGATAGGGATAGAGAGAGTGCAAACTCAATTTACGTGGTTCGGCAAACCTTGCCTACGTCCACGGGTTCCTAGCTCCATGAGCTAAGCTTTCCACCAAGTTGTAGAAATCTTTACAACTTGCTTGATGAACAACCTCACCAAGACTTTTTCTTCCAACCCTTGATAACACCACGCCAAGAGTTCTTCTTGATAAACAACCTCACCAAGGCAACTTCCTTCTTCTTGATGAACAACCTCACCAAGGCAACTTCCTTCAACTCTTGATAACACCACACCAAGAGTTCTTCTTGATGAACAACCTCACCAAGGCAACTTTCTTCAACTCTTGATAACACCACACCAAGAGTTCTTCTTGATGAACAAACTCACCAAGGAAAGAGTTCTCTCAAGGATAACTTTATCCTTTACAAGAAGATCTCACCCTCACCACAATACAAGAACAAAGAAACTTTTTACAACAAAAGTATAACTCTCTTCAAAGAGTAGATAAAGAATAAAAAAGCTCTCTAAACTTGATATTTCTCTTATTTGTGGCTTGATAGATTCTTGTCTCTTCTTCTTACTGAATGCATGGGAGAAGGGCTCCTTTTATAGGCAAATGGGATGAACTTAATCAAGTGAAGACACTAACTCCAAATTTTCTGCCCACCATAAAAACTGTAATTTTGTCTGTCATTTTTATCAATGTTATGTTTGAAATTTGAAAATTTGCAAAACATAAAAAATCTGTATAATTAAATAAGCTTTCCAACGCATCAAGAACCAAGTCATTTGGATATCTGTATCATAAGATATGGCTAAAACACCATTCGGTGCTCATGTGACTTAATTTTTCTTCCTTGTGTCAGTCCACCAAATTGAGTGATAATTCTGTCAGCCTTCCGTTTGAAATTTGAATTTCTTCAAAACATGAAAGATCTGCATATTTGAATAAAATTACCAAAACATTAAGAATCAAAGCATTTGGATATCTCTATCTTAAGATATGGCCAAAACACCATTCGGTGCTCATGTGAGTTGATTTTTCTTCTCTGTATCAGTCCACCAAATTGCATGTCAATTATGTCAGCCTTCCATTTGAAATTTGAATTTCTTCAAAACATATGAAATGTGCCTTACTAATTCATATTTCTAATTCCATAAGAATCAAGTCATTTTGATATTTCTAGCTCAAGATATGTCCAAAAGAGTATTCTGTGCTCATGTCAGCTGCTTCCATTTGTCTTTCAAATTGCATGATGATTTGGACAACCATGGACTTGAAATTTGAATTTCTTTAAAACATATGAAATGTTATAAATTGAGTAAACTTTCCAAAGGCTTAAGAATCATGTCATTTGGACATCTATAGAGATATATATGACTAATTGATTAAACATTGCTCATGTGTCACATTTCTTGAGTCAAACCTTATTCTTAAACTTTGGTGCCTTAACATGTAGTCTTCTCCTTAGCTTCAACACTTCATTTTAATAAGCCTCTTCTTGATTTTAAAATTATTTCAATGATCTTACTCTTGCACATAAATCAACATGTTAGTAAATCTCAATTAATCAATGTGTATTGTTATCATCAAAATTATCATGTAGCCTTAGGGCTAACAATCTCCCCCTTTTTGATGACGACAAACCATTGATTGCTTTAAAATAATATCTAAAAATCAAAAATGAAAATAAAATCAAGAATAAACAAAAAAAGGCACTTGTTATGAATATAAGCAATCCAACTATTTCTCCCCCTTTTGTTATCATCAAAAAGATGTAATCAAATTAACTACTCCCTGTTAACATATGGTACCATCCAAAGATTATCATATTAAAGCAAAATTAAGACATATCCAACATGCCCAATTCTCTTCTAATTACGCAAAATCTATCTTGACTAAGGGGTTCAATAAATATATCGGCTAATTATTTATCGGTGGGAATAAATTCTAAAGAAATATTACCTTTTTGCATATGATCTCTAATAAAATGATGTCTAATCTCTATATGCTTAGTCCTAGAGTGTTGTATGGGATTTTTTGAAATGTTGATGGCACTTGTATTGTCACATTTGATGGGAATATGATCAAATACCATACCATAATCTTTTCAAATATTTTTCATCCAAAGAGATTGTGCACAACAACTTCCTATTGCAATATACTCGGCTTCCGCGGTTGATAAGGCAACAGAATTTTGTTTTCTACTAAACCATGAGACTAATGCATGTCCTAAAAAATGGCAAGAGCCAGTAGTGCTCTTTCTATCAAGAAGACTTCCAGCAAAGTCCGCATCAGAATAACTAATTATATCAAAATTATCACACTTAGGATACCAAAGACCTAGATTTATGGTTCCAAGAAGATATTTAAATATCTTTTTGACAGTCGTAAGGTGAGATTCCTTTGGACAAGATTGAAATCTAGCACACATACGAACACTAAACATAATATCAGGTCTACTAGTAGTTAAATACAAAAGAGAGCCAATCATACCTCGATATTTTTTTACCTCAACATCTTTTTCTTTCTCATCTTTGTCAAGCTTGGTTAATGTACCCATAGGTGTGTTATATGTCCTTGAATTATCAATGCCAAATTTCTTGAGAAGATCTCTTGTGTATTTCGCTTGATTAATGAAGATCCCATCTATTGATTGCTTGATTTGAAGTCCAAGGAAGAAATTTAATTCTCCGATTAAGCTCATTTCAAATTCTTGTTGCATGCACTTGGAAAATTCCTCACACATAGAGACATTAGTAGCACCTAATATAATATCATCAACATAGATTTAAACAATTAATAAATCATCATTTTTTGTTTTAACAAAAAGAGTAGTATCAACTTTTTTCATTTCGAAACCATTATCAATGAGAAATTTGCTCAATCTATCATACCATGCCCTTGGTGCCTGTTTCAAGCCATAAAGTGCCTTTTTGAGTTTGAAAACATGGTTTGGAAAATCATGATTTTGAAAACCAAGAGGTTGCTCTACATATACTTCCTCCACAATGTAACCATTTAAAAATGCACTTTTGATATCCATTTGATATAATGTAAAATTTTTATAACATGCAAATACACACAACATTCTAATTGATTCTAATCTAGCAACCGGTGCAAAGGTTTCCTCATAATCAATACCTTCTTCTTGATTGTATCCTTGAGCAATAAGTCTAGCTTTATTTCTAACAATTATGCCATTTTCATCTACTTTATTTCTAAAAATCCATTTAGTGCCTATAATAGAATGATTTTTGGATCTAGGGACTAATTCCCAAACTTGATTTCTCTCAAATTGATTCAATTCTTCTTGCATAGCCAAAATCCAACTTTCGTCATTTTCGGCTTCTTTAAAAGATTTTGGTTCAAATTGAGAGACAAAAGCAAAATGATTACAAAAGTTCTTAAAAGAAAATCTAGTTTTCATACCTTGTGATGGTTCACCAATAATGAGATCTTTAGGGTGAGCTTTTGCATACCTTCATTCCTTTGGTAATTCTTGGAGAAGAATCATTTACTTCCTCAAGCTTTTCTTGTTGAAGTTGTAATTCATCTTGGCTCTTTTCATCAAGCCTTGATTCCTTGATTTGCCTTTCTACCTCAACAATATCATCATCTAAATTCTTTGAAGAAATAACATTAGTTTCGTCAAATTCAACATGCGTAGATTCTTCAATAGTAAGAGTCTTTTTGTTAAAAACTCTATATGGTTTACTATGGTTGGAGTAGCCAACAAAAATTCTAATATCGGTTTTTGCATCAAATTTTCCAAGGTTATCCTTGGTGTTTAAAATAAAACATTTACATCCAAAAACTTTAAAAAATCCAATGTTGAGTTTTCTTCATTTTCAAAGTTCATAAGGACTTTTCTTTATTAAAGCTCTAATATGGACTCTATTGATTATAAAGCATGCGGTATTAACGGCTTCGGCCTAAAAATATTTTGGCAAATTATTTTCAAGTAACATGGTCCTAGCCATTTCTTGGATAGTCCTATTTTTCCTTTCAACAACACCATTTTGTTGTGGAGTTCCAGGTGAGGAAAAATTATGCTCAAAACCATTTTCATCACAAAGATTTTCAAATGCAACATTGTCTACTTCACCACCATGATCACTCCTAATGGACACAATAGAATACCCTTTTTGATTTTGGACTCTTTTTGCAAATTTTAAAAAAAGCTTGTGTGGCCTCATTTTTAGTTTTCAAGAATAACACCCAAGTGAATTGTGAATACTCATCCACAATAACAAAAACATAATACTTTCCACCAAGGCTATGAGTTCTTGATGTTGCAAATAAATCCAAATGAAGTAAGTGTAGAGGTTTATTTGTTGAAATAAATTTCTTTTGTTTAAAACAAGTTCTCACTTGTTTTTCAAATTGACAAGCATCACAAATCTTATCCTTTTTTCTTGGAAGACCATCAACTAAATCATTTTTAGAAATTTTTGAAATTGTGTCCATGCTATCATGACCTAATCTTTTATGCCATAACCAAGCATCATGATTAACAATGAAACAATTTTTCACATGATCATCAATATCAATTGTATAAATATTACCACATCTATTACCAATAAATAATATCTTATTGTTACTGACATCCTTAATGACGCATCTATTAGGTTCAAAAGTAACAAAATATCCCTTTTCACACTATTGACTAATGCTAATCAAATCATGTTTCAAACGACATCCTTAATGACGCATCTATTAGGTTCAAAAGTAACAAAATATCCATTTTCACACTATTGACTAATGCTAATCAAATCATATTTCAAACCATTAACAAGTAAAACATCTTTAATAATAGATGAAGAAGGGTTACCACTATCACCATGTCCGATTACCCTTCCTTTGGCATTATCACCGAAGGTCACATATCCTCCTTTCTTCATGATTAATCTTGAGAACTTGGAGGCATCTCCGGTCATATGCCTTGAGCATCCACTATCTAAGTACCACTTGTGTTTGCCACTCCTTTGTTTCTACAATCAACATTAAAAGAGCGACTTTTTGGTACCCAAATGTTCTTGGGTCCTTGGGGGTTAGTTATGGTCCTTTTTGGAATCCATATTTGTTTCAAATTAGGATTTCTCTTAATGTAACAAGAATGCATTTTGTGTCCTTTTATTCCACAACAATTACATGAATGATTAGGATTATTCCTATAAGATGCATGAACAAAATAGTTTTTAAAATACTTTTGATTTTTACGACTTTTATATCCTAACCCTCTTTTATCGAAAACACATCTTTGGTTTTGTAACATAGAATTCAAATTTTTTGTGCTTTTTGTAAAACTATCAACAATATTTATTAAGTCATTATTTTCCTTTTTCAAAATAACATTTTCTTTTTCTAATTTATCAAAATCCTTTTGTTTTAAAATGTCATTTTTAGTTTTTAATAAATGTATTTGATTTTCCAAACTTTCAAAATCTTATTGCTTTAAAATTTCATTTTCATTTTCTAAAGCTTCATTTATTTCTACCAACTCTTCTAATTGAGATAACATGATTTTTGACTTCTTTTTTGAAAGCATTGATTTTTGAATTTTGCCTATCAACTTGCACATGTAAATTTTGGAATGCTTCAAGTAATTCATCATATGAAAGTTTAGGATCATAGTTTTGAATACTTACCTCATCTTCTTTTAAAGCCATGGAGCACATGTTTACCACTTCGTAATCTTCTTCTTCATTCTCTTTCAAGGTGATTTCATGAGTTATGAGAGAACCCATAAGTTCTCCTAATGGTAGTCTGGTGAGGTCCTTTGCTTCTTGAATTGCCGTCACCTTTGGCTCTTAAGATTTTGGTAGACACCTAAGAATCTTTCTCACCATTTTAACATTAGAATAAGATTTACTAAGAGATTTCAAACCATTGACAATATCCGTAAATCTAGTAAACATTTAGAAATTGATTCATCCGGTTTCATCTTAAAATGCTCATAACTATGAACTAGCATACTAATTTTAGATTTTTTAACTTGACGAGTTCCTTCATGAGTAACTTCGAGTGTGTGCCATATTTCTTGTGCCGTAGAACAAGTAAATATTCTATTAAATTCATTTCTATTTAGAGCACAATATAACACATTCATATAGCATTCAAACTCAATTTCTTTTCATCATCTTCACTAAACTCTTTAGGTTCTTTAAGCATGCTTCCTCGATTTTCAATTTTTGTAGCAAAAAAAGGTCCTTCCAAAGCAATAGACCATAAATCATAATCAAAAGATTTCAAGAAAATACTCATTCTAGTTTTCCAATAAGAGTAATCACTTCCATTAAAAAATGGAGGTCTAGAAATAGAAAGCCCCTCAGCATATGAAGTTGAATTAAAAGTTGCCATAGCTCAAAATCGATCAAGATTAAAAAAAATTGAGCAACCTTGCTCTGATACCACTTGTTGACCCAGGCATGGCAACCCAAGAGGGGGGGTGAATTGGGTTTTTATTTATAAAAACTGATTTAGAAAACTTTTCTTTAAAGATCAAAATTATTTAACTCTTTCTTGGAGAATAAAGGTGAAGAAGATGAAAATAGAATACAATCAAGAGAATAGAAATAAAGAACAATCACAAGTGTAAGTAAAAATAAAGAGATAGGGATAGAGAGAGTACAAACTCAATTTACGCGGTTCGGCAAACCTTACCTACGTCCACAGGCTCTTAGCTCCACGAGCTAAGCTTTCCACTAAGTTGTAGAAATCTTTACAACTTGCTTGACGAACACCCCACCAAGACTTTTTTTTCCAACCCTTGATAACACCACACCAAGAGTTCTTCTTGATGAACAACCTCACCAAGGCAACTTCCTTCAACTCTTGATAACACCACACCAAGAGCTCTTCTTGATGAACAACCTCACCAAGGTAACTTCCTTCAACTCTTGATAACACCACACCAAGAGTTCTTCTTGATGAACAACCTCACTAAGGAAAGAGTTCTCTCAAGGATAACTTTTATCCTTTCCAAGAATATCTCACTCTCACCACAATACAAGAACAAAGAAAATTTTTACAACAAGAGTACAACTCTCTTCAAATAGTAGATAAAGAATATAAAAGCTCTCTAAACTTGATATTTCTCTTATTTGTGGCTTGATGGATTCTTGTCTCTTCTTGTTTCTGAATGCATGGGAGAAGGGCTCCTTTTATAGGCAAATGGGATGAACTTAATCAAGTGAAGACACCAACTCCAAATTTTCTACCCACCATAAAAACTGTAATATTGTCTGCCAATTTTGTTAATGTTCTGTTTGAAATTTGAAAATCTCCAAAACATAAAAGATCTTCAAAATTGAATGAGCTTTTCAAAGCATCAAGAACCAAATCATTTGGATATCTTTAGCTCAAGATATGGCCAAAACACCATTTGGTACTCATGTAACTTGATTTTTCTTTCTTGTATAAGTCCACCAAATTGAGTGATAATTCTATCAGCTTTTTATTTGAAATTTGAATTTCCTTAAAACATAAAAGATCTGCATATTTGAATTAGCTTTCCAAAACATTAAAAATCAAAGCATTTGGATATCTATATCTCAAGATATAGGCAAAAAATCATTTGGTGCTCATATGAGTTGATTTTTCTTCTCTATGTCAGTCCACTAAATTACATGTCAATTATGTCGGCCTTTCATTTGAAATTTGAATTTCTTCAAAGCATATGAAATGTGCCTCATTAAGTCCTCTTTCCAATGCCATAAGAATCAAGTCATTTTGATATTTGTATCTCAAGATATGTATAGAAGAGTATTCAGTGCTCATATTAGCTGCTTCCATTTGTCTTTCAATTTGCATGATGATTTGGACAACATTGCACTTAAAATTTGAATTTCTTTAAAACATATGAAATGTTATAAATTGAGTAAGATTTCCAAAGGATAAATAACCACGTCATTTGGACATCTATAGAGATATATATGACTAATTGATTGAACATTGGTCATATGTCACATTTCTTGAGTCAAACCTTGTTCTAAAACTTTTGTGCCTTTAACATGTAGTCGTCTCCTTAGCTTCAACACTTCATTTTAATAAGCCTTTTCTTGATTTTACAATTATTTCAATGATATTACTCTTGCACATAAATAAACATATTAGTAAATCATAATGAATCAATGTGTATTGTTATCATCAAAATTATCATGTAGCCTTAGGGCTAACAGTGATATATCCATCAAAGACTTTTTATCTCTCCAAACATTATTATGCTCAAGATAAAATTAACTCTGAACATTATTATGCTTTGTACGATTTTAAAACAAGCTGTGGGAATGGTTTGATTAGTTTGTTTGGTTGGTTATAAGCTTTGTTATGGTTTTGGGTTAATTTTGTTATTATTTTGGTTAATTAGGAATTTTGTCCAACTAGATTTTTATTTGGGTATTAATATTTTATTCCAATTGGGTCATATAAATAGGCTTGTTTCATATGATTTTGGCAAATAATCAAAATTATAGCGATTCATTTCAATTATTATTCTTTGTATTTTTTTTAGTACGTGAGAGCTTGAGTGGTATCAATATTGTCCCACATGCTCTAATCATAAAATATAAAATTAACTTTTATCAGGATGAAAGGGATAGTGATTTTATTTTTGAATAGTAATATGAGTAGTCTAATTTGTAGCGTTCGAAGGGTACATAATATGACTTTAAAAACTTTGCCCTTGTATTATAACAATCACAAAACCACTCAAAAATTATATCAAATTAATTCTTTCATTCTTTTTTAATAATCTTTTTAATGACAAGCACAATTTTTAGGATCGTTTTATGATTTTGATAATAGAAACGCACAATTTTCAAAGTCTTAATGTATAACCTTATATCATATATATGTATATATGATCAAGTGCATCAAGTGCAAAAGCGAAAGCGCATATGTGTGTGTGTGTGTGTGTGTGCGTGTGTATAAAGGTAGGAAAACACTTAACCAGCACAACGGCAAGGTGCGTAACCGATATAAGCATTAAATAGCGCACTACGGGTTTCGTTACCATAACCTTGTAGACATAGTTTTCAACTCCAGTTGCTTCCTCTTTTTCATTGAAAAACAACACTCCATCACCAATTTTGAGCTTCATACTCATAGTGAACTTACACCACCCACCACTAATCACAGGTTTCTTCTACCTTGCCCTACGGATGACCAATCGAAACACCCACTCTTTCCCATGAAAATCATTTACCTTAAGAACCTGAGCATGCTCAGCATCTCTGAAGCCAGGGAAAGAGTCAAGACTCTTCCTTTTCAATGTCAGTCTCTTGCCAATATTCATCTTAGTTAGCATCTTTAAGAATATTACTATTATTTAGAAGATTTATAATCAGAGAAAGTTTCAAAGATTTGTTGTTTTAATTACTAACTTAGCCTAAGAGGCTTTGATCAATTTGTAGAAAAAAAAATGTTTGAAGAGTGCAATGGGGCGTGCTTTGACTTTGTAATAAAGACAAAAGCGTTTGATCATCTTATGACTATGTATGCATGTATGTATGTATGTATGTATTTATGTATGTCTATAGATGTGTGCGTGTGTGTGTGTGTGTGTGTCTCTCTCTCTCTCTCTCTCTCTCTCTCTCTCTCTTTATATACACACACACACACACATTGGCATGCATGACTTTTTAAAGGATCTTCGTATCAAAATTCAGGCTAGAAATATTCAAGCAAGATATGTGACGTTGATAAAATATATATATAATTTGGTGACACTCAATGTAAACTTTTAACATTGATAGTTATATGAATCATGTTTAAAATTATGAGTCTATACAATTCATGTGTTATGTTATTAGTTTCAAGTTATATATATATATATATATATATATATATATATATATATATATATATATATATATATATATATATAACTACCAGTTTTACATTTATATTAGGAGCTTCTAATTTGTGATACTTGTCCTCACTTTTAATTAATTTTACTAATGTTATTATTAGTTCGAATACTACAACAGACCAGTTTTGTAGGAATCCCAATTTGAAGATAAAATTTCAATTTCTCATTGTATAATCTTTTTAACTTTAAAATTAAATTGTGAAATATAATTAAATAAAGAATTAGCACAAATCTTACTTGTAGACAGGGACGGAGCCAGAAAATTTGGTTAAAGGGGCTGAGATTGAACTATAATAAGTGAAGATGATTTAATTCAAATATATTTAGCTATGAAACTTGAAAGAAAACTTAATATTATATATTTATGTTATTTTGAAGGTATATTTATAATATCAATTTTAAATTAAAGTTTTAAAATAAATGATAAAATAGAATAATTGATAATTTATTTAATTAAAAATCCTAAACTTCATATTAATATATTCAACTGTCTCTTATACGTAAAATGTAAAATTATATGAGACAAAAAGTCAATGAATGATGATGAATATAGAGTATCATACACAATTTTATGAAGAAAAAAATTAAAGAAGGTTTGTATGTTTGCATAAATGTATGGATTTATAATTAATTAAAAAATATATAAAAGAAGTCCTTGAAATTTTTCTTGGTTCCAACAGGGCCAACTACCCCTTCTGGGCATTTACTGGCTCCGTCCCTACTGGCAGAGGAAGGGGACAATAGTCTGTAGGAGAAAAATCAACATAAATTTCAAAGCAAAGTCAGAACATGATAAGATAAGCTGAAACATTTAGAGAAAATATGATGAAGAGTGAAACTGAATTTTTTATTTCATTAGCTAGTCATAGAATGTACATGAAGACAGCTATTTATACAAAGATTTAACGGTGTAGATGATAGTAAGCTAACAATACTGGTTACAAGCTAAATAAAATTGTTTGTCACTTAACTGACTACATACACTAGTAACAAAATTTAGTTACAAACTAACTTTTTAACTCTATGTCTCAACATCCCCTCTCAAGATCATATGGGTGAGCTTAAAGAAGACTCACCAATGGGCTTCACATTTAGCTTATCTCTCAAGAACTTGAATCATAATCCATTGAGAGGTTTAGTAAAGATATCTGCTAGTTGATCTTCTGTTGCAACATGTTGCACAGCAAGTTGTTTAGTTAGGACCTTTTCACGAATGAAATGTACATCAATTTTGATATGTTTAGTTTGGGCATGGAAGACAGGATTTGCTACAAGTGCTTCTACACTTTTGTTGTCACACCATAGTATTGGAGTTGAAATTACTTGAAAGTTAAATTCTTGAAGTAGTGATTGTAACCAGATAATTTTTGCTGTAGCTTGAGATAAAGCTCTATATTCAGATTCAACAGTTGACTTGGCAACTACTTTTTGTTTCGTTCAACACCATTGAACCAAGTTATCACCAAAATAGATGCTATAATCGGAAGTAGACCTGCGATCATCAATGGAGCTAGCCCAATCTGCATCACTAAAACCAATCAGTGTGAAACTTGTCATTGGCTTAAAAAATAACCTATAATTCATGGTGCCTTTGATGTATCTAAGCAAACGTTTGCAAGCCTGCCAATGTAGGATAGTTAGAGCTTGTAAGAATTGGCTTAGTTTATTGACAACAAAAGAAATATCTGGTCTTGACATTGACAAATATTGGAGTGCCCCAATTGTACTTCTACAAACTGTAGGCTGATCAAACAAATCACTATCTTGGAGAAATAATTTGGAACCAACAGTCATAGGTGTAGGACTTGGTTTAGCCTTCAGCATATTACATTGCTTGAGTAAGTCTGCTGCATATTTATTCTGAGTAAGGATTAACCTATTAGCAGTCTTGTGAACTTCAAATCCTAAGAAATAACTTACTGGTCCAACAGATTTGAGAGCAAATTGTTGATTTAAATCTTGAATAACTTGTTGCAATTGAGTATAATCATCCCCTATGATTAAAATATCATCAATATATACTAGTAAAGAATGATTTTGTTGTCATACCTATAGATGAATAAACTTGTATCAGATGTAGATTCTTGAAATCCCCACCTAAGCAAGGCTCCCTTGAGCGTATCAAACCAGGCTCTAGGGGCTTGCTTTAAGCCATAGAGTGACTTATGGAATTTGCAAACAAAAGTGGGATGAGATGGATCAATGAAACCTTCAGGCTGAGACATGTAAACAGTTCCTTGTAAATCTCCATTTAAGAAAGCATTATTGATATCAATGTGTTGGATATCCCAATGAAATGTGACAGCAAGAGAAAACATAATCCGGATGGTAGAAGGCTTTATAACAGGACTAAAAGTGTCAAAAAAATCAATGCCTGGAGTTTGCTGAAAACCTTTTGCCACCAATCTTGCTTTATATCTCTGAACAGATCCATCAACATTGTATTTAACTCTAAACACCCATTTGCAATCAACAATATGCATATCAAGTGTATATGGCACTAAAGACCATGTAATATTAGATTGCAACGCTTGAAACTCACTCTGAATAGATTGAAACCAATTAGTATCCATCAAAGCTTGTGTAATTGACTGAGGTTCTGGTATGAGAGAAGCTGTATAAGACATAATTTTTGGTTTGTAGATGCCTAACTTTGCCCTAGTGGTCATAGGATGGCAATTGTGTTTCACTTGCTGGTCAGAAAGTGGAGATGTAGTAGAGTCAAGAATAGATGATGCAATAGAGTTGGAAGAAATAGGAGAATGTGTTTGTAATTGAGGATCAGTATGTATGGTAGCTGAAGGAACATGAGAAGTGTTTGAGGTAACAGTAGAAAGAGGTGTTTCATAAGAAGAGGGTAAAAACCAAAAAGACGAAGCTAGTGACATAGAAGAGATATTGGGTGAAACAAAATTAGGAAATCAAGTAAAAAGGAAAATCATCCTCATGAAAAACAACACTTTTAGACACATAAATCCTTCCAAAAGAGTGAAGACATACATAACCTTTATGAAACGAACTATATCCAAGAAAGACACACTTAGAAGAGTGATAGGAAAGTTTATGAGTGTTATATGGCCTAAGATTAGGAAAACAAGCACAACCAAAAATTTTAAGAAATTTATAATCAGGTAAGGTGTGAAAAAGCACTTGAAAAGGAGAAGAGAATGACAAAACATGAGACGATAATATGTTAAGAAGAAACACTACAGTATGAAAAGCATTCCACCAGAATTTAAGAGGCATGGAAGCTTGCGATAAGGAAGTCAAACCCAGTTCTACTACTGACTTGTGTTTTTGTTCAATAGATCCATTTTGTTGATGAATGTGACGACACGAGTGCCTAAAATGTATGCCAAGATCAGCTAAATAAGATGCTAGAGGCCTAAATTCACCTCCCCAATTAGATTGCAAGCACTTCTAAAATCATCCATGAAAAAAACATAATATCTTAATCCATCAGTGGAAAGTATTGGAGCAGGCCCCCAAACATCAGTAAAAACCAATTCCAGAGGTGAAGATGACTTAGATTGAGAAGTAGGTATCTACTATGACAAAGTTTACCATGTTGACAAGATTCACAAAATGGAATTTGTCTAGCATTACATTTAAACAACTGAGTCTTATTAGCAATATGAAACAATATCTTAACATTAGGATGACCCAATCGCCTATGCCATTTTGCAACAGATGAATCAACAAGAACTTTATTACAAAAGGCAGTAAAATGAGATAAGTTGAGCAGACTAGTTTTGCGATAGTCTTTAAAGACTGAAGCTGGTACAATCCTTGTCTGAGAGTTCCTTGCAAGAGTGAAATTTTATGCAGGAAAAGAGGTCTAGATGCCTACGATGACTGAAATTTTGCAATAGTTTTGCAAGTTGAGCTGACTAGTTTTGCGATGTCTGAGAGTTCCTTGCAAGTTGAGCTAACTAGTTTTGCGATAGTCTTAGTTATAGCAGGCACATGTAGAATTTTATGCAGAAAAGGAGGTCTAGATGCTAACGATGACTGAAATTTACCTCAACCAATATGAGAAATAGGCAAGAAGTTACCATTTCCATGTTGAACTGCATTAGATCCTTGATAATCAGATTTGATGGCCAAATTATTAAAGTCAGCAGTCATGTGATCAGTAGCTCCAGTATCCATATACTTGTTAGCCCTCAGGCTACATGATAATTTTGATGATAATAATACACATTGATTCATTCAGATTTACTAACATGTTTATTTATGTGCAAGAGTAAGATCATTGAAATAATTATAAAATCAAAAAGAGGCTTATTAAAATGAAGTGTTGAAGCTAATGAGAAGACAACATGTTAAAAGCACCAAAGTTTAAGAACAAGGTTTGACTTAAGGAATGTGACACATGAGCAATGTTCAATCAATTAGTCATATATTTCTCTATAAATATCCAAATAATGTGATTCTTGAGCCTTTGGAAAGCTTACTCAATTTATAACAATTTATATGTTTTAAAGAAATTCAAATTTTAAGTGCAAGGTTGTCCAAATCATCAAGAAATTTAAAAGACAAATAGAAGCAACTGACATGAGCACCGAATACTATTTTGGACATATCTTGAGCTAGAGATATTCAAGTGACTTGATTCTTGCAACATTGGAAAGATGATTTAATGAAGCACATTTCAAATTTTTTAAAGAATTTCAAATGGAAGGCCGACATAATTCACATACAAATCGGTGGACTGACACAAGGAAGAAAAATCAACTCACATGAGCACCGAATGGTCTTTTATCCATATCTTGAGCTAGAGATATCCAAATAACTTGATTCTTATAGAATTATAAAGTTGATTTAATGAATTACATTTCATATTTTTTGAAGAAATTCAAATTTCAAATGGAAGGCTGACATAATTGACGTCCATGTCAGTGGACTGACACAAGGAAGAATAATCAAATCACATGAGCATTGAATGGTTTTTTTGTCCATATCTTGACCTAAAGATATCCAAATGATGTGATTCTTGATACATTGGAAAGCTTATTCAATTATGCAGATCTTTTATGTTTTGTAGATTTTCAAATTTCAAATGGAATATTGACAAAAATGGCAGACAAAATTTCGATTTTTATGGTGGGTAGAAAATTTGGAGTTGGTGTCTTCACTTGATTAAGTTCATCTCATTTGCCTATAAAAGGAGTCCTTCTCCCATGCATTCAACAAGAATCCATCAAGCAACAAAGTAAAAGAAATATCAAGTTTAGAGAGTTTTTATATTCTTTATCTACTCTTTGAAGAGAGTTGTACTTTTATTATAAATAATTACCTTTGTTCTTGTATTGTGGTGAGAATAAGATCTTCTTGCAAAGGATAATTGTTATCTTTGAGAGAACTCTTAGTGCAGTGTTATTAAGAGTTGAAGAAAGAAGCCTTGGTGAGATTGTTCATCAAGAAGAACTCTTGGTGTGGTGTTATCAAGGGTTGAAGTCTTGGTGAGGTTATTCATCAAGCAAGTTGGAAAGATTTCTACAACTTAGTGGAAAGCCTAGCTTGTGGAGCTAGGAGCCCGTGGACGTAGGCAAGGTTTGTCGAACCACATAAATTGAGTTTATACTCTCTCTATCCCTATCCTCTTTATATTTACTTGCACTTGTGATTGTCCTTTATTGTTATTCTCTTGATTATATTCTATTTTCATCTTGTTAAATAATCTTGATATCTTTCAAGAAATGTTTTCTAAATCCGTTTTTATAAATAAAATCCTAATTCCCTTCCCCCCCCCTCCTTGGGTTGCCATACCTGGGTCAACAATACCAAGATGGATCATAAAGAGTAGCAGGTGAAGCAGTATAGGCCTGCGATTGAGAGGCTTGTTGTGGAGAAGTTGAAGATTGAGAACTATGTGTAACTTGAGTGCTACGATTCCCTTGATAGCTCACATCAAACCTATGATAGCAATTAAGAGCAGTATGCCCAATTTTGCCACACACTTGGCAAATTGGTCCATTGCTATTGTTCCTTCCACCATTTCTTCCAACAAAATTGTTTCTACCTCTACCTCTACCCCTTAAATTTTGTTCACCAAAAGGTCTAGAGTAGGAATTCTGAGTTGAGGAATTATAACCATGTGGAGAAAATTGTGGATGAGATTGCTTAGTTTTGTTAGCAAAATTAGCACTATTGTATAACATATCAACAACTGACACAGAATCATGTTGTGATAAACGCATTTCATAACCATAGAGCTGATATTGAGCTTATTCTAGAGACACAGAACCAACTTTTGATGTTACATTGACGACAATAGCATCGTACTCAGGGCCTATACCATCCAAGATATGTAGTAGTAAATTATCATCACTAATCAGAGTACTAAAGACAACTAAGATATCAACCAATTCTTTCATTTTAAGAAAATACTCTAAAATAGTCATTGATCCTTTCTTGGTTGTTTGCAATAGATGCTTCACATGCATTGATCTTGCCTTAGATTCAAATTGAAAATGTTTCTCTAAAATAATCCAAATTTCTTGAGATGTCTTGCATCGCACTACATAACCAAGCGTGCACTCAGAAATTGAAGATAGTAACCAACTAAGAATCAATTGATCAGCACGAGTTCAGGTCAAATATTCTGGATTAATCTGTGTAACAGTGTTACTAGATCTAAAGAAACTTGTGTGCTGACCAAAGGAGAAGGACTTGGCTTAGATCTAACGAGAAAACCATCAAGATCAAAAGCTTTCAAAGAAGGCAAGATTTGAGATCTCTGATAGAAATAGTTGTTCTTTCCAAGCTTAATTGAAGAAGGAGGTAAAACGGATGGAATTGAAGGCAAGATAGAAGCTGGATTCAAGATTGGAGAATTTTGAGTACAAGTAGCTGGAACCACTGGTATAGAGGACGTTCTTAGATCTGCAGCACACTAGCTACTACAACAAAAATTGAAGAGGAAGAAAAAGGTTGGATCTAGAAAATTTTGATCAAGATTAGACATGATGTTAATCAGACGGTGCTCTGATACAAAGCCAAAACTATGAGAGAAAATATGATGAAGAGTGAAACTGAATTTTTTTTTTCATTAGCTAGTCATAGAATGTACATGAAGATAGCTATTTATACAAAGATTTAACATTGCAAATGATAGTAAGCTAACAGTGCTGGTTACAAGCTAAATAGAACTACTTGTGTAGAGTTTCAAAAAAACATGTATGTATATATATACATATATATATATATCACAAAATTTAGAAACTATGCCTAAGGGTATTTGAGTAATTTTATTTGAATTTGATGGGCTTTAGGCCATGAAGTAGTTGTAAAACCACGTTTAAATAAATGAGAATTGGGTTGGATTATAGTTATGGGCTTGTGTTAGAATTTGGTAAGGATTAAATGGATTTGAAAAATAAGTGGACTTAGGCCTATGAATTAAGGCCTTGTATATATAAGAGACATCAGGGTTCCAAAGGGGGAGGATTTTTTTCTTTCAATTGGCTATAGAAGAGGAGAGTCTTACAGCTAAAGAGAGAGAGAGAGATAGAGAAGAATGAGAAGAAGAAAAAGAGAAGGAAGAAAAAGAGAGGAAAAGAAGGGAAAAATTAAAGAGGTGTATAGGCTTGGAAACCAAGTAAGGATTTTCTAACACTATACTTAAATCGTTTTATTTATTTTTGTTGTTTTAATTGATATTAGTTTGCAATGCATGTGATTTATTGTTGAAATGATTGTTTGTTGCTTGGATGATGAATTATTTGTGAAATTATGTGCTCATGAAGTGAAGGAGAGGTTGTTCTTGATGGAAGTTGTAGATCATGTGACAGTTCTATATTAGTTGAGCTGCTACATTTTTTTGGATTGTGATTTGTACAATTTTTCTTTTGTTTAGGAAAATAGACATATGAAGCTTTAAATAGCCATTGATTTCATTGAATTTGGATTTAAAATGAAAATTTGGTGAATTTTTGAAATTGGAGGTTGAAATCTGTAAATGATACAGTTCATTCGACTGATCAGAGCATTCTCACCATTTTGTATCTTTTGAGACTGAAATTTAATCCAACACGACTCGACACTTACATGTCGAGTGTCAAGTGGATGGTGTCGAGTGTCGGATGCATCATCTGACACCTAATGTCATCAAAAGTAGGCTAGTATCGAGACTGATATAGAGTGACGAGTGAATCCAATATGACTATGAAAGTGTCCAGTGTCGGGTTATGAAAGTGTCCAGTGTCGGGTTATGAAAGTGTCGAGTGTGGAGCAAAATTACAGAATCGACCCGACCCGTGTGCACCCTCCTGACAGGTCTGGATTTTTCATAAAAACTGTATTGCCATTCGACTTATTTTGGAAATTATATTGAAAGGTTTATAAGTGTATGCATTGGACCTTGGATAGGCCGTTTTGAATACGGATCCAAGAAGAATGCGGATATGAGATTCTTAGTGTTGGACCTTGGATGGGCCATTTCGGATACAGATCCAACAGGAATACGAATATAAACTTGATGTGTTGGACCTTGAATGGGCCGTTTTGGATACGGATCCAAGGAGAACACGAATATAAACTTGAAATATTAGACCGTGGATGGGCCATTTGGATATGGGTCTAAGGGAAACATTAGATGAAAAAATTAGATTGTCAAATGAATAAGCGACACCTTGATGTGTGAATGAGAATGATTGCTTGACTTATTATAATTGGTTGTGCAACTATGTAATTGAATAACTGTTTGAATGCTTGTGATTTAGTATAAAGTTAGAATCTTTCCTATTGGGCTACATGCTCACCCCATCCCTCCACAGGTGCACAAAAAGATATTCGTACTAGTGGTATTCCAGAGCTTTCCTAGAGAGTCTAGCGTTTACATGCATCCGATGGTTTTGGGAAATGTTTTGACTAGCCTAAATCATGATAGGAAATTTTATTATGTGATTATAAACTTATGTACTAAGTTTGGTCATCAATATATGTAAAGTTATCTTGAACAAATAGCCAGATGTTATAATGGATTCATGTGATATGTATAAATATATGTATGAATTGGAAAATGATTTTTTTAAAAAAGTGAGATATTGATGATGTCTTTATATTATTTTCCTTAATCAATCACCCTTAAAGTCTCCTATTAAGATATTTTAGGGCGTGACAGAGTCGTATCAGAGCCTAAGCTTTACTGTGGACCTAGGAAAAGGATGTAGATGGTTTGGGAAGGGTAGAGTTATGTCTTGTGTGCTTGCATGTGCCTTGAATATTTATTTGTTATGTTTCTATTCTATATGTTATAGAATTCTGCCACTTATGTTTTTGCCATTGATAAAATTAGATAATGAGTTCTCGTACACGAGGTGCTTCGAGTTCCAATCCATTTGAGGGTGTTGAAAGGTCGGAGTTTTATAGGGCTATGGAAGATGTGGCCAATACATTGGTAGATACAATGGCAAACATAGTTAGAGATACTTTTCGTGCTAACCTACCACCACCACCTCAACCGGTATTAATGATAGGTGTTGACAATCGAATGAAGAATGCATTTAGAGAGGTCCAACGTCATAATCCGCCTACTTTTTATGGGGAGCCCGATCCGAATGTTGTAGAAGACTGGCTTATATGAGTTGAACGCCTCTTTAACCTTTTGCAAGTTGAAAAAGATTTACAGGTTAGGGTGGCAACTCACTTGTTGACAGGAGATGCATTACAGTGGTGGACATCTGTTGAGTGCATTAGAGAAGGAAATATCCTTACTTATAGGGATTTCTCTACTGCTTTTCTAGACAAATATTTTCCTTCATTTTTTCATGATCAGAAGGAAAATGAGTTCATATACTTGACACAGGGGAATATGACAGTGCAACAATATGAGGCATGATTTGCTGCCTTATCCTGTTTTACACTTGGTTTGGTAGCAGATGAGGCTAGCAAGGCTCAGAGATTTCAAAAAGGATTGAGAGATGACATCAGACCCTCAATTGCAGTATGTAGATTAATGACATATGTTGATGTGGTGGAGACTGCCTTAGTTGTAGAATAAGAGATCTCTTAGAGTTACAGAGTGGGGGGTATTGGCATACCTTCTAGAGGAATGAGAAAGCATGATCATTCAGCTAAGAGACATAAAACTCATTCCAGTAAGACTTCCTTTATTTCCCAGTCTCAGCAACTGTAATCTCAAAGCTCCATATCAAGGGGGTCTTCACAAAGTCAGAAAGTTTGTTACAAGTGTAGGAAACCAGGTCATTTACAACATCAGTGTCCCAAATGCTATAGATGCGAACAATACGGTCACATTCAACGGGATTATCTAGTAGGATGAAAGGTCCTCAAAGGATCACTAGTAAGACCCAATTGACTCCTCAACAAGTGTCAGAGCCACAGTCTAGACCACCATCTCAAGGATGTCATACTCAGTCATATCAGGCATCTTAGAGGTCTCACGTAGCTTCTTCTCAATCCGTTAGGCCTCAAAGACAATCACAGAGTAGTAGACATCAGGGACAAATGACCAAGGATGAGTTTATGCTCTGACTCAACCAATAGAGCCTATAGATAACGTGGTTATAGGATATACATTAGGGATTTTTAACGCATGGGCTCATGTTTTATTTGATTATGGAGCTACTCATTCCTTTATATCCACTCATTTTGCATCTGTATTAGGATTAGAGTCTGATTTGTTAGATACGCATAGAGTCACCCATGGGCAGTACCTTAGAAGTTGGGAAGATATGTCATTCTTGTGTGACAGAGATCAATGGGCATAGGTTGTCATTTGATTTGATACTTATGGATTTCACTGAGCATGATGTGATATTAGGAATGGATTTGTTGTCAACTTATCGAGTTATATTAGACTGTTACAAGAAGAAAGTGATAATTCACATGCCTGATGGGATTGTTTTTAGTTTTTATGGGGACAAATATGCATCATTGCATTATCCTCTGCTTGGGTTGCAAAACAAGAAAGGGGTCAGGAATATGATAGCAAGTATATTAGCAGAAGAGGCTAATCAATGGGTTTCTGAACTTCCTAATGTGGTAAGTGAATTTTCTGATATTTTTCTTGAAGAGTTGCCCAGGTTACCTCCAACTAGAGAAGTGGAGTTTTCTATCGAGGTGTATCCAGATGTGGCTCCCATATCAGTTGCTCCTTACCGAATGGCTCTAGCAGGGTTGAGGGAGCTAAAGCTATAAATAGAAAAATTGTTAGAAAAAGGATTCATCCGACCCAGTACTTCTCCCTGGGGTGCACCAGCATAGTTTGTGAAGAAGAAAGATGGTTCATTGCATTTATGTATAGATTACAAGCAGTTAAATCAGGTTACAGTGAAAAAAAATATTCTTTACCTAGGATCAATGATTTGTTCGACCAGTTAAGAGGATCTTGCCATTTTTCCAAGATAGATCTTCGTTCAGTCTATCATCAGTTGAGAATAAAGGAAGGAGACATACCAAAGATCGCTTTTCGTACCCGTCATGGGCATTATGAGTTTTTGGTCACGCCATTTGGACTAACTAATGCTCCTGCTGCCTTTATGGATTTGATAAACCGTATTTTTAGACCTCACTTGGATCAATTTGTAATTGTGTTTATGGATGATATCCTTATTTATTCTTCATCAGAAGTTGAACATGAGCAACATCTACGTATAGGACTTCAAACACTGAGGAGCATCGTCTTTATGCCAAGCTAAGTAAATGTGAATTTTGGCTATCAGAAGTAAAATTTTTAGGCCATGTGGTGTCAAGACAAGGAATCTCAGTGGATCTATCAAAAGTGGAAGCAATTATGAAACGAGAACGACCAAAGAATGTGTTTGAAGTACGTAGCTTCTTAGGTCTAGCAAGTTACTATCGGCATTTTATTGATAACTTTTCTCGATTGGCTGCACCAATGACTAGGTTAACAAGGAAAGGAGTCAAATTCGAATGGAATGATATATGTGTGCAAGCATTCCAAGAATTAAAGAAAAGATTAACTTCAACAACACCTATTCTTGTGATACCACAACGTGGAGTTGATTACGTAGTATTCACTGATGCCTCCTTGAATGGATTAGGGTGTGTGTTAATCCAACAAGGTCAGGTTGTAGCCTATGCATCTCGCCAGTTGAAACCTTATGAGCAAAATTATCCTACCCATGATTTAGAACTTGCTGTGGTAGTGTATGCTTTAAAAATTTGGCGACATTATTTATATGGAGAGAGGTTTGAAGTCTTTTTTAATCATAAAAGTTTGAAATACATTTTTACCTAAAAAGACTTGAACTTGAGACAACGAAGATGGATGGAGTATTGGAAAGACTATGACTTCTCTATCCAATATCACCCAGGTAAAGCAAATGTGGTGGCTGACGCATTAAGTAGAAAATCGAGAGCTATGGTAACTACAATGATAGGAGAATGGAGCATGTTGCAGTCTATTCATGATTATGATATCTTGGTTAAGGATCACGGAGATCAAATTCACATTTTTACACTTGTTGCTCAACCATCTCTTGTGCATAGAGTGATTGAGTTGCAACATCAAGATTCAAAGGCTAGAGCCTTGTATGAGCAAGTGTTACACGGTGATGGAAGTGTTGATTGGACAATTGGTTCATATGCAAGTTTACGATTCAAGGGCAGGATCTTTGTTCCATCAAGTAAAGAGTGTAAAGATGATATCCTTAAGGAATTTCATCACTCTAAATTTGTTATTAATCCTGGTGATACCAAGATGTATCATAACTTACGTCGACAATTTTGGTGGAAAGGAATGAAGAGGGATGTTATTGAATATATGTCCAGATGCCTTCTTGTCAACAAGTGAAGGCTGAGCATCAAAGGCCTGCAAGATTACTGCAACCACTTCTTGTAGCATAATGGAAATGGGACTACATAACCATAGATTTTGTTACTGGATTACCACGTTCTTTGAAAGGAAAGGATTTAATATGGGTGATTGTAGATAGGTTAACAAAGGTATCACATTTTCTTCCTATTCGTACAACCGATTCGGTGGATGTTTTGAGTCGGCTATACATTAAAGAAATTATGAGATTGCATGGAGTTCCAGTTTCAGTGGTGTCAGATAGAGATCCCAGATTTACAGCTCAATTTTGGCAAAGCCTTCAAAGAGCTATGGGTACGTAATTGTTATTTAGTACAACTTTCCATCTTCAAACTGATGGTCAATCAGAGCGTACTATTCAAATTTTGGAAAATATGTTGAGGGCTTGTGTGATGGATTTTCAAGGTAATTGGGAGGATCATGTATCACTTGTAGAATTTGCGTACAACAATAGCTATCAGTCAAGTATTGGAATGGTACCTTTTGAGGCACTCTATGATAGGCCGTGTAGGTCCCCTTTATGTTGGGTAGAAGTGGGAGAAGCTACCTTATTAGGACCTGAGCTTGTACGAGAGACAACTGAAAAGGTGAAGTTGATACGTCAACGTTTACTTATAGCTCTTAGTCGACAGAAAAGCTATGCAAACAAAAGGAGATGACCGTTAGAATTCAAAGTGGGTGGCCATGTGTTTTTAAAAGTGTCTTCGCGTAAAGGTTTGATGCGTTTTGGACAAAAAAGTAAACTAGCCCTACGCTACATTAGCCCATTTGAGATTCTAAGGCGAGTTGGCGAAGTAGCTTATGAGCTAGCATTGCCGCCATGATTATCGGGAATTCGTAACACATTTCATTTATCGATGCTAAGGAAGTAGGAGCCTCATCCAACACATGTACTAGATTGGAGTGAGTTGGATATTCAGCAAGATGTTTCATATGAAGAGGTTTCTATTCAAATCTTGGACACAAGAGTGCAAGTCCTACGTGGCAAGACCATTCCGTTAATCAAGGTCTTATGGAAGCATCATGGCATTGAACAGGCCATATGGGAGTTAGAGTCAGAGATTCAAAGAAAGTATCCTGAGCTGTTGAATGTAAGAGTTAATTTCTTACTCATATTTTCAAATTTCGAGGACGAAATTTTTTTTAGGAGGGTAGGTTGTACAAAATTTAGAAACTATGCCTAAGGGTACCTAAGTGATTTTATTTGAATTTGATGGGCTTTAGGCCATGAAGTAGTTGTAAAACCAAGTTTAAATAAATGAGAATTGGGTTGGATTATAGTTGTGGGCTTGTGTTAGAATTTGGTAAGGATTAAATGGATTTGGAAAATAAGTGGACTTAGTCCCATGAATTAAGGCCTTGCATATATAAGAGACATTAGGGTTCCAAAGGGGGAGGATTTTTTTTTCTTTCATTTGGCTATAGAAGAGGAGAGTCTTACGGCCAAAGAGACAGAGGGAGAAGAAGGAGAAGAAGAAATGGAGAAGGAAGAAAAAGAGAGGAAAAGAAGGGAAAAATCAAAGAGGTGTATAGGGTTGGAAACCAAGTAGGGATTTTCTAACACTATACTTAAATCGTGTTATTTATTTTTGTTGTTTTAATTGATATTGATTTGCAATGCATGTGATTTATTGTTGAAATGATTGTTTGTTGCTTGAATGATGAACTATTTGTGAAATTATGTGCTTATGAAGTGAAGGAGAGGTTGTTCTTGATGGAAGTTATAGATCATGTGATAGTTTTATGTTAGTTGAGATGCTGCATTTTTCTGGATTGTGATTTGTACAATTTTTCTTTTGTTTAGTAAAATAGGCATATAAAGCTTTAAATATCCATTGATTTCATTGAATTTGGATTTAAAATGAAAATTTGGTGAATTTTTGAAATTGGAGGTTGAAATCTGGAAATGATACGGTTCATCCGACTGATCAGAACATTCTTACCATTTTGTATCTTTTGAGACTGACATTTAATCTGACACGACTCGACATTTATGTGTCGAGTGTCGAGTGGATGGTGTCGAGTGTCGGATGCATCATCCAACACTCGATGTCATCAAAAGTAGGTTGATATCGAGACTGATATTGAGCAGTGAATGAATTCGACCGACTATGAAAGTGTCGAGTGTCGGGTTATGAAAGTGTCAAGTTATGAAAGTGCAAGTGTTGAGTTATGAAAGTGTCCATTGTCGAGCGAAATTACAAAACCGACCCTGCCCGTGTGCACCCTTCTAACAGGTCTGGATTTTTCGTAAAAACTGAATTGCCTTGAGACTTATTTTAGAAATTATATTGAAAGATTTATAAATGTATGCATTGGACCTTGGATGGGCCGTTTTGAATATAGATTCAAGGAGAATGCAGATATGAAATTCTTAGTGTTGGACCTTAGATGGGCCATTTTGGATACGGATCCAAGGGGAACACGAATATAAACTTGATGTGTTGGACCTTGGATGAGCTGTTCTAGATATGGATCCAAGGGTAACAGAAATATAAACTTGAAAAACTAGACCTTGGATGGGCTGTTTAGATACGGGTCTAAAAGAAACATTAGATGAAAAATTTCGATTGTCAAAAGAATAAGCAATACCTTGATGTGTGAATAAGAATGATTGCTTGACTTATTATAATTGGTTGTGTAACTATGTAATTGAAAAACTATTTGAATGCTTGTAACTTAGTATAATGTTAGAATCTTTTCTATTGGGCTATATGCCCACCCCTTCCCTCCACAGGTACACAAAAAGATATTCGTGCTAGTGGTGTTCCAGAGCTTTCCTAGGGAGTCCGGCGTTTACATGCATGCGATGGTTTTGGGAAATGTTTTGACTAGCTTAAATCATGATAGGAAATTTTATTATGCGATTATCAACCTATGTACTAAGTTTGGTCATCAGTGTATGTAAAGTTATCTTGAACAAATAGCCAGATGTTGTAATGGATTCATGTGATATGTATAAATATATGTATGAATTGGAAAATAATTTAATAAAAAAAGTGAGATATTGATGATGTCTTTATATTATTTTTCTTAATCAATCATCTTTAAAGTCTCCAAATTAGAGATTTTAGGGCGTGACAGTTTGTCACTTAACTGACTACCTACACTGGTAATAGAATTTAGTTACAAAGTAACTTTAGTTACAAATAGACTAACAGCCATATAACTCTAAGTCTCGACAAGATAAATTAATATACCACTTGGACTTGGCTGCCGGCACGTAAACGAAAAGCAACTGTTGATACTGAAAATCAGTCGGCCTCTAGCTCAGTAATAAAATTTGTATTTGTTGTTGAACCTGACTCAACCAGAAGGTAGTGATTAGGTGTGTGGAGAAGGAGCGTGTCCGTGAAGATGGTTGTTGTATTTTCATCATCCAAGGCTCTAGTGGCTTGAATGATCTGTACACAAATAGAAAATAAAGGGTCAGAGACGTCGGTGGTGTTGCCAGCGACAATCCTCCGACCCTCAAGTCAGAGATTAACTATAGAGTGAAAATTTTTGGTCGACCAAGGGGAGACAAGATAGAGAGAGAGAGGATTTCAAGAGAGAGAAATTATTCCCAAACCTTGAATTGCAGCCAAAGACTATATTTATAGGAGAGTTTGCTTACAGGTGGCGAGATGCATGCAGCATAGTTGACAGGTGGCGAGATGCATGGAGCTTGGTTGACACCATGCAGCATGTAAGGGAGTTGACAATGACACCTAGAGTCATGGAGACACCTGGAGAGAGGCTTCTATAGAATTTATTGCCTCTGATATTTTATTAAATTTTATTGAACTTGGAAAATAATCATTGAACCTGGGAGGAGTAGTTCTTATTAAATACTTCTTCTGACATTGACAGCTCTGATTTAGTAACTTGTGCCATGCAATATCTTTGAAGATGAAATTGGAGATCGTATCCTTCGTCGACCATACAAGACGCTTGTTACATGGTTATCTGGTTAACCAGAAATTCTCAATAATAGGAGTAATGACGAACTCCTTGTTGACCAAACCAATAATGAAGGATCTACCATCCCAAGAGTTATGCCTCCATGCAATATAAAAGACTCAGTTATTCCAATTAAAGTACAAGGAAAAATTGTATGCCTTGGTGATGTGGCTTGAAAATTTAATTTCATTGGTAATCCTAATTTTTCATCCAATAGCTAGCCCCCCAAGTTCCAAGTCAAAGCATTAGCATTTGGCTTGAGACTTGACTCTTTGAAGAATACATTAGTACCACACTCTTGACTATGTTCTCTTCTTCAAAGTTGATACAATTCTTACTATTTGCTTGACAATGCTTATTGTGCCTTTTTGTGTTAACTTTTCTTTAGCAAGGAGAGCAAGAATGTAAGTGAATTTGTCATTGCGTTGCTCAATATAATTGGAGAAGACTTCGTCGACCTCTCTGAATCTACTAAAGTGCAGGCGATTTAGCTTCACCCTTTGACTTGTCAACCAAGCCCGTGTTAGACCTTCTAATTTCAACACAAAGCTTCCATTAATTGCTAAAGTGACTTTTGGAGGAAAAGATGTGATTGGTTGCAAGGCAAAACAAGTAGCACAAACATACTATTCTTAAAATCCCGCTAGTCAAGCAAGATTTAGATGAAGTCTTCATATGTGGAGCTTTCACAAAATCCAACCTAATACCATTAAATGTATGGAGGGCTTGGTATTTCTTTCTTCTCGTGAATTGATGACAAAGACTTGTATTTGTCTCATTCTTTCTCATTCGAGCATGTCTTTTATGATTGTTTCTTCCGCTTAGGTTGATGAAGAGGCCAATGTCAGTTGTGGAGGCTATGGTACTCAGCAATATCCAGTGGAATGTGTAGCCTTGATAGACCTTAGATGTTGTGCACCTATTAATTAAGTTGCCATCTCAAATGGTGATCTTGAATAGAGGGATTTTGGTCGACCAAGCGTACCAACGTAAATATCTTTCCCAACAATTTATTCACATATTGAATAGTTACACCGTATGCACCAAATGATGATCCTTTATGCTAACATTCTAGGTGGTGATCACATATAACGGCTTTAGTCGACTAGATGCATTACATGGAAAGTCTTATATGGCGAGCTTAGGCATCAGATGCCCTATGATTGTGCCAGTGTTACAAATGGAGATAACAAATAGAGGCCTTGGTTGACCATATGCATTAGAGTAAATATTCCTCATGGTGATGGTGAATTTTTAAAATATAAGGGAGCTATACGTTAGGCACCAAATGCTTATCCATCATATTAGGACTTCAAGTGGTGATCATATATAATGGTCCTGGTCGACTAGATACACGACATGGAAAACCTCATATGGCAAATCATTCAAATATAAGGTAAATTTACCTTAGACAAATCTTATAATGGCGAAAATATACGACGATTATATCCTAGGCATCACGTGCCCTATGGCTGCTTCAACATTTCAAATGGAGAAATAAACCAATATCTTGGTTGACCCATCATGTTGTGCTAAAAATCTTTCATGCTGAATTTGGGCAACAGTACCTGAGGCACCAGATCGCCTTTTCTAGTGAATTTGGGTAATAGTATATCAGGTGCCAGTTCGCCTTTTGAGTTTAGACATCACGTACCCATGGTTACTCTGGCACTTTAAATGGAGAAAACAAGTAAAGGTCCTGGTCGACCTAACAGGTTGTTCTAAAAATTTTTTCTGGTGAATTTGGATAATAGTACCTCAGGCGCCGAACCACCGCTCCTAGGGAATTTGGGTAAAAGTGTTAGCGTTAAGGCTACATGATAAATTTGATGATAACAATACACATTGGTTCATTGTGATTTACTAATGTGTTTATTTATGTGCAAGAGTAATATCATTAAAATAATCATAAAATCAAGAAGAAGCTTATTAAAATGAAATGTTGAAGCTAAGGAGAAGACTACATGTTAAAGGCACGAAAGTTTAAGAACAAGGTTTGACTCAAGGAATGTGACACATGAGTAATATTTAATCAATTGATCATATATTTCTCTACAAATATCCAAATTAAGTGATTCTTTATCCTTTTTAAATCTTACTCAATTTATAACATTTCATATGTTTTAAATAAATTCAAATTTCAAGTGCAAGGTTGTCCAAATCATCATGCAAATTGAAAGATAAATGGAAGCAGCTGACATGAGCACCAATACTATTTTGGACATATCTTGAGGTAGAAATATCAAAATGACTTTATTCTTATGGCATTAGAAAGAGGACTTAATGAGGCACATTTCATATGTTTTGTAGAAATTCAAATTTGAAATGGAAGGCTGACATAATTGACATGCAATTTGGTGGACTGACATAGAGAAGAAAAATCAACTCATATGAGCACTGAATAGTCTTTATCCATATCTTGAGCTAGAGATATCCAAATGACTTGATTCTTGATGTTTTGGAAAGATTATTCAAATTTGAATATCTTTTATGTTTTGAAGAAATTCAAATTTTGAACGAAAGGCTGACAGAATCATCATTCAAATTGGTGGACTGACACAAGAAAGAAAAATCAGCTAACATGAGCACCAAATGAAACTTTGGAGTTGGTGTCTTCACTTGATCAAGTTCATCTCATTTGCCTATAAAAGGAGCCCTTCTCCCATGCATTCAAAAAGAATCCGTCAAGCAAAAAACAAGAGAAATATCAAGTCTAGAGAGCTTTTATATTCTTTATCTACTCTTTGAAGAGAGTTGTACTTTTATTGTACAAAATTTTCTTTGTTCTTGTATTGTTATGAGAGTGAGATCTTCTTGTAAAGGATAATAGTTATCCTTGAGAGAACTCTTGGTGTGGTGTTATTTAGAGTTGAAAGAAGAAGCCTTGGTAAAGTTGTTCATCAAGAAGAACTCTTAGTGTGGTGTTATCAAAAATTGAAAGAAGTTGCCTTGGTGAGGTTGTTCATCAAGAGGAAATCTTGGTGTGGTGTTATCAAGGGTTGAAGGAAAAAGTCTTGGTGAGGTTGTTCATCAAGCAAGTCATAAAGAATTCTACAACTTAGTGGAAAGCCTAACTTGTGGAGCTAGGAGACCGTGGACATAGGCAAGGTTTGCCGAACCACATAAATTGAGTTTGCACTCTCTCTATCCCTATCCTCTTTACATTAACTTGCACTTGCGATTGTTCGATATTGTTATTCTCTTGATTGCATCTTTGACAACTTCTACTTTCATCTTATTCACCTCTATTCTCAAAGAAAGAGTGAAATAATTTTGATCTTTCAAGAAAAGTTTTCTAAATCTGTTTTTATAAATAAAAACCCAATTCACCCCCGCTCTTGGGTTGCCATACCTGGGTCAACAAGTGGTATCAGAGCAAGGTTGCTCATTTTTTTTAAATCTTAACCGATTTTGAGCTATGACAACTTTTAATCCAACTTCACATGTTGAGGGACTTTCTATCTCTAGACCTCCATTTTTCAATGGAAGTGATTACTCTTACTACAAAACTAAAATGAGTATTTTCTTGTAATCTTTTGATTATGATTTATTGTCTATTGTTTTGGAAGGACCTTTTGTTCCTACCAAAATTGAAAATAGAGATAGCATGCTTAAAGAACCTAAAGAGTTTAGTGAAGATGATAAAAAGAAATTAAGTTTAAATGCTAAAGCTATGAATGTGTTATATTGTACTCTAGATAGAAATGAGTTTAATAGAATATCTACTTGTTCTACGGTACAAGAAATATGGCATACACTTGAAGTAACTCATAAAGGAACTAGTCAAGTTAAATAATCTAAAATTAGTATGCTAGTTCATAGTTATGAGCTTTTTAAGATGAAACCGGATGAATCAATTTCTGAAATGTTTACTAGATTTATGGATATTGTTAATGGTTTGAAATCTCTTAATAAATCTTATTCTAATGTTGAAATGGTGAGAAAGATTCTTAGGTGTCTACCAAAATCTTGGGAGCCAAAGGTGATGGTAATTCAAGAAGCAAAGGACCTCACCAAACTACCATTAGAAGAACTTATGGGTTCTTTTGTGACTCATGAAATTACCTTGAAGGATAATAAAAAAGAAGATTGTGAAGTGGCAAACATGAGCTTCATGGCTTTAAGAGAAAATGAGCTAAGTATTCTAAACTATGATCTGAATCTTTCATATGATGAATTACATGAAGCATTTCAAAATTTATATGTGCATGTTAATAAACAAAACTCAAAAATCAATACTTTCAAAAAGAAGTCAAAATTCATGTTATCTCAATTAGAAGAGTTGGTGGAAACAAATGAAGCTTTAGAAAATAAAAATGAAAATTTAAAGCAAAAGGATTTTGAAAGTTTGGAAAATCAAATACATTTATTAAAAACTGAAAATGAGATTTTAAAACAAAAGGATTTTGATAAATTGGAGAAAGAAAATGTTATTTTGAAAAAGGAAAATAATGACTTAAGAAATATTGTTGATAGTTTTACAAAAAGCACAAAAAATTTGAACTCTATGTTACAAAACCAAAGGTGTGTTTTTAATAAAAGAGGCTTAGGATATAAAACTCATAAAAATCACAAATATTTTAAAAACTATTTTGTTCATGCATCTTCTAAGAAAAATCCTAATCATTCATGTACTTATTGTGAAAGAAAAGGACATAAAGTGTATTCTTGCTATTAAGAGAAATCCTAATTTGAAACAAATATGGGTTCCAAAAAGTAACATAACCAACCCCCAAGGACCCAAGAACATTTGGGTACCAAAAAGTTATTCCTTGAATTTTGATTGTAGAAACAAAGGAGTGGCAAACACAAATGGTACTTAGATAGTGGATGCTTTAGGCATATGACCGGAGATGCCTTTAAGTTCTCAAGATTAATCATGAAGAAAGAAGGATATGTGACCTTCGGTGATAATGCCAAAGGAAGGGAAATCGGACATGGAGATATTGGTTAAAAGGCAAATCAAGGAATCAAGACTTGATTGAAAAAGCCAAGATGAATTACAACTTCAACAAGAAAAGCTTGAGGAAGTAAATGATTCTTCCCAAGAATTACCAATGGAATGGAGGTACGCAAAAGCTTACCCTAAAGATCTTATTATTGGTGAACCATCACAAGGTATAAGAACTAGATTTTCTTTTAGGAACTTTTGTAATCATTTTGCATTTGTCTCTCAATTTGAACCAAAATCTTTTAAAGAAGCCAAAAATGATGAAAATTTGATTTTGGCTATACAAGAAGAATTGAACCAACTTGAGAGAAATCAAGTTTGGGAATTAGTCCCTAGACCCAAAAATCAGTCTATTATAGGCACTAAATGGATTTTTAAAAATAAAGTAGATGAAAATGGCACCATTATTAGAAACAAATCTAGACTTGTTGCTCAAGGATACAATCAAGAAGAAGGTATTGATTATGAGGAAACCTTTGCACCGGTTGCTAGATTAGAATCTATTAGAATGTTGTGTGCATTTGCACATTATAAAAATTTTATATTATACCAAATGGATGTCAAAAGTGTATTTTTAAATGGTTACGTTATGGAGGAAGTATATGTAGAGCAACCTCTTGGTTTTCAAAATCATGATTTTCCAAACCATGTTTTCAAACTCAAAAAGGCACTTTATGGCTTAAAACAAGCACCAAGAGCATGGTATGATAGATTGAGCAAATTTCTCATTGATAATGGTTTTGAAATGAAAAAAGTTGATACTACTCTTTTTGTTAAAACAAAAAATGATGATTTATTAATTGTTCAAATTTATGTTGATGATATTATATTTGGTGCTACTAACGTTTCTATGTGTGAGGAATTTTCCAAGTGCATGCAATAAGAATTTGAAATAAGCCTAATGGGAGAATTAAATTTCTTCCTTGGACTTCAAATCAAGCAATCAATAGATGGGATCTTCATAAATCAAGCCAAATACACAAGAGATCTTCTCAAGAAGTTTGGGATGGATAATTCAAGAACATATAATACACCTATGGGTACCTTAACCAAGCTTGACAAATATGAGAAAGGAAAAGATGTTGAGGTAACAAAATATCGAGGTATGATTGGCTCTCTTTTGTATTTAACTACTAGTAGACAAATATTATGTTTAGTACGTGTATGTGTGCTAGATTTCAATCTTGTCCAAAGGAATCTCACCTTAAGGTTGTCAAGAGGATATTTAAATATCTTCTTGGAACCATAAATCCAGGTCTTTGGTATCCTAAGTATGATAACTTTGATCTAATTAGTTATTCTGATGCAGACTTTGTTGGAAGTCTTCTTGATAGAAAGAGCACTAGTGGCTCATGCCATTTTCGACATGTATTAGTCTCATGGTTTAGTAGAAAACAAAATTCTGTTACCTTATCAACCACAGAAGCTAAGTATATTGCAGTAAGAAGTTGTTGTGCCTAATCTCTTTGGATGAAACAAATTTTAAAAGATTATGGTGTGGTACTTGATCATATTCCCATCAAATGTGACGATACAAGTGCCATCAACATTTCAAAAAATCCCATACAACACTCTAGGACTAAGCATATAAAGATTAGACATCATTTTATTAGAGATCATGTGCAAAAATGTAATATTTCTTTAGAATATATTCCCACCGATAAACAATTAGCCGATATATTTACTAAACCCCTTAGTCAAGATAGATTTTGCATAATTAAAAGAGAATTAGGCATGTTGGATATGTCTTAATTTTGCTTTAATATGATAATATTTGAATGGTAGTATATGTTAAGCGAGAGAATATATTTTGGGGGAGTAGTTAATTTGATTACATCTTTTTTATAATAATAAAAGGGGGAGAAAGGGTTGGATTGCTTATATTCATAACAAGTGCCCTTTTTTTGTTCATTCTTGATTTTATTTTCATTCTTTATTTTAGATATTATTTGAAAGCAATCAATGGTTTGTCATCATCAAAAAGGGGGAGATTGTTAACCCTAAGGCTACATGATAATTTTGATGATAACAATACACATTGATTCATTATGATTTACTAACATGTTTATTTATGTGCAAGAGTAATATCATTAAAATAATTGTAAAATCAAGAAGAGGCTTATTAAAATGAAATGTTAAAGCTAAGGAGAAGACTACATGTTAAAGGTACCAAAGTTTAAGAACAAGGTTTGACTCAAGGAATGTGATACATGAGCAATGTTCAATCAATTAGACATATATTTCTCTATAAATGTCCAAATGATATGATTCTTAAGCCTTTGAAAAGCTTACTCAATTTATAACATTTCATATTTTTTAAATAAATTCAAATTTCAAGTGCAAGGTTATCAAAATTATCATGCAATTTGAAAGACAAATGGAAGTAGCTGATATGACCATTGAATACTATTTTGGACATATCTTGAGATAGAAATATCAAAATGACTTAATTCTTATGGCATTGGAAATAGGACTTAATGAGGCAAATTTCATATGTTTTGAATAAATTCGAATTTGAAATGGAAGACTGACATAATTGACATGCAATTCGGTGGACTGACACAGAGAAGAAAAATCAACTCATATGAGCACTGAATGGCCTTTTGTCCATATCTTGAGCTAGAGATATCCAAATGACTTGATTCTTGATGTTTTGGAAAGATTATTCAAATATTAATATCTTTTATGTTTTGAATAAATTCAAATTTTGAACAAAAGGCTGACAGAATCATCATTCAATTTGGTAGACTGACACAAGAAAGAAAAATCAGCTAACATGAGCACCAAATGAAACTTTGGAGTTGGTGTCTTCACTTGATCAAGTTCATCTCATTTTTCTATAAAAGGAGCCCTTCTCCCATGCATTCAAAAAGAATCTATCAAGCAAAAAACAAGAGAAATATCAAGTCTAGAGAGCTTTTATATTCTTTATCTACTCTTTGAAGAGAGTTGTACTTTTATTGTACAAAATTTTCTTTGTTCTTGTATTGTTGTGAGAGTGAGATCTTCTTGTAAAGGATAATAGTTATCCTTGAGAGAACTCTTGGTGTGGTGTTATCAAGAGTTGAAAGAAGAAGCCTTGGTAAGGTTGTTCATCAAGAAGGGTTCTTGGTGTGGTATTATCAAGGGTTGAAGGAAGTTGCCTTGGTGAGGTTGTTCATCAAGAAGAACTCTTAGTGTGGTGTTATCAAGGGCTGAAGGATGTTATCTTGGTGAGGTTGTTCATCAAGAAGAACTCTTGGTGTAGTGTTATCAAGGGTTGAGGGAAAAAGTATTGGTGAGGTTGTTCATCAAGTAAGTTGTAAAGAATTCTACAACTTAGTGGAAAGCCTAACTTGTAGAGCTAGGAGCCCGTGGACGTATGCAAGGTTTGCCGAACCACGTAAATTGAGTTTGCACTCTCTCTATCCCTATCCTTTTTATATTAACTTGCACTTGTGATTGTTTAATATTGTTATTCTCTTGATTGCATCTTTGACAACTTCTACTTTCATCTTATTCACCTCTATTCTCAAAGAAAGAGTGAAATAATTTTGATCTTTCAAGAAAAGTTTTCTAAATATGTTTTTATAAATAAAAAACTTTATTCCCCCTCTTAGGTTGTCATACCTGGGTTAAAAAAAAGTACCTCGGACGCTAGTTTGCCTTTTAAGTTTAGGCATCACGTGTCCATGTTTGCTCTAGCACTATAAATGAAGAAAATAAGTAAAGGTCCCGGTCGAGCTAACATGTTGTTCTAGAAAATTTCCTTGATGAATTCAGGTAATAGTACCTCGGGCGCCGGATCGCCGCTCTTGGTGAATTTGGATAAGAGCACCTTCGTTGCCAGTCCCCCTAGCCTGGTAAATTCGGGTAAGAGTACCTCAGGCGTCGGATCGCCACTCTTGGTGAATACGGGTAAAGGTACCTCAGGCGCTAGTTCGCCTTCCCTGCTGAATTTGGGTAATAGAACCTCAGGCGCCAGTTCGTCTTTTAAGTTAAGGCATCGCATGCCCATGATCGCTCTAACACTTTAAATGGAGAAAATATGTAAAGGTCCTAGTCGATCTATTATCTTGTGCTAGGCATCGGAGATTTTTGTGGAGTTCCGAACACACCAAATGGAGAATCATCAACTTTTGAAGGAGATACATCCATCATAGACATAATAAGGCAATATGATTCAAGAATTGCAACTTGGTTGATGTACTTGGTGAAGTGTAAAACAAAGATACATGAACATATTTCATCTTCATTTTTAACAATGTAATAAGACTAATTGAGTTCACAGGGAGGAACCAGCCTTTGTTGTCTTTTTTGGGTAGTTCTCGTTGATGAATACAAACACCAACTCTTTTGTTAAAGATCTAGTGGGTGTAAATTATCATCTCTTAGTCTAGACTAAATATTAGAATAGCTTCTTCAACTGGTTGATCAAGAATAACTTCTTCAGCTGGTTGACCACTATCATCCCTTGCATTCGGATTAGAGATCAGGAGACTCTCCTCAACTTGCTCTTTCATAGCAATGGCATAACACGATCTTGCCAACTCTTGATCAACTTGCACAACTCCTACCCCTTCCTTGGTAGGAAATTTTATTGTCAAGTGGTAGATGGAGATTGCTGCCTTAAAGTTGATTAGAGTTGGTCGACCAAGGATAACATTATAAGCACTAGGAAAATCTACCACCAAGAAATTCACAAAGGTGGCTCTCTTATGAAAACCATCTTTTGTCGTTATTGGTAACTGAATTAAATCAATGGGCGTCACATGATCTCTTATAAAACCCTTTGGTGTCTTTTTCAGTGAAGAGTAATGGAGTATGGAAGAGGCGAGGTTGTTCCATTGTCCTTGTTGTCACACCAACCTCTAGGGCTTTTGCACACCTTCTAACCTCTCTTGCATGGGCTTTTAAAGCACGGACACCAGATCCCCCAACAATTGTATCAACGATGGCTGTCCTTTTCTTAGTCGACCTAGTATGCTTCCTTTGCTTTGGTTGACCAGGGAGAGATAGAAGAGAAGATCAAATTTCGAAGGGTTAAGATGAGTCAGCAAATTCTTGTCCTTGATTGCATCAAAGATCTCACCACAATTGGCGTTTGATGGAGTACATTGGAGATATTGGACCTCTGCTGTTTTACTCACCTTGACAATAGTTTGTGCTTCCCTCAGTTGACTATGACGATCTATTATTGGAGGTCTCTAATTGTCATTTCTATTTTTATTTCGTTCTCCATAACGACTGCCCTCTCCTCGTTGACTGGCTCTTAAAACCTCAAACTCTTCTTCAGCGTGAGCATATGTCTGAGCCTTCTTATACATTATAGCATATGAAGTTGGCATATTATCTCGTATTGCCTACCATAGCCTAGTCGACCTGATCCCACTGATCATACCATCTAAGGCCATAGGATCATTGAAAGCACTAAGATTCATCGCCTTTATAGACCCTGACTTTAGAGATCTATACCATGATCGAGCTGGTCCAGTTAAGGTGAGAGGAAAAACTCTACACACAACATCCTCAGAAATATGTCGAAGTGCCATGTTCTCTCTGAATAACTTCACATGCTCTACTGGGTCGACCAGCCTATTGTACATGTCCATCTGGGGCATGGAGAATTTCCTCGGTAGTATGGAAGTCGCAAATACAAGAGTAAAAGGAGATTCTAATTCCCCCTTGATTTCTTCCATTGAATTTCTTTCTCTTTGTACCTTTTTCAAGGTGCGCAACTCTTCGTGCATCAGCCTTGACTCCTCTCGAGTTTTATCCACTTCTTGCTCCTCATGCAGCCTTTTACTTTTACGATGTGAATACAAGGAATGTTGAAGGTCTTCATCGTCCAAATCATCCCTGGTTCTTGTTTTTGAACTACCAGAGCGGCTATGGTCAAGATGAGATTGATTTTCTAATGCTTTACCAGTGCGTCGACCAGAATCATATGGTCCTTTCTTTCCACGACCACGTCGCTTACTCGCACTCATTCCACCCGCCAGTGCACCGTGCAGTTGACCAGATGCACTTGGATCATTTACCAAGACCCTGTCACCATCAACATGTAAAGCATTCTTCACTTGTGCACAAGTGCTTGTATTTGGGTTTGCATCTGAACACTTTGTTGGTTCATAAGCTTTAATTGTTCTTGAATAGCCATTACATCTTGTTGTCGTGACCTTTTTCCCTTCATCGCTCTTGACACCTCTTGGTCACTATAGAGATCCTCAATGAGGATATTCCCTTCTAGCGGGTTATTCATGGCGATATATATGACTTTTTGTCAGAGTTCCCACAAACAGCACCAACTATTGATGTTGAAAATCGGTCGATCTCTAACTCAGTAGTAAAATTTGTATTTGTTATGGAACCTAACTCAGCCAGAAGGCAATGATTTAATGTGTGGAGAAGGAGGGAAAAGTAGAAAATTTTGGGTCACATGTCCGTCAAAATGGTTGTTGTATTTTGATCAACCAAGGCTCCAATGGCTTGAATAATCTGCACACAAATAGAAAATAAATGGTCAAAGGCGCTGGTGGTGTTACCAGCGATAATCCTCCGACGCTCAAGTCAGAGATTAACTATGAAGTGAAAATTTTTGGTCGACCAGAGGGAGACAAGATAGAGAGAGAGAGAGAGAGAGAGAGGATTTCAAGAGAGACATATTGTTCCCAAACCTTGAATTGCAGCCAAAGAATATATTTGTAGGAGAGTTTGCTTATAGGTGGTGAGATGCATGCAGCATGGTTGACAGGTGGCAAGATGTATGGAGCTTAGTTCACACCATGCTGCATGCAAAGGAGTTGATAGTGACACCTGGAGCTATGGAGACACCTGGAGAGAGGCTTATATAGAATCTAGTGCCTCTGATATTTTATTAAATTTTATTGAACTTGAGAAATAATCATTAAACCTAGGAGGAGCAATTCTTATTAGAAAATACTTCTTCTGATATTGATGGCTCTGATTTAGTAACTTGTGCCATACAATACCTTTGAAAATAAAATTGGAGATCGTATCCTTCGTCGACCAAACAAGATGCTTGTTACGTAGTTATTTAGTCAACCAGAAATTCTTAATAATAGGAGTAATGACGAACTCCTTGTCGACCAAACTAATAATGAAGGATCCACCATCCCAGAAGTTATGCCGCCATGCAGGATAAAAGACTCAGTTATTCCAATTAAAGTCCAAGAAAAGATTGTATGCCTTGGTGATGTGACTTGAAAAATTAATTTCATTGGTCATCCTAATTTTTCATCCAACAGCAACAAAAGTAGTTAGTTGGCTTCTGGACTGCCGTTGTGCATCTTTACATTAGTTTTAGTTTTTGAGGATAATTATATTGTTATATTCCACCGAAATATTTAAATCAAAACAGTCTCTGTCCCTCTCTTTGTCTCACACACACACACACAAAAAACACACCACGTTTATGTTAATTCTTTAAATTTGAAATCAATGAGATTCATTATGTCAATCATTAGGTGTAATTTTTACTTTTAATCTTAAAATAAACACACCCATAAGTTCCAACTTCCAATCTTTCGGAGACTAAAATTGCTTACCATAGTCAATTTGTGGGCTCAATATCTTATCTGATTATATATTTTTCCGCCCACCAATCTTGACTTCCCTTTCTTTCTCTTTCTAACTTTTCCACGGTCAATTTCTACTTATTTTCTAAGGTAAAGTTTAATATTTTCTTGGTTAATTCATTTGATTGAAATGGTATATTATTGATATGAAACTTATAATTTATAAAGAATTTTACTTAAAAATAAAAATTCAATGGACAGACCACTTTAAGCCCGCTCAGCCCGGCCTACTAAAAGATGGGTTTGACAGATGGGTTAGGCCTCCCATACTGTTGATGAGCCAAGCCGAGGCCGACCCACGAGTCCATGTCCAGGCCCATTTGATATCTCTATCTACAATCTTAGCCGTAAAGCCACTATGAATTAGCAGCCGCTGCAATTCAAGTCAAAAACGACCTTTTTGACCGTGTTGGTAACCGACAATAGAAAATTCTGGAAGCAAACAAAATCAATATATGGTTTTCTTATTGTTTTGGAATAAGAGTACAAGTGTACAAGTAGACTGAAGACAGGTGCAGATTCAGACTACAATCTGGAAGCTGCCAGTACGTTGAAGACCAGTACTGAAAAAGGTGTGCCGCATGATTGAAAAGATAGGGGCGCTATCTTTGATGTTTCCTGGGATCCTGCCATATCATTACCATGTGAAGCTAATTTTTTTATATAAATATGTTAACAATTAATCTAAATATCGACTACAAGCAAAAACCTTCAAATGTACAAGAATTGATATTTTTGGATCACACATACAAGAGTTGTTCTCTGATATGCTTTTACTAGGTACTAATAGTCGACGCAAAATTATCTGTCTGATATTATTATCAGTTGCGGAAATCTTCATAGATGATTTAACAAGAAGTAATATTGAAGAAGGATTGCAGGTCCCAACCAGGGCTTTGGAACATTTTTCGTCTGTTGAAGAGCAAAACTGTGTGGAATTTCGTTGCTATAAGCGGCAGGAAGGGTACCGGGAATCTCATTTGAGTGAGACCATTTGGCATGATTTTATCAAAATTAAAGATCTTGTTGTTGATCGTGAGACAATCATCTCTCATAAATTGGAAAACGCAACTGCTGGACTGCATCACAGGATTGAGGTTCAGAGAATTAGAAATTCCAAATTATACAATAAGAAGATCCAGGATTGGATTGATGCGGAGAAATTGCCTCTAAAAATTGCCCTTTCTGTGGTGTCGTTCGTCATCGATAACTTTCTCTCATGGTTTTAGAAGCTTTGAGGTGCGGTTTTCTAGCGCTTGCAAGTAGATGTTTTAATTAAGTCTGTTCCTAGTGAACCTTGAGTTTTGTGATTCCTATATATGTAATGAAATCAGTTTTCTCTTGGCTGGAATTTTCAATTATCTGGCAAATTAAGCTACGATCAGTAAATAATTTGTGACGAAATAGGGAGTGAGTTCTCTATTACTCCATTGGGAGAATCTTTTTGCATTATTTGTGTATATTAAGTTTTTATTCTTAAAATTTGGAAAGAATATGTGATCAGTCTTAAATTTTTTCGAATTTTGAAAACGATATGGGATTGATATTGATTTAAATGTATTGATAAATGTACGCTTTTAAAAACAGTATTTAAAAATGTTAACAAATAAAACCCTTATTTTGTGGATTATTTTCTTCTTTTTACAGAAATTAATAAAGAGAACATTCGATTGAGTCAATTGGGATTGAAAAGTTTTAAGCGGTTGTAGTTTACATGACCCACTTGCCAACAAATTCATCTTTAACATTTTATTAAAGACATATTTAGAAGTTTAAAATAGTAATACCAATTTACTATTTGAGAACGTAAATCAATTGTTTAATTAATTTAATATGAATGATGTAGTAACCAATTGTTGTATAAGCAATCGAAATGCATGTTTTCCTTTCTAAGATGATCTTTTAAAATCAGTGGAAGATTATCAAACCTTCTTTTTCTTAATTCTCCCAAACATTAAATTCAAAATATTATTTTGTGAGGCTTAGAAGAAGCAACCGTAATTTACCCTTTTCGATTTTGACTATAAACTAGCTTTGAGCCTATCACGGTGGACCATTTTTAGGTTTAAAGAGGCAATTTGCAAGCGCCTCCGAAATATTACATGGCTTACGCAAATTTTTGTGCTTAATTTTGCCGTAACCACAGAGATCTTAACCTAACATCGAAGGGCAACTGTTTAGTCGATTCTTGAGTCCCATGGACGATTAACATGATAAGCAAACGGCTTTATGGTGTGGGTGATCAATGTTTCAACAGATTCAGTTAAAAATTTTAAAAGATTTTTCTACGTATGCATGATATATCAGTACCATTTTCATGCATTTTAGATAATTAATATTTTTAGGTTTAACTATTGTATATAAGGCATGTTTGATATGCGACACTGTATAATACTATTTTACTACATTGTATTAAATAGTGTAATACATGTGTTTAGTACTAATTTAGCATAGTATTAATTATACAAAGTACAACCCTTAGATGCATCAACATTGGATTAAATTATATAGAACTAATCTATGATATTAGCATTACATTGTATAGCACTAATAAAAAATGTCAAAATTATCCCTATAAAATTCTATATATCTAACAATATCCTCTAAATTTTAAAATTTTTAAAATAAATAAAGATGTATTTAATAAATAAATTATAAAATCAAATTTATTTTCTAAAAATAAAGAAGGGATGAAAGGAGTCACCGCCCCGATAGGCGACATCAGAGGTCCACTGCCTCCGTTGGACCAATTGACACTCAGTATACCACTATAAACTCAAATTATCTAATAGATGCAGTGGGGGCATTGGACCCCAAATAATTTTTTCAATAATTAGTAACTATTTGATAAATTACTAAATAACTAATTTTATAAATAAACTAAAAATTATTTATACTTTGCATATCTTTTTGGAAAAAAATCTTATTTTTTTGTACAAATTAATACAATACATGAGTATACTAAATATTATGTAATTTTGACATAACATTAGCCACTACGAATTCCTCATTTTGTCAAAAATTGGCTAGTCTGCAAAGGAGTACTATACAATGCAATACTATATAATACAATACAATACTATACTATACAATATCGCATATCAAACATACTGCACTACATTGATTATAAAAATCCACTCCTCAATTCATAAAAGAGAGTTAACTTTTAAAAAGAAAAGACTTAATGAGAGTTTACAAAATTTAATGACTTATATGAGTTGTTAAAAGATTAAGTTTTAATAATTAACTCTTATCATTTATTAATTCAACTATTTTTTTTCATATTAATAAATATTTATTTAATAATTGGATGAGTAAAAGGATTTATATGACATGATATACTACATTATATCGTTAAATAGGTTTATATGTAATAAGTTAACACAATATGTTTAATTATTTGTTTCATATAAGGTGTTGACCTGTTGAAATCAATATAAGTTTGATATGATTAATAATTGTGCTTAATATCCAAAACACAAAGATGACACAAATATAATTAGAGTCAATACTATCTCATTAATTTTGTATTTTATTATCACTGTATTAATATATCATTCAAAGATTACTTTCTCTTAAGAAATATTGAACCAAGGATACATTATTGCATGATTAAAAAGTTAAAAAGACCAAACTAGATTAGTCTCGCTCCCAAATAAGACATCTAAAAGTTGGTTTAATTACACTTTTTTAGTAAGTGGTTAATTAATTGTTAATTAATTGTTTCAACATAACTCAAGAAAGACCCAAGTGCGCACATTTATGCATACGATAGGACAAAAATGTTTTATTCTAGATTCAGTCCAATCACGCGACGTACATGTATATGTCACACATAAAAAGCAACCACGTGAAAGACAACGTGTTCTCCTAGGCAGCCTTAGTCCTAGGTCTAAAAGTATCATATAAATTACGATTGAATAGTTTTAGTATATGTCCTAAAATTAAGTAGTTATTAAAATTTTACAAGTTATATAGTTTATTGTGAAATTCACTAAATTATTTAAAAGATTATCTTTTAATAAAAAATTATTTTTAATAATTTTTTAGGTATTTTAATTGTTATTATTATACAATTGTTTAGATTTGAAGATGCGTCTTTAGGACGATTCATATTAGGATTACCTATTACAATATATTTATATCTATTGTATAATAAAAATTTTAGGAGAAAATTCACTAATAACCCTAAGGTTTGACTGATCCGACAATAACATCATATTTTTTAAAATATACAAATGACCCCAACGTTATTCATTTCTGTTACCGTCATGGAGTCCAAGTGCATTTACTGATCGACCCTTTCGAAATAAATATTTAAATTTTTGCGATGCACTTACGGTTCGAACCCGGCAAATCAGATGAATCCTCTTAACTTTTGCCGTTGGACTAACCCTTTACTAAGTTGCGCACATTTTTATTTAGTGATATAATTTTTAAGAAGACAAATAAGATAAAAATACAGACCGTAGAAACAGCTGCAAACCATCACCACCTTCATTCTTCAGATATAAAGCAATGCAGCTCTATTATCACTTTCAAATTTCCATAACTCTTCTCTCCCCAATGCCGCTGCTTATAGGAATTAAAAAAAAAAATGACCGTAGTTCTCTCTCTAAAGGCGATTGCATCCTCTCTTCTTTTGATCTTAATTTTTTTTATTTGTTCCAAAACCCATATTCCGCTTCATATACCCCAAAAAAAAAAAAAATTCTGTCTTCACTTCTTTCGATCTCCATTAGAAACCTAACATCGGTAACCATCCTCTCCATCGACAACCCAGAAGCCTTTTATTTTATTTTATTCTTTCCAGAAGCCGTTGAAATCCACCTCATCCAAAAAAAATCATAAACCCACATTCCAAATTGAAAAAGAAAAAAAAAATCTGAAAAGCAAAATCTAGTGTCTAGAATTCTTCAGCAAACACCACTTCAGCTACTTCAATTCAACAAACAGCAAAGAACCAAAATTATAAAAATAGATTAAAAAGAAAAATAGGGCACATAAAAACCCCAAATAGAAGTGTCCTTCAAATTAACCTAAATTGACAAGAAGGATGAACCTCAAAAATCATCGAAGGAAGCACGGCAGCTTAGCAGCCGCTTCTTCCTGTGAAGAATCTAACGAACAGAACCAGCTCGGTCAAGTCCAATTCCACAGGTTTGAGCCAAAAAAAAAAAAGAACACAAATGGGGAATTAATAAAGAAAGAAGAGAAAGTGGTTGGATTCGGAGATTTGGTTCGGTACAAAGCAGGTGAAAGGCGGCGGTGGCGGAGGTGGAGTTGGAGGATTTGGTGACTCGGTGATTCAGTTAAAGTAATATGCAGAGCTCGGTGAGTCTTGGAAGGAAAAGGCGGATGTGAAGGTTCGAGCATTTTAAAGAATTATAAAATATTAAAAAAATTATTAGATAAAAAAATAACATATTTATTTATCTCTACTTGAAGTTACTAGTTTTATCCTTCAAAACTTGAATGTTATTTGACGTCCTTTAACGGCAGGGTCATTTCGGCGTGTTTCCAAAAAGGGTGAGGTTATTGGTGTAATTAGGCCAAATCTCAGGGTTATTAGTGAGATTTTCTCTCAATTAATTTTTTCTTTTAAATATAATTTTATAGTTTTATCTAATAATCTTTAAAATTAAGTAATTATGAATAAAATCGAAAAATATTTATTCCATTGAAGATTTCTCTTTTTTTTTGTTTGGACAGAGAAATCGTTAATAAATAACAAAAAAAAAGTTTAGAAAAGAATCGAATTATTCTGCTAGCAAGAGCAAAGAGTCATGAGCTTAGAGTTTTACGTAACTGCTCGTGTGGTACTTAGACAACTTAAACCCGAAAGTTGCTAAGTAAGCATAGAAGTTTGCTTCTCGCTCAAGGAGAAGTTAGGACCGCTGAGTCAAAAGAGCTTTAGAAGCTAGAAGAGAAGAGATGAAACTTAGAGGCAAGTGTTGCAAGTACAAAAGAGTTTTGTATTACACAAGAGTGCTTGATTACAACTTTGCTTGAATTAGCTTGGATGCTTACAAATGAGTCATGGAGGGGTATTTATATTAATCCTCCTCCCAAATGAATGGCTAGGATTCAATACATCCAATGGCCATAAATGAGTCCTACCTAAATTAGGTGTGGCAGGTGAACTATCTTTGACAATGTATATTTACATGTGATAGTTGTACATATTTGACTTGCTAGAGTTTCTAGAAAATGGGATTGGGTTTGCATGCCTTCTAGAAATCGGGCCAAGCCTTTGTGCACATTTTGGGCCATTTTAGTAAGCAAATTGGGCGAGCTGTAACATCCTCCCCCACCTATTTCCGTGATGTCCTCGGCACGCTCTCCTCCTTATAGCATTGGATGTGCTCGACAAATTTCCACAAGAGATCTTTGCGTTCCCAACTCCCCTCACTGTCCGGAAGGTTTTTCCACTTCACCAAGTATTCGGTGTATGGTGGAACTCCTTTTCTTCGAATCACTCGATCTGCAAGGATGTACTCCACGTCTTTATCGAATGAGGTGATGACGATTGTGGGTGCTCGTTTAGACTCGCTTCGACTTGGATCCTCCTTCTCCTTATGATAGGGCTTGAGGAAGCTCACATGGAAGACCGGATGGATCTTGAGGTTAGGGGACAACCGTACCTTGTAAGAGACTTCACCCACTCGTTTAATCATTAGGAAAGGACCCTCGTATTTTCGCATCAACCCCTTGTGCACTTTGCGAAGTGATTTGAATTGTTGGGGTAGGAGCTTGATGAGTACCCAATCTCCCTCTTGAAATGTGAGGTGCCATCTCTTTGAATCCGCCCATTTCTTCATTTTCGTAGCGGCCTTGTTTAAGCATGCTCGCATGATATCGGCTTGTTCGTGCCATTCCTTTGCGAGCTTATAGGCCGCTGGACTCTTCCCTCCATATGTCGAGGCTATGGCATGGGGAGTCATTGGTTGTTGTCCTTTCACGATCTCAAAGGTACTCTTACTCGTTGCCTCGCTCTTTTGGAGGTTATAAGAGAATTAGGCAACATCTAGCAATTTTGTCCAATCATGTTGATGAGCGCTCACGTAATGCCTCAAGTATAGCTCAAGCAAAGCATTTATGCGCTCGGTTTGTCCGTCGGTTTGAGGATGAAAGCTTGTAGAGAAGCTTAAGTCGGTCCCCAATAATTTAAAGAGTTCTCCCCAAAATCGACCAGTGAAGCGAGGGTCACGATCACTTACAATGTTTTGTGGAACTCCCTAAAGCTTCACTACGTGTTTGAGGAATGCTCGAGAGGCTTCGTCCGTGGTGCAATCTGTAGAGACGGGTATAAAGGTGGCATACTTGCTGAATCGATCAATCACCACCATTATGCTTCCATACCCTTCAGATTTTGGTAAGGCCACGATGAAGTCCATCGACACGCTTTGCCATGGCCTTTCCGCAATTGTTAGAGGTTCAAGCAACCCCGCTAGACGTTGGTGCTCAACCTTGTCTTGTTGGCACACAAGGTAAGTTCTCACATAGCCTTCCACATCTTCCTACATTTGAGGCCAATAATAAGAATCTTGCACAAGTACAAGGGTTTGTGCCATACCTGGGTGACTAGCCCACTTGGAATCGCGGCACTCCTTGATGATTTTCTTTCCCAAGTTCCCATGTCTAGGCACAAATAGACGACCTCCGGTTGTGAGGAGTAGGCCTTCGTCAAGCCAAACGCGTTGTGTCTTCCCCTCATTTGCTAACTTCAAGAGGTTCTTGGCTAAGAGATCGTGCTCAAGACCTTGTTTGATACGGTTGATGGGCACACTTTGCGGATGACTTGCACTCAAGGTAGCAAGTTTCGCCTTGCGACTTAGGGCATCGGCCATAATGTTTGCCTTACCTGCTTTATACTCGAGCCTATAATCGAACTCGGTCAAGAAATCTTGTCATCTTGCTTACTTGGGGCTGAGCTTCTTTTGAATTTGAAAGTAGCTTGTTGCCATATTGTCGGTTTTGATGACAAAGTGGGAACCAAGCAAGTAGTGTCGCCAAACCCGTGGATAATGAATGATGGCCGTCATTTCCTTTTCTTGGACTGTGTATCACCGTTCCGTGTCATTAAGCTTGCGGCTCTCGTATGCAATAGGGTGCCCTTCTTCCATGAGAACTCCCTCTATGGCAAAGTCAGATGCGTCCATGTGTAATTCAAAGGGCTTGGTGTGGTCGGGTAGCACCAATACCGGTTCTTCACATATGGCCTTCTTTAGTTCTTCGAAGGCATGTTGGCACTTTTTGGACCAATGCCATATGCGGTTCTTCTTTAGAAGATCCGTGAGTGGGGCGGCCTTAGCTGAGTAGCTCATGATAAACCGCCGATAATAATTGACCAACCCAAGAAAAGATCGTAGCTCCAGTACCTTGGTTGGAGGCTCCCACTCTTGTATGGCCTTCACCTTTGCCTTGTCCATCATAAGCTTTCCATCTCGTATCCGATGGCCAAGGAACTCTACCTCTCGTTGGGCAAATGAACATTTCTCCTTCTTGACGTAGAGTTCATTGTCGCGTAGCACTTGGAAGACTTGTTAGAGATGTTGCACATGCTCCTCAACAGTTCTGCTATAAACCACAATGTCATCCAAATACACCACTACGAATCGATCGAGATAAGGATGGAAGAGCTTATTCATGAGGGTACAAAATGTAGCGGGTGCATTGGTGAGACCGAATGGCATGACTAAGAATTCATAAGCACCATACCTTGTTACGCATGCGGTCTTTGGTTCATCTCCCTTGGCAATGCGCACTTGGTAGTACCCCGATCTTAAGTTGAGCTTCGTGAAGTATCGAACCTTTCCAAGTTGATCGAACAACTCCGCAATGAGTGAAATCGGGTACTTGTTCTTGATTGTTATCTTGTTAAGTGCCCGATAGTCGACACATATGTGGAAAGATCCATCCTTCTTCTTTTGGAGGAGAACGGGTGTACCGTATGGAGTTTTGAAGGATTGGATGTAACCCGTATCGAGTAAATCTTGGAGTTGCTTCTTTAACTCTGCAAGTTCGGGTAGTGCCATGCGGTAAGGCGCCATGGATGGAGGTTTTGCACCAAGCTCCAACTCGATCTCATGGTCCACTTCCCGTCGTGGAGGTAGCTTCTTTGGCAACTCTTGTGGCATCACATCCTTATATTTCTCAAGGATGGCTTGAATTTGCCTTGATGTGGGGTCCTTGGCAATGGCAACGTTCTCTCCATCATTTAGTTCTCGAGCAGTGGCAAGGAAACTTGGATCCTTCTTCATTCCCTGTTTGAATTGTAGTGCGAAGAGCATTTTGCCTTCAACTTTTGTTGCACGCTCCGCCATCACCATGCATGAATGACTCTCGTCGAGTATGTTGAGGGAGTTGGAAGATGGTATAGGGAAAGCATGGACTTGGTCGAAGAATTCCATGCCAAGCACTACTTGAAAATCATCCATAGGAACAATGGAGCAATCAAGCTTACCGTTTCATGTGCCAAGTTGTACCGTCATTGCCTTGGACACTCCCCAGATTACCTTGGCGGGTGAGTTTACCGCATTGATGGTGCCACCTCCGTTGGTGTAATTAAGGCCTAGCCGTATGGCCTCGTCTTCCGAAATAAAGTTGTGTGTGGCTCCCGTGTCAAGCATCGCACGCACGTCATTGTCATTGATTGTGGCGCTCACATACATAAGACCCTTTTGCATAGGTGTGGGTCTTTTGAGTGCGCCAATCGTGCAGAGAGAAACCATCCCCGCTTGTGGCTCTCCATTGTTTACGCCCTCATGTTGAGCGGCAAGGGCATCAAGAGTCTTCCTCTTTGAGCAATCCCAAACCCAATGAGGACCATCACATATAAAGCAAGGACTTTTAGGTTTAGGGGCTTCGAACTTACCTTTGTTAGGCATGTCTCGTTTGTCCCCTCCGAAAACCTTGTGCGCACCACTATCCCTTCAGTCATGTCCTTTCTTGGTGTTCCGTTCTCCCCCACCTTTGCCATGGTTGGGCTTCCTCTCCTTAGATTGGGACGTGTAGTCAATAAGGGATTCGGCCACGGCTATGGCGTCATCAAGTTTTTGCACGCCACGCCTCTCAAGCTCAACCCTTGCCCAATCCTTGAGCCTATCAAGAAAGTAGAAGAGGGAGTCTTTTTCAGACATACCTTCAATTTCAAGGATGGTTGTGGTCAAGTCTTTGATGTACTCGCGAATGGTGCCGCTTTGCTTCAGACGTAGGAGGCAACCCCTTGCCTCCTTTTCCGTATTGCTTGGAGAGAAATACTTCTGTAACTCTCTCTTGAAGTCCTCCCATGTGCGGAGGATAACGATGCCTTTGCCCGCGTCGCCATGCTTACGACGCTGCCATAATTGGGCTGCATCGTGAAGGAAAGTAGGCGCAATGCCTATTCTCGAAGCATCATCATAGACACCTTCCGCCTCGAAATATTGCTCCAAGCCAAAGAGGAAGTTTTCCACTTCTGTGACATTGCGAGTGCCATGGTATGTGGCGGGAGTAGACACTTGCATGTTGGTTAGCCCGCTAGGGCTTGAGTAGGAGGGGCTAGCACGTTCGCAACGATGCTTCTCCCATTCCGTGCGAGATTCCTCCACTTCCGCACGGATTGCCCGCAACTCACGCTCCACAAAGCTTCGTAAACTAGCGAGCTCTCGTGTGAGGTTTTTACTAAATTCGAGTATTGTGGACTTTGTTGCTTGGGTGATCTCCCCATAATTCGTCTCTAGGCCTTCGAGACGATCTGAGAGGCCCTCGATAGCATTGTCCATACTTGAGATAATTTGCTCTATGCTAGCAACACGAGGCTCTAAGGATTCCGAGGATGGAGCTTTGGACTTACCTCGTTTTCTTTGTGGGTGTGGTTGAGGCTGAGGTTGTTTCTCATGTCTGCGGACTTGCTCCTCCATGGTCACTTCGATATCGGATGTCATTTGCTCTTGTGCCCGAACTGTCATCTAATACCAACTATCACGAGTTTAGAGTTTTGCACAGCTGCTCGTGCGGCACTTAGGCAACTTGAACCCGAAAGTTGCTAAGTAAGCCTAGAAGTTTGTTCTTCGCTCAAGGAGAAGTTAGGACCATTGAATCAAAAGAGCTTTAGAGGTTAGAAGAGAAGAGATGGAACTTAGAGGTAAGTGTTGCAAGTGCAAAAGAGTTTTGTATTACACAAAGTGTTTGATTACAACTTTGCTTGAATTAGCTTGGATGCTTACAAATGAGCCATGGAGGGGTATTTATACTAGTCCTCCTCCCAAATGAATGGGTAGGATTCAATACATCCAATGACCATAAATGAGTCCTACCTAAATTAGGTGTGGTAGGTGAACTGCCTTTGACAATGTATATTTACATTTGATAGTTGTATATATTTGACTTACTAGACTTTCTAGAAAATGGGCTTGTATTTGCATGCCTTCTAGAAATCGGGTCAAGCCTTTGTGCATATTTTGGGCCATTCTAGCAAGCAAATTGGACGGACTGTAACAAAAGGCAGGAGATGGCTAGGCAGGCTATACTATACTCCAATGATTAATTCGTTATTTGAGATGAGTCCAAATGTTTAAATGAATAGTCAAATGTTGTTGCTGGCAACTTGCTTCAACTCAATGATTCCTCGAACTCTGTGTGAATGTATTTGCGCATAGAAGCTTATGGAAAACCGAAAAATCTTCTTATGCTTTTGTTTCCCCGCTTGCAAATTGAAGGTAGAAAGTGAGAGCAAGTGCTTGGATGACTGTCCAATCGTAGATCTAGTGATTGCATTAGAAGTTATAATCTTTTGAAATCAAGAATTCTTCAAACTACTTAATTGACAATGACAAGAAGCTCCTTCTCGAATGTGGTTTTGCTACATAAATGACCGGTTGTTGAAGATATTGTTACAGAAAATAACAGGTCAAAACTCAAAAACCAAATTAGCTGACATAACGTTGGTCCACTATGCAACTAATTAAGCTACGACAGTCTAATAGAAAAAAGAACATGTTACAGAAAATAACAGGTCAATAACCACATTGGCTGACATAACGTTGGTCAACTTTGCAACTAATTAAGCTATGGAAGTCTAATAGAAAAAAGAACATATAGCAAGCAGAGACGGAGCCACTATGTGACCAGTGGGGGCAATTGCCCCCACTGAATTTGAAAAATTTTCTGAATTTTACTATAGTTTGAATTTTAATACAACATATCCTTTTATCTTTTAAAAATCAAAATAATTTAAATTTCTAATAACTCATTATCCGAATGAGCAACTAAACCTTAATACATTGATAAGTAATATTTAATATTTTTAATCCAAAAGGCCATCCCACATTAATTATAATTATCAATTTGTTAAACATTAAGTTCAAAATTTGAGTTAATAACCTACCTTCTATCAAATTATTCTTTTTAAAATATTTCAACTTATTTATAGTTCATGTCAAGTATTTCATTAAAATACTTTTACAATATCAATTAAACACTATAAATAGATACAAACTGTTTTGGTTATTATTTTTTATAACATATGTTTACTTGACGAATCAAGTTGCCCCCACTAAAGCAAAATGCTGTCTCCGCCCCTGATAGCAAGTGCGCATAATATGTAACATAAATGTACACTTGAAAAAGACTTCTGCTTATCATATGAAGACAAAGCTTGGAGTCGAATCTTAAGCGCAAAATATTCGTGGAACCATTTGTACAGTGCAATTCTAATTGATTAGTTTATGTGTTCAACTAAAAATATTTATAATAATATTCCATTTATAAAGTCTTTATATAAAGTTTGTTTACAAAATTAATATGACATCAATTGAATGAAAATATTAAATATGAGTTGTTAATATAATAAATGTTAATTGTCATGTTACATTGAATTAGTAGTGTCACATATAATCACATATCACATCATTAGAAGCAAGGAGAGGTATAAGTGTAGGTTTACTCAAATATTTATTCTCATTCTCACATTCTCTTTTTGCCAGAAAGATAACTAAGATAACAAAGATTCTGTAACTTGTATATGATACAATAATCAATGTGCATCTCATGCATCTTCAAAACATCGAGTGCATGAAATCTATCATTATTTAAAAATAAGAAAAATTTGTTCTACTTATATTGAAAAGAGAAAATTTGTGTTACTCTGAAGAGACAACTTGAAGAGAAAAATAGGGGCCAAATATATACATCTGCACAACCGAAAGACTAGTTTGTCAAAATTATGTGGACTTCAAGTCTTGGAAAGTTATGCCAGCTTTATTGATGAACAGATTCTACTAATTGCGTTTTCACCATCTTTTGCTGAACCAAAAGTGGCGGCCTTAAGTAGTTCTACACTCGAACTAATCATCAGCTACTATTTATCAAAGTTTAAATTATCGGTTAAGACCTTAATTTTAACATAAAATTTTCATACAAGATTTTAATAAAAATGTCAAAGCATTCATTTCATATGATGTCATAACAAATTATTGATATCAAATAAGAGTAACATAATTATTTTTTTTCAACTAAAATAATAGATCTCATTTTTCTGGAATTAATGGTGGTATTTATCATGCATGCGAGAAATGCTTTTAAAAATTGACCACTGCCAGATTTTTTTGTGTCTATAAAGCTTTGAGTTAGTTATAGGTTTGATATAAAATGATAACAATGAAATATTTTTCAATTCAATCCTGGAACGGCGGGATCTTTGAAAAATTATTGTAGAATAATGATTAAGAACCTCACAAACTTTCGTAAAACAGAAAAATCTTGTTGTGCTTTTTCCTTTTTGTAAGATAGGCTTGTTTGGCCGCTTGTAAAAGCTTGAAAATGAGAGCTAGAGAGCTTAGTAACTGTAAAACAATAGCAGACTGAGTACTGCAGAAGTTATAGTAATCCTTCCAAGTAGGATAGTTAGACTTGTTGTGTTTTGATCAGGTCAAAATTTGATTCGCTCATTTCCATATATAACTTTTTCCAAATGAGCATCATTAGTGTAGCACGTGTATAATGGATTCAAAATCACTTATAAATGTCGAGAGCTGCTCCAGCCTAGCTATCTCATTTCACTAAGAGAAGACTTTTCAGAAGAAGAATGAATACTATCTTCTCAAAACGAGACCCTAAATTTGGCATTGAAGTTCAGATCAAAGTTTCAGCTGATATTACATTGGAGAGTTTTGAGAGTCCTCGACAGAAGAAATCATTGCCTTTTAAGGCCATTGACGAGGAAACTAGGTGTGAGTGGCCTTGCTTTCTCACCACGTCATGGACAAGAGGTACCAGCTTAAAAACATCTTTTCCTATGGCAACTCCTAATTGGGATGATTTTGTTCACAACAAGGGTCTCACTGAAGGTGATAAAATCATTTTTCTAATTGGGAAAATTAGCTAATGTGACAAGCAGAATCCAACTAGAAAGAAAGGGTTCATGATTGAATCTACGTTGCCGTGCAACTCAGCCTATATCTTTGAAAGAATAGGGCACTTTTGATTATGTGGGACAAGGGCAGTTTCATAATTAATAAGTTAGGATAATCAATTATTATTCTCAAAACTTATTATCAACCTATATTCAATACTTGTTTGTGATTAGTGCTTTGTGTAATGAGCTCTATTTCTAACTATGGCAAGGATGAATGTAATTTTTTTTTCCTTTCCATTAAAAAAGAATTACCCGATATTGTTTTATTTTATTTTTAAGGTTGAGTAATTATCACCATTATTGAATTGTATATTACACAGTGATCCAGTTACTTGAGAATCCCGTAGGGATCGAGTGAATAATTTTTCGTTCTAACCTCTCCTAACTTAGCTAAGATGTACGTCTTGTAACCATATCTTAACAAAATCCAGTGTATATGTCTGGCTACTGTTTGGTAGTTAAGAAACAGATCTTGACAAATAAACTGAAAGGCCTATTGTCCTCGTTCTTTAGAAACTTCATGAAGCTTAATGAATGCTTTGGCTATAGAGCACAAAAACAAAACAGAAACAAAAAAAGATTCCAAAGTTCCAAAAGGGGAAAATGAGGTGTCAAATTTCAGTGAATAGTACTTATTCCATTACACGCATGCCCCCGATACATGTTCTACTTTACGATGGTGGGTAGCTTTAGTCACGTTTCATACAATTAATACATATATGGTAGAGATATTTCAAATTTTGAGTACATATTTTTTATATAAAATTATGATACAAAACGTGTGTATGTTCATACGTTTGTGAATATAAAGAGCAAAATAGACCAGATTTAAAAAATTATTTATAAGATAGTAAATTTAAATTAAATTAGGTGATGCTTCAAACTATAATACTAAAAAAATTAAAGTAAAAATTGTGTGCATTCCACAATATTGTCTACACAAAAAATGATCAACATCGGCTAATTTGCACATATATTGGGATTTTTCATTCGCAAAAGATGAAAAACTTTTATTGGTTGAACTTTTGGCGCCATTGTGGCCAGACCCTAGTGAATGTTTTGACGAAACTATTGGAGGTGTATAGATGGGCCACTATTGATCGTTTAGACAGTGGTAATGTTGTCAGATGTGTGATGTCGTCGAAATTTATGGTTGCATTTTTATTTGATCTTATTCCAAATTAAATTATATAATTGAAAAAATATTTAGCAAAATTTTGGTTGTTATTTTAGAGGGTAATTTTTTTTATTCGTAACTCTAAATTGATTTTAGAAAAATCAGAATTTGAAAAGCTAGCCTTACCTGTTTTTGAAATATAATATAAGATTCTTACAAATTCTTTCAACGTCTTAATCAAATATATAAAAGAATGATGAGTTGAGATAATATTAGTTTTTGAGTTTAGTACATTTAAAACTTCGATGTTTGCTTAACAAAAAAAAAAAATCATCCTTATTTGTGGAAACAATAACATAGACAATGATATTTTAGAAATTAAACATAGCTTAAACTCTAAAACTAAAAAGTTTATGTATAGATTAATTAGTTTATACTGAAACTAAAAAGTTTGTGTATAAACTTATTAGTTTATACTTTCAATCACAAGCACATGGAAGATATAGAGAGTAAAGACTTACAGAGACGGGAACTAGAATTTTTAAAAAGTTTAGTAGATAAAAGAAGGGAAAAGAAGTTTGACTAGGAAATTAAGTCTCGAGTTTTGATGGTTTAAAACCATATTAAATTAATTCAAAAGAAGAAATACATATAGCGAACTCAAATAACTAGCTGGGGCTTAATCAATATTTATTATTATTGTTATTATTATTATTATTATTATTATTATTGTTTTTTCTATTTTATGAAAGCAGGCTTCCGTTGTAGACTCCAAAGCAAGAGAAGCCACGCTTAAAAGGATTACAGCTTCCGGAAATCTACATTTATTGAGAACATAAAAGAAACTTCAAGGAATACAACAAGCAATTATCAAGCTAAATAAGGAATACACTTAAATAAGGAACATTTAAGATTTTGAAGATTGAGGTACCTACTCCACATGAGCCCAACTGAGAATGTAATGCTTGAATAGTTTGATACATTTCAGTTTCTTTTCCTCAATTGAGTACACATCCTCCATCTTACGGAAGACGATCTTGTCATGAACCCTGAGACGTTCTGTTTGAACAAATTGACTCCAACCCTTGGTACTCAAAGCAGGCTTGGGATGGCCTTCCCACCTTTTACATCAACGAAATGCCCACCACGTTCCGCTCGAGTCCATGACCGGGAAATCCACATGGTTATATCCTCGTGAAAAAATAAAGTGATCCATAGCCTCCATCGGTACCTGCAAGCTCCCTGTAATATCAGTGTTTGTGAGATCCTTTTTAAGATCTCCATATATAACTTTTATTATTGTATATGCTTCGACCGGTGGTAATCACAAAAATATATCTTAACAGGGATCCAAGGAAACAATTTCATGGGATAGTTATATAGCTAAAGCTAGAAATTTTGCTATAGTACATTTGACGTACTAATACATTGTTTTATATAAAAATCATAAAACTAAGTGTATAAAAGTTATAAATGAGTATAATAAAAGTTATACATATAACTTTTATTTTATTCATTTATAATTTTTACAATTATAACTTTATAATTTTTATTTATTCATTTACAATTTTTATATAATTTTTTTGATGTATCAATATATTTGACATATTATAAGAGGAATTTAAAGCTAGGCAAGGGTTTGGTCAGTTTTTGTTTCATGTGAAACCATGAATTTGTCATTATTCTTTCTATGTTTCTAAATTATTAATTAATCGCCAACCTGCCAAGTAGCCCAAAGTTGATCAGAGTTTGTCTAAGAAAGATCAGAGTTTGTCTAAGAAAAGTTAAATATTAAAAAAAAAAAAAAAAGAGGCTGTATGAGGCCAAGTTTATCACAAACGTGACGCCGCTTTTTATCATAGCTGATGCAAAACAAATTATAGAACGACTAAACAATCAAGATTAGCTGCTCTCATAGCTACTATTCATATCGACTAAACAAATCAAGATCGAAACACCTCAAACTACCATTCAACAAAAAAAGGGAAAGTAAATCTCAGAATTCCAGTATTAATTTGAGAAAAGCTTCTATTATTTATAAGGTTACCCGAATTTACCTTAAATTCTTTCGGAAAAAAATTAGAGTGCAGCGGCTGTAGGGTGCAGTTACTGCTTTTCAGGAAAGCAGGTGGAAAAGTTGTAAACACAACCTTTGACCCCCCATAAAAATTGTAAAAGGTGCAGGCGTATGCATACGCTGCTGCACTGTAGTCGACTCAATCTTTTTAATTAGCTCAAAACTTTTGACATGTACCAATCCAATGATTGTTTGAGAAAACTAAAAGATGGGTTATGCCAACTCAGTGACTTCATAGTCACTAGATTATAATGAATTGATGAACTTGAAATTATGCTAAACCATAATTTTATAGCACAATCCTTAATAATGTCAAAACATGTGCAATTAATAATATATTGTGAAAAGTTAACCTATTTGATGTTGAGTGAAAAATTGTAATATAATGTTATAACGTTTCAGAATTTTTTTTCTTCATCAATATTTGCGATTAATTCTTTTGTGGAATTATTTTAATTTCTTAGATTTTTTGAAACTCTTTCATTTATTAATAAAGAGAATTAATGCATGTTGCTGATGTGTGGGACAATTTGCAAGAAACCTACTAAACACAGGTGTTAGGTTTGCTTAATTCTTTGCATTTTATTGGGAGTTGATTTGGATTTTTACTAGGATCAATTTGTTCTTTGATCTAATAAAAACAAATCCACGTGTCATCTTATCCACAAAAACGCAAGATCAAAGAGCTAAGATAAAGAGATTATCCCAATTTAGGAGGACGAGTAAAAACCTTGTACTATGAAAGCTCGATGTAAAAAGAAACAATTGATAAAAGTTTTTTAAGAAACTCTGTTGTGATTTTGGAATATTATTATACACTGACCTATAAAAAGCTCAGGGTTACTGCACATTCTTATCTTTTGGATGCATATGATCACGCTTTCTCAAAAAATATTAAATCACACTAAAAAAGGAAAAAATATTATTCAACTAATATATATGAAACATTCCATAGAAGTACTCTCCATTCTCAGTCAGTAGTACAACATTTCTAAATAAGAATATCTTGTTCTCACTCATGCTTCTTGAATAGTGACTATCAGTTATTGGAATATACTTTTATGATAATTTTCTTTTTTTTTCCTTATAAATTTATTCCAAGAATTTATAGTATTAAATCTAAAGAGTTTGCGTCAAAATTTTCTTCACAAAAAGTATTACACAAAGATGGGATTTTGCGACAAAAACTTTGTAGCAAAATGAACAATTTTTGCGACGAAATTATATTTCTTGCGAAAAAAAGGCCTTTTGCTTGAAAACATTTCTCGTGAAAAGCCCTACTAACTTATTACTCAAACGTGGTAATGCTTAACATTTTGCAACAAAATTAAGATTCCTCGCAAACTGTGATATTTTGCAAGAAAAAATTTCTAGCAAAAAAGTGACCTTTTAGCAGAAAAAATTCCTTGTGAAAAGCCATTCTAACTTATTATACGTACTTGGCAATAATGGCCATTTTGCGATGAAAATATGATTCCTCGCAAAATGAGACCTTTTGCGAGAAAAAATTTCATACGAAAAGCTCTTCTAACTTATTACACACGTAGAAATACTTAACATTTTGTTAGAAAATTAAGATGCCTTGCAAAATCTGACCATTTGCGAGAAAAAAATTTTTCACAAAAAAAGGCGTTTTACAAAGAAAAAACTTCTCACGAAAAGCCCTTCTAACTTATTACACACACATGGTAATACTTGACATTTTGCGACGAAAATATGATTCCTCACGAAATGAGACCTTTTGCGAGAAAAAAATTCCTCGGAAAAAAGAGACCTTTTAACTTATTATACACACGTGGTAATATTGAATATCTTGCGATAAAAATATGATTCCTCGCGAAATGAGACATTTTGTGAGAAAAAATTGAAACTTTTGTGAACTTACATATAACTCCTTTGCTTCGTCATTGACCCATCCTTTGCTAGAAGTCCAATGAGTATCATAAAATAACTGGATAGACCCAATGCTACCAACTTCTTTAGCCTTTTTTTTTAATAAAAAAATTCAACATCATAATATGTAGTATGTGATCATATCTTATTCTGTAAGATAGTATAAGAGTAAAAATCAAATACCTTCTCTTTCTTGTGTTGGATGAAGTTTTTTGACCCACCTCGATGGTTGCATCTCAATTTCTTGCGGTTCGCGGTATAAGTGTTTGATCGTTTCTAATACCATTTGTTTAATTAAGAAATATGTCATAAAATAGTATCAATAAAAGAAATTAAAATTAGTTTGAAAGACACGCCTGCGTAGCTTGAATTGATCACTGCTGAAAAAATTACAAAGATATTCCCAGTTTTCTTCACTTACATCTTCTGGTTTGACTTCTATGAACTTACATATAACTCCTTTGTTTGGTCATTGACCTATCCTTTGCCAGAAGTCCAATGAGTATCATAAAATAACTGGATAGACTCAATGCTACCAACTTCTTTAGCCTGCTTTTTTTTTAATAAAAAATTCAACATTTATAATATGTAGTATGTGATCATATCTTATTTTGTAAGATAGTACAAGAATAAAAATCAAATACCTTCTCTTTCTTGTGTTGGATGAAGTTTTTTGACCCACCTCGATGGTTGCATCTCAATTTCTTGCAGTTCGCGGTATAAGTGTTTGATCGTTTCTAATACCATTTGTTTAATTAAGAAACATGTCATAAAATAGTATCAATAAAAGAAATTAAAATCAGTTTGAAAGACACGCCTGCGTACCTTGAATTGATCACTGCTGAACAAATTACAAATATATTCCCAGTTTTCTTTACTTACATCTTCTGGTTTGACTTCTATGAACTTACATATAACTCCTTTGCTTGGTCATTGACCCATCCTTCGCTAGAAGTCCAATGAGTATCATAAAATAACTGGATAGACCCAATGCTACCAACTTCTTTAGCCTTTTTTTTAATAAAAAAATTCAACATTATAATATGTAGTATGTGATCATTTCTTATTCTGTAAGATAGTATAAGTATAAAAATCAAATACCTTTTCTTTCTTGTGTCGGATGAAGTTTTTTGACCCATCTCAATGGTTGCATCTCAATTTCTTGCGGTTCGCGGTATAAGTGTTTGATCGTTTCTAATACCATTTGTTTAATTAAGAAATATGTCATAAAACAGTATCAATAAAAGAAATTAAAATTAGTTTGAAAGACACGCCTGCGTACCTTGAATTGATCACTGTTGAACAAATTACAAAGATATTCCCAGTTTTCTTCACTTACATCTTTTGGTTTGTTTTGTAATGCTTCTCTCACATTACGATACTTCTTATATATCTTATGCAATGTGTTTCTGAAACTGTTGAACCTTTTTGACATTGCATAGTTGAGGTACTTAATCACATGTTTACGTGTGAGATCAATATCAAATTTGCTCTGAAATCAACGTATCAACAAGATTAGTCAATTACCATTAGTTAATATCGATTAAAATATAAGAGAATATAAGAAAAGAACAAAGTTATTGGTGAAATTACCGCCACACGTTCATACAGTTGCCATTTATATTTCTTGATTATTTTTTTCCATGACGGAACTTTCTGTGGGGCAAATGTTCCCACCATAATGCCTATTTCAGAGGACAGCTTAGCTGCATTAACTCCAGTAGGTACTCCATCTTCAATAGTCAAGTCCACATGTAGTTTGGACTTTGCTTGATGTAATAACTTCTCACATCCCACACCTCGTGTCTTGCCTCAAACATTCTTTCTCAAAACTAACCATACAAATGCAAGTGAAAAAATCAAAGTCCTAAGTTTAACTATAACGTAAAAAAAAAGTGGTATGTAGCACAAAAAATGTCTTCAAAGTTTCATCTATGAAAAATTAGTCAATACCAATATTCTAATCCATAGATATCTTTAATTTGTATGCATTTCCATACCTAAATTATCAGGTATCAATAACACTGAGTTTAATTTATTAAAGTAACAAAACTTTTGCAATGCATCATATCTTATGAACAACAACAAAAGGAAAATGCTTAATACTAGATTATTAACAAAAATTCCTAACCAAAGGTTTCACCATTCTCAGGAGAGGATGCAGACTCTTGAGTCATTTCAGTTTCTCTTGTGGATTGTGTAAGATATCGTCTGGTACCACGGGTCATGTGCAGAATCTAACAAGAAAAACAAATAGAATCATTATTTATAACATTTGTGAACTACTAGCTTATACAAGAAAATAGCTAGAATCTGAATATTATAAGCATACAATAAAACCTTTATATTTAAAATTAGTTAACAATAATTATATAAAAAAATCATTAAAAAATGAAACTAACTTAATAGTATTTTATTAATCATCCTCTTCAAATACGTTGTCCTCATTGTCACTACAATAGTTGTTTAAAGTTTCATCTTCTTCATCAATTTCACAGTTCTCTTCTAATATGTGGACATCAACAAGTGAAATGCTTGCTTCAACTAAACTAGGATCGACATTACTTCGACGGAATTTTCTACTATCCAAATCATCTTCTTGAACAACCAAATCAATTTATGGACATTCATTTCTTGATGAATAGTATCAGTATCTCCCCCTTCTGTGTTGTTCACTTCTGGTATATCCCATAAGTTTCTATGTTCAACCTTCCTAACAACTTTCCAATTGGATCCAAATTTGTAGTCATCAACATAAAAAACTTGATGTGCTTGAATGGCAAATATAAAAGGATCGTTCCCATACCATAATCTATCTACATTAATAGACGTGACATGATAATCCTTTTGTATTTGCCTTTTTCTTGCATTAGTATCAAACCAATCACATTTGAACAATAAAACCCGAAAGCCATGCATATATTCCAACTCTAATACACCAGTCAGAACACCAAAAAAATCTACTGGTTCACCATCATGCTCCCCTGGTACCATTACTCCACTACTTTGACTGACTCGTTGATTTTCTACATTTTTACTATGAAAACGAACCCCATTTACAATGCAATTGCTATACAAATTTACTCTAACATCAGGGCCACAAGCTAGTGCATAAAGTTCATCTGTGGCTTTAATAAATCCTTGATCATGCAAAGCAGCCATCTACATAAAAAAGAAAAAAATTTAAAGCCAAATGGTTGATTCTTTTAGTGTTTATCAACTTAAAATGAAGTTTTAACCACTTACATGGTTTTTAAACCATTCAGGGAACAATTGTTCTTGACTTTGGTGTATGTTTCCATAATTTTGTGCCTCCAACTCCTTCATGTGGCCGCTATTTTTAAAAAACAAAAAAAATCAAAACTCTTTTATCACTAAGGTATATATAATAAATGAAAAATCTATTATATCAAATAAAATTTAAAATTTCACGTACTTAAGATATGGTAATAACTCCTCACAATTGTTTAAGATATACCAATGAGCCTTTTTTAGGTCTTCTTGTGAAAGTTGAATGAATTCCCATGAACCCCATGCTCGAGCCTTTTGAGAAAATACAGACAAGTTACAACCTTGTTTGACTTGTCTTGTGTCATCATTTCTTTCTACTCGATTGAATCTAGTTTCAATTCCACTAAGATACATGGAACAAAAGGTTAAGGCTTCATTTACAACATAGGCCTCTGCAATAGAACCTTCTGGTCTAGCTTTATTTCTAACGTACTTCTTTAGTGTCCCCAAGAACCGCTCAATTGGATACATCCATCGATATGCAATAGGTCTACCAAATTTGGCTTCAAGCGGAAGATGTATAGCTAAATGGACCATGATATCAAAAAATGCTGGTGGAAATATCCTCTCTAACTGACAAAGTATTAACACAATATCTTTCTCCAGTTTATCTAGATTGTTTCTAGACAAAGTCCTTGCACATATTTGTTGAAAGAAATGAGACAACTCAACATTCGCTTATTGAATAGCAAACAAAATACAACCACCTTCCTCTAATCGTACAACGCTCCATGATGAGCATCTGATTCATATTCTCGATGTTTTCTGTATAAGGAAAAGAAGCTTCAATTCTCAAAAAGAGAGACACTGGCTTTTGCTTTCCTAGTCAATAAATGACTAGATTCAAATATTGGTCTCATCCAATACGTTATGGGACAATCAGAGTTTCTCTGATTCTTCCTGGTTTTTACACGACAAATGCAATATTGTTAAACTCCTATATATATGAGATAAATTAATGCATGTATCACGCTTTCTCGCGAAAGGCCCTTCTAACTTATTATACACACGTGGCACTACTGGACATTTTGTGATGAAAATATGATTCCTCGCAAAATGAGACTTTTTGTGAGAAAAAATTTATCGCAAAAAGTGACTTTTGTGAGAAAAAATTTATTGCGAAAAGCCCTTCAACTTATTACACGCATGTGACAATGCTTGACATTTTGCGATGAAATTAAGATTCCTTGCAAAATGTGACCTTTCGCGAGAAAAAATTTCTGGCAAAAAGTCATGTGTAGATGTTACATTTTTGCAACAAAATTACATTTCTCGATAAAGACAACATTTTTGTGACAAAATTACAATCGTAGCAAAAATTAACCTTTTGCGAGAAAAAATTTGTCGCAAACAATCCTTTTCTTATAATGAAAACTTAATAACTTTTCTCTTTTCTTTTTCTCTCTTTGTTTGTGGTCCATCCAATATATAAGTCTTTGTTTGGAGAATGATAGAAAGAAAAGAATAAAGAAAGTATTAAAAATTTAATTTAATTTTAAGAAAATTTGAGAATTTTTAAATATAGCAAGGTCATTTGGATGTGCATATAAATTTTTATAAAAAAAATAACCCTTTGTGTTTCCATCCATGCTCTTAAATGTGAAAAATTATTGAGATATTCTAAATTTAGTGTTTGTAAAAGAGATAAATAATTAAAATAAACTCTCTCTCTATATATATGTAAAAAATATGAATCATTAATAATTTAATAATCAAAGCATAAAATTTATTGCTAATTCTTTATATATAATCTAATTTATGTGTGATTTATATATGTCTAACTACTAAATTACAATTATGATAAACTTATTACTATGACTAATCACTACAAGAAAATGGACAGTTGGAAACTAAAATTTTTGCAACTAGTAAAAATTAGTTACGAAATAATATATATAGCATCTAAAATCATTTTAGTCACTAATAATAGGCCAAAATTTTGGCGCCTCATCTTCCCGCGAGAATGAAACAATTGGCATCAGAAATATTAATTTCGCAACTACTTTTTTAGACATTAAAAATTATATATTTTGCAACTAATTTTTTAGTAGCCAAATATACTGAAGAAATTGTTCATAGAATACCATTTAGTATTAGCAATTAAAAATATAGTTACAAATAAATTTATTCTATATTGACTAATTTGTTAGTCACTAATTAAATTTCTATATATAATAGAAGTTTATAAAAATATTCAATATCCTTTTTACAAATAAATATCAGTTACTAAAAATAATGTAAATAAATAGCCTTCACGGTTTTCAAGCATTTAACATCACAAAACCTCTTTCATCACTACGCTATTTGCTCTGTCTACGCTTTCAATTAGCCCTTGTTCTTAACCTTTGCTTGCCCTAAGTAATTTTCTCAACTTTATTCTTTAATTTACTGGATACGCTTGTGTTATAACAAGTAACTCTTTCTAACAGTTCTTGTTTTCTCTTATTTTATTACTTGATAATTGGTTCTATCATTATTTAATTTGGGCATTGTTTTAGGATAAGACTCTTGGTGTCATTTGATGTGGATTCTTCACGGCAACTCGTTAATGCCCCACTTGACCAAGAAGCCAATCTATACATGAACACAAGATTTGATTTTTATGGTATGAATTTACAAAATTCCTATTTGAAATTTGGTATTTGCTAGTCTGTATTTTTGTTTTTATAATCATAATTTGAAAGTGGAACTACCAATACCATCCTTCCATCTCCATGTTTAGTAAAACCCACAAGAACGGCTTTATGTTTGCAGGGCAACCGGTACCCATTTCTTATGAAGAAACCCATTATTCAAAGCATTTTTGCTTAGTTATATGTGCATATCGTTTCACCTTTTAGAAGAGTATATGGCTGTGACTTTTGGATATTTAAAAGTAAAATAAGAATTATATATTGTAATCCTAGGAGGGCATTTATGGAAGGGGATAATGGGGAGTCAAAGGAATTTGAAGTGTTGGCAGGAAGTGGCGCAAGAGTTGCACATGAGTGGTGTTTTGAGGTCAAATTGGTAGATCTGAAATTGTATTTTATATATGGGTTTTTAATGTACAAATGTTGAGGTTTTTAATGTGGATTAGATCATTTTCATTTGCACGAGTGGTGTTTTGTGGTCAAATTGGTAGATCTGAAATTGTATTTTATATGTGGGTTCTTAATGCGCAAATATTGAGGTCTTAATGTGGATTAGATCATTTTCATGTTCTTTAAGTTTAAGAAAAAAATGATTAATGGTTTGTGGTGATGAGAAAGTTGTAATGGCGATGTATAAAAAAATGAAATAGCAAGAGTTGGAAAAGAAAGAGAAGAGATGAGTGAGAGGGAGACACCATGTTTTGTAACTTTTTTATTTAAAATATTATAACATTTTTATTTCAAATGTAAACAGCAAGGGTTCTTGTTGAACAAGAGTTAATTCATTCTTTAATTTTTCATGTGTTAATGAGAGGTGCATCACAAACTAATTAATCTTGTGGTAAAAAATGAAAATTAAAAGGAACTACTCTGTTTTTAAGTTAGCTTTGCATTCTAACTATTTGAAGTGCTTTCATTTTCTTTTAAATTGATGTGTCTAATTTTTCATATTAACTGTATTGGGAGCATATAATTTGCTTTACTATTTTATTACATAAATTTTGTTCTTTGTACGCTGTAGATCTCTTGATTGTTTGTCTTGTTTTATTTTTTTATTTATTGACTTTTATCATTCATGTAGCCTTTCAGATCATTTATTTATAATTTACTGTTTCATTTGCATAAAATCCAACTTTCAAAATTTGAGAACTTGAATTTTCAAAGACCAATTTATTTAATAACAAGAGTATAGCTTGAACAATAGTAAATTATAAGGTAGTTATAAACTTTAAGGTTAGCTGCAGCTTTTGTCTATTGCTTTCCTGAACTTTTTATAATTTAAGAGAGAGATAGAGAGAGAACTTGTATTATATGCTTCATGTAGGAAATAATGAGAGACAACTTATAGTACATGCTCTTAGGAATATCATGTGTACTTTGAGAACAATCCTATTGGAATCTCATGAGTAAAGTTGGTGGTGGAGAAAAGAAAATCCTTTAGGAACTTTCTTGAAGAGTTTGTTAACATTCATTTTTCAGTAGAAAATGTGCTTTTGGTTAAGAGCCAATAAAATGATAAGAAATCCTCTTTGTAATCCTAATGTTTTCTAAACAAGTAAAATTGATTTGGTTGTTTCATATTTTCCTTTTATAGATAATTTGTTAAAAGTATGAGGACAAATGATTTTTTTTTTCTAAAAACGATCTATTACTATGATTCCATCAAAAAGTTATTACAAGGATAATCTATCTCAGTGATAACCTATATCTTTTCTTTTATTATTGAATAGATTGAAGAATTAACATTGGGCCGTTTATTGACGTGGACATTTCAAGGAAATTTGAGATACTTGCTCAAACCATTGCTTGCTCAGAGTTTCAGCCTAGTTGAAATAGATGTTTGTTGCATCCCATTTTGATCTCCTTTTTCCTTATCCTTGGGAAAACTTATAGGATGGCCTATCAATTGGTTTCTCTTTTAATAAGAATACATAATGGAACACAACTCTTTATCGAGCTAAGCTTTTGACAAACTCGATCAAGAAGAGGAATATCAGTTTGTTTATTTAGCATCATAACATGATGCTATCGTTTGACCCTTTAGGAAAACCTTCTAGCCATATTGTTCTAACCAGTCTATAGGTACCCAAATTAGAAGTAATTAATAAAATAAAAGTTTAATTTTACAAGGTTTATATGTAGGCAGGCCTCGAAAATGTAGCTAAGTAAAAAATTTTTAATTAATGTTTAATTTATCGAACTCTTTAATAATATATTTAACCTTTTTTGTCAAATTATTATATTTATCCGTTCAAATATGTTATTTATTGGAGGAAGTTTAGGATTTTTTCCTTTAATATTTAATCTTTGTAGAGAATCTTATAAATGTTTTATTTTGTTTAACTATTCATTTTTGTTAATTTTTTGTTTGTGCAGCTATTAATAACCTTTAGGGAATCTAACTGGCACATTTGGTCCCTTCCAAGCACTTCGTGAACACACACATACCTTGTATAACTTGTTGGCTTAGTTTTGGTAAGATTATTTAATTTTGAATGTTATTTATTATGTTTATTCATGGTTGTTTTATATTTCTTTGAGTCTTTTATTGATTATTTTATTATAGCATAAGTGATAAAGTTTTATTCAATCATCTTTGAGTACTTTAACATAATTCTTCGAACTAGAAATAAGAATGTTCAAAAATAAATTGATTGCCTGTTTTCTTTCATTTTTCTTCCCTTTCAATTATGTTATGGTTATCTATCATATATCTTATGCGAATAGTCCAAAAGCGTACTACTGAATATTAAATGAATCAATTAAATGATTTATAAAACTAACTAAACAATGCTAATTTTTGCGAGCCTCTATTTTTTAGGAGTAATGACAATTTTACATGTATCTTATAAAAAAATTGAAATAATTTCAACAATGGTCTTTATTTGTTTTGTCTTGTTAGTGTTACTTATGACTTTATTTAAACTGGATGTTGAGGATGGATAGGAGTTGGATTTGGTTGTCAGATAAATTGTGTAAGGAATATGTTGATGGCATTGATTCCTTCATTGATGTTGCCAAAAAGCACTTAGATCATTTTAGGAAGACTCTTTGTCCATGTAGAGATTGTTTGAATTAACTGTCGCACAATCTAGTCACCATTCAAGGACATTTATATCGTTATGGGTTCTCGCGTAGCTATGATACTTGGATATTTCATGGAGAAAATTTAGATCATGGTAGTGATGTTTTGAATTATGACATGGCAATTGGTGAAATAGAAAATGAAGATGAAGATAATGATGGATGCATGGAAATGTTAAATGATGCATGTGGAACATGACATAGGGCTGAGTTATCTGGTTTGAGAGATACCATGAATGCAGATGTTAATAATGATAGTAATATAGACCCTACAAATTTTGAAAAGTTTGATAAATTATTTAATGATGCTCAGCAAGAACTATATCCAGGGTGTACAAAATTTGCACTTCTGGATTTTGTAGTAAAGTTGATGCACATAGAGGTGATCAATCATATGACTAACAAAGTATGTGATATGATACTTAAACTATTGAAAAGATGCTTTTCCTGAAGGGTCAAACATTCCAGCATCACATTATGATGCTAAAAAGATGTTGCGTGAATTGGGGTTAGGATATGAAAACATTGATGCCCATAAATATGATTGCGCATTATTTTGGAAAGAGAATGAAAATGCTAACAAATGCCCTGTATGTGATGAGCCTAGGTATAAAATTGATGATGGAAAAGGCAAATGTATTTTGCATAAGATTTTGCGTTGCCTTCCACTCAAACCTAGACTTCAAAGGCTTTTTATGTCGAGACATACAGCTTCTGATATGAGGTGGCATAAGGAAAAAAAAGTTGACAAAGATGACGTTTTAATACATCCATCAGATTCTGAAGCTTGGAAAGATTTTGATTATAAATATCCTAATTTTGCATCTGATCCTCGGAATGTAAGGTTAGGTTTTGCTACTAACGGTTTCAATCCTTATAGAAATATGAGTTTTGCTTATAGCATGTGGCCAATAGTACTTATACCATATAATTTACCTCCATGGAAGTGCATGAAAGAGTCCTCTTTCTTGATGTCATTACTCATTCTAGGTCCACAAGCACCTAGAAGAGATATTGATGTGTATTTGTGCCCTTTAATTGATGAATTGAAGGAACTATGGGATGTTGGTGTACAAACTTTTGATGCATATAGTGGGGAAACATTTCAGTTGCATGCTGCCATCATATGGACAATAAATGATTTCCCTGCCTATGGAAATGTGTCTGGCTGGAAAACCAAAGGATACAAGGCATGCCCAATTTGTAATGAAAACACTTCATCACAATTGTTGAGAAGCAAAATATGTTACATGGGTCATCATCGATTCTTGCCTCCAAATCATCCACGGAGGAAAAGTAAACAGTATGATGGAATGCGAGAAGATCGATCTTCTCCAAAATTGTTCTCGAGTGATGAAATTTTACAACAAGTGAATCATGTTAAAGATATGCAATTCGGCAAACATCCGAACAATGTTTATAGGAATCAAAAAAGAAAAAACACTTGTGATGGATCAAATTGGACAAAGAAAAGTATTTTCTTTGAGCTAGAGTATTGGGCAAAGCTAAAAATTCAACGTAATCTAGATGTAATGCATATCGAGAAAAATATATGTGAAAGTGTCATTGGCACTTTACTAAATATTGAGGGAAAAACAAAGGATACTAATAAAGCTCGATTGGATTTGGCTGATATGAAGATAAGGAAAGAGTTACATTTGCAACTTAATGGTAATAGGTATGTGAAACCTCATGCTTGCTATACATTCATAATAAATGAAAAAAGAGATTTCTACAAGTTCTTAAAATTAGTTAAATTTCCAGATGGATATGCAGCAAATATCTCTCGAAATATCAATGTTAAAGATGGTAAAATTTCAGGATTGAAGAGTCATGATTACCATGTGTTGTTGCAACAACTCTTTCCGGTAGGAATTCATCAATACTTATGAAAAGATGTTTGTACTACACTTGTTGAGTTGTCTCATTTCTTTCAACAAATATGTGCAAGGACTTTGTCCAGAAGCAATCTAGATAAACTGGAGAAAGATATTGTGCTAATACTTTGTAAGTTGGAGAGGATATTTCCACCAGCATTTTTTGATGTCATGGTCCATTTAGCTATACATCTTCCGCTTGAAGCCAAATTTGGTGGACCGATTGGATATCGATGTATGTATCCAATTGAGCGGTTCTTGGGGACACTAAAGAAGTACGTTAGAAATAAAGCTAGACCAGAAGGTTCTATGGCAGAGGCCTATGTTGTAAATGAAGCCTTAACCTTTTGTTCCATGTATCTTAGAGGAATTGAAACTAGATCCAATCGAGTAGAAAGAAATGATGACACAAGAGAAGTCAAACAAGGTTGTAACTTGTCTGTATTTTCTCAAAAGGCTCGAGCATGGGGTTCATGGGAATTCATTCAACTTTCACAAGAAGATCTAAAAAAGGCTCATTGGTATATCTTAAACAATTGTGAGGAGTTATTACCATATCTTAAGTACGTGAAATTTTAAATTTTATTTGATATAATAGATTTTTCATTTATTATATATACCTTAGTGATAAAAGAGTTTTGATTTTTTTTGTTTTTTAAAAATAGCGGCCACATGAAGGAGTTGGAGGCACAAAATTATGGAAACATACACCAAAGTCAAGAACAATTGTTCCCTGAATGGTTTAAAAACCATGTAAGTGGTTAAAACTTCAATTTAAGTTGATAAACACTAAAAGAATTAACCATTTGGCTTTAATTTTTTTTTTCTTTTTTATGTAGATGGCTGCTTTTCATGATCAAGGATTTATCAAAGCCACAGATGAACTTTATGCACTAGCTTGTGGCTCTGATGTTAGAGTAAATTTGTATAGCAATTGCATTGTAAATGGGGTTCGTTTTCATAGTAAAAATGTAGAAAATCAGGTACCAGGGGAGCATGATGGTGAACCAGTAGATTTTTTTGGTGTTCTGACTAGTGTATTAGAGTTGGAATATATGCATGGCTTTCGGGTTTTATTGTTCAAATGTGATTGGTTTGATACTAATGCAAGAAAAAGGCGAATACGAAAGGATTATCATCTCACGTCTATTAATGTAGATAGATTACGGTGTGGGAACGATCCTTTTATACTTGCCATTCAAGCACATCAAGTTTTTTATGTTGATGACTACAAATTTGGATCCAATTGGAAAGTTGTTAGGAAGGTTGAACATAGAAACTTATGGGATATACCAGAAGTGAACAACACAGAAGGGGGAGATACTGATACTATTCATCAAGAAAATGAATGTCCAGAAATTGATTTGGTTGTCCAAGAAGATGATTTGGATAGTAGAAAATTCCATCGAAGTAATGTCGATCCTAATTTAGTTGAAGCAAGCATTTGACTTGTTGATGTCCACATATTAGAAGAGAATTGTGAAATCGATGAAGAAGATGAAACTTTAAACAACTATTGTAGTGACAATGAAGACAACGTATTTGAAGAAGATGATTAATCAAAATACTATTGGGTTAGTTTTTCATTTTTTTAATGATTTTTTCATATAATTCTTGTTAACTAACTTTAAATATTAAGGTTTTATCGTATAGTTATAATATTCAGATTCTAGCTATTTTCTTGTATAAGCTAGTAGTTCATAAATTTTATAAATAATGATTCTATTTGTTTTTCTTGTTAGATTCTGCACATGGCCCGGGGTACCAGACGATGTCTTACACAATCCACAAGAGATACTGAAATGACTCAAGAGTCTGCATCCTCTCCTGAGAATGGTGAAACCTTTGGTTAGGAATTTTTGTTAATAATCTAGCATTGAGCATTTTCCTTTTGTTGTTGTTCATGAGATATGATGCATTGAAAAAGTTTTGTTATTTTAATAAATTAAACTCAGTGTTGTTGATACCTGATAATTTAGGGATGGAAATGCATACAAATTAAAGATATCTATGGATTAAAATATTGATATTGACTAATTTTTCATTGATGAAACTTTGAAGACATTTTTTGTGCTACATACCATTTTTTTTTTACATTATAGTTAAACTTAGGACTTTGATTTATTCACTTGCATTTGTATGGTTAGTTTTGAGAAAGAATGTTTGAGGCAAGACACCAGGTGTGGGATGTGAGAAGTTATTACATCAAGTAAAGTCCAAACTATATGTGGACTTGACTATTGAAGATGGAGTACCCACTGGAGTTAATGCAGCTAAGCTGTCCTCTAAAATAGCATTGTGGTGAGAACATTTGCACCACAGAAAGTTCTGTCATGGAAAAAAATACTCAACAAAGATAAATGGCAACTGTATGAACGTGTGGCAGTAATTTCACCAATAACTTTGTTCTTTTCTTATATTCTCTTATACTTTAATCAATATTAACTAATGGTAATTGACTGATCTTGTTGTTACGTTGATTTCAGAGCAAATTTGATATTGATCTCACACATAAACATGTGATTAAGTACCTCAACTATGCAATGTCAAAAAGGTTCAACAGTTTCAAAAACACATTGCATAAGATATATAAGAAGTATAGCAATGTGAGAGAAGCATTACAAAACAAACCAGAAGATGTAAGTGAAGAAAACTGGGAATATCTTTGTAATTTGTTCAGCAGTGATCAATTCAAGGTACGCAAGCGTGTCTTTCAAACTAGTTTTAATTTCTTTTATTGATACTATTTTATGACATATTTCTTAATTAAACAAATGGTATTAGAAACGATCAAACACTTATATTGTGAACCGCAAGAAATTGAGATGCAACCGTCGAGGTGGGTCAAAAAACTTCATCCAACACAAGAAAGAGAAGGTATTTGATTTTTATACTTATACTATCTTACAGAATAAGATATGATCACATACTACATATTATGATGTTGAATTTTTTCATTAAAAAAAAAAAGGCTAAAGAAGTTGGTAGCATTGGGTCTATCCAGTTATTTTATGATACTCATTGGACTTCTAGCAAAGCACGGGTCATTGACGAAGCAAAGGAGTTATATGTAAGTTCATAGAAGTTTCAATAATTTTATTTGCATTTATGGATATTGTGTTTTGTCTAAACTAAATTTTGAGATGTTGTGTGATATTATTATGTGGGAATTATATTTGTCTTAGGCTGTTAAGCTATATATTTGCTACATAGTTGTTGTAAGGTGGTAGAATAATAGAAGTTAGAGGTTGTATTTTCACATGTAACTACTGGATAAAATGATGGAGTTGGAAGAAGGAAGCATGGTTGAGGGATGTCAACAACGAGACGAGGAAATTTGTGAAGAAATACTTGGTAGAGCTTCATGATTCAACAAATATTATGCTTTTTGTCCACCTTCTGAACTAAATACTTGTCATCCTTTGTCCCAAGAAACCAACGAATTAAGAGATCAGATTGCAAAACAAGGTGAAAGAATTAGGGAGCTAGAGGAACAGCATTTGCAATTCATGGAATTCATAAAGAAGATGCAAATTGGTGGAGGTTCTTCATCTGCTGCAGGGTCGTGAACTGGTATAAGACAATGAATAGTTGTTTATAATATAATTTTGGAAACTTGTTAAATGACACATTTGGTGCAACTTCGACTTATAAATTTTTTGTTGCATATGCTAGTGCTTTTGGATATTGCTTATGAACAAACTGTAAATTTTTGGGTTGATTTGGCATACCTAGCTTTGTAATCGTTTCGTTGAAACAATTTCCAATTAATATGATCTTCATTTTAATTTCCCATACTGTATTTAGTATACAAATAAATATTCAAGTAGGTGATACAATAAAATTGAAATTAAAAGCAAATCAACAGATTATGCAGCAACTAAAATTATAGTTGCAAAAGGTAACTTTTTCTGTCTATATTTGTTTAGATGTAAAATCAATGTAATTTTCATCTATTACTAATAACTTTTGTAACTATATATTAGTACCAAAAGAACACATTATGTCACTAATCCTATTTAGTAGCCAAAACAATCTTTCAACAACTATTTCTTTAGTTATGGATTATTAGTTTTCACACAAAAATAAACACATTATGCAACCAGGCCTCTTTAGTAGCCAAAGATAACTCTTTAAAATCAAAACATTTCTTGGAAAAAGAAAAAATAGAATCACCAACTAAAAGTTGTTAGTTGTTGAATATTTTTGTTTTCGTCTAAAAAACTTAGTCTCTTATAATTATTTAATTCTTCCATTTTAAATTGTTTTCAAACATGATTTACAACTAAGTATTTAACATTTTCGTCTAACTAGTTAGATGCAAATTGTCACATTCACCAACTATAGTTGTTTTAGTTGTAGAAAGATTCTGCGATAAGGCTTTTGCGTCTATCGTGCGACTAACATTTTTCAGTCGCTAAACATATTTTGCAACTATTTGGTTAGTTGCTGAATGCTCTTTTTCTTGTAGTGAATTTTTAATTGAGGAAAATGTGATTGAAAAAAAAATCAACTTGTACAAATCTAATTTATTTTTTAATGTTTAATTTTATGTCAAATAAACATAAATAATAAATTAATTAATAATCATGTAATGTTGCCTATATTTATGTTTTTTATTTTTTTTTGTTATGGAGTATATTAATTTAGACAGTATATTTTTATTAGACTTTTAATTTTAGTATTATAGCTTTGAATAAATTGTTGAGATATTTTAAACAATTTTAGAGTTTATTTTAAGGGAGATAAATAATTAAAATTAATTCTATAACAAAAAAAAAAACATCCATTACATATTGATTATTATATGAATAATTAATCATTTATTGATAACTTGGAAAATCTAATTTTCAATTTCTAATACATATGATTCTTGTAACATATGCATATATGTTTAATAGTTAAATTACTTCTGTGACAAAATTATTTTTTATAATTGTAAAAGACATTTTTAATAACGGGTATTTTTATAAAAGAAATGGATAATTAATTTAATGAAGACATTCTATACCTGAAAATAAATACAATTTTGTTACATTTTTATATGATTAAAATATAAATAAGTAATCATTCACTGATCAAACTAGAAAAGCTTATCTTCAATTTCTCATAATAACAACTATAACATATATAGATGTCTAATTATGAAATTATAACTATTACAAACTTATGATTTACATTTGTTAAAGATATTTTAAATATTAATTGTTAGAATTTGTGAAAGGAATAAATAATAAAAAAAATTCACTAAAAGTAAATGTATTTGTTACATAATGATTATAATATGAATACTTGATCATTTATTCATCAAAGTATAAAAAACTTATTTTCAATAACTCGAAAATGACAATTATGTCATATGTATAGATGTCTAATCATTCTACATTTGTTAAAGATAGTTGACTTGTATGTATTTTGTTAACACTTTAATACATATGAAAACTATGACATACGTTTATAAGTCAATAATTAAATTATCTCCATCACAAATTAATTTTTTACATTTGTAAAACATATTTTTGGTGTTTTCAAAAGAAATAGATAATTAAAATAAATTATAGCTAAAATGAATGCAATCTTTTTGTTACATATATTATTGTGATATCAATAATTAATTATTTAATGATCATTGAAGAAAAACCTTTTTGTAATTTCTTACCCATAACAACTATGCCATATGTATAGATGTCTAACTATTGTCTACATTTGTTAAATAATTTTTGAGTTTTTGTATCTATTTTATTAACATTTTAATACTCAATAAAAACTAATTAAATATCATATAATATTTTATATTTCTAATGTATATGGTTATTATATTATTTATTAATTTGTCATCAAATTATTTAATATCAATCCAATATTATATAAATTTAATTATGGATAAAAATTTAATTAATAAATAAATTTATAATTATCCAAGTCTAAGTATGGTTCATTTAAATATTTTTAATTTTTGATTTCGATTTTAATTTTGATAATTTTTTAAAGACTTTTAGCGGCAACAATCTTGTCGCAAAAGATTAGCATTTTGTCGCAAATAGTATCTTTCATGACAAACCTATGTAATTGCAAATTTTTTTAGACATTTAGCAACCACTTTAAAATTCCTCGCAAAATGGGGTCTTTAGCAACGAAATTTAAATCTAAATTTGTTACAAAAACTAAATTTTAGGCTGACTTGTTCCCTCTTATTAAATTTCAAAAGTTTTACAGCTTTAGCGGCAAGAATTTTGTTGCTAAAGACCAAAATTTCTTCCCAAGAAATAAAATTTTGGCAGACTTTTACCCGCTCCTATTTATTTCATATTCTTTAAATTCTTTTGCAACAAAATTTTTTGTCGTAAAATGTCCAAATTTCATCGCAAAAAATCAATACCTTTATTATATATACACCCCTTACTTTTTGGTTTACTTCATTTTCTTCCATCTCTTCCAATTTCCTACATCATTTTCATTTTCTTCTATCTCTTCCAGTTATCTATCTCTTCTTTCCCTAACACTATTATCAAGTTAAATATTCTTACTTATTTTTTCCTTTATGTTGTAATATATTTACTTACAAGATTCATATATTTTTTATTTTTTAATTGTCAATTAATATTACACTTTTTTTTAATAGGTGTTTTGGAAGAGTGAATGCAATTGAAAATTCTTAAGTTCTTTATTTCTTTAACAATTTTTTTGTATACACTCGTCTCTCATATCCTTATTTATTACTAATTAATATTTTAACTTTTTTGTTTTAATAGGTAATAATTGAATATAAGGTGCATTTTAAGACCTGAAGATTGATACAAAGTCAAGCAATAGTTAGACATCTATACATATTTCATAGTTGTCATGTGTGAGGAATTACAGAAAATTTTTTCTTCAGTGATCAATAAATAAATAATTATTAATATTATAATCATATATGTAACAAAAAGATTGCATTCTTTTTAGGTATAATTTATTTTAATTATCTATTTCTTTTAAGAACACTAAAAATATGTTTTACCATTGTAAAAATTTAATTTGTGATGGAGGTAATTTAATTATTGACATATAAACGTACGTCATAGTTGTCATATGTATTAAAATGTTAACAAAATATATACAAGTCAACTATCATTAACAAATGTAGAATAGTTAGACATCTATACATATGGTATGATTATCATGTGTGAGTTATTGAAAATAAGTTATTTATACTTTGATAAATAAATGATCAAATATTCATATTATAATCATTATGTAACAAATGCATTTACTTTTAGTGAATATTTTTTATTATTTATTTCTTTTACAAATGCTAACAATTAATATTTAAAATATCTTTAACAAATGTAAACCATAAATTTGTAGTAGTTGCAATTTAATAATTAGACATTTACATATGCCATAGTTGTTATTACAAGAAATTGAAAATAAGCTTTTCTAATTTGATCAGTAATTGATTAATTATTTATATTATAAATATATAAAAATGTAACAAAATTGTATTTATTTTCAGGTATAGAATGTCTTTAAATTAATTATCCATTTCTTTTATAAAATAATAATTATTAAAAATATCTTCTACAATTATAAAAAATAATTTTGTCATAGAAGTAATTTAATTATTAGACATATATGCATATGTTGCAAGTATGATATGTATTAGGAATTTAAAATTAGTTTTTTCTATTTATCAGTAAATAATTAATTATTAATATAATTATCAATACGTAATGAATGTATTTATTTTTTGTTATAGAGTTCATTTTAATTATTTATCTCCCTTAAAATAAACTCTAACAATTGTTTAAAATATCTCAACAATTTACTCAATGCTATAAGATAAAAATTAAAAATCTAAGAAAAATATACAGTCTAAATTTATATACTCTATAACAAAAAGATAAAAAATAAAAAACATAATTATAGGCAACATTACATGATTATTATTTATTTATTTATTTATGTTTATTTGACATATAATTAAACGTTAAAAAATAAATTTTATTTTTACAATTTGGTTTTTTTTTTCAATCTCATTTCCATCAATTAAAAATTAGTCATAGTTATAAGTTTATCATAATTATAATTTAATAGTTGGACATATATAATTTACACATAAATTAGATTATATATAAAGAATTAACAATAAATTTTATGCTTTGATTATTATATTATTAATTATTCATATTGTATACATATATAGAGAGATAGAGTTTATTTTAATTATTTATCTATCTTACAAACACTAAATTTAGAATATCTCAATAATTTTTCACATTTAAGAGCATGAATGGAATCACAAATGGTTTTTGTTTTTAATAAAAATTTATATGTATATCCAAATGACCCCGCTATATCTAAAAATTCTCAAATTTACTTAAAATCAAATTAAAATTTTAATACTTTCTTTATTCTTTTCTTTTTATCATTCTCCAAACAAAGACTTATATATTAGATGACCCGTAAACAAAGAGAGGAAAAGAAAAGAGAAAAGTTATTAAGTTTTTATTTTAGAAAAGGACTTTTTGTGACAAAATTTTTCTTGCAAAAGGTTACTTTTTGCGATGACAACAATTTTGCCTGAAAAAGTTGTCTTTCTCGAGGAATGTAATTTTATCGCAAAAAAAGTAAAGTCTACACAAGACTTTTTGTGAGAATTTTTTTTCTTGCAAAGGTCACATTTTGGGAGAAATTTTTCTCGCAAAAGGTCACATTTTGCGAGGAATCATATTTTCATTGCAAAATGTCTAGTGTTGCCACGTGTGTATAATAAGTTAGAAGAGCTTTTTGCGGGCAATTTTTTTCTTCCAGAAGGTCACTTTTTTGCAGTTCTTGCAAAAAAGGTTCCATTTTGCAAGGAATCATATATTTATCGCAAAATGTCAAGTATTGTCATGTATGTAAAATAAGTTAGAAGGGCTTTTCATGAAAAATTTTTTTCTCGTAAAAGGTCTCTTTGTGAGGAATTATATTTTCGTCGCAAAATGTCCAGTATTACTACGTACGTATAATAAGTTAGAATGGCCTTTCACGAGAATATTTTCTCGTTAGAATGGCCTTTCACGAGAATATTTTCTCGCAAAAGGTAACTTTTTCGTGAGAAATGTAATTTCGTCGCAAAAAATGTTCATGTTGCTACAAAATTTTTGTAACAAAATCCCATCTTTGTGTAATACTTTTTGCGAAGAAAATTTTGTCACAATAGGGTTTATCTCATTACAAAAAAATCTGATCTAATTAGTCACTCGAGTTTTTAGCAAAGAAATAAATATTCGTCGCTAAAGGTAATTTTATTTTACGACGAAAAATTCCTCGCAAAATACATTTTTTTTCAAATGTGAGCTTTTGTGTCGAAATAAGAATTTTGTGGCAAAAGCCACTTTTTGCGACGAATTTGATTTCTTCGCAAAAAACTTTGTAGCAAAAAACTATTTTTCTTATAGTGCACGGCTAGTTTAGGTGGTTCGTGCTCATTATGTGCAATGTGTAGTGATACAAGGACTCAAAATAACAAAGTAAGCTCTTAGAATTTTGTATCCCAATTGGAATCAACTTCGCATATCCCCGATGGAGTCACCACTTTGGACGACGCTTCATTCCGTTAGAGCATTTGTGACCATGATACTGTGTCAAAGCCTTTGTTGAGATTTAAAGGAACACAAATAAGCTATAAGAACGTATGGAGAATGGAGTTGCCATCCAATTTTCTACTGGCAAAATAAATTATGGCAATACGATCCTCGCTTCAGGACTTAAAACTACCCTCATCCTTTCAGAGATGGTTTCAGGAAGTTAAGTAAGAGCCTTCGACCCACTCGGATATAAATCCGACCTCTTCTGGGAAATACCAACTAAGAATAGCTTAAAGTTGTTATACGATCCACTTAAATTATTCATTTTATGGACATATTTCTAATTTTGTCTTTATTATTCATGCGAGGTGATTTTTAATCAATAGCAATTGCATATTCATACAAAGAAAAAGATAACGAGAATAGAGTTACAATTTCTTTGCAAACATGGCAAATGGGAGGAGGATTACAACATGTTATTCAACAAATAAAGTAAATTCTACTTCTAACACTTCAAATACAACAGTGATTCATACATATATATTCATATATATTAAGCATTCAATATAAACATTAAGTCGAGACTAAATAAATGATGAATTCCTCATCACCATATGTGAGTTTGTTTAATACTTATCAAGCCTCTTCATGACATATTCATACATTCATATTCATTCTAAGTGATGGTCTCTCATCATCAATGTGAGTCCATCATCACTTCATGGCATCATTCAATCATAATTAGTCAATGATATCTCTAGTCATGGTATATTCTAGCCTACTTCAATGAAATATGGCAAAACATGGCTATTCAAGCTTAACTCAAGCAATCATGACAATTCTTGCTCATCTATGCTATTTCTTAGCGTGCTTTGAAGCAATTTGATTCTAATCATGTGCTCTTAAGTATGGTTCTAAACGTATGCTCTGAAGCATATTTCTAAGTATTCATAAAGAAAATAAAGTCTTCAACCCGTTTCTAATAAAAGAGGGATAACAGACTTACCTTGACACGTATTTACATCTTGCAAAACAAATAAGGATTAAAACAATTCATAATAATCCTAAACATACTTCTAAGCATCAACATAAAACCTAATTTTACTCATTGCCTAAACATCATTATTAAAGCAAAAAAAAAAAAAAAGGAGAGAGGAGAGAGAAATGCTATCAAGACGTACCCTTTCTAGGTTTAGAGTAATATAAATGCCTGAAAAAAAATTAAACTAGAAAAGACTTATTGAATTCTCAAGTATATCTTCAAGAGAGAGAAGAGAAGATTTTTTATAAGAGTGACAGTGATGAGGAGGGGTTTTATAGAGTTGAAAGTGGAAGTTGAAAAAGGAACCAAGAAATAAAAAATGGAAGGAATTAATTGAAAATTTCGAAAATTAAGGGGGGAAATTTCATCCAGCTATGTGAGGACTGCCAGTCGGTGGATGGACAGTGGATCGGCAATAGGAGGACCACCTGTGGTGGTAGGACAGTCAGCCATTTGCTGGTGAAGGCTAGAAATCCCTTAACTTTGTATTTTTTGCAATACAGTCCCTTTTGAGCTTCAATTGTTCAATCGCTCATAACTCTTCGAGTTCAAATTGGTTTTGTGATCTATAAAATCTTTTGAAAACTAGATATTCATAGCTTATTACCAGATTCTTTCTAGATTAATTTCTATGATTTTTGAAATTCATGTGCCAGTTTCCAAAACTTTTCGTCAGTTTCTTCTTAACTCTCTCGTTTTTGCTTCCAAGGACACTTCAATCATTCACTACTAGAAATATAGCCTTTTACTGCAACCATTTATCGCGGTTTTGATGAAACGCAGTAAAAGTGCAAACTCTGTGGCGGGCTACTACACCTGCAGTAGAATTATTTAATATCTAAGGCAGTTTTGTCAAACCACAGTAAAACTCATTGGTTGTTATTAAATAGTTTCTTTCTTTTCTCTTTCTCATTTTACGCCTTCGTTTTCTCTCTCTGTGTGTACTCACCAAATCCCTAATTTCATGCCCCAATCTTAACATCTCTCTCTTTTACCTAATTAAATGCCTAATTTCCTCCTTGTCAATGTCCCTAATTGACTAGTTAAATTTTTTAGAGCTAGTTACCTCAATATGGTTTTTTATTCATAAATTTCTTAATTCGTAGATTCCATGGCACGATTCTTGTCTCAATCCCTCCACCTCTATGCCTCCTCCAACGGATTCGTACTTGTCTTTCCTCTCACTCTCAATCGCCAACTTTCATTCAAACCCAGCTCATTGGGATCAACCTCGGCTCCTCCTCCTCCGCCACCACCTCCGCGACTTCAGACTGCGACAATGGTGAAATCGAGTCCTTGGCAATGAAGAAGCTGGAGGAGATGATCTTATCATTGTCCAGAAGTCTACCCTTGATTGGCTCCCCTTCGTCCTTGGGTTGTCATTTTAGGTCCCACCGAGGTGGCAGTCCAACACCATCGTTGATTTGGTGAGCAAGTTGGCCAATCAATTAATTGACCGGTGAGAGACGTTCTTGCTTATGACCCTTGGCGGCTGGCCTTGCTTTTCCTTGATGCTAGAGGGTAAAAGATGAATTTCTCCTCCTTGAAGTCAAGGTGTTTGTTTAAAGTCCTGAGTGAATAGTGATACTACTTTACTTTTCATATATATGAGATTTTTCATTTGCAGATCTGGGTATGCAATTTTCACTAAAAAAATATTTTATTAGATTAAGGTAGATTGGTTGTGAATTTTTAAAAGTACATGCTTTGTTCTTGTAGGATTATTACTATATATCAAAATTTTGTTAGGTTGGCATTCTTGTCGAGTGAAAAAGTATTATTTTGGCTCTTGCATTTCTTGAAAATATTGCCAGTAAATTTATTTTATCAGTTTTTGATGGTAGCATATATTTATCAAAAAATTTCACACTGCTTTGGGTGTTTGTTTCGGTAATGATAGGCTCTAGTCATCTATTACGGGTCCATCTATTTGGTTGGTATCACTTCTTCCTAATATTAATAATCTGCTATATATCAAATAACTCATCAAAGCATTCAGTGATTAAGGAAGTTCCATATAACTCATCAAATTGTAAAAGAGATAGACCAACTCAATCAAAGAACTCACCTGCACCAATTTTTACCCTTGTGAAGAAATGATACAAGAAGAAGACTTTAAGCTTCTCAAGATCTAGGTCTGTATCTACTAACGAACATTATCCTCTTTTTATCTTTTAAGTCTTCCTCACACTTTTATTGTTGTTGTTGTTATTGTTTTTTTTTTTTAAAGCAAAGTGGATTGTGTTCTTCTTCTAGCAAATAATCTTTCTTCTTGCTTTTGTTGTTTACTTTGTTTTCTTTCTTTTCTATGCTGCTGCAGACTTGTGTTCTCAAATTGGACATCCATTGTGATGGGTGCAAGCAAAAACACCTCCAAAGAATTAAAGGTGCTCGTTACTTAACCTTTTCTAATAGAAGACAACTCTGGTGAGATAACTGAATTTTGGATATGTCAGATACAATTGATGGAAGTGCATAGTTTGTTTATCTATCTTGTATCTTATTATGTGCACGAGGTATCAAGTTGCTGTTTGGTGAATGTATTTCTATGCTATATGAGTTCAATTCCCATCATTGTTGAGTTTTATTGTGAGCATGGGCTAGTTTCTTGTGCTGGGATTTTTTTTTTTTTTTTGCCTAATTAAAGATAGAATGACATTTTCTATAAAAGCATTTGCAATCTAAAGTAGAAAAGAGGAGGGTTGGACTTCTTTTTTTTATCTTGGGAATTGTATAAGTTTGAGTTACAACAGTGGCTTTTACTCTCTTTTTTTTCTTTTGCTTTGTCATTAAAACTGGGTGATTGGTGGCAATTTGCACTGATTTAGACTTCACTTAATAGTGGTTGATTGAATCCTTATTTTGCAGGCAGTAGTTGTTAGTATCGATCCTCGTAGCGTATATCTTAATAGTCCCAATGATGTGGAGTTCAAGGCTATAAAGGTCACAAACCCTGGTAAGGAATCAGTTACTTTTTCTTCTTCATTTTCTTTTCACTTTTGGCTTGGATTTGCTATTCAGATCCGTGATTACAGTGTCCACGAATGATTGGGTTCTAATGTCCTAATGTTGTTCTTGGAATGTTCATCATCAAAATCCTTTTGCTTTGTTTAAATTATTTTTTAGTGGCGTTTGAGCAATTATAAGTGTCTCTAATTAGTTGCATGCCAAACAGATGTGGCAACTTCTGTATGGGTAAAGAAGAAAACTAACATGTTCTTCTTGGCTTGTTAATAGTGACTCTGCCTAATTATGTTTTCGATTGAAGCTACGTCAAACAAGTTAATAGTGCTAATCATTTTAAATTTTATTTACTGGTTCCTGACTTTACCTGTATTATTAATTATCATTTTTCCAATGTTGGCGTCAGGTCCAAATGGAGAAGAATGGTCCATGGTTAAAAGTTTGATGAGTTGACCTTCAGAGAAAGTTTGATGAGCTGATTTCCAAAGAAAGTTTGATAAGCTACCCTTAGTTACTGGATTGATTTGACTTTTTAGGCTTTAGAAACTTTTAGATTAATGACTTATGTAGTTTATGTTAATTATAAACGATGTATCAAAAATATCTAATTTATAAAATATATTATTTTATTAATTAATTTTTGTTTTACATATATATGATATTTGGATTTTGTTCACTTAGATTTATAATGAAATAAATATGTTAAAATCAATAGTACATACAAATGAAGGTTTTTTAATGAAAAAAATTGTCTTACAAAAATTAATTTAAAAAATATATATATACTATTTACTGCGGGCTTGCAAATGCAGTAAAAGGCTTTTACTGCAAGCCCAAAATTGAAATAAAAAGTAAAAACACTGTTGGACAATGACAAGAGAGTTATTTACCGCAGGCTTAAAAACTGCGGTAAAGGGACTTTTACCGGAGGCCAAAACCGCGATAAAAAGTCAAATGATTTTTTACGGTGTCATTTTTTACGGCGGGTTAAAAGTGTCGTAGGCCCATCGTAAATGACTTTTTATCGTGGTTTCGGCCCGTCGTAGAAAGCTTTTTTTTTGTAGTGACAACATTTCTCTGTTCTTGATAATCATATAATAATTATGCAAATACATGGCTTACATTTTAAAAAATTAAAATAAGATACCTATCTTGTTAGAGAGAGCAACAACTTTGTACCTATCTTCACTTCAATTTTTAGATAGTTTGTCTTCGAAAAGTTGACTGAGTTGACTTACTTATGAAGTTGATGGTTAAACTGCAAAGCATGTTTATCTGTACAAGACAAAAAATAAAAAATAAAAATCAACATAACAACTAGTTTGAGCTTTGTAAAATTACATAGTAAGACCAGTATAATCGAACTCAGTATTACCCATGGAGACAATAGAAACACACCTTAACGTTTTAATACAATTATAGCCTCATTTGTTTGTTTCTATTTCCAACAACAAAACCAATACAAAATTATGTTCTCATTACAAATAATTGCATGTTGAAATTTGTTAATATATGTCACAGTAGATGATAAGCTTAGTTAAGATTTGGATTTTGATTTTGTAATTGCCATACTTTCCAGACCGAGGAAGGACAGGACTCGACAGAAGCTGAAAAAGCCCCTTCAAAGCCCGTGAAAGAAGAAACAAAAGCGACTGGAAAGCTTGAAGAGGAATCTATAACAAAGCAATCAGAAGCCCAAAAACCTGTAGCTGTTGTTGGACAAACTGCTGCTCAGGAATTTGTTGATGCTCCTGCAAAGCCACTTGAAGAGAAAGCAACTGATGTCACCCCAGCTACAGAGGCCAAAACTGAGGATGTAGAATCTTCTGAGATGAAGACAGAAGGCTCAAGATCACCGGAGAAGAAAATAGAAGAGGACAAACCACCAGAGAAGATAATAGAAGCTGTAAAATCACCAGAGAAGAAATCAGAAGAGGCAAAATCACCTAAGAAGAAAACAGATGACACACAATCAGCTGAGAAGATGACAGAAAGTTAAGCGAAGGTCCAACATTGAGTATTGCCAAAAGCATGTGATGAAGGAAGCTACTATAATGTGGGCACTAGGAAAGAAGCATCATTTGTAATTCATTCTGTGAGAAAGGCGATTGCAGACCCAAGTAATTCACTTGTTTTTCTTGGTTAATTTTATGGGTGGACTTCTTTTTTTATTTAAATTTCATTTTTATTTTTAGTTGGAGTTCATTTGTGTTTACCTTGCCGTTTATTTGGGACATATGGATATTGCTAGAATCAAACATATAATCACAGGTGTTTTATGTACCACTGATATTGTTGAGTTTTCCCTGTCAAATATCAATTACTTGTTCATGTGTCATTCACATCTTTGCTGAACCTGGACTACAAAAATCATATACCAATTTTCGGTAACGACAAATCAATTTACATAGGTAGCAGAAGTTCTATGAACTGTTAATGAATTGTGCCATTGAATAGGCTTGTAAATTTCTAAGGTGTGTTTGAATGTTTGAATAGTGATATGATCATCAAACCGTTTGGTATTCCTACTTCTTTACGTAGCCCTGGCTCACTAATCCACTTTGCCAAGAAAGAGTGAGAACTAAATAAATATGCTTATGAGCCTGCAGAGTGCTGAAGCAGCTTTGCATATGAATGTGCTGCTAGGGGCCGGAAATAGAAAGAGAATCTAATTAATTTAAAAGCACTTATCAAGAAAGAGCAAGGCATTTATAAGCACTTGTACTATTTAGAAAAAATAAGAGAAAGCAAAAACAAATCAATGAAAAAAAATCTAAAGCCCAAGTAGAAAAGCATGGATGGCATCTGATAATTGGATCGTGCCTTCATGCCAACGCCACCTCAGTGTTAGCCCTAAGGCTACATGATAATTTTGATGATAACAATACACATTGATTCATTGTGATTTACTAACATGTTTATTTATGTGCAAGAGTAATATCATTGAAATAATTGTAAAATCAAGAAGAGGCTTATTAAAATGAAGTGTTGAAGCTAAGGAGAAGACTAGATGTTAAATGCACCAAAGTTTAAGAATAAGGTTTGATTCAAGGAATGTGACACATGAGCAATGTTCAATCAATTGATCATATATTTCTCTACAGATGTCCAAATAATATGATTCTTAAGCCTTTGGAAAGCTTGCTCAATTTATAACATTTCATATTTTTTAAAGAAATTCAAATTTCAAGTGTAAGGTTGTCCAAATCATCATGCAAGCTGAAAGACAAATGGAAGCAGCTGACATGAGCACCGAATACTCTTTTGGACATATCTTGAGTTAGAAAAATCAAAATAACTTGATTCTTGTGGCATTGGAAAGAGGACATAATGAGACACATTTCATATGTTTTGAAGAAATTCAAATTTCAAATAAAAGGCTGACATAATTGATATGCAATTTGGTGGACTGACATAGAGAAGAAAAATCAACTCATATGAGCACCGAATGATGTTTTATCCATATCTTGAGATAGAGATATCCAAGTCCTTTGCTTTTTAATGCTTTGGAAAGATAATTCAAATATGCAGATCTTTTATGTTTTGAAGAAATTCAAATTTCAAACGGAAGGCTGACAGAATTATCACTCAATTTGGTGGACTGACACAAGGAAGAAAAATCAAGTTACATGAGCACCGAATGGTGTTTTGGCCATATCTTGAGCTACAGATATCCAAATAACTTGATTCTTAATGCGTTGGAAATCTTATTCAAATGTACAGATCTTTTATGTTTTGCATATTTTCAAATTTAAAAGAGAAAATTGACAAAAATGGCAGACAAAATTATGGTTTTTATGGCAGGTAGAAAATTTAGAGATGGTGTCTTCACTTGATTAAGTTCATCCTATTTGCCTATAAAAAGAGCCTTTCTCCCATGCATGCATTCAGAAAGAGAAGAGCAAGAGAAGCATCTATCAAGCAAAAAACAAGAGAAATATCAAGTCTAGAGAGCTTTTATATTCTTTATCTACTCTTTGAAGAGAGTTATATTTTTGTTGTAAAAATTATCCTTGTTCTTGTATTGTGATGAGAGTGAGATATTCTTGTAAAGGATAATAGTTATCCTTGAGAGAACTCTTGTTGTGTGTTATCAAAAGTTGAAGGAAGTTTCCTTGGTGAGATTGTTCATCAAGAAGAACTCTTGGTGTGGTGTTATCAAGGGTTGAAGAAAGTTACCTTGGTGAGGTTGTTCATCAAGAAGAACTCTTGGTGTGGTGTTATTAAGGGTTGAGGAAAGTTGCCTTGGTGAGGTTGTTCATCAAGAATGGTGTTACCAAGAGTTGAAGAAAGTTGCCTTGGTGAGTTTGTTCATCAAGAAGAACTCTTGGTGTGGTGTTATCAAGGGTTGAAGGAAGTTACCTTGGTGAAGTCGTTCATCAAGAAGAACTCTTGGTGTGGTGTTATCAAGAATTGGAAGAAAAAGTCTTGGTGAGGTTGTTCATCAAGCAAGTTGTAAAGATTTCTACAACTTAGTGGAAAGCTTAGCTCGTAGAGCTAGGAGCCCGTGGACGTAGGCAAGGTTTGCCGAACCACGTAAATCGAGTTTGCACTCTCTCTATCCCTTTCCTCTTTACATTTACTTGCACTTGTGATTGTTCAATATTGTTATGCTCTTGATTGCATCTTAGATAACCTATATTTTCATCTTCTTCACCTTTATTCTCAAAGAAAGAGTGAACTAATTTTAATCTTTCAAGAAAAGTTTTCTAAATCCATTTTTATAAATAAAAACCTAATTCACCCCCCCTCTTGGGTTGCCATACCTGGGTCAACAAATGGTATTAGAGTAAGGTTGCTCAATTTTTTTAAATCTTAATCGATTTGTGAGCTATGGCAACTTTTAATTCAACTTCATATGTTGAGGGACTTTCTATCTCTGGACCTCTATTTTTTAATGGAAGTGATTGCTCTTATTGGAAAACTAGAATGAGTATTTTCTTGAAATCTTTTGACTATGATTTATGGTCCATTGTTTTGGAAGGACCTTTTGTTTCTAAAAATGGAGAAAGCATGCTTAAAGAACCTAAAGAGTTTAGTGAAGATGATAAAAAGAAATTGAGTTTGAATGCTAAAGCTATGAATGTGTTGTATTGTGCTCTAGATAGAAATGAGTTTAATAGAATATCTACTTGTTCTACGGCACAAGAAATATGGCACACACTTGAAGTAACTCATGAAGGAACTAGTCAAGTTAAAGAATCCAAAATTAGTATGCTATTCATAGTTATGAGCTTTTTAAGATGAAATCGGATGAATCAATTTCTGAAATGTTTACTAGATTTACGGATATTGTCAATGGCTTGAAATCTCTTGGTAAATCTTATTCTAATGATGAAATGGTGAGAAAGATTTTTAGTTGTCTACCAAAATCTTGGGAGCCAAAGGTGACGGCAATTCAAGAAGCAAAGGACCTCACCAAACTACCATTAGAAGAACTTATGGGTTCTCTCATGACTCATGAAATCACCTTGAAGGAGAATGAAGAGAAGATTGCAAAGTGGCAAACATGTGCTTCATGGCCTTAAGAGAAAATGAGATAAGTATTCTAAACCATGATCCTAAGCTTTCATATGATGAATTACTTGAAGCATTTCAAAATTTACATGTGCAAGTTGATAAGCAAAATTCAAAAATTAATGCTTTCAAAAAGAAGTCAAAAATCATGTTATCTCAATTAGAAGAGGTGTTAGAAATAAATGAAGCTTTAGAAAATGAAAATGAAATTTTAAAGCAAAAAGATTTTGAAAGTTTGGAAAGTCAAATACATTTTTTAAAAACTGAAAATGAAATTTTAAAACAAAAGGATTTTGATAAATTAGAGAAAGAAAATGTTATTTTGAAAAAGAAAAATAATGACTTAAGAAATATTGTTGATAGTTTTACAAAAAGCACAAAAAATTTGAATTCTATCTTACAAAACCAAAGATGTGTTTTTGATAAAAGAGGTTTAGGATGTAAAACTCAAAAAAATCCAAAGTATTTTAAAAATTATTTTGCTCATGCATCTTCTAAGAATAATCCTAATCATTCATGTACTTATTGTGGAAGAAAAAGACACAAAGTGTATTCTTGCTATATTAAAAGAAATCCTAATTTGAAACAAATATGGGTTCCAAAAAGTACCATAACTAACCCCCAAGGACCCAAGAACTTTTGGGTACCAAAAAGTTACTCCTTTAATGTTGATTGTAGAGACAAAGGAGTGGCAAACACAAGTGGTACTTAGATAGTGGATGCTCAAGGCATATGACCGGAGATGCATCCAAGTTCTCAAGATTAATCATGAAGAAAGGAGGATATGTGACCTTCGGTGATAATGCCAAAGGAAGGGTAATCGGATATGGTGATATTGATGATGATATTGTTGAGGTAGAAAGGCAAATCAAGGAATCAAAGCTTGATGAAAAGAGTCAAGATGAATTACAACTTCAATAAGAAAAGCTTGAGGAAGTAAATGATTCTTTCCAAGAATTGCCAAAGGAATGGAGGTACGCAAAAGCTCACCCTAAAGATCTCATTATTGGTGAACCATCACAAGGTATGAGAACTAGATCTTCTTTTAGAAACTTTTGTAATCATTTTGCATTAGTCTTTCAATTTGAACCAAAATCTTTTAAAGAAGCCAAAAATAAGGAAAGTTGGATTTTGGCTATGCAAGAAAAATTAAACCAATTTGAGAGAAATCAAGTTTGGGAATTAGTCTCTAGACCTAAATATGACTAAACCCCTTAGTCAAGATATATTTTGCATAATTAGAAGAGAATTAGGCATGTTGGATATGTCTTAATTTTGTTTTTATATGATAATCTTTGAATGGTAGCATATGTTAAGGGGGAGAATATATTTAGGGGAGTAGTTAATTTGATTACATCTTTTTGATGATAACAAAAGGGGGAGAAATAGTTGAGTTGGATTACTTATATTCATAACAAGTGCCATTCTTTTTGCTTATTATTGATTTTATTTTCATTCTTGATTTTAGATTATATTTTAAAGCAATCAATGGTTTGTCATCATCAAAAAGGGGAGATTGTTAGCCCTAAGGCTACATGATAATTTTGATGATAACAATACACATTGATTCATTGCGATTTACTAGCATGTTTATTTATGTGCAAGAGTAATATCATTGAAATAATTGTAAAATCAATAAGAGGCTTATTAAAATGAAGTGTTGAAGCTAAGGAGAAGACTACATGTTAAATGCACCAAAGTTTAAGAACAAGGTTTGATTCAAGGAATGTGACATATGAGTAATGTTCAATCAATTGGCCATATATTTCTCTACAGATGTCCAAATAATGTGATTCTTAAGCCTTTGGAAAGCTTACTCAATTTTAACATTTCATATGTTTTAAAGAAATTTAAATTTCAAGTGTAAGGTTGTCCAAATCATCATGCAAGTTGAAAGACAAATGGAAGCAGCTGACATAAGCACAGAATACTCTTTTGGACATATCTGGAGTTAGAAAAATCAAAATAACTTGATTCTTATGGCATTGGAAAGGGAACATAATGACGCACATTTCATATGTTTTGAAGAAATTCAAATTTCAAATGGAAGGCTGACATAATTGACATGCAATTTGGTGGACTGACACAGAGAAGAAAAATCAACTTATATGAGCACCGAATGATGTTTTGTCCATATCTTGAGATAGAGATATCCAAGTCCTTTGCTTTTTAATGTTTTGGAAAGATAATTCAAATATGCAGATCTTTTATGTTTTGAAGAAATTCAAATTTCAAACGGAAGGCTGACAGAATTATCACTCAATTCGGTGGACTGACACAAGGAAGAAAAATCAAGTCACATGAGCACCGAATGGTGTTTTGGCCATATCTTGAGCTACAGATATCCAAATGACTTGATTATTGATGCGTTGGAAAGCTTATTCAAATATGCAAATCTTTTATGTTTTGCAGATTTTCAAATTTCAAACAGAACATTGACAAAAATGGCAGACAAAATTACAGTTTTTATGGTGGGTAGAAAATTTGGAGTTGGTGTCTTCACTTGTTCAAGTTCATCTCATTTGCCTATAAAAGGAGCCCTTCTCCCATGCCTTCAGTAAGAAAAGAGAGAAGAGCAAGAGAAGCATCTATCAAGCAAAAAAAAAGAGAAATATCAAGTCTAGAGAGCTTTTATATTCTTTATCTACTCTTTGAAGAGAGTTATACTTTTGTTGTAAAAATTATCTTTGTTCTTGTATTGTGGTGAGAGTGAGATATTATTGTAAAGGATAATAGTTATCCTTGAGAGAACCTTGTTGTGTGTTATCAAGAGTTGAAGGAAGTTGCCTTGGTGAGGTTGTTCATCAAGAAGAACTCTTGGTGTGGTGTTATCAAGGGTTGAAGAAAGTTGCCTGGTGAGGTTGTTCATCAAGAAGAACTCTTAGTGTGGTGTTATCAGGGTTGAGGAAAGTTGCCTTGGTGAGGTTGTTCATCAAGAATGGTGTTATCAAGAGTTGAAGAAAGTTGCCTTGGTGAGTTTGTTCATCAAGAAGAACTCTTGGTGTGGTGTTATCAAGGGTTGAAGGAAGTTGCCTTGGTGAGGTTGTTCATCAAGAAGAACTCTTGGTGTGGTGTTATCAAGGGTTGGAAGAAAAAGTCTTGGTGAGGTTGTTCATCAAGCAAGTTGTAAAGATTTCTACAACTTAGTGGAAAGCTTAGCTCGTGGAGCTAGGAGCCCGTGGACGTAGGCAAGGTTTGCCGAACCACGTAAATTGAGTTTGCACTCTCTCTATCCCTTTCCTCTTTACATTTACTTGCACTTGTGATTGTTCAATATTGTTATGCTCTTGATTGCATCTTAGATAACCTATATTTTCATCTTCTTCACCTTTATTCTCAAAGAAAGAGTGAACTAATTTTAATCTTTCAAGAAAAGTTTTCTAAATCCATTTTTATAAATAAAAACCCAATTCACCCCCCTCTTGGGTTGCCATACCTGGGTCAACACTCAGCACTGCCACCAGCTACCTATTCATGCCAAATCCACTACTGGAAACAAGCTTCTCAACCCAGCCCCAAACAAGACGACAAAAAAAAAAACTCATTGCTCCAACTTCAACAAAAAAAAAATAAAGAGAAGACTGATAAAGAGATCCATAAAGAGACAAGAGAAATAAAAAATATTTAACAAACTTACGATGCAATCACAAAATATGAACTTCAGACAGAATGTGAGGGAGATTACGCTTTGTTTTCCTTTCATTAACTCTATTCAATGATCTAACCAAACTTAGTGACTACAACCAAATAAAAATTACAACTTTTACATATAGCAGTGAAGGAGTAGACAAATGTGTGCGAGAAATCAAACTTACCCACTGAGCAAGAGATGTGCACGCCTAAGCAATTGATAATGATAGTCACAACGGAGCGATTGAGTGATGAAGGAAGCAAGGGAAGAATACAGAGAGCTGGCTAGTGAAGTGAGAGCTTGGCTAAGTGAACAATTGGTGAAGTGACAGAGTGGGTAAGTGAACAATTGATGAAGAGAGAGAGTCGCTGAGTGAACAATCGGTGAAGAAGGTCGCTGAGTGGACAATAAGTGAAGTGAGAGTGAAAGAGTGAAAGAGAAGGAAACGATTCTAGGACAAAATAATGAGAGGGAAGACGAAATAGAAGATGGAAAAGATAAATGTGAATGAAAAACTTTTTATATATAGTGGCAAAGATGTAAATTAAAGAAATCATAATAGGGTCAAATATCTTATAAATGTGGGTTGACTTTTTCTACTTATATCATATATGACTTTAAAAAAAAAACCCTCAAATATGTAATAACCCAATGTGTCAAATAATTGAAAAATTCTTGTAGTGACGTTGAAAGAGTTGAATACTTCACAAGAAGAGCCAACGAAGATCTGTGTTGATAACAAGTCAGCAATAGCACTAGCAAAGAATTCAGTGTTCCAGGATCGAAGCAAGCACATTGATACTCGTTACCATTATATATGAGATTGCATCACAAAAGGAGAAGGGAAAGTGGAGTACCTAAATTCACAAGATCAAGTTGTAGACATATTCACCATGCCACTCAAGCATGAAGACTTTATTAGAATTAGAGATTCACTTGGTGTAACAAATCATGTTTATGGGGGCATGTTGGAAATAAACTTTATTTGTTTTAGGATTCAAGTTTTGTTTAGAAATTAAAGCTGAGTTTAAGTAGAATTAGGATATACATTCATAGAAGAATTAGAATTATCATGAATACATTATAAGTAGAGTATTTTTCTTATTTGTTTAAGTGTGCATGGAATTTAAAATTCAAGAAATAAAGAAATAAAGAGTAAGTTTTCAAGATTCATGTGTATTGATTTCTAACAACACATGCTCTTTTACAAACAATACTAGTTTTTTTTTTTTGAAAAGTTACTTAGTAATATAAATCCAAAAAAGTTATAATGTACAAAAATCCGAGGGGCATACCCCAAGAATTACAAAAGGACGTAAAGTCCAAACATACAATCCAACAAAAAGATAGAAAATGAAGGCCACAAGCAGCCTAAAACAAAGTAAAAAAGCCACAAACGGCCTTAACAACATAGAAGAGAAATGATCACAAACGGTCTAAAACATAAAAATACAAGAGCTTTAACCCTTCTTGTTTTTCTTCTTCTTACCCTTCTTTACCGGGGTAGCTGGGGTGTCCGAATGAGTATGGTCAATCCTATCAGATTGATCATCCTCACTAAGCCCATTCAAAGGCTCAAAACGAGTGGGAGAAGACTCAGGAGGTATCCGCCCTGAGGAAATAGATGCCTCACGATTTGTAGAACACTTGATAGTGCCCAAAAGTCTACCCTCGTCAGTCGCAAAAGGAGATGGAGAATCAGAATTTGAAACTGACTCTGCACTCGAAACTGTAGTAGCCTTCGGAGGCTCAACTTGCACTGCAGAAATTTCTGGAATAGTAACTATTTTGGTGCAATCAGTGACCTTGGTCACATCCTTTTCTTTTCTCAAATGGGCACTATCAGAGGTGCTAGCCTCATTCTTATCTGGACTTGAAGTCTTTACCGGTTCTGGACAACGATGACCAAACTGGCAACATTTGGGGCAATGTTTTGGAGTCCACTCATATTCAACTTGAATTTCAATGGGCTCTGGAGAGAGTTTGCACCTGAACTCAAAGTTCTTAACTCGAGGGCGTCTTGCATCAATAAGAACACAAACTCTCGCATACTCCAATCTAGATAGATCAGAAGTCGCCTTATCACAAGATTGAGGTTCTCCAACTATGCTGGAGATAATGCTAAGGCCTTTGGCTGTCCACAAAGGAAACGGCAGGCCATACAAACGGATCCAAACTGGTAGTGTCCGGAATGCTGTAAGATTGAAATCCAGATGCGGATGCCATTGCTGCAGGTAAATGAATTTACCTCCAAACATCCAAGGACCACGAGCAATGATTGCATGTACCTCATCCTCAGTTCTAAAACGGAAGATGAGAAATCCCTTATCCGTGGAACGGACGTCCTCAAGACCATTAGATTTCCATGCACGCATCGCCATCGAACGTGCAGCATGGAAGTAAATCACATATCTCGGAAAGAAGCCAACAAGACATCTACGCCATTCGGCTAAATTCTCGTCAACAATCTCATCTGGAATCTCAAGGATTGTACCCGGTTTTTTAGGAGTAACCGGACTCAATTTGCATCGGGTACTCGAATTAGTGATCTTAATTTTATCAGCCCAAGAGCCAGCAGTTGTCTTGGATGGATCCATCAAGTGAATTATAAATACTAGTCAAACAATCTTTATATGCAAATTTTATATACAATCAATTTTCATAAACAAGTTGATGTGAAAAAGATATGAATAGAAGAACTAATCAAAAATAAAATAATTTAATAATAAACATTAATAACTAAAACAATAATACTTAAATAATATCATATTAGTTTATATATAATTTATAAAGTGTGTGTTTCGTTCCACATAAAAAAAACTTAAAAATCTTGCTTTTGTTTCTGATTTCAGACGGGCTTGTTTCAGAAAGTAGAAAGCGATGGCTAGTGCTTGGATAATTGTCTAATGATTTCAGCATATTAAAGTTATAATCTTTCTAAAGAGGAGTTATTGAAACTAGTTCAAATGACAAGTCACTCCATTACGTATAAGATTTTGCTACGTAAACTTAATTTCACAGCCTCATTATGTAATCAATCTATTGCGAATAACAATAATAACTACCAAATGATATGTTCAAAATTCTACAAGCTTTTCGGTGACAATCTGCTAATTACGGACCCATCTCCTATAAATTGTCAAGAGAGCCGGTCTAGCTAGGTCATCTGGCTACACCAACACAACGCCGCCGAGGAGAAAAGTGGCCGATTTAATCTTCACAGAGCGAGTCACAGAATTAAAAAATCTAGTTCAGTATAACATTTTTGCTAATAGTATGAAGAGTTTGGTGAGTTCCGGAAGGGTGAAATCATTCAAATTTGAGGCTTTTGACTGTACTTATCGTTCATGGCCTTGTCGTCTCTCCGTAACGAAGTCAACTGGTTCCGCTATCACAAAATCCTTTTCTATGGAAGCTGGTTGGAATGAATTTGTTCTGAGAAAGGGTCTTTCTAGAGATGATAAAATCATTATTTTTGTGCAAATTAGTGGTGATGAGTCGAGTTGCAGAATTGAATTAGAAAAAATGGGTTAATGTTTAATAAGAAGCAATGAGTTGATGTGCCGAAACATGCACGCAGCAGCAATTTATTGGAGAATATTACCCGTGTTGTTACTTGATGCATGTAACGTAATGACGTTTTATTGGCATTAACAAAACGAAATGGGGTGATTAGAAACAAATGGCACTATTTCCAAAAACTACAAGTTGTGCCCTAAGCTTTGGGTCCAAAAAACTTATTACATCTTTTATTTTTAAGAAGGTGAAATTGTAACAAAAATATAATCAAGAAAGTTGATTTCTTTTCTTCTTGCATCGAATTAAAAAGTTAAAATGGTAATATTTACGTATTCATATTTCTAAAGATTTTTTTCAATCGTTCCATCTGCACACCATGAAAACAATCCCATTTTTCAATTCATGAAAATATAAAATGATAACAATAAAATCAAATTACAATGTAAATCATTATTTGTCACTTCATCTCTTCTTTGATTTAGTAAACATGGATGACAACAATTATTTTCAAATTTCATCAAGTCAAACAAGAACCTAGTTAATTGAATCACTTGATATAGCTAAAGTTTGACGAATCCTAAATTAGATGGCACAATTGCCAATAGGAAATATTGAGAGTTTAGGAATATAACCTCTAAAGAAAAATTAACCCATTGTTAGCAATTGTCTATGTACTTAAAACTTAGGAGTCTTAGAAGATTATGTTCATTGAAGATGACTTAAAAGAAAGAATAAATTGTTAATACAGCATGTGAAAAAACTGGAAGAAATCATTGTGGTGGGTGGTGAGAGGAAAAAGGTGTGTGGTATCTGCATTGCATTTCCTTTATTTAATTTTTATTATACTGTTGTTTTGTCACTTCTTAAATAAAAGATGGTGCTTTATAGGAAATTTGTGGGGTATCTAGTATTACTTAAAGGGTGGGGCTATCTGCATCCATGATTTTGCTTTAAGCACCCTTTTACTTTGAACACTCGATTTAAAAATTTTATATATATAAAAGATACTCTATACACCCATTGTATCACTAATTAAGTCTCTCTTATAATCCCAATAAAACTCCTCCTCCCCCACTCCCCACCCCCACACCACACCCCCACCCCCACCCCCCCCAACAACAAATACATCTTTAACCAAACATTGAAGCAGCAAATGATCCTTGTTTGGATTGGAAGGTTCCACTTGGGTAGATTGAGCGCATATGGATGGAGGAGCTTCCCTTATTTTCAGGAATCTGTGAGAAATTGGAAAAGAACAGAAGCAATTGAAGGGATAACTTCTCTATATATACAGTTTTCGCCATGAGAAAATCATATACCCCAGTCACTGCTTCATCAGTCATATTCTTTAACCAAACATGGAAATCGTATGCTTAATATTGTCTTTCCAATTAGTATAATGGCTTTCCTGCATATTTGATGACGGTCCCCTGCAATTTGTTCATGAAAGCAACAATGATTATACAAGAGTTTCAGCCTCTAATGTAATACTTAAACTCAATGACCATATTTGTTTGATAAATTATATAGCTCCATTATCTTGAGAAATTATCTAAAATTTTCTTCATTAAATCCTTGGTAATTTGCATAAGCCATCCCTTTTCTCTTTTTTTTTTGTGGTGAATTTGAAGTTAATTATATACTCTCCCTAATTAACTAGGCAAATCTGAAGGTCAATCTAAATTTAATTATCTTTATTTATTAAAGGAATCTAAATGGCACTTTTAATAATGTTAACTTTAATTGTATCAGTTGTCCTCTTTGATAAATTATTTTATGGAACTTTTAAGAATATATTTTTTCGTTAAAAAATTAAGGGTGTACAGTCAGTAAATTTCTCGGTGCAATTAGTCTCACCCTTACTCCAATTCTTAATTTGCTGCAGGTGAATGCATAGGACGAAAGCGCAGAACGTTGCACAAAACCCAATTATGAAACTAAAATGCTTGGGTTTTGCGACCATACATGTATGTATTGTAGAATGACATCAAATGTTTTTTTGAAATAGAATTCTATATATTAATTTGTAAAAAATTATAGATTAGGAATAGCAGTTATAGATTATATATTTATATAAAAAAATTGTAACTAGTTTTCCATATATTTATTTATTTATATTTATATTTTTATTGGTGCATTTTTATAAGCTATTATACAAACTCATTCGTACAAATCTATTTAGTATTATTGAATGACTATCGCATCATCAACATTAATTTATACAACTAAAATATGAATTTCACTAATCCAATTAAATAATAAAATATCAGTTTTTATGAATAAATTCGTATAAATAGTTTATAAAAATAATATTACTCTTATTTTTTTTTGTCTATAATTAGAGGTGTCAAACTGGTTGGAACGACTCGAACCCAAATGAGCTTAGCCTGTGTTTTCAGTACAAGCCCGACCTGCCCATCCTATCTATTTGGTTGGGCTGAGCTTAAGTATTGAAGCCTGTTAGCCCAATGGGCTTAGCCCTGTATCTCATGTTCGTCGACCCCCCTAGCCCACCAAGCCTGCCAATGTATATATCTTTTAAGGAAACAAATTTCATTTTGGGTTTTTGGAACTTTAACAACTTAGTTAAAAGTATAAAAGAAACGATTAATCCAAAATCTAATGATAATTACTTTAAGGTCTGGTTGTCTTGGCTTGTCTAGGATTTATTAAAGTAGATCGTTTTTTAGTAGAGCTTTTATTAAAAATTATTGATTGTTTGATGAAATAAATATAGAAGCACTTATTATAATTAAATTATCAAAATATAATTTTGTTATAAGGAAAGAATGAAGTAAATATTTAAGATTAAATGAGAGTCTATCTGACATTTAATAACTTTAAAAAAAGTTCAAAAAGAGTTTTTTTCCAAAATCCTCAATTTTAAGCTTTTCCTAGTAGACATAAAACAACTTTTTAAATATCTCTAAATTTTTCTTAGGTGGCAACGAAACAATACAAAAAAAATTTAAAAGAATTTTTGGTATTAAAAAAACTACTTTAGTTAGTATAGAAGCCCAAACAAATGTGCTCTAAAAGCAATTTTATGTGATCTTCACCTACTTTCTATTAGCGAGTATCTCATTTTTAATAGAGGTAAAACTATAACACTAATATTTATATATTAAACAAAATAGAAGGCCTTATTGATTTTTTATTATTTTTGTTGGAATATCTAAAAAAAAGTCATATCATTTTATTTTATTTTTTTCAAAATGGTTACAAAGAGAAGCACAAGTTTTTAAAAAGAAATTGAAACCATAAACCATCATTTATAATCTTTATATTTAACTTCTTCAATTTTGTTAAAGATATTTAATCAGATATTTCTATTTTTGTTCGTTTATGTTTTTTTAAAGTTAAGAATTGCAAAAGACAAACTGTTTAGTGTGTGCTAACCTAGGGATATACTATAACTATAGTGACGTGATTCTAATATTTTAATATAATTGAAATCTATATTTGTATTTATGTTAGTTAATTAATACAAAGTAGAGACTTTCATATAATTTTTTTAATATTTTCTTGGTTAATTCATTTGATTGAAATGGTATATTATTGATATGAAACTTATAATTTATAAAAAATTTAACTTAAAAATAAAAAATCAGTGGGCAGGCCACTTTAAGCCAGGTCAGCCCGGCCTACTAAAAGATGGGCTTGATAGATAGGTTAGGCCTCGCGTGATGTTGATGGGCCACGCCCAGGCCTATCCACGATTCCATGTCCACGCCCATTTGAAATCTCTATCCACAATCTTAGCCGTAGAGCCACTGTGAATTAGCAGCCGCTGCAATTCGAGTCAAAACCAAACTTTTTGGCCATGTTGGCAACCGACAATGGAAAATTCTGGAAGCAAACAAACAGTATTATATGGTTTCGTATTGTCTCGGAAAAAGAGTACAACTGTACAAGTAGACTGAAGACAGGTGCAGATTCAGACTACGATCTGGAAGCTGGCAGTACGTTGAAGACCAGTACCAAAAAAGGTGTACCACATGATAGAAAAGATAGGGGCGCTTTCTTTGATGTTTCCTGGGATCCTGCCGTATCATTACCATGTGGATATAATTTTTTTTTTTATATATATAAATATGTTACCAATTAATCTAAATATCAACTTCAAGCAAAAACCTTCAGATGTACAAGAGTTGATATCTTTGGATCACACATACAAGAGTTGTTTTCTGATATGCTTTTATTCGGTGCTAATAGGCGACGCAAAATTATCTGTCTGATTTTCTTATCAGTTGCGCAAATCTTCATAGATTATCTAATAAGAATTGATATTGAAGAAGGATTGCAGGTCCCAACCAGGGCTTTGCAACATTTTTCTACAGTGGAAGAGCAAAACTGGGTGGAATTTCGTTGCTATAAGCGGCAGGAAGGGTACCGGGAATCTCATTTGAGTTACACCATGTGGCATGATTTTATCAAAATTAAAGATCTCACTGTCGTTGATCTTGAGACAATCATCTCTCATAAATTGGAAAACGCAACTGTTGGACTGCTTCACAGGATTGAGGTTCAGAGAATTAGGAATACCAATTTATACAGTCAGAAGATCCAGAATTGGATTGATGTGGAGAAATTGCCTCTAAAATTTGCCATTTCTTTGGTGTCGTTTGTCATCAATGAACTCTCTCTCATGGTTTTAGAAGCTTTGAGGTGCGGTTTTCAAGTGCTCGCAAGTAGATGTTTTAAGTCTGCTCCTGGTAGGCCTAAGTTTTGTGATTCCTATATGTGCAATGAAATCAGTTTTCTCTTGGCTGGAATTTTTAATCATCTGGCAAATTAAGCTGCGATCAGTAAATGATTTGTGATGAAATAGTGTGTGAGTTCTCTACTACTTCATTGAGAATCTTCTTGTGTTTAGTTATATATTTTAAACTTTTGTTTTTAAAATTTAGAAAGAGTATACGGTTGATTTTATTTTATTTTATGAATTTTAAAAATGATACGTGGTTGATATTGATTTAAATTTAATGGTAAATATATCCATTTAAAAAACAGTATTTTGAAAATGATAACAAACAAAGACAGACTATTTTATGGATTATTTTCTTCTTTTTATGGAAACTAATAAAGAGAGCATTCACTTGAGCCCATTGGGATTGAAAAGTTTTAAGCTGTTGTTACATTACCCACCTACTAAAAATTTCATCTTTAACGTATATATTAAAGACATATTTGGAAGTTTAAAATAGTAATACAATTTTACTATTTGAGTACGTAATCAATTGTCTAATTAATTTATAATATTAATGATGCAGTAACCAATTGACAATCTAAATGCATGTTTTCCCTTCTAAGATTATCTATTAAAATCAGTGGAAGATTATCAAACCTTCCTTTTTCTAGTTCTCCCCAATATTAAATTTAAAATAAATTTTATGAAGCTTAGGAGAAGTAACCGTAATTTACCCTTTCCGGTTTTCAACAAAAACTAACTTTGAGCCGATCACAACAAACCCTTTTGGGTTTAAAGAGGCAATTTGCAAGCGTCTCCGAAATAGTACATTCCTTATGCAAATTTTTGTCCTTAAATTCGCCCTAAACAACGGAGATGTTAACCTAACGTCAAAGGGCAATCGTTTAGTGGATTCTTGAGTCCCCTGGACGTGTAACATGATAAGCAACGAGCTTTATGGCGTGGGTGGTCAACGTTTCGAGAGATTTAATTAAAATTTTTAAAAGATTTTTCTATGTATGCATGATGAATCAGTACTATTTTCATGCATTTTAGATAATTAATATTTTTAGGTTTAACTATTTTACATATTGCACTAACATTGATTATAAAAATCCACTCCTCAATTCATAAAAGAGGAGTTAACTTTTAAAAAGAAAAGACTTAATGAGGGTTTACAAAATATAATAACTTATACGAGTGGTTGAAAGATTAAGTTTTAATAATTAACTCTTATCATTTGTAAATTCAACTATTTTTTTCATATTAATAAATATTTATTTTATAATTGGGTGAGTAAAATGATTAATATGACATGATATACTACATTATGTCATTAAATAGGTTTATAGGCGATATGTTAACACAACACTTTTAATTATTTGTCTTATATAAGGTGTTGACCTGTTGAAAACCTTTAACATGAGTTTGATTTGCATGATTAATAATTGTGTTTAATATCCAAAACACAAACATGACACATATAATTAGAGTCAATACTAACTCATTAATTTTGTATTTTATTATCACTGTATTAATATATTGTTCAAATATTACTTTCTCTTAAGAAATATTGAACTAATGATAGATTATTAATGTTGCATGATTAAAAAATCAAAAGGATGGAACTAGATTATTCTCGCTCCCAGATAAGACATCTAAAAAGTTAAGGTTTGATAAGTTAGTTCAATTAGAAGTCTTGCTACTGTATGGCAGCAGTTGTACTGTAGCATATAAAAATCGTAAATATATGTCTAAAAATGATAAGCAAGTACAAAAAAAAATTATATTTATGACTTTTATATATTTTTCATTTACGATATTTTTAAATACAACTTGTATTCAATTATTTACGATTTTTACACATATTTACGATTTTTGTATAAAATATATATTCGCTGTATGATAGAACAACTGTAACTGTACCGCAGTTTTTCTCTTTAATTACACTTTTTTAGTAAGTGGTTAATTATTTGTTAATTAATTGTTTCAACATAACTCAAGAAAGACCCAACTGAGCACAGTTATGCAAACGATAGGACAAGAATGTTTAATTCTAGATTCAATCCAATCACGCGACGTACATGCATATATCACACCTCAAAAGCAACCCCCAGAAAGATAAGGTGTTCTCCTAGGCAGCCTTGGTCCCAGGTCTAAAAGTATCACATAAATTACATTTGAATAGTTATAGTACATGTCCTAAAATTAAGCAGTTGTTAAAATTTTACAAGTTATATATTTTATTGTGAAATTCACTAAATTATTTTAAAAAATATCTTTTAATAAAAAATTATTAAAAATAATAAAATTAATTTAGAATAATTTTTAGGCATTTTAATTATTATTATCATAATGAGAATGTACAATTTTGTAGGTTTGAAGATGTGTCTTTAAGACGAACCATATTAGAATTACCTACTGCAATATATCTATATCTATTGTATAATAAAAATTTTAATTAATTTATTTCTTTTATATGTGATTTTATAATTTTATCTAATAATCTTTAAAATTAAGTAATTATGAATAAAATCGAAATATATTTATTCCATTGAAGATTTTATTTTTTTTCTTTGGACAGAGAAATCGTTAATAAATAACAAAAAAAAAGTTTAGAAAAAAATCGAATTATATTGCTAGCAAGAGCGAAGGCAGGAGATGGCTAGGCAGGCTACCCTATGCTCCAACGATAAATCCGTCATTTGAGATGAGTCCAAATGTTTAAATGACTAGTCAAATGTTGCTGCTGGCAACCTGCTTCAACTCAATGATTCCTGGAACTCTGCGTGAATAGTATTTGTACATAGAAGCTTCCGTAAGACCGAAAAATCTTCATTTGCTTTTGTTTGCCCGCTTGCAGATTGAAGGTAGAAAGTCAGAGCAAGTGCTTGGATGACTGTCCAATCGGAGATCTACCTATCGCATTAAAAGTTATAATCTTTTAAATCAAGAATTCTTCAAACCACTTAATTGAAAATGACAACAAAGCTCCTTCTCGAATGTGATTTTACTACATAAATGACCGGTGGTTAAAGATGTCGTTAAAGAAAATAACAGGTCAATAACCAAATTGGCTGACATAACGTTAGTCAACTTTGCAACTAATTAAGCTCCAAAAGTCTAATAGAAAAAAGAAAATAGAGCAAGTGCGCATAAGATGTAATATAAATGTGCACTTGAAAAGACTTCTGCTTATCATATGAAGACAAAGCTTGGATTCGAATCTTGAGCACAAAATATTCGTGGAACCATTTATGTAGTGCAATTCTAATTGATTAGTTTATGTATTCAACTAAAAAAATTTCCAATAATGTAACGCTTATAAAGTATGTATACAAAGTTGTTTACAAAGTTAATATGACATCAATTGAATGAAAAGATTAATATGAGTTATCAATGTAATAAATGTTAATTGTCATCTAACATTGAATTAGTAGTGTCACGTATAATCACATATCACATCGTTAGAAGCAAGGAGAGGTATAAGTGTAGCATTACTCAAATATTTATTCTCATTCTCACATTCTCTTTTTGTCAAAAAGATAATTAAGAAAACAAAGATACTGTAACTTGTATATGATACAATAATCAATGTGCGTCTCATGCATCTTCAAAACATCGAGTGCATGAAATCTATCATTATTTAGAAATAAAAAAAAAAATTTGTTCTACCTATATTGAAAAGAGAAAATTTTTGTGTTACTAGGAAGAGACAACTTGAAGAGAAAAATAGGGGCCAAACATATACATCTGCACAACCGAAAGACTAGTTTGTCAAAATTATATGAACTTCAAGTCTTGGAAAGTTATGCCAGCTTTATTGATTTACAGATTCTACTACATTGAGTTTTCTGTTGGAAATCAATACACAAAAATTTTGAAAATTCACTCTTTTTTCTTTATTCCTTGATTTCCACACTCTTAAAACAAATAAGAAAAAAATACTCTACTTATATAGTAATCATGGTAATTCTAATTCTTCTATGAATATAAATCCTAATTCTACTTGAACTCAATTTTAATTCCCCAACAAAACTTAAATCCTAATACAAATAAAGTTTATCTCTAACACCCCCCCTTAAACTTGATTTGTTACACCAAGTGAATCTCTAATTCTAATGAAGTCTTCATACTTGAGTGGCTTGGTGAATATGTCTGCAACTTGATCTTGTGACTTTACGTATTCCACTTCCACTTCTCCTCTTGTGATGCAATCTCGTATATAATGGTAACGTGTATCAATGTGCTTGCTTCGATTATGAAACACTGGATTCTTTGCGAGTGCTATTGCTGACTTGTTATCAACACAAATCTTCGTTGGCTCTTCTTGTGAAGTATTCAACTCATTCAACAAATTCCTCAACCAAATTATATAACACGCACATGTAATAGCAGCAACATACTCGGCTTCACAAGTTGACAATGTAACTATCGGTTGTTTCTTTGACAACCAAGTAAACGAAGTATCACCTATGAAGAAAACACAACCAGTAGTACTCTTTCTATCATCAATATCTCCAGCCCAGTCGCTATCATAATATCTAATAAGTTTGTAATTATCAGAGACTGAATAATACAAATCGAAATCAATAGTACCTTTAAGATAGCAAAGGATTCTTTTAGCGGTTTTGAAATGTGTAGTAGTTGGATTCTCCATGAAGAGCCTTACTAGGCCAACTGCATAGAGAATATCTGGTCTCGTACATGTTAGATACGGCAAGCTTCCAACTAAGCTCTTGAATAGTGTTGGATCAATGCTTCCTCCTTCTCCATTCTTGGATAGTTTAATTCTACATTCTACTGGTGTATTCACGGGATTGCTATCATCCATCTTGAAATTCTTCAAAATCTTTCTTGTATACCCTTCTTGAGAAATAAAGATACCATCTTGTTGTTGTTTAACTTCAATTCTAAGATAGTATGCCATAAGCCCAATATCAGTCATCTCAAACTCTTTCGCCATTGCCTTTTTGAATTCTTGGAACATACTAACATTGTTCCTAGTAAAGATCAAATCATCCACGTATAAACATACAATCAAGAAATTTCCATCTTTGATCTTGATGTAGAGAGCGTGTTCATAGGGACATTTAGTGAAGCCTGTTTCTTGAAAGTATTTGTCAATTCGACTTTTCCATGCTCTTGGCGCTTGCTTTAACCCATAAAGAGCTTTCTTCAATTTCAAAACTTTGTCTTCTTGACCTTTAACTACATAACCCAATGGTTGTTGAATATAAACTTCCTCTTCAAAATTTTGTTTAGAAAGGCGGATTTCATATCCATTTGAAAAATCTTCCATTTATTTTGAGCTACCATTGAGATAATCAACCTTATTGTTTCCAAACGAGCGACAGGAGCAAACACTTCATCATAGTCAATGCCTTCCTTTTGACTATAGCCCTTTGCGACTAATCTTGCTTTGTAGCGTTCAATTTCTCCATTAGCATTCTTCTTTGTTTTGTATACCCATTTGACACCAATTGCTCTGTGCTCTTGTGGTAGCGAAGCAAGTTCCCATCTGTTATTCTTTTCAATGGATTTTATTTCTTCATCCATTGCCTTTCTCCACTTCTTATCTTGTGTTGCTTCTTCAAAGTTCACTGGCTCACAATCAACAAAAAGACAAAAGAGAGTTAGATTATGAATTCTCTCGGTTACCTCATAGATTTCTTGTAGACTTCTTGTACGTGGAGTTCCATCACTTGAGCTTCCACTAGATGAAGATGATATAGACTCTCCATGTGAATTTGGTGAAGTGGGAAGTGTGTCACTCTCTTGTCTATCTCCATGACTCGTTCTTCATCTTTCTCATCAATATAAGGAAGAAAACTATAATCTTCATTAGGTATATTCGAATCCCAAGTGATTTCTTCATCAAACTACACATCTCGACTAATCACAATCTTTTTGGTCTTTGGATTGTATAACTTGTAACCTTTAGAGCTTGATTCATATCTGATAAAAATCAATTTCCCAATCTTATCGCCTAGCTTAGTTCTCCTCTCATCTGGCACATGCACATATGCCATACTTCCAAATACTCGCAAATGAGCGATTCCCAGTTTTCTCTTACTCCAAGCTTCTTGAGGTGTTTTTCCTTGCACACTTTTTGTTGGTGATCTATTAGATAGATACACCGCACATGCTACAGCTTCTGCCCAAAACTCTTTTGGCATTCCTTCACTCTTAAGCATGCTTCGCACCATGTCAAGAATTGTTCTATTCTTTCTCTCTACAACTCCATTTTGTTGGGGTGATCTAGGAAGAGTTAGGAATCGTCGAATTCCCTTCGTCTCATAATATTCATGGAATTCTTTAAATGTAAATTCTCCTCCTAGCTCAGTTCGCATGGCTTTAATTTGATGACCACTTTCTTTTTCAATTATTGCTCTAAATGTCTTGAAAACCCCAAAAACTTCTGACTTTTGTTTTAGAAAGTACACCCATGTCTTCCTTGAAAAATCATCTATGAAAAGGAGGAAATAATTGCTATTACCAAGGGAGCTTGGCTTGATTGACCGCACACATCTGCATGTATAAGCTCAAGTGGCCTTTGAGCTCTTGAGTATGACTCTTTTGGAAAAGCTTTCCTAAATTGTTTTTCAAGTAAGCAACCTTCACATAGTTGATCTGGATGATTGATATAGGGTAATCCTCTCACCATGTGCTTCTCTGATAATAATTCCAGTCCTTCAAAATTGAGATGCCCAAATCGAAGATGCCAAAGCCACGATTTATCCCTATAGCATGTGTTGAGACATTTTGCAACTTCATTTTGGATATTAAGCAAGAACATCCTATTTTCAGACATAGGAACTTTGGCTACAAAATTCCTTTTGTTGTCTCTTATGTAGATACTATTATCTTTCATGTGAATGTCATATCCCCTTTCCAAAAGTTGCCCCAAACTTAAGATATTGTTCTTCATGTTTGGCACATAGTAAACATTGGATATAAATTGATGTTTTCCATTCTTCATGCGGATAAGAACGTTACCTTTACGCTTTACTGGAATTTTTGAGTCATCACCAAATGAGACATTCCCACTGACAAATTCATCCAAATCAGCAAACAAATTTCTTTTTTCACACATGTGGTTGCTAGCTCCAGTGTCAAGATACCATGTATTTTCTTGACTTTCATCTTTGTCTTTACGAACCAATAGTAAGGTACCATTTTCTTCGATTTTTTCTTCCACATAATTTGTTTTTTCTTCAACTTTTTTAGGTGCTCTACATTCAGATGCATAATGCCCATGTTTTTGGCAATTAAAGCATTGAATGTGAGCCTTACACTCATCCGCATAATGTCCATACTTCTGACAAGTGTAACATTGGACTTGTGACCTCCCATATCTTGAATTTGAGTTCCCTCTTCCATGACCTCTTGTAGAATTTTCTCCTCGATCATTATTATTGCTGGTAGTGGAATTGTTGTTCCCACCTTGTCCACGACCTTGATTCATACCTCGTCCTTGTCCTTGGCCTCGACCTCGATTTTGACCCCGACCTCGACCACGTTGACTTCTTTCATGACTTTCTTCCTTCTCCTTAATTTGTGTTTTAAGGAGTTGTTCTGAAACACTTTGTTTTTTGTATTTCTCTTCATGTGCTTGTAATGTACCTTCAAGTTCGTCAATTGTCATTCCTTCCAATTTGTCACCTTGTTCAAGAATTTCAACCATGGTATTGAATGATGAATCTAGAGACAGATGTATCTTTTCTATAATTCTAGTATCTTCTATTTTCTTTCCATTTCTTCTCAATTGATTTGAAACAGTCAAAACTCTTGAAAAATAATCAGAAATAGACTCACTTTCCTTCATATGTAACAATTCAAACTCACCTCTTAAAGTTTGTAGACGCACCTTTTTTACTTTTTCTTGTCCTCCATGCGATTTTTCAAGCTTTTCCTATAATTCTTTAGCAGATTCTACATCTCCATATTTTTCAATTTCAACATTATCTAATGCTTCTTGAATGAAGTAGCGAGCCTTCTCATTTTGTTGATCTCTTTTTTCGAAATCACTCTTTTGTTGTTGAGACAATGCTTCAATATTTTGTGGCTTACCAAAGTCTTTTTCAATAATTTTCCAAACACCATTCGCTCCAAGAGTTGACTTCATCCTTATACGCCATATTTCATATCTATTTTCTTTCAATTTTGGAATTGTAATTGAAGTCATATTGCCAATGCTATTATATGAGTCAATCTATCACAAACAAAATCTATTTGGACCAAATTAAAATTCTGCACATAGAGGATATAAATTGAAATATTTTCAGCTTTGGGGGCTTACCGATATTTGTCAACGTCCAAGGGGATAGACTGATATTTTCTATATCAAGGGGCCAGTGGATATTTTTTGACCAGGGGGTCAACTGATAGTTTACGTATCAGGGGCGCCGATTAATATTTTTTAGCCAAGTCATGAATGGACTGTTTTCTGGCGTCCAAGCACGATCACGCTTCTTGAAGATTCTAGAGCAATTGATTTTGAGTCGAGCTAGATGGGTGGTGTCGATTCACTTGCCGGTTTCCGATGACTTTCACCGTGAAAACGTTTTTCACAACTTGTTTTTGTGTTTCCGATATGATCTAGCCGGAATTTGACGTCGGCTAAGAAGGAAAACTTGTAGATCGCTGTCTGATCTATCTGATGATGGTGGAGGTGAGATCTCACTCGCCGGTTGATAATTTTCCAGCGTCTTTCTGGTGACTTTTCCGGCGGTTTCCGACGAACCTTGGCTGTTGATGGTGTGGGCTTCCTTCTTCCTCCACTTTCTTGTGGCTCTGGCTTTGATACCACTTTGTTGAAAATCAATACACAAAAATTTTGAAAATTCACTCTTTTTTCTTTATTCCTTGAATTCCACATTCTTAAAACAATAAAGAAAAAATACTCTACTTATATAGTACTCATGGTAATTCTAATTCTTCTATGAATATAAATCCTAATTCTACTTGAACTCAATTTTAATTCCCAAACAAAACTTAAATCCTAATACCAATAAAGTTTATCTCCAACATTTTCACCATCCTTTGCCGAACCGAAAGTGGCGCCCTTAACTAGTTCTACTATCGAATTAATCATCAGCTACTATTTATCAAAGTTTAAATTATCGGTTTAGACCTTAATTTTAACACAAAATTTTCATTCAAGATTTTAGTAAAAATATCTAAGCATTCATTTCATATATATGATTTATGAAATGAAAAGTGGGTTCTCCATGTCAAGGCCAAGAAAAGTGGGTAGAAGTCAAACAAAACTTGGTTTGAAATTGAAATGGATTGAATCTGGAGGAGAAACTACACAAGATGATGCACTAGTCCTTACCGGATTCATGTAGTCTCTGAGGGTTCGTCGTTGGTTTTGATCATTTTTTACGAACGGTTGTCCCCTTCATCCGTGAATATTTTCACATGATTGTCGGCCATGTTTTCTAAGGAAGATGTTGTTTTCCTAATAAGTCTACCACTAGATGTTCGTGACCAAATTTTCATGCAAGGAAGAGAGACGGAAAGAGAAGAAAAGATGAACACACAAGAAATTAATATCTAAAATGAGAAAAGAGAATACTTACAATTTTGCACGCCAATTTTTACCTTCCCCGGCAACGACGCCAGAAACTTGACACATCCAAAAAGGATTATCTCCCAAGTATAGGAGTGTCGAAGTAATAAACTCGGTGAGACCGGGGTCGATCCACGAGAAAGGGGATTTTAGCGCTACAAACTATAAGTAAGCAAATATGATATGGATGATTCCAAGAGATGGCAAGATAATATCAACAAATATAAATAAGAACAAGTTTGTAAACAATAAATGAGAATCACACAAGAGAAATTAACACAATGATAATGAGAGCTAAGGTTAGGGGATCCGCCCTTGATATTTCGAATAAGGATAACCAACCCATTTTAGTTATATGAATTATATTTCACTACAAGAATTTTTTACATATTTGTCACTTCACAATTTTTTTATTTGGCAGTTTTTTAAAAAAGTGACAAATTTAATCATGTCTTAAAAGTCAAATATATCAATTCATCTTATTTGTCATTTTTTGTCTTTATTCAATCATATATATATCACATTTTTATAAAAATTTGACAAGTATATGAAAATATACTTTTTCTTTTCCCTCTCAAATTTCCATCTTTCTTTTCATTTTTTCTTTCAAATATGTGAATATAATATTTAAAATTTCAATAAATTTATCTAAATATAATTAAACAATGTAATTTTATTTTTAATCTAAAATTAAAAATAATTTTTAAAAATCTTTAAATTAAAGATAATATTATTATATATATGAAAATAATAAATTTTTAAATATTAACTTTTAGAAAAATAAATTTTTAAATGTGGAAAATTTATGAGATAAATAAAATTATTTTTTAATTTCAAAGTGATGAAAATCACATTATTTAATTGCTTAGATGAAAATTAAACAATTAAAAATATCAAAAAAATTATTTTATAATAATATAACATTTTAAATATGCAAAAAATTATTATAATTATTTTAAAAATTAAATTAAAATATTTAGTGCTCTAAAAATTATAAAAAATTAGTCTAATGGTGTAAATGAAAAAGTTTAAAATATAAGGACTGAACCAAGGGACGATTTCGATAATTTTTAATAGACATGGATTCCCTGGAATTTTACAACACTATATAAAGAATATAAAGCAGCCCTAGCCGTCTAAATCCCTAATTCCTAAGCCTTCCTCCATGGCAAGAGTTCTGATAATTTTTAATGGTTGCTGAATTGGATTCGGGTTAAAGAAAAAGGAAAAGACACACCGCTCTCTCCTTACTCAAATCTGAATCCAACCCCGGACGCATCCTCACCATCTACTGCGCCGCCTCCCTCACCCCGACTCTCACCTCGACCGAATAGCGTTCTCAGTGGCCATCTCAAAGCTGTCACAGGCCAATCATTTTTACGACAGTTTTGTCTTTGAGTTCACTTCCGTTGGGCTTCCGATTTTCGTGCGCTAGCACGGAGGGGAACGTTCACTCTTCACTAGCACCTCAGGCTCAAGCCCAAAACCTCTCTTCTATTAACAGAAACCCTAACTCCATAACTGTCTTCAGCTTAGCATCTTGAGTAATTACCGGGTTACGGCTCGAAGAAAGGGCCATCCCCGATTCTTAGCGAGGAAATCTACCTCGTTTAATTTGTGAGTCATGAATTTTGAATTAAATTGCCAATTGTCTTTTCCAATTTTCTGGTGGAATTTGGATATTTCAGATTTGATTTAAATGCACGTTATGTGTTTGATGCATTGACTGATGAAACATATGTACGTTGTCCTGTAGCTTAAGAATAATTTTTCTTTTTTAATTCAATTTTACCTTTCTTCCTTTCCAAGGCCTTGAGGAGTTTCTGTCTGTGTGTGTTAATTTTGATGGTTAAAATGATTGTTTTCTTTTCAATTTTCATATAGGCCTTCACCCAACATGCTATTCTTTCTTATTTGTTCCTGGAGCATCTGATCTCTGCTCTTGACCAGAGTCCCGTTCTTAAGGGCGATATGGAGAAAGGAGAAAATTTTGCTGATACTCAAATAGATTATAAAATCTTGCAAGCTTCTATTATGGCTCTCACTACCTTTTTCAGGTTTCTGTTATCAATTGCATTCATAAGTTCTTCTCTTTCTATATGTTCTTATTTTTTAAGGACATATATATATATATATATTACATCACAGAGTTGGCGGTAAAGTTGGAAAGAAAGCTATTGAACAAAGTTATGCACCTGTTCTTGCTGCACTTATACTCCAATTAGGAAGTTGTCATGGTCTAGCCAGTTTTGGTCAGCATGAACCATTAAGGTGAGAGCTTTATATCTCCCCGTATGAAAATGACACTTCTTCTTTACTGGTTGAATTTTAAGCCTGGCACCTCTTTTCTCTTTCATTTAAATGAACACTTTTCTCCCATCTCTACAGAGCTCTTTTAACTGCATTTCAGGCTTTTTGTGAATGTGTTGGAGATCTTGAAATGGGAAAGGTACAAGACTATACGCATTTTTACACTCTCCACTCTCTCTCTCAGTCTTGGTCTAAGTTTCATGTAAGCCGTATCTCGTGAGAATGATTTCAATTCTCCAGTTTTTTCTTTTATTATTTTTCTTTCTAAAGTTTGCTTTTATTGTTTGCACTCTGTGTTCAGATTTTCTCTGGCCTAAAATAATGGGAGGTTCTCTAAATGGTGAACTCTCAAGCTTCCACTATTTTCCAGACAGGCGATTATCTAAGCATATTCACGATAATGTACATGACAACATCTATCTGGATCCGGTAATCACTAGCACCTATTCTACATTTCTTTTGCATTTTCTGAATTAGATGTCGATTTGATTATGAACTTCCTTTTTTGCGTGTATGTGTTTTTCTTTTGGTGCTTTGATTGAACTTAGAACTGATTAAGAAAATTTTATTTAATTGTTTGGAACTTTAAAGAACTATTTGCGAGTTTTTCGAGTTTGAATTTGAATTGAGTAGAGCATAAGTTGATTTCTTTTTTCCTTGTATTTTTAATTTTATTTATTATTATTGTTGTTGTTTTTGTTGTTGCTATATATTATTCTTATTTTAAATTGGAGACACGAATACAAAAGTTGGAGATAAGAACGGAGAAAAGGGAAAAAAAGAGCACGTACAGAGAGAGTTACTTCGTAAATTTGTTTTACGAGTAATTGTGCTCTATAGAAAAAAACATATGCGTAAAAGCATGATTTCATAATAATTGTAATACTGTCTCTTTACTCTTATACACACTAATAGTTAGCTTCTTCATCCTGTGGCTCCGTAGACTGTAATATGACGAATGGTCCTTTACTGATATACTTGCGACATCTTGGACCCAGCATATCATTAATGCTGTACAATTAGATTTTAATTTTCTTAGAGATTTGAATAGCCATAAGGTTGAATTCGATTTCTTCTTATTCTATGAGTGCAGTTGTCTTTGAAGTTTGTTGACGCCAAACAGTTTCAGAGGCAAGTTTTATATTTAGTTTTGTTCTTTTAAGACTGAAATTAAGGCTATATTCTGATGATTTATTCAATATTGCAGGCTTCATGATCTAAAACAACTTGGTAAGTATGACATTGTTCTGAAATTTTAGAACTTAACATGAGACTTACTCCACTTTCAGCGTGATATAATTCAATGCAAATTGAATGTGTGAGGTTGCAATTGCAGACACAGTCTTTCAATCCAATTAATATGCCCTGGGTATAAGCTCATAACTGCATTTATTGCAGTAAAGATACTGACTATCCCTGCATTATTTTTATTCAAATTTCTAATCCTTGGTTCCTCAGTTCTTGCTCAATTATGAATTACTCTTGTGGTTTGGCAAACTATTTGAATTATTGATGGTTGTTCACTCTATGGGTAATTTGTCCAGTTCAAACTATATGCATAACTTTGGATTCAATAGATTACTTCTTGTGGCTTTCTGGAATTAAACAAACTGGTTTTAAAACTTGTAATTTCCAAGCTTGAAGTGTTTTCTTCGTCAGGTATGTGGTAATTTCATATTTTATCCAACTAAGGTCTTATCAATTTCATTTAAGATCTACAAAGGCTAAGGTCCATCATATATTGAATGGTTATATATTAAATTAGATTATATGGAGCTCCCCTTGCAACGACTACTATTATTTCAGTTGCTAAATACACTGTCAGATTTCTGGGATTCGGAGTCTTAAATGGACTTTGCATTTGATCAGAAGAGTTCAATATTATTTGGCTTCTGTTTCATTCTTTCATATCTAAGTGTCTTGCTTTGCTTGTCATTGCTCTGCTTTTCAGAGCTGCTTCCCTGCTTTGACATTAAACAAAACTCAATAAATTTTTGTTAATAATGAAAATTATTAAACATTTATACATTTAAATATTAACTAAATAATTACAAACTGTTTTCTGCAGGGATTTAGGTATTTCTGGAAATTTATTGCATGTACTTGGATTTGAAAAGCTGGGGCATTTACAGAATTTCTATTTACTCTTTAATTTTCCCTTAAAATCCCCCTTCCCCTACAGTATACGTGGTTTATTCTTTTCTTTTTTCAGTTATTGTTGGTTCAAATTTTCCAAATTTGTGAGTTTTGCTATTATTATTTTAATTTGTTTCCTTTGACCTCTTTGAATTTTTCAAATTCTATGTGGGATATACTGATATTCTATAAATTAAACTATTAGATATCTTTTCATTTGATTCAACAGTTGTTGTCAGTGATAAATTTCAATTTTCTGACCTGCATGTTAAGGGATAAGCAGAGAAAAAGAGGTCGAGGACACTCTAGCCAACAATATACTTCTATAATTGTTTGCTAGAATCTTTTGGATTTGAGATATTGTTGTCTTATTTCCTTCCTTTATAGTTTTATAATTACAGACAATCATTTACTATGACAACATTGAAAAATAAATTATAATTTCTTGGATAGATTCTAAAACGAGTATGATCCCATCTCACTTTTATGCTTTGAAATGGAAGATTTTTGTGCATTGGTTTAGAGTTGTTGAGTAGCTTGTCTATGTTCTATGTTCCTGCATACATACAAATTTTGTGTGCATTAATTGTACTCTTTCTTCTTCACAGAGCGCTGAGTGTCACTTTCTTTTTTTTGATTTCATCTATTGTTATTTTCAGAAACATTTTCATCAGATTATCATTTTTTTTTTGCAGGATATTGAGTAATCCAAACTTTTCGGGACGTCTAGTACCCGAAATTGAGGATCTAAACTACTTGCAGTATCTGTATGTTCTTCTCGCTTCAATTCCTCCTCCCACCTGCAGCATTAATCGTACATGCTAAATCGTGCAAAGATGATCAAAATTCGAACCAAATTTAGTAAAATCTTTTAAGATATGAGTGCATATCTTGAATATTATTAATTGTGTAATTAAAATTTTAGGTTCAAAAATAAACTCTTAATTTAAATAGATTATTAAATTAAATATAGAATGCTGTTTTTTTGTGTTTTTTGTAATATACACTTTTCCTTGTTGTTAAATTTCTTCTAGATGCCTCAACAATTATTGCAAATTACCCAAATGTTCAAAATTTCACATTTTCCTATGCTTGCAACTACTGAACAAAATAATTTCATTTGATTCTATGTGATTTAGTTGTGTTTGGCGATATGGCTGGTCTTCAAATATTTCTCTTGCAGCCACAAGGCCTAGTTCATTTTGGAGTCAACTTGTTGTTTCATAATATTTGATGTGCTTTTCTCTGTCATCAATGCTTTTTGCTGTATTAGAATATCCTTGTGTAATATCACCCATTTACTTTTTGCTAGGTATATGGCATATATTATGGACACTAACGAAGAGGAGAGAGTCAAGGTACTTTTTAATATTCTTATAAATTTGGCGGTCGAAAGATCATGATACTGTTATTAAGTTTTGCATTTGTGTTCATGTGCACCACTCTCTTGTTATGTTTGGAATTTAAGTGGTTACAAATTATCTTCATGCCGAGCGAAGGAACTTTTACCATTTCTGTTTTACATCTAAATCTGCCTCAAATTAAAGGTAATAAACAAATTGAATAGCCAATAGAATGCAGAGCCATGCAAATCGATACAAGCGGTACATTGTTCCGATGCTATCTGCTCAAATGAACTTCTATGTTCGAGCTTTTGTTCGCATAGACACGTAGGTGGTCTACTTATAGAATTGAATGTAATATGAGTATATTTGCTAGAAGAGAATCATACTTGCATGCCCCATTGACTGAACCCAATTCATTTGATGCAGTTTAGCAAGTGCAATGAAAAACACTTCCCTCAAACTCTCTTATGTATACCAGTGCATTGGTTGTGAATTCTTTTCATCTTCAGCCTCTTTGTAGGAGTACATCCAACAAGGTATGTTTCCCAAGTTAATCTGGTAGGTAATTTTCATTTCATTGCTTAAAACCATGTGTGCTTATTAATGAAGAACAAAAAACAGATTGGTATTCTGATTTGTCATTGATTTCATAGTTTAAAACCATATGTCATTAACATAAACATTGCGTCAGATGAAGAAAGTAGTAGTATGGATATAGAATATGTTGAAGATTTTGTCCTTGCAAAGCCATTAGCTAATTAGTTTTGCGATGAGGGGATCTATAGGCTTATTATTTTCTTTTGAGCAACATTTTGGTATTCTAGATCAATGGTTTTTATTTTTCTGTTTAGTAATATCAATTCTACTTGTTCTGATGTCATATGGTTATTTTTCCTTTTACCCTCAGAATAAGAGTGTAAGATATCTACCCGGGTTTGGTCCCACTGTTCCTCAAGTTTGAGTGATTGTGGGAAGAAATTGAAGTTTTCTGTTTGCTTAAATGCAATTATGCATGTATTTGCATGTGTTATTGGGTGTATGATGTGCATAGAATCTTTAAGATGTTAATGACAAGAAGTTCGTTAGATTTCCTGCAAGTTTACTGGTGGAGTATTTAATTGGTCCAAAGTTGTAAATGAACTACAATTTCTCCATATGGATTTCTAGACAATACTTCAAGGCAGTGACCTTACTTTCATTTTAATGTGAAATAGTATATGTGATGTGCGTTGCTGATGCAGGAAGTTATAAATGAGGAAGATGAAAAATTGAGGGCTTGAAGAAAGAATTGGGTGATGATGTGTACAAGGCAGTGACATTAGCTTTAGTGGAGATCAACGAATATAATTTGAGTGGGAGATATATAACTTCAAAGTTGTGGAATTACAAAGAAGGAAAAAAGGCTCCACTGCAAGAGTTTCATATATATTAATTTTTTTTAAAGTACCTATTATATATATATTAATTTTTTAAATACTTGGCGATTAAAACTGTCAAGTATATATTTTTTTAATTTTTGAAACTATTACACTTAGCGGCCAAAAACCGCCAAGTATATTTTTTTTTTAATTTTTAAACCTATTATACTTGGCGGTCAAAAACCGCCAAGTATAGTCAGATACATATTTGGCACTTTGACTGACCGCCAAATATAGTCAAATTGACTATATTTGGCGGTGCCATTGGTGGTATTTTTAAGACCGCCAAATATATACATATTTTACGATCAAAGACCGCCAAATATGGTCAATTTTCTTGTAGTGTTTGTTTCGTTACCAAGATTTATACCACTACTTGTAAATGGGTTCAAGTATGCCAACCTCTATATATTGACAACAAATCAAGGTTCCTAACTAGATTCGAGTGGGTAAGGAAAAACCATACGACATCTAGAAAGGATCCAAGCATTTGATATGCCAAGGATTGTCTACAATAGATCAAGACCTCCACTTTACGAGTGGTGTCAAGATTGATTAAAAAGGTAAATATAAATCATATACAATAAACAACATAAGATTATGATAATTAAGCACATATTAAAAGATTAGAGAATCCTTACTCTCATATCAAGGGTTTCACCCTTTCACCTTAGCAAGAGAGAAATTAAAAAGACATTATAAGAGAAAGAATACAAATTACAAGAAAAAGAAAATTTATTAATAGCATAAAAACACAAGAGAGAAACACAATACAAGATCTCAGCAAGGCCAAGATATTCTAACCAAGGCCAAGATGCCCTAATGGGTCATAAGGCACCTCTATTTAGAGACACATTCATGGGCAAACTTATCAAATTACAAAGGAATAGTTGTCAAATGTTAGGTGAACTAACTTTGACCATTGGGATCATTAGGTGCACCACTTTGACCACCGATTTTGACATTGAAATATTGAGCATTTTAATCACATGTCTTCATCAAAGTTGTAGATATTTCTCTCAGCTTTCTAGAACATATTGATTTGCATAATTTGGATACGTATTTTGAGAGATACGGTCCAAATACTGAGGCCTGGTCAAGCTGGGCCGAGACTATAGATGGGTTCACTTCTAGCCCAATTTTGGTCCACTAAGAGCCCGAATTTGATGATACTTATGAAATGCAATCTTGTAGATAATTGAATTAGCTTTTCAAAACATTAAGATTTGTACCATTTTGATCTATAAATAGAAAGTTATGCCCATTTTACCGAACTTGTAACAAAACCAAAATTAAGATAAAGTTAATTCCAAAGATGCAAAGACTACAAATATGCTTAAGTTGAGGAATTTAATGACACTATTAATGCAATATGATGAATTAAGCTCTCATTGAGCATACATATTTAAGTGTTCATGACACCCCTCAACTAGCTTATTGCTAGTCCCTAGCAATTAAAGCGTTATTATTTAGAAGTGATTTATAGAATTTTACATCCAAGATGGTCATTATTGTATTCTCCTTGATTTTATCCAAATAAACAAACTCTCAACCGATTTTTTTTATATAATGACTCATGTTCCCTTCAGTCAAGATATCAATAAATGTTCTTTTTGTGCTCAGTCAACACATGACTATGGGGCTTATTAGAAAGAAGCCATATCGGTTCTAATATTTGTTAAAGCTAACAACTGTAGGTAGGGAGCATTCATTTTTTATATATATATGTTTTTTTTTGTTTTACAAGAATGCTTCTTTAACCCATGTAGCTAGCCTTAGGCTAATGACTCCCAGACCAATTGGCCTTAGGGCATTAGGTATTAAGACACCCCTTCGAGCTTAACGACTCGGGTTGCCAATGCTTTATTTTTTGCTTAGAAACTTATGGAGAGTGTAATGTTCAATCCCATTAAGCTTTCTCCTTAATCCATGTAGCAAGCTTTGGGCCAATAGCTCCCAAACCGGTTGGTCTTAGGGTATTAGGTGTTGAGGCACCCCCCAGGCTTAATTGCTTGAATTAAGGAGGCTACGAGACCAAACTTATCCACAATTGCTCTCTCTTTATTTTTTCACTTCTCCTTTTTTTTCTTTTTTTTCACTTTTTTTTTTTTTTTTTACTTTCCCCTTCCTTTTGTTGTTATCCTAAACAAAATAAAAGAACTCAAATATTGCATCATTTCATTTCGTCACCCACAATCATGCATCAAGGTATGTGTGTGTGTGAAGAAAGGTTCGTAGATACTTGCTTAACGAGTACATAAGCATACTGTTTATTAAATGGTAAGGTTGTGAAAGTTCATAGATTTGAATAATTCAAAGTGAAATGAATAGGACCTCCTTGTTATAAAATTCAAAAATCAAAACTAAATAATATCAATTAAGTTTTCAAAAATGCAAAAATAAAATGACAAATTGGTTAGAATGGGTTTCAAGAGTTCAAACTGGCCCTTCCTACTCTGCCATTCCTGACCCAGAATGCGTCTTTGATGCGTTCGAAACTAGCAAGTATACTAGTCGCACAAGTAATAAAGTGATGAGTAAGATATCGTTCCCACGAGGATTGATTCTAATTGAATTTGTTATTTCCAGCAACAATAACCTAACCAGGGGGGGATTTTTGTTGAATGCTTTACTAAATGAAATAAGAATGCAAGTAAAGAATAACAAAACAGAAAGTAAATTTGAATGAAAAATCAATGGGAGAAATCTGGTTAAGGGATCCTTCTCTACCACAAGATATGGATTTGCGAATTAATCGTAGAATTGTCATCCAATTATATCATTGAAGTTATCAACCGTAGATAACAACAAGCTCTGTTATCCCAATCTTTCCTTACTTTGTTGTTAAATAAAACAGGCTCTTTATTTAATCTCTATCCATGAAACAACCTAGAACAAGCTCTCTAAATTTAATTCAATGGATGCATTACGATAAGAAAGATAGGTTGATCTAAGCAATAAACACACAAGCTCCGATTATTTAACTTAGGTTATATTCTCCAATTGCAATCTCTGATCACAATTTTGCTACTAATGATTAGAAATTCAAGACAATTACGGATCAAGATTTCTAGTCTAGCAATAGACAATATCCAGATTATATTCAGTTGGCCACCCAAATACAATTCAGCAAGCAATCATAAGCATTAACCATGGGAAAATATAAACAACTTCAATTAGAGAATTGGATAACAATTGCTTGCACAATCAATTCATAAAAACCATATCAAGGGCTTTGAAATCACCCTCAACCAATTCAGATTTAGTTACACATATTCAGATAGAATACAAATACAATACAATATGGAGACATTCCAGAAAATGAAAGGGAAAAGGGAAAACTTAGCAAATTTGATGAAATCTATTAAGATTTGTAGTTCTTCCTCTTTCCAAGCCTTCAATCTCCTTCAAGAACTCCAAGAGATGAGAGAAATCCAAAGATGCAGCCTCCTCCACGTTCTCCCCCTTCAAGTTATGAAAATAAAACCCTAAAATGTGTTTAAATACTCTGCTACAGTGACTTGCTACAGTGCCCCGTATTATACATGCTACAGTGCTTGTGGAATTATATTTCTATACATCTCACACTGTTTTGATTACAACTTTTGGTACTCTGAATGGATTTATAAACCGTAAATTTCTCCAGAAAATAGACTTCGAGAGCTTTCCAACGGTATATAACATGTCGTCGGGTTCATTGTATATCAATACAATTAATCCGAGAAGATTACTGACTAGCAGAGGTGAAAATGAAGGGTTTTACTCCATTTTTGTGCAAGTTGCTCCAAAACTCCTACAAACATCAAAACACACAAAAACATAAAAATACCACTGAATATAGCAAAGAAACATGGACGAATTGATATAAAAGTAATACATAAATAGACACCTATCAGTCTCAGGAGAATTTGAACTCCTTACACCATACTCTGAATCTAATTACTAACTCATTTTTTTTGCAAGAAAAAGAAAATTCAAGGCACACTTATGTCTACTATCCTTCCCCCTCAACTAAATGAAACATTGTCCTCAATGTTTAAATGTATAGAGATAAAGTATAAAAGACATTACCTGAAGCTTCTGTTATTCAAGAGAGATGACCTGAAAGACTCATAAAATAAAATAAAATAAAGCACAAGAAAACATTACAAACGGAGATTCAGATCCAATTTGCACTTTTTGTTTTGCTCTCTTGCCCAATTAATTTGAGTACTAGCTGAGTCAGGTTCATACTTAACTTCTTGTAATTTATACTTAACTTCTTGTAATTTATCAAGTAACTCGCCCACAGAAGTGGTAGAAACAAGGATCTTTCTTGCCGAATGAAGGATAAAATTTTGTTCTACAACTGCATCAACAAAACTTATCAAAGGATCAAAGAAATTTTTGACATTCAACAAACCTATGGGTTTTTGATGGAGATTCAGTTGGGCCCAAGAGGCAATTTGAAAAATTTCTTCAAAAGTCCCGAAGCCACCTGGTAAAGCAATAAAGGCATCTGAATTGATGAGCATATGTGCCATGCGTTCATGCATAGATGAGACCTGTAACTCTTCCCAACCGTTTTTCCAACAATGCTTTCTATAGCCAAAGCTTTAGGAATCACTCCTAAAACTTGACTACCTCCTACATGTACAGCTGTTGACACACAACCCATTAACCCGAGGCTACCTCCCCCATAAACCACATGAATCTTTCTTTCAGCCAGTAGCCTACCAAGATAATTTGCTACTTCTACAAACTCCTCACTTTTACCTGGTCGAGATCCGCAGAATACACATATCCTTTGGATTCGATGTTTTGAAGTTCCCTCCATGTCTATGCAACTCTCTAACAATGTGTGAAGAAGAGAACAAGACATGTGGTATTTATGTACTGCAAAAAAGGTATGCTAATGATGATATCTAGCTAGGTAGCTCGGTTGTTTGTTGAAAAAGTTAACAATAATGCATTAAAGTTCAAAGGACGACGAAATAAGACACCATAAGTCAAACAAACGATACAAATTCAAAAATGATGGCACGCATGCATATGTATAGGTAGTTGTGACTGTGGCTCATATCTTCGTCTGGTTTTACGTCCAGAAACGGATTAAACATTTTCTATGAGTTGGGGATATGCTTCCCATACAGTTTTCTTATAAACTGGCAAACAGGGTCGTTTTGAGTCAGATTTCCAAGACTATAGCATTCCTGCTCATCTCGGAATTGTGTCCACAAGTTAAAAATTTCACTCTGCATAAGTCCACAGGAATACGTCTCAAGAGTCACTCGGATATCATCTAAAGACTACCTACTCAGTCCATTCTTGATGAACTGTAGCTTATCTTCTCGATTATTAGACAAATATCTCAAGGAGTGGCAAAGCTGGTTACAAGTCCATCTTGCACATTTGGGACAAACTTTTAACCTTCTCGCTCTTCGCTGTTTGGCGTAAGAGCTTTTTCCCATACCTGGCATATGAGAAACAAGATTATCTAAAAATTCATAAGAAAATCGAACATTGGCTTCAATTAACCATCTTACTTCAACGGGCATACCCTTATGCATCAACATCCTTACTCTTTCTGCGCGACCTTTGTAAATTTTAAGCAAATCATTTGGAGGAAGAGAGGGGAAATGTTTGTGTAGATTTGAGAGAATGGTGTCCATGTGAAAATGCGAGAAAAGAAAGGAAAATGAATGCAAGGTGAGCAACAGTTTTTAGGCAACTAAAAATCCGACTTGAAAAGTTACGGAGTACCGTATCCGCCACTTGACTGGGAAAAATCAATCCTTAAAAAGGATCGACTAAAGCAATGGACTCTTCATTTTGATCAAAATTTTCAAAGAATGGTTTTAACCGTTGTCCATTAACTTTAAACACATTATCATTCCTTGGGTTCTCAATTTCAACTGCTCCGTGAGGGAAAACGTTTTTAACAATGAAAGGCCCAGTCCAACGAGACCGAAGTTTACCAGGAAACAAATGCAATCTTGAATCATATAAAAGAACTTTTTGTGAAGGTACAAAAGATTTTCTAATAATGGATTTGTCATGAAAAACCTTCATTTTTTCTTTGTAGATTTTAGAATTTTCATAAGCCTCATTCTGATTTCTTCAAGTTCACTCAGTTGGAGTTTACGTAATTTGCAAGCATCATTCAAATTTGTGTTGAATGTTTTAATGGCCCAATAAGCTTTATGCTCAATTTCCACAGGCAAGTGACAAGGTTTTCCATAAACTAATCTATAAGGAGACATTCCTAATGATGTTTTGAAAGCAGTTCGGTAAGCCCAAAGTGCATCATTAAGTCTTAAAGACCATCTTTACGATTTGGGTTAACCGTTTTTTCTAAGATCTGTTTTATCTCCCTATTAGCTAATTCAACTTGTCCACTTGTTTGTGGGTGATAAGGTGTAGAAATTTTATGGTTTATTCCATATTTCTTCATTAAAGTTTCAAATGGTTTGTTACAAAAATGTGTACCCCCATCACTAATAATGGCTCGAGGAATTCCAAATCTACTTAAGATATTCTCTTTCAAGAATTTGACAACTGTTTTGTGATCATTGTTTCGACATGGAATTGCCTCGACCCATTTTGAAACACAGTCTACTGCGACAAGGATGTACACAAAACCAAATGATGGTGGAAAGGGTCCCATAAAATCAATACCCCAACAGTCAAAGATTTCAACAACAAGAATGGGATTCAAAGGCATCATGTTTCTTTTTGAAATGGATCCCAATTTTTGACAATTTTCACACGTTTTGCAAAATGCATGTGCATCTTTAAATAAGGTGGGCCAATAAAATCCACATTGTAAGATTTTAGCAGCTGTTTTTCTAGATGAAAAATGTCCTCCACATTCTTCAGAATGACAAAAGTTAATGACACTACTTACCTCATTGTCGGGTATGCATCTTCTCATTATTTGGTTTGGACAATATTTGAACAGATATGGGTCATCCCAGTAAAAATTTTTCACCTCGGTTAAAAATTTTCTTTTGTCTTGAGCATTCCAATGAGGTGGCATTTTCCCTGTCGCAAGAAAATTTACAATGTTAGCAAACCAAGGTACAGTAGCAACAGAAAATAAAAATTCATTAGGAAAAGAATCATTGATAGGTGAAGTTTCAATTAATGTCTCTGTCGTTAGTCTTGAAAGATGATCAGCAACAACATTTTCGGCTCCCTTCTTATCCTTTATTGTGATATTGAATTCTTGGAGCAATAAGATCCACCGTATCAATCTAGGTTTTGCATCCTGTTTATACATTAAATATCTCACAGCTGCATGGTCAGTGTAAACAATTGTGGGAGAACCAATTAAATAAGAACGAAATTTGTCCAATGCAAATACTACTGCAAGTAGTTCTTTTTCAGTTGTTGTGTAATTCATTTGCGCATCATTTAAAGTCCTACTTGCATAGTATATGACATAAGGCTTACCTTCTTTTCTTTGTCCTAAGACAGCACCAACGGCATAGTCACTTGCATCACACATCAATTCAAAAGGCAAGGACCAATCAGGAGATTGCATAATTGGAGCAGTTGTTAAAAGTCCAATTAGTGTATCAAAGGCATTTTGACATTCTTGAGTCCATTCAAAGGAAGTATCTTTTATTAAGATGTTACAAAGAGGTTTAGATATAGCACTGAAATTTCTTATGAACCTCCTATAAAATCCAGCATGCCCTCAGAATGACCGAACCTCTTTAACTGTTTTTGGTGGAGGCAAATGGGAAATTAATTCCACTTTTGCTTTATCCACTTCAATTCCCTTAGAAGACACCACATGACCTAAAACAATTCCTGAAGTGACCATATAATGACATTTTTCCCAATTCAAAATAATACCTTTTTCTACACACCTTTTTAGGACTTTTTCTAAATTTTCAAGACAATTATCAAAAGAGTTTCCAAAGACAGTTAAATCATCCATTAAAACTTCTAAACAATGCTCAACCATGTCACTGAAAATGCTTAACATGCATCTTTGAAAAGTGGCTGGGGCATTACAAAGTCCAAAAGGCATTCTCTTAAATGCAAAAGTGCTGAAGGGGCATGTGAATGTGGTCTTTTCTTGGTCTTCAAGTGCAATGGAAATTTGGTAATAGCCTGAGTATCCATCAAGAAAGCAGTAGTAAGGGTGTCCTGCTACTCTTTCAAGAATTTGGTCAAGGAAAGGTAAGGGAAAATGGTCTTTTCTAGTGACAGCATTTAATTTTCTATAATCAATGCACATCCTCCAACTAGACGAGACACGAGTTGGCAATGATTCCCCTTTTTCATTTTTAACAACTGTAATGCCAGATTTTTTAGGTACTACTTGTGTAGGGCTTACCCACTTACTATCAGAAATAGGATAGATAATTCCCACATCAAGTAGTTTGAGAATTTCAGCCCTAATGACCTCTTTCATGTGTGGATTTAATCTCCTTTGAGGTTGTTGAGATATTTTGGCATTTTCCTCTAAATGTATTCTATGTGTGTAAATTAAAGTGTTAATGCCTTTTATATCTTTTAAAGTCCACCCAATCACATTTTTATGCCTTTTAAGCACTTCTATCAACTTACCTTGTTGCTCGCATGTGAGGGATGAAGAAATTACCACAGGATATGTCTAATTCTCCCCACGATATGCATATTTCAGTCCTTCAGGTAAGGGCTTCAATTCTAACTTGAGAGCTTCCTCTTCCTTGCTTTCATTCATTTGCCCCAATTCTTCAAATCTTGATTTTGAGCCTTTTTCCAACACCTGTGCACAATCCAGTAAAGAACACATATCAGAAAGATCATGTTTTAGTTCCATACTTGATTCTAACGAATTCACTAAACAAGTTTCCAAAGGGTCAGAAGAACTCTCTTTTTGGATGTGATCTTCCACAATAGATTCGATTATATTAGCCTCCTCAATTTCATCTTCTTCTTCATGTGGTTGTTTGCACATATTGAAAACATTAAGTTCCAATGTCATGTTCCCAAAAGATAGCTTCATGACTCCATTCCTGCAATTAATCAAAGCATTAGAGGTAGCTAAAAATGGATGCCCTAAAATGATAGGAATTGAATTACATACTTCCACTGGTTGTGTGTCCAAGACAATAAAATCTACTGGGTAAATGAATTTATCGACTTAAACTAACATATCTTCTACTACTCCTCTTGGTAATTTAATTGATCTATCAGCAAGCAAAAGAGTCACAGAAGTCGGTTTTAACTCACATAGATTGAGTTTCTGAAAAATCGGATATGGAAGCAAATTCACACTAGCACCAAGATCAAGTAAAGCTTGGTCAATTTTATGGTCTCCAATAACACATACAATTGTAGGACAACTTGGATCCTTATATTTCACTGTATTATTATTTTGAAGAATAGTACTTACTTGCTTGGCTAGAAAGGCCTTCGTTTTCATATTCAGTTTTCTTTTCACAGTGCATAAGTCTTTCAAAAATTTTGCATAAGAAGGTACCTGTTTGATCACATCAAGCAAGGGAATGTTGACCTTTACCTGTTTGAAAATTTTAAAGATTTTAGAATTGTGAGTTGCCTTCTTTTGTGTGGCTAATGCTTGAGGAAATAGAGGCACAGATGAGGATATGGTTTCCTCTTCGGTAGGTGTTGGTTTAGCAACCTTCTCCTGCCCTTTAGAGATCGATTCTTCTTCTTTCTCACAAGGGTCAGGAATGTGTTTTTCAACGACCTTACCATTGCGAAGGGTCATGACTAACTTGGCTTGATCAAAATAATGATTACTTGAACTCCCTGCATTTACGTTAGATTGATCTTTGGGGTTTTGCAATGTTTGAGAAGGGAATTTTCTCTTCTCTTGGATGCTAAATGTAGATGCAAATTTTGCAAGAGTTTCTGACAAATTTGCTAATGTTTGAGCAGTTTGACTATTGAAAGTCTCGTGCTTTGTAATGAATGAATGCAATGTTTCTTCAAAGTCATTCTTAGGAGGATGAGCATATGCATGATCATGAGAATTTTAAAAATTTTGTCGTATTTGAAAAGGGACTTGTGAAGATTGTGCATTATTATCATTTTTTCAACTAAAATTTGGATGATTTCTCCAACTAGGATTGTAGGTTTGTGAATATGGATTGTGATTTGGCCTTTTGAAAGTGTTCAAGGCATTGGCTTGCTCATGGAGACATTCCCTAAAGGCAGGCAAAGTTGGGCAATCATCAGTAGAATGGTCATTGTCATCACAAATGTTACAGACATTTTCTTGAATAGAATTCAATTGACCACTCTTTTTCATCTCTAAAGCCTCGACTTTTCTAGCTAAGGATGCATATTTGGCTTGAAGGTCATGGTCTTACCTAAGGTTGTAAATGCCTCTATTGGATGTCGAGGTTGGGGCCTTGCCTGATACCTCATAGGTGCCAGCAGTGTCCCAATTTTGTGCCTTTTCTGCCAAGGAATCTAGGAAGTCAAGTGCTTCCTCAGGGTCTTTTTCTTTAAATTCTCCATTACACATTAATTCTACTAGTTGCCTATCTTGAGGTGTTAACCCTTCATAGAGGTGTGCAACTATTCTCCAAGTTTCAAAACCATGGTAAGGACAGATATTAAGTAGTTCCTTATACCTAACCCAACATTGGTAAAGGGTTTCCCTTTGTTTTTGAGAGAAATCAGAAATTTGTCTTTTAAGAGAATTTGTTCTATGGGTAGGAAATTTTTTTTTCAAAAATTCTTGTTTCATCTCATCCCATGAACTGATGGAATTCGACCTCAAATTTTGTAGCCATGTTCTAGCTTTATCTTTTAAAGAAAAAGGAAAAAGCTTTAATCTAATGGTGTTTATGCTACAGTTTGGGTCAGTGTAGGAGCTACATACCTCTTCAAAGAGTTTCAAGTGCGAATATGGGTTCTCCATGTCAAGGCAATGAAAAGTCGGTAGAAGTCGAACAAAACTTGGTTTGAAATTGAAATGGATTGAATCTGGAGGAGAAACTACACAAGATGGTGCACTAGTCCTTACCGGATTCATGTAGTCTCTGAGGGTTCGTCGTTGGTTTTGATAATTTTGTTGCGAACAGTTGTCCCCTTCATCCGTGAATATTTCCACATGATTGTCGGCCATGTTTTCTAAGGAAGATGATGTTTTCCTAACAAGTCTACCACTAGATGTTCGTGACCAAATTTTCATGCAAGGAAGAGAGACAGAAAGAGAAGAAAAGATGTACACACAAGAAATTAAGATCTAAAATGAGAAAAGAGAATACTTACAATTTTGCATGTCAACTTTTACCTCCCCCGACAACGGCGCCAAAAACTTGACACATCCAAAAAGGATTGTCTCCCAAGTATAGGAGTGTCGAAGTAATAAACCTGGTGAGACCGGGGTCGATCCGTGAGGAAAGGGATTTTAGCGCTACAAACTATAAGTAAGCAAATATGATATGGATGATTCCAAGAGATGGCAAGATAATATCAACAAATATAAATAAGAAAAAGTTTGTAAACAATAAATGAGAATCACACAAGAGAAATTAACACAATGATAATGAGAGCTAAGGTTAGGGGATCCGCCCTTGATATTTCGAATAAGGATAACCAACCCATTTTAGTTATATGAATTATATTTCACTACAAGAATTTTTTACATATTTGTCACTTCACAATTTTTTTATTTGGCAGTTTTTTAAAAAAGTGACAAATTTAATCATGTCTTAAAAGTCAAATATATCAATTCATCTTATTTGTCATTTTTTGTCTTTATTCATTCATATATATATATATATATATATATATATATATATATCACATTTTTATAAAAATTTGACAAGTATATGAAAATATACTTTTCCTTTTCCCTCTCAAATTTCCATCTTTCTTTTCATTTTTTCTTTCAAATATGTGAATATAATATTTAAAATTTCAATAAATTTATCTAAATATAATTAAACAATGTAATTTTATTTTTAATCTAAAATTAAAAATAATTTTTAAAAATCTTTAAATTAAAGATAATATTATTATATATATGAAAATAATAAATTTTTAAATGTTAACTTTTAGAAAAATAAATTTTTAAATGTGGAAAATTTATGAGATAAATAAAATTATTTTTTAATTTCAAAGTGATGAAAATCACATTATTTAATTGCTTAGATGAAAATTAAACAATTAAAAATATCAAAAAAATTATTTTATAATAATATAACATTTTAAATATGCAAAAAATATTATAATTACTATAATTTTTAAAATTAAAATATTTAGTGCTCTAAAAATTATAAAAAATTAGTCTAATGGTGTAAATGAAAAAGTTTAAAATATAAGGACTGAACCAAGGGACGATTTCGATAATTTTTAATAGACATGGATTCCCTGGAATTTTACAACACTATATAAAGAATATAAAGCAGCCCTAGCCGTCTAAATCCCTAATTCCTAAGCCTTCCTCCATGGCAAGAGTTCTGATAATTTTTAATGGTTGCTGAATTGGATTCGGGTTAAAGAAAAAGGAAAAGACACACCGCTCTCTCCTTACTCAAATCTGAATCCAACCCCGGACGAATCCTCGCCATCTACTGCGCCGCCTCCCTCACCCCGACTCTCACCTCGACCGAATAGCGTTCTCAGTGGCCATCTCAAAGCTGTCACAGGCCAATCATTTTTACGACAGTTTTGTCTTTGAGTTCACTTCCGTTGGGCTTCCGATTTCCGTGCGCTAGCACGGAGGGGAACTTTCACTCTTCACTAGCACCTCAGGCTCAAGCCCAAAACCTCTCTTCTATTAACAGAAACCCTAACTCCATAACTGTCTTCAGCTTAGCATCTTGAGTAATTACCGGGTTACGGCTCGAAGAAAGGGCCATCCCCGATTCTTAGCGAGGAAATCTACCTCGTTTAATTTGTGAGTCATGAATTTTGAATTAAATTGCCAATTGTCTTTTCCAATTTTCTGGTGGAATTTGGATATTTCAGATTTGATTTAAATGCACGTTATGTGTTTGATGCATTGACTGATGAAACATATGTACGTTGTCCTGTAGCTTAAGAATAATTTTTCTTTTTTAATTCAATTTTACCTTTCTTCCTTTCCAAGGCCTTGAGGAGTTTCTGTCTGTGTGTGTTAATTTTGATGGTTAAAATGATTGTTTTCTTTTCAATTTTCATATAGGCCTTCACCCAACATGCTATTCTTTCTTATTTGTTCCTGGAGCATCTGATCTCTGCTCTTGACCAGAGTCCCGTTCTTAAGGGCGATATGGAGAAAGGAGAAAATTTTGCTGATACTCAAATAGATTATAAAATCTTGCAAGCTTCTATTATGGCTCTCACTGCCTTTTTCAGGTTTCTGTTATCAATTGCATTCATAAGTTCTTCTCTTTCTATATGTTCTTATTTTTTGAGGACATATATATATATATATATATATATTACATCACAGAGTTGGCGGTAAAGTTGGAAAGAAAGCTATTGAACAAAGTTATGCACCTGTTCTTGCTGCACTTATACTCCAATTAGGAAGTTGTCATGGTCTAGCCAGTTTTGGTCAGCATGAACCATTAAGGTGAGAGCTTTATATCTCCCCGTATGAAAATGACACTTCTTCTTTACTGGTTGAATTTTAAGCCTGGCACCTCTTTTCTCTTTCATTTAAATGAACACTTTTCTCCCATCTCTACAGAGCTCTTTTAACTGCATTTCAGGCTTTTTGTGAATGTGTTGGAGATCTTGAAATGGGAAAGGTACAAGACTATACGCATTTTTACACTCTCCACTCTCTCTCTCAGTCTTGGTCTAAGTTTCATGTAAGCCGTATCTCGTGAGAATGATTTCAATTCTCCAGTTTTTTCTTTTATTATTTTTCTTTCTAAAGTTTGCTTTTATTGTTTGCACTCTGTGTTCAGATTTTCTCTGGCCTAAAATAATGGGAGGTTCTCTAAATGGTGAACTCTCAAGCTTCCACTATTTTCCAGACAGGCGATTATCTAAGCATATTCACGATAATGTACATGACAACATCTATCTGGATCCGGTAATCACTAGCACCTATTCTACATTTCTTTTGCATTTTCTGAATTAGATGTCGATTTGATTATGAACTTCCTTTTTTGCGTGTATGTGTTTTTCTTTTGGTGCTTTGATTGAACTTAGAACTGATTAAGAAAATTTTATTTAATTGTTTGGAACTTTAAAGAACTATTTGCGAGTTTTTCGAGTTTGAATTTGAATTGAGTAGAGCATAAGTTGATTTCTTTTTTCCTTGTATTTTTAATTTTATTTATTATTATTGTTGTTGTTTTTGTTCTTGCTATATATTATTCTTATTTTAAATTGGAGACACGAATACAAAAGTTGGAGATAAGAACGGAGAAAAGGGAAAAAAAGAGCACGTACAGAGAGAGTTACTTCGTAAATTTGTTTTACGAGTAATTGTGCTCTATAGAAAAAAACATATGCGTAAAAGCATGATTTCATAATAATTGTAATACTGTCTCTTTACTCTTATACACACTAATAGTTAGCTTCTTCATCCTGTGGCTCCGTAGACTGTAATATGACGAATGGTCCTTTACTGATATACTTGCGACATCTTGGACCCAGCATATCATTAATGCTGTACAATTAGATTTTAATTTTCTTAGAGATTTGAATAGCCATAAGGTTGAATTCGATTTCTTCTTATTCTATGAGTGCAGTTGTCTTTGAAGTTTGTTGACGCCAAACAGTTTCAGAGGCAAGTTTTATATTTAGTTTTGTTCTTTTAAGACTGAAATTAAGGCTATATTCTGATGATTTATTCAATATTGCAGGCTTCATGATCTAAAACAACTTGGTAAGTATGACATTGTTCTGAAATTTTAGAACTTAACATGAGACTTACTCCACTTTCAGTGTGATATAATTCAATGCAAATTGAATGTGTGAGGTTGCAATTGCAGACACAGTCTTTCAATCCAATTAATATGCCCTGGGTATAAGCTCATAACTGCATTTATTGCAGTAAAGATACTGACTATCCCTGCATTATTTTTATTCAAATTTCTAATCCTTGGTTCCTCAGTTCTTGCTCAATTATGAATTACTCTTGTGGTTTGGCAAACTATTTGAATTATTGATGGTTGTTCACTCTATGGGTAATTTGTCCAGTTCAAACTATATGCATAACTTTGGATTCAATAGATTACTTCTTGTGGCTTTCTGGAATTAAACAAAGTGGTTTTAAAACTTGTAATTTCCAAGCTTGAAGTGTTTTCTTCGTCAGGTATGTGGTAATTTCATATTTTATCCAACTAAGGTCTTATCAATTTCATTTAAGATCTACAAAGGCTAAGGTCCATCATATATTGAATGGTTATGTATTAAATTAGATTATATGGAGCTCCCCTTGCAACGACTACTATTATTTCAGTTGCTAAATACACTGTCAGATTTCTGGGATTCGGAGTCTTAAATGGACTTTGCATTTGATCAGAAGAGTTCAATATTATTTGGCTTCTGTTTCATTCTTTCATATCTAAGTGTCTTGCTTTGCTTGTCATTGCTCTGCTTTTCAGAGCTGCTTCCCTGCTTTGACATTAAACAAAACTCAATAAATTTTTGTTAATAATGAAAATTATTAAACATTTATACATTTAAATATTAACTAAATAATTACAAACTGTTTTCTGCAGGGATTTAGGTATTTCTGGAAATTTATTGCATGTACTTGGATTTGAAAAGCTGGGGCATTTACAGAATTTCTATTTACTCTTTAATTTTCCCTTAAAATCCCCCTTCCCCTACAGTATACGTGGTTTATTCTTTTCTTTTTTCAGTTATTGTTGGTTCAAATTTTCCAAATTTGTGAGTTTTGCTATTATTATTTTAATTTGTTTCCTTTGACCTCTTTGAATTTTTCAAATTCTATGTGGGATATACTGATATTCTATAAATTAAACTATTAGATATCTTTTCATTTGATTCAACAGTTGTTGTCAGTGATAAATTTCAATTTTCTGACCTGCATGTTAAGGGATAAGCAGAGAAAAAGAGGTCGAGGACACTCTAGCCAACAATATACTTCTATAATTGTTTGCTAGAATCTTTTGGATTTGAGATATTGTTGTCTTATTTCCTTCCTTTATAGTTTTATAATTACAGACAATCATTTACTATGACAACATTGAAAAATAAATTATAATTTCTTGGATAGATTCTAAAACGAGTATGATCCCATCTCACTTTTATGCTTTGAAATGGAAGATTTTTGTGCATTGGTTTAGAGTTGTTGAGTAGCTTGTCTATGTTCTATGTTCCTGCATACATACAAATTTTGTGTGCATTAATTGTACTCTTTCTTCTTCACAGAGCGCTGAGTGTCACTTTCTTTTTTTTGATTTCATCTATTGTTATTTTCAGAAACATTTTCATCAGATTATCATTTTTTTTTTGCAGGATATTGAGTAATCCAAACTTTTCGGGACGTCTAGTACCCGAAATTGAGGATCTAAACTACTTGCAGTATCTGTATGTTCTTCTCGCTTCAATTCCTCCTCCCACCTGCAGCATTAATCGTACATGCTAAATCGTGCAAAGATGATCAAAATTCGAACCAAATTTAGTAAAATCTTTTAAGATATGAGTGCATATCTTGAATATTATTAATTGTGTAATTAAAATTTTAGGTTCAAAAATAAACTCTTAATTTAAATAGATTATTAAATTAAATATAGAATGCTGTTTTTTTGTGTTTTTTGTAATATACACTTTTCCTTGTTGTTAAATTTCTTCTAGATGCCTCAACAATTATTGCAAATTACCCAAATGTTCAAAATTTCACATTTTCCTATGCTTGCAACTACTGAACAAAATAATTTCATTTGATTCTATGTGATTTAGTTGTGTTTGGTGATATGGCTGGTCTTCAAATATTTCTCTTGCAGCCACAAGGCCTAGTTCATTTTGGAGTCAACTTGTTGTTTCATAATATTTTATGTGCTTTTCTCTGTCATCAATGCTTTTTGCTGTATTAGAATATCCTTGTGTAATATCACCCATTTACTTTTTGCTAGGTATATGGCATATATTATGGACACTAACGAAGAGGAGAGAGTCAAGGTACTTTTTAATATTCTTATAAATTTGGCGGTCGAAAGATCATGATACTGTTATTAAGTTTTGCATTTGTGTTCATGTGCACCACTCTCTTGTTATGTTTGGAATTTAAGTGGTTACAAATTATCTTCATGCCGAGCGAAGGAACTTTTACCATTTCTGTTTTACATCTAAATCTGCCTCAAATTAAAGGTAATAAACAAATTGAATAGCCAATAGAATGCAGAGCCATGCAAATCGATACAAGCGGTACATTGTTCCGATGCTATCTGCTCAAATGAACTTCTATGTTCGAGCTTTTGTTCGCATAGACACGTAGGTGGTCTACTTATAGAATTGAATGTAATATGAGTATATTTGCTAGAAGAGAATCATACTTGCATGCCCCATTGACTGAACCCAATTCATTTGATGCAGTTTAGCAAGTGCAATGAAAAACACTTCCCTCAAACTCTCTTATGTATACCAGTGCATTGGTTGTGATTCTTTTCATCTTCAGCCTCTTTGTAGGAGTACATCCAACAAGGTATGTTTCCCAAGTTAATCTGGTAGGTAATTTTCATTTCATTGCTTAAAACCATGTGTGCTTATTAATGAAGAACAAAAAACAGATTGGTATTCTGATTTGTCATTGATTTCATAGTTTAAAACCATATGTCATTAACATAAACATTGCGTCAGATGAAGAAAGTAGTAGTATGGATATAGAATATGTTGAAGATTTTGTCCTTGCAAAGCCATTAGCTAATTAGTTTTGCGATGAGGGGATCTATAGGCTTATTATTTTCTTTTGAGCAACATTTTGGTATTCTAGATCAATGGTTTTTATTTTTCTGTTTAGTAATATCAATTCTACTTGTTCTGATGTCATATGGTTATTTTTCCTTTTACCCTCAGAATAAGAGTGTAAGATATCTACCCGGGTTTGGTCCCACTGTTCCTCAAGTTTGAGTGATTGTGGGAAGAAATTGAAGTTTTCTGTTTGCTTAAATGCAATTATGCATGTATTTGCATGTGTTATTGGGTGTATGATGTGCATAGAATCTTTAAGATGTTAATGACAAGAAGTTCGTTAGATTTCCTGCAAGTTTACTGGTGGAGTATTTAATTGGTCCAAAGTTGTAAATGAACTACAATTTCTCCATATGGATTTCTAGACAATACTTCAAGGCAGTGACCTTACTTTCATTTTAATGTGAAATAGTATATGTGATGTGCGTTGCTGATGCAGGAAGTTATAAATGAGGAAGATGAAAAATTGAGGGCTTGAAGAAAGAATTGGGTGATGATGTGTACAAGGCAGTGACATTAGCTTTAGTGGAGATCAACGAATATAATTTGAGTGGGAGATATATAACTTCAAAGTTGTGGAATTACAAAGAAGGAAAAAAGGCTCCACTGCAAGAGTTTCATATATATTAATTTTTTTTAAAGTACCTATTATATATATATTAATTTTTTAAATACTTGGCGATTAAAACTGTCAAGTATATATTTTTTTAATTTTTGAAACTATTACACTTAGCGGCCAAAAACCGCCAAGTATATTTTTTTTTTAATTTTTAAACCTATTATACTTGGCGGTCAAAAACCGCCAAGTATAGTCAGATACATATTTGGCACTTTGACTGACCGCCAAATATAGTCAAATTGACTATATTTGGCGGTGCCATTGGTGGTATTTTTAAGACCGCCAAATATATACATATTTTACGATCAAAGACCGCCAAATATGGTCAATTTTCTTGTAGTGTTTGTTTCGTTACCAAGATTTATACCACTACTTGTAAATGGGTTCAAGTATGCCAACCTCTATATATTGACAACAAATCAAGGTTCCTAACTAGATTCGAGTGGGTAAGGAAAAACCATACGACATCTAGAAAGGATCCAAGCATTTGATATGCCAAGGATTGTCTACAATGGATCAAGACCTCCACTTTACGAGTGGTGTCAAGATTGATTAAAAAGGTAAATATAAATCATATACAATAAACAACATAAGATTATGATAATTAAGCACATATTAAAAGATTAGAGAATCCTTACTCTCATATCAAGGGTTTCACCCTTTCACCTTAGCAAGAGAGAAATTAAAAAGACATTATAAGAGAAAGAATACAAATTACAAGAAAAAGAAAATTTATTAATAGCATAAAAACACAAGAGAGAAACACAATACAAGATCTCAGCAAGGCCAAGATATTCTAACCAAGGCCAAGATGCCCTAATGGGTCATAAGGCACCTCTATTTAGAGACACATTCATGGGCAAACTTATCAAATTACAAAGGAATAGTTGTCAAATGTTAGGTGAACTAACTTTGACCATTGGGATCATTAGGTGCACCACTTTGACCACCAATTTTGACATTGAAATATTGAGCATTTTAATCACATGTCTTCATGAAAGTTGTAGATATTTCTCTCAGATTTCTATAACATATTGATTTGCATAATTTGGATACGTATTTTGAGAGATACGGTCCAAATACTGAGGCCTGGTCAAGCTGGGCCGAGACTATAGATGGGTTCACTTCTAGCCCAATTTTGGTCCACTAAGAGCCCGAATTTGATGATACTTATGAAATGCAATCTTGTAGATAATTGAATTAGCTTTTCAAAACATTAAGATTTGTACCATTTTGATCTATAAATAGAAAGTTATGCCCATTTTACCGAACTTGTAACAAAACCAAAATTAAGATAAAGTTAATTCCAAAGATGCAAAGACTACAAATATGCTTAAGTTGAGGAATTTAATGACACTATTAATGCAATATGATGAATTAAGCTCTCATTGAGCATACATATTTAAGTGTTCATGACACCCCTCAACTAGCTTATTGCTAGTCCCTAGCAATTAAAGCGTTATTATTTAGAAGTGATTTATAGAATTTTACATCCAAGATGGTCATTATTGTATTCTCCTTGATTTTATCCAAATAAACAAACTCTCAACCGATTTTTTTTATATAGTGACTCATGTTCCCTTCAGTCAAGATATCAATAAATGTTCTTTTTGTGCTCAGTCAACACATGACTATGGAGCTTATTAGAAAGAAGCCATATCGGTTCTAATATTTGTTAAAGCTAACAACTGTAGGTAGGGAGCATTCATTTTTTATATATATATGTTTTTTTTTGTTTTACAAGAATGCTTCTTTAACCCATGTAGCTAGCCTTAGGCTAATGACTCCCAGACCAATTGGCCTTAGGGCATTAGGTATTAAGACACCCCTTCGAGCTTAACGATTCGGGTTGCCAATGCTTTATTTTTTGCTTAGAAACTTATGGAGAGTGCAATGTTCAATCCCATTAAGCTTTCTCCTTAATCCATGTAGCAAGCTTTGGGCCAATAGCTCCCAAACCGGTTGGTCTTAGGGTATTAGGTGTTGAGGCACCCCCCAGGCTTAATTGCTTGAATTAAGGAGGCTACGAGACCAAACTTATCCACAATTGCTCTCTCTTTATTTTTTCACTTCTCCTTTTTTTTCTTTTTTTTCACTTTTTTTTTTTTTTTTTACTTTCCCCTTCCTTTTGTTGTTATCCTAAACAAAATAAAAGAACTCAAATATTGCATCATTTCATTTCGTCACCCACAATCATGCATCAAGGTATGTGTGTGTGTGAAGAAAGGTTCGTAGATACTTGCTTAACGAGTACATAAGCATACTGTTTATTAAATGGTAAGGTTGTGAAAGTTCATAGATTTGAATAATTCAAAGTGAAATGAATAGGACCTCCTTGTTATAAAATTCAAAAATCAAAACTAAATAATATCAATTAAGTTTTCAAAAATGCAAAAATAAAATGACAAATTGGTTAGAATGGGTTTCAAGAGTTCAAACTGGCCCTTCCTACTCTGCCATTCCTGACCCAGAATGCGTCTTTGATGCGTTCGAAACTAGCAAGTATACTAGTCGCACAAGTAATAAAGTGATAAGTAAGATATCGTTCCACGAGGATTGATTCTAATTGAATTTGTTATTTCCAGCAACAATAAACTAAACAGGGGGGGATTTTTGTTGAATGATTTACTAAATGAAATAAGAATGCAAGTAAAGAATAACAAAACAAAAATTAAATTTGAATGAAAAATCAATGGGAGAATCTTGGTTAAGGGATCATTCTCTACCACAAGATATGGATTTGCGAATTAATCGTAGAATTGTCATCCAATTACAGCATTGAAGTTATCAACCGTAGATAACAACAAGCTCTGTTATCCCAATCTTTCCTTACTTTGTTGTTAAATAAATCAAGCTCTTTATTTAATCTCTATCCATTAAACAACCTAGAACAAGCTCTCTAAGTTTAATTCAATGGAAGCATTACGATAAGAAAGATAGGTTGATCTAAGCAATAAACACACAGGTTCGGATTATTTAACCTAGGTTGTATTTTCCAATTGCAATCTCTGATCACAATTTTGCTACTAATGATTAGAAATTCAAGACAATTACGGATTAAGATTTCTAGTCTAGCAATATACAATATCCAGATTATATTCAGTTGGCCACCCAAATACAATCCAGCAAGCAATCATAAGCATTAAACATGGGAAAATACAAGCAACTTCAATTAGAGAATTGGATTACAATTCCTTGCACAATCAATTCACAAAAACCATATCAAGGGCTTTGAAATCACCCTCAACCAATTCAGATTTAGTTATACATATTCAGATAGAATACAAATACAATACAATATGGAGACATTCCAGAAAATGAGAGGGAAAGGGAAACTTAGCACATTTGATGAAATCTATTAGGATTTGTAGTTCTTCCTCTTTCCAAGCCTTCAATCTCCTTCAAGAACTCCAAGAGATGAGAGAAATCCAAAGATGCAGCCTCCTCCACGTTCTCCCCTCTTCAAGTTATCAAATAAAACCCTAAAATGTGTTTAAATACTCTGCTACAGTGCCTTGCTACAGTGTCCCATATTATACATGCTACAGTGCTTGTGGAATTATATTTCTATACATCTCACACTGTTTTGATTACAACTTTTGGTACACTGAATGGATTTAAAAACCGAAAATTTCTCCAGAAAATAGACTTCGAGAGCTTTCCAACGGTATATAATATGTTGTCGGGTTCATTGTATATCAATACAATTAAATCCGAGAAATCACTGACTAGCAGAGGTGAAAATGAAGGGTTTTACTCCATTTTTGTGCAAGTTGCTCCAAAACTCCTACAAACATCAAAACACACAAAAACATAAAAATACCCCGGAATATAGCAAAGAAACATGGACGAATTGATATAAAAGTAATACATAAATAGACACCTATCAAATTCCCCCACACTTAGATTTTGCTAGTCCTCGAGCACCTAAAATGATACGAAACAAAACTAAACCGAAACAGAATCAAAGAAAAATTAAAACACACAAATGCTTCAACTTGCAAATAGGCCTCAAAGATTGTACTTAATTGTAACCCAAGGAAAACTTCAAAATAATGCACTTGATCAAGAACTTTATCTCAAAGATTAGTTTCGCTTCATTTCAATTCCTCAAGCGTGTGTGTGTGTAGAGCCATTCTCACCTAATCACTTGTAATCCGGATGAGTTTATGCATAAAAATGAATCATATTTAATATTGAAGATATGTGTATAAATGAACTCCATAGACCTGCTTTTCAAGTCACTCTCCACTAATGTAGACATGCACAACACCAAGGATCAAGTAGGACTTTATTAAGCTTGTAACGTTTGGCTTGGGTGAATGTATGATAAAGGATAATAATTTGGCTCAAATCACCCACAAACACATAAATCATTCAAGATTATTTAGAGCTCACCCCTATAACACAACTTTATTTTAATTCACCAGGTTACTTCCCCCAAACTTATTTAGAACACTCAATCTTCTTTTTTTTTCTCTTCTCTTCTTCTTCTCTTTTTTTTTTTTTGTAGAAAACAAAAGAAACTACACCCCCACACTTTGTTGTTTCATTCTTTTTAAGAACACCCAAGGGTATAGAACTCTTTTTCTTTTCTTTTTCTTTTCTTTTTTTTTTTTTTTAACTGCAATTCCACTCCCCCACACTTAAACAATACATTGTCCTCAATGTTTAAGTACGTGGAAGATAAGTACAGATTTTTTTTCTCTTTTTTTTTTTTAACAAACATAATAAAACTCACTTGCATTGCTCATGGCATAATCCAACCTCCTCTAACTTCCCAAAACCAGAACATAGCTCAAAATGTAATTGCGAATGATTTACATGCTCATAGGTAAGGGATAAACTGTTTGGAACAAATTCAATTAAGGTTAGGAAATCTTTTAGTGAGTTAACCAAGAAAAAGGTTTACAGAGGCTCAAAGGGGTAACTAGGGATCAATTTTAGTCAAGGTTGGCTCTTAAGGCTCAAACGGTCCAAAGATGGCCTAAATCATTTCCCTAATGTTGCACAGTCTAGGATTTCGCCTCGAGTGACCATCAAACAAGTTCTAGAATTCATTAAAATCTGAAGAAACACTTAAATTACATAAACTTTCTCTAAGTAAACAAATAACTCAGTGATAATGGCTCGGTGCTCAATTTTGTGCAAGGAATCAAAGGTAAAGCAAAACTAATTAACATTTCAAGCACACAGATCTATGCATCATTTATCATTTTTCAAAAGTTATTCTCAATTCAATCACTGCCTTATCATTGGCCTATAAAATGCAAGAGAAGAGGTATGTGGCATTGTTAGACCTGAGTCAAGATTGTATATTTCAACAATCCTTAGGACCAGTAGCCGCAGACTTAAGGTTTCCAGCCTATATACCTTTATTATGAAGAACAAAACAAGAAAACAAGACACTTCAAACAACATGAAATAAACAAACTACAAATTTATTAAGGAAGAATGCGTTTCAAGGGTTAAGGAAACCCCATATTCTGCCATTCTCAGGTTTTTCCACAATTGTTTTTTTTTAAATCAAAACTGATAAAATAAAAACACATAAAACTCTAAATTACGCAAAACTAAACTCACTCATAAAATAACAAAGTTCAACAAGTCAGCAAACAAAAACAAGTTAGTTAGAATGGGTCTACAAAGTTTAGAAGTTAGCCTCCTTATTCAGCCATTATGGATTGAAGAGATCCAGAATGCGTTTCAAGAGGCTTAAACTTTTTAAGCCACCACTCTAAAAAACAAGATTAGAAAATATTACCTGGGAGGAAAGAAACAACCTGAAAAATCTCAAAATAAATAACATGAAAAACTTCAAATAAACACAATAAAAAGAAAGCAAACAAAAACGAAGCAAACCAGCAAATAGAGATTACAGATGGAGTGTTAAATCCAATTTACGCCTCTTATTGCCTTCTCCAAACCAATCAATCTGAGCCATTGTTGGATCAGGTGAATAGATGAATTCTTGTAGTTTGTCAATTAACTCTCCAGCAGTTGAAGCTGTAACCAACATTTGCCTTGCTGACGGTGAGATGAAATTTTTTTCTACAGCTTGATCAAGAAAGGACAACAACCATCAAAAAAATTATTAACATTTAACAAACCAATGGGTTTTTTTGGATGTTTAGGCTGTGCCCCACAGTGATTTGAATATCTCCTCTAATTTGCCATAACCACCGGGTAAGCTATAAATGCAGCGGACTTAACACCATATGGCAATACGCTCATGCAGCTAGGAGACTTGTAACTCTTCCCGATTGTGTTTGGCCTATGATATCTCGCACAATCTAATGGTTTAGGGATAATGCCGAGAACTTTGCTCCCTCCTAGGGATGCAGCTGTTGACACACACCCCATTAGCCCAAGACTACCCCCTCCATAATCAAATGAATACCCCTCGCAGCTAATGTCCTCCCAAGATCAAGAGCTGCTGTTGTAAACTCTCCATCTTTACCAAATTGCGATCCACAAAATACGCATATATTTTGGAGTCGCCGAATTGGTGTTTTTTCCATTTCCACAAGTGCTCTAACCTTGTGTAAGACAATGACGCACGTTAGGTAATATGCTTTTCAAGTGTAAGACAGGTTATAATAATGACATTTGAAAATATGGAGAATGGATATAAACACACGTAAAACTCTCAAATTTGACACATGGGGACATAATTTCGGTGGGGGTTGCTCGATGCAGATTTATCGCCCGAGATTTGAAAAAATAGATATGCTTTTCGGTGGGGTTTGACAAAACCTCCACACTTGTCGCCCACGTGTGCATGAAAAATGGAGATAAACTTTTGGTGGGGTTTGAAAAAACCGTCACACTTGTCTCCCACGTGAAGCATGACAATTAGAGATATACTTTCGATGGGGTTTGACAAAAACGCCACACTTGTCTCCCACGTGAAGCATGAAAAGTAAAGATATACTTTTGGCGGAGGTTGACAAAACATCCACACTTGTCTTCCACGTGTGCTTATATCATGGGGTAGTCATCTGGTTTGTCAAAAAGAAAACTTGAAATTAAAACAAACAAAATCAACAAACAACAACAACACAAAAACAACATTGATAATCAGATCAAACGAAACAAGAAAGAAATAAAAATCGACAACAACAAAACACATTCAAATATACAAGTAGTTGTGATTGTGGCTCACATCTTCCTCTGGTTTTTACGTCCAGTAACGGCTGAAACGCCTTCTATGAGTCGGGGATTTGCTTCCCATCCAGTTTTCTTATAAACTGGCAAACAGGGTCGTTTTTAGTCAGATTCCCTAAACTATAACACTGCAATTCATCACGAAATTGTGTCCATAGATTAAGCAATTCACGCTGAACAAGTCCACACGAATGTGACTCGAGAGTTAACAAAACATTATCCAGCGACTCATTACTCAAACCATTCTTAATAAATGAAAGTTTATCTTCTCTATTCCTGGACGCAAAACCTAATGAACGACAAGTCTGGTTACAATTCCATCTAGCACATTTATAACATACTTGTCACCTTTTCGCTCTTCGCCTCTTGGCGTAGTAGCTCTTTCCTAGACCAGGCAGGTATTTTGCGAGATTAATGTCCGGCTCACCGGACAATCTCACATTGGCTTCGATAAGCCATCGGATATCAGCAGGCACATTTAGGAGCATCAATGCCCAAAGTCTAGTCATCCGTACTTTATAAATTTAAACACAGCATTTTGAGGAAGTGAAGGGAAATATTTACGAAGGTTCGATAGAAAGATATCAGCATCCATTGAAGAGAAGAAAAGGAGAGATATTACCGATAATGCGATTGAGTTTGTTCTTCTCCCAGATTTGCACGTTTCAAACCTTCGAACAATGGCTTCAACTCCCGTTTGAATGTTTCCACAAGCTGCTGCACAAATGAGCTCAAAGCACAGAGTAATCAAATTAAACAAAAGAAAGGAAAAGAAAAGAGCAAAAACGAAACTAAAGACACATAAAAGAGATAACAACACGATAGCAAATAAAAGTCAAAAACAAGTAAAAAAAATATATATATATATATATATATAAAAACGAATAAGACAGATGGCAAGGAGAGATAAAACCTGGTCAATTTGATGGTCTACGAAAGGAATATCCTCGAGACACAAAAATTGATCATTATTACCTTATTTTATTTTTCTTTTCTTTTTTATTTATTTTTCAAAAACATTGGGTTGCCTCCCAATAAGCGCTTGGTTTAACGTCCTCAGCCCGACGTTGGTTCCATCATGGCAAGGTCCAATCTCTGCTGTGCTTCTCTAGTGGGCTTGGACCCTTCTTTCCACAAGAAATGGTGCACGCATATGGCTGGGCCTTGGATGTGAGCACTTGTCCACCCAATAGCCATTTTGTGATCTCTAAGTACTTGGACGAGTTTTACTTCTTGTATTGGTGCAAGGCCCATTTCTATTATAATTGGCAAAGTACCATTCTCGCCCAAGAATCCATGATTCAAATGATCTAGAAGTGACTTAAGCTCCACGGTATTGGCCTTCATCACAGAATGAAAAAGTTTCTCATTAGATAAACACAATTCAAAATACGAAACATCATACCTGCTTATGGTTATGGCTATAGTCTCATCTAAGCTTGCCAGAGCTTTCTTCACTTCTTTAGACACTTGTATCAAAATTCTTGATTCCTTAGAATTTTCTGTCCCTATGTGCTCACTAATAGCTACATCCAATCCATTTTTGCAAGTTAACTCAAAACATTGTTGTGCCAGAGAATCAGTAACGTCAACTACAAAAACAGAATATAAGTCACTAGGGCACCTCATTGCCTCAAAAATATTGAAACGGATCACCTTGCTATCAAACACTATGGTGAGAGTGCCATCATGAACATCAATCTTGGTTCTAGCAGTTTTCGAGAATGGTCTCTCTATAAGAATCGGTATTGGATTAGGAGATGTCTCATCCTCTTTTTCAAGAACATAACAGTCTGCTGGGAAAATCAATTGATTCACCTGCACAAGCACATCTTCCACAACTTTTTTGGTATAAGCATTAAAACGATCAGCCATTTGAATGGTAATACCAATTTCCGCAAAAGGTCCAAGATTTAAAGAAGCATAAATAGAATATGGCATGATGTTAATAGATGCTTCTAAATCTAACATAACTCTTTCAAACTTGGTTTTACCAATGGTGCATGGCATGGTGAACGTACCTGGATCTTTGCACTTTAGAGGAATTTTCCTTTGCAATACAGCTGAAACATCTTCCCCCACACTTACTTTCTCATTTCTTTTTAACTTTTCTTTGCTGGTGCATAACTCCTTGAGACATTTTGTATAATGAGGTACTTGCTCGATAGCATCCAGAAGTGGTATATTTACCTCGATTTTGTGAGAAGTTTCCAGGATTTCTTGTTCTTGTTCCTCATTCTTCGTTTTTGCAAATCTACTAGGAAAAAGTGGAGGAGAAACATATGAAGGAATGGGAGTTATAGGATTTACCTGAGAAGTCAGTGTTTTGTTCATGATGAAAGTGGTGTCATCTCCTTCATCAGTTTGTGATTTCTTTGGTAGGACATCTAATTGCTCTTCATTTTGCAAAGTTATCGCACAAGAATTCTCTCTTGGATTGATGACCGTTTGACAAGATAATTCTTCTGAGCCTTGGCCCTCGAATTTGCTCATGCTAGTGGCCAATTGTCCCATTTGATTTGCCAGGTTTTGGATACCTGCCCCAGTTTCCTGCTGGAATTGCATTGTGTTAGTGGCAAGTGCATTAACAATGTCCTGGAGAGACATACCTGAGTTTTGTGAAGCTGGTTGCGGTGTTGGATGTGGCATTGGTGGTGGTTGCATTTGAAAAGGTTGCTGCACTCTAGGTTGATTGAAACCTTGTGGCCGATTTGGTATCACATTTTGAGTGATTGGTTGATGATTCCAGTAACTAAAATTATGGTGATCTTCCCATCCAGCATTGTAAGTGTTAGAGAAAGGATCATACCATTGCCTTGTTTGTCCTGGAAATCCACCCATGGCATTGGCTTGTTCCTTATATTCTTCTTGTAAAGTTGGATACATGTCCAATGGATGCTCCATGGTAGAATATACCCCACATGCATAAGATTTCTGCATATGTCCTACAGCCATGTTTTCCATAAGAGAGGTTAGCTCAGAAAGTTGTTGTTCAATGTTCGGAGTGCTTACCTCATTTACTCTCCATGGTACTTGTGGCTCAAATCCGCTACTGAATTGATAGAAGTTTACTGCCATGTCGTCTAAACACAAACAATCAAAAAAGAAAAACAAACAAAAATATTAATCAACAATGAAAACAAAATAACAAATCGATTAGAAAATCAATCCCCGGGACCGGCGCCAAAAACTTGATGCGTTCGAAACTAGCAGTATACTAGTCGCACAAGTAATTAAAGAATATGTAAGATATCGTTCCCACGAGGATTGATTCTAATTGAATTTACACTAAACAGGGGGGATTTTTGTTGAATGCTTTACTAAATGAAATAAGAATGCAAGTAAAGAATAACAAAACAGAATGTAAATTTGAATGAAATATCAATGGGAGAAAGCTGGTTAAGGGATCCTTCTCTACCACAAGATATGGATTTGCGAATTAAGAGTAGAATTGTAAGACAATGTACAGAAGGGAAAGTGAATCCAAAAGTGGATGGTTTAGGATAACCACACAAGATCTGGCTATCCAAAATATTTGCATTACATTTGTTCGGTTAAATAAACCATAGGCTATGTTACTTAATACTATTATCAACTAAGAAAACATAAACCAAGCTCTTAAATGTAATTCAATGGGTGACAATTATGAAAAGAAAAAGGACAGGTTGATCTAAGCAATTTTCTTCTTTTTTTTTTTTTTCTTTTAAACAAACTAAGCTCATGGATTATTAAATTGGTTAATTGCATCCATATTGCAATATGGTTCTCTGATCACAATTTTGCTACTAATGATTAGAAATTAAAGACAATTACGGATCAAGATTTCTAGTCTAGCAATAGACAATATCCAGATTATATTCAGTTGGCCACCCAAATCCAATCCAGCAAGCAATCATAAGCATTAGACATGGGAAAATACAAGCAACTTCAATTAGAGAATTGGATAACAACTTCTTGCACAATCACAATTCATACAAAAACACCATACACACCAAGGGCTTTGTTAATTATCTCTCCTCCCCTCCCCCTAACCAATTCAGATTTAGTTAACATATTTCAGATAGAAAACAAATACAATCACAATATGGAGACATTCCAGAAAATGAAAGGGAAGGGAAAAACTTGCAAATTTGATGAAATCTCTTAGTATTGTAGTTATTCCGCTTTCCAAGCTTCAATCGCCTTTAGAACTTCCAAAGAGATGACGAGGAAATCCAAAAAAGATTGCAGCCGTCCTCACGTTCTTACCCCTTCAAGTTATCAAAATAAAACCCTATAAAAATGTTGTTTAAATACTCTGCTACAGTGAATTGCTAACAGTAATGCCTGTATATACATGCCTACAGTGAACTGTGGAATTCTATTTTCTATACATCTCACACTGTTTTGATATAATTTGGTACACTGAATGGATTTATAAACCGTAAATTTCTCAGAAAATAGACTTCGAGAGCTTTCCAACGGTATATAATATGTCATCGGGTTCATTGTATATCAATACAATTAAATCCGAGAAGATGGTTGACTAGCAGAGGTGAAAATGAAGGGTTTTACTCCATTTTTTGTGCAAGTTGCTCCAAAACTCCTACAAACATCAAAACCACACAAAAACATTAAAATACCAAGGAATATAGCAAAGAAACATGGACGAATTGATATAAAAGTAATACATAAATAGACACCTATCAGTCTCAGGAGAATTTGAACTCCTTACACCATACTCTGAATCTAATTACTAACTCATTTTTTTTGCAAGAAAAAGAAAATTCAAGGCACACTAATGTCTACTATCCTTCCCCCCCAACTAAATGAAACATTGTCCTCAATGTTTAAATGTATAGAGATAAAGTATAAAAGACATTACCTGAAGCTTCTGTTATTCAAGAGAGATGACCTGAAAGACTCATAAAATAAAATAAAATAAAGCACAAGAAAACATTACAAACGGAGATTCAGATCCAATTTGCACTTTTTGTTTTGCTCTCTTGCCCAATTAATTTGAGTACTAGCTGAGTCAGGTTCATACTTAACTTCTTGTAATTTATCAAGTAACTCGCCCACAGAAGTGGTAGAAACAAGGATCTTTCTTGCCGAATGAAGGATAAAATTTTGTTCTACAACTGCATCAACAAAACTTATCAAAGGATCAAAGAAATTTTTGACATTCAACAAACCTATGGGTTTTTGATGGAGATTCAGTTGGGCCCAAGAGGCAATTTGAAAAATTTCTTCAAAAGTCCCGAAGCCACCTGGTAAAGCAATAAAGGCATCTGAATTGATAAACATATGTGCCATGCGTTCATGCATAGATGAGACCTGTAACTCCTTCCCAACCGTTTTTCCAACAATACTTTCTACAGCCAAAGCTTTAGGAATAACTCCTAAAACTTGAGTACCTCCTACATGTGCAGCTGTTGACACACAACCCATTAACCCGAGGCTACCTCCCCCAAAAACCACATGAATCTTTCTTTCAGCCAGTAGCCTACCAAGATAATTTGCTACTTCTACAAACTCCTCACTTTTACCTGGTCGAGATCCGCAGAATACACATATCCTTTGGATTCGATGTTTTGAAGTTCCCTCCATGTCTATGCAACTCTCTAACAATGTGTGAAGAAGAGAACAAGACATGTGGTATTTATGTACTGCAAAAAAGGTATGCTAATGATGATATCTAGCTAGGTAGCTCGGTTGTTTGTTGAAAAAGTTAACAATAATGCATTAAAGTTCAAAGGACGACGAAATAAGACACCATAAGTCAAACAAACGATACAAATTCAAAAATGATGGCACGCATGCATATGTATAGGTAGTTGTGACTGTGGCTCATATCTTCGTCTGGTTTTACGTCCAGAAACGGATTAAACATTTTCTATGAGTTGGGGATATGCTTCCCATACAGTTTTCTTATAAACTGGCAAACAGGGTCGTTTTGAGTCAGATTTCCAAGACTATAGCATTCCTGCTCATCTCGGAATTGTGTCCACAAGTTAAAAATTTCACTCTGCATAAGTCCACAAGAATGCGTTTCAAGAGTCACTCGGATATCATCTAAAGACTACCTACTCAGTCCATTCTTGATGAACTGTAGCTTATCTTCTCGATTATTAGACAAATATCCCAAGGAGTGGCAAAGCTGGTTACAAGTCCATCTTGCACATTTGGGACAAACTTTTAACCTTCTCGCTCTTCGCTGTTTGGCGTAAGAGCTTTTTCCCATACCTGGCATATGAGAAACAAGATTATCTAAAAATTCATAAGAAAATTGAACATTGGCTTCAATTAACCATCTTACTTCAACGGGCATACCCTTATGCATCAACATCCTTACTCTTTCTACGCGACCTTTGTAAATTTTAAGCAAATCATTTGGAGGAAGAGAGGGGAAATGTTTGTGTAGATTTGAGAGAATGGTGTCCATGTGAAAATGCGAGAAAAGAAAGGAAAATGAATGCAAGGTGAGCAACAGTTTTTAGGGAACTAAAAAACCGACTTGAAAAGTTACGGAGTACCGTATCCGCCACTTGACTGGGAAAAATCAATCCTTAAAAAGGATCGACTAAAGCAATGGACTCTTCATTTTGATCAAAATTTTCAAAGAATGGTTTTAACCGTTGTCCATTAACTTTAAACACATTATCATTCCTTGGGTTCTCAATTTCAACTGCTCCATGAGGGAAAACGTTTTTAACAATGAAAGGCCCAGTCCAACGAGACCGAAGTTTACCAGGAAACAAATGCAATCTTGAATCATATAAAAGAACTTTTTGTGAAGGTACAAAAGATTTTCTAATAATGGATTTGTCATGAAAAACCTTCATTTTTTCTTTGTAGATTTTAGAATTTTCATAAGCCTCATTCCTGATTTCTTCAAGTTCACTCAGTTGGAGTTTACGTAATTTGCAAGCATCATTCAAATTTGTGTTGAATGTTTTAATGGCCCAATAAGCTTTATGCTCAATTTTCACAAGCAAGTGACAAGGTTTTCAATAAACTAGTCTATAAGGAGACATTCCTAATGATGTTTTAAAAGCAGTTCGGTAAGCCCAAAGTGCATCATTAAGTCTTAAAGGCCAATCTTTACGATTTGGGTTAACCGTTTTTTTTAAGATCTGTTTTATCTCCCTATTAGCTAATTCAACTTGTCCACTTGTTTGTGGGTGATAAGGTGTAGAAATTTTATGGGTTATTCCATATTTCTTCATTAAGGTTTCGAATGGTTTATTACAAAAATGTGTACCCCCATCACTAATAATGGCTCGAGAAATTCCAAATCTACTCAAGATATTCTCCTTCAAGAATTTGACAACTGTTTTGTGATCATTGTTTCGACATGGAATTGCCTCAACCCATTTTGAAACATAGTCCACTGCAACAAGGATATACACAAAACCAAATGACGCTGGAAAGGGTCCCATAAAATCAATACCCCAACACTCAAAGATTTCAACAACAAGAATGGGATTTAAAGGCATCATGTTTCTTTTTGAAATGGATCCTAATTTTTGACAATTTTCACATGTTTTGCAAAATGCATGTGCATCTTTAAATAAGGTGGGCCAATAAAATCCACATTGCAAGATTTTAGCAGCTATTTTTCTAGATGAAAAATGTCCTCCACATGCTTCGGAATGACAAAAGTTAATGACACTACTTACCTCATTGTCGGGTATGCATCTTCTTATTATTTGATCCGGACAATATTTGAAAAGATACGGATCATCCCAGTAAAAATTTTTCACCTCGGTTAAAAATTTTCTTTTGTCTTGAGTATTCCAATGAGGTGGCATTTTTCCTGTCGCAAGAAAATTTACAATATTAGCAAACCAAGATATAGTAGCAACGGAAAATAAAAATTCATTAGGAAAAGAATCATTGATAGGTGAAGTTTCAATTAATGTCTCTGTCGTTAGTCTTGAAAGATGGTCAGCAACGACATTTTCGGCTCCTTTCTTATCCTTTATTGTGATGTTGAATTCTTGGAGCAATAAGATCCACCGTATCAATCTAGGTTTTGCATCCTGTTTAGACATTAAATATCTCACAGCTGCATGGTCAGTGTAAACAATTGTTGGAGAACCAATTAAATAAGATCGAAATTTGTCCAATGCCAAATACTACTGCAAGTAGTTCTTTTTTCAGTTGTTGTGTAATTCATTTGTGCATCATTTAAAGTCCTACTTGCATAGTATAGACATAAGGCTTACCTTCTTTTCTTTGTCCTAAGACAGCACCAACGCATAGTCACTTGCATCACACATCAATTCAAAGGGCAAGGACCAATCAGGAGATTGCATAATTGGAGCAGTTGTTAAAAGCCCAATTAGTGTATCAAAGGCATTTTGACATTCTTGAGTCCATTCAAAGGAAGTATCTTTTATTAAGAGGTTACAAAGAGGTTTAGATATAGCACTGAAATTTCTTATGAACCTCCTATAAAATCCAGCATGCCCTAAGAATGAACGAACCTCTTTAACTGTTTTTGGTGGAGACAAATGGGAAATTAATTCCACTTTTGCTTTATCCACTTCAATTCCTTTAGAAGACACCACATGACCTAAAACAATTCCTGAAGTGACCATATAATGACATTTTTCCCAATTCAAAATAAGACCTTTTTCTACACACCTTTTTAGGACTTTTTCTAAATTTTCAAGACAATTATCAAAAGAGTTTCCAAAGACAGTTAAATCATCCATGAAAACTTCTAAACAATGCTCAACCATGTCACTGAAAATGCTTAACATGCATCTTTGAAAAGTGGCTGGGGCATTACAAAGTCCAAAAGGCATCTCCTAAATGCAAAAGTGCCGAAGGGGCATGTGAATGTGGTCTTTTCTTGGTCTTCAAGTGCAATGGGAATTTGATAGTAGCCTGAGTATCCATCAAGAAAGCAGTAGTAGGGGTTTCCTGCTACTCTTTCAAGAATTTGGTCAAGGAAGGGTAAGGGAAAATGGTCTTTTCTAATGACAGCATTTAATTTTCTATAATCAATGCACATCCTCCAACTAGATGAGACACGAGCTGGCAATAATTCACCCTTTTCATTTTTAACCACTGTGATGCCAGATTTTTTAGGTACTACTTGTGTAGGGCTTACCACTTACTATCAGAAATAGGATAGATAATTCCCACATCAAGTAGTTTGAGAACTTCAGCCCTAATGACCTCTTTCATGTGTGGATTTAATCTCCTTTGAGGTTGTTGAGATGTTTTGGCATTTTCCTCTAAATGTATTCTATGTGTGCAAATTAAAGGGTTAATGCCTTTTATATCTTTTAAAGTCCACCCAATTGCATTTTTATGCCTTTTAAGCACTTCTATCAACTTACCTTGTTGCTCGCATGTGAGGGATGAAGAAATTACCACCGGATATGTCTGATTCTCCCCAAGATAAGCATATTTCAGTCCTTCAGGTAAGGGCTTCAATTCTACTTGGGAGCTTCATCTTCCTTGCTTTCATTCATTTGCCACAATTCTTCAAATCTTGATTTTGAGCCTTTTTTCATCACCTGTGCACAATCCAATAAAGAACATATATATAGAAAGATCATGTTCTAGTTCCATACTTGATTCTAACGAATTCACTAAACAAGTTTCCAAAGGGTCAGAAGAACTCCCTTTTTGGATGTGATCTTCCACAATAGATTCGATCATATTAGCCTCCTCAATTTCATCTTCTTCGTCATGTGGTTGTTTGCACATATTGAAAACATTAAGTTCCAATGTCATGTTCCCAAAAGATAGCTTCATGACTCCATTCCTGCAATTAATCAAAGCATTAGAGGTAGCTAGAAATGGACGCCCTAAAATGACAGGAATTGAATTACATACTTCCACTGGTTGTGTGTCCAAGACAATAAAATCCACTGGGTAAATGAATTTATCGACTTGAACTAACACATCTTCTACTACTCCTCTTGGTACTTTAATTGATCTATCAGCAAGCAAAAGAGTCACAGAAGTCGGTTTTAACTCACCTAGATTGAGTTTCTTGAAAAACCGAATATGGAAGCAAATTCACACTAGCACCAAGATCAAGTAAAGCTTGTTCAATTTTATGCTCTCCAATAACACATGAAATTGTAGGACAACCTGGATCCTTATATTTCACTGTATTATTATTTTGAAGAATAGCACTTACTTGCTCGGCTAGAAAGGCCTTCTTTTTCACATTTAGTTTCTTTTTACAGTGCACAAGTCTTTCAAAAATTTTGCATAAGAAGGTACCTGTTTGATCACATCAAGCAAGGGAATGTTGACCTTTACCTGTTTGAAAATTTCAAAGATTTCAGAATTGTGAGTTTGCTTATTTTGTGTGGCTAATGCTTGAGGAAATGGAGGCACAGATGAGGATATGGTTTCCTCTTCGCTAGGTGTTGGTTTGGCAACCTCTTCCTGCCCTTTAAAGATCAATTCTTCTTCTTTCTCACAAGGGTTAGGAATATGTTTTTCAACAACCTTACCATTGCGAAGGGTCATGACTGACTTAGCTTGGTCAAAATAATGATTATTTGAACTCCCTGCATTTGAGTTAGATTGATCTTTGGGATTTTGCAATGTTTGAGAAGGAAATTTTCCCTTCTCTTGGGTGCTAAATGTAGATGCAAATTTTGTAAGAGTTTCTGACAAATTTGCTAATGTTTGAGCAGTTTGGCTATTGAAAGTCTCTTGCTTTGTAATGAATGAATGCAATGTTTCGTGAAGGTCATTCCTAGGAGGAGGAGCATATGCATGATCATGAGAATTTTGAAAATTTTGTTGTGCTTGAAAAGGGACTTGTAAAGATTGTGCATGATTGTCATTTTTCCAGCTAAAATTTGGATGATTTCTCCAATCAGGATTGTAGGTTTGTAAATATGGGTTGTGATTTGGTCTTTTGAAAGTGTTCAAGGCATTGGCTTCTTCATGGAGACATTCTCTAAAGGCAGGCAAAGTTGGGCAATCATCAGTAGAATGGTCATTGTCATCACAAATGTTACAGACATTTTCTTGAATAGATTTTAATTGACCACTCTTTTTCATCTCTAAAGCCTCGACTTTTCTAGCTAGGGATGCAAATTTGGCTTGAAGGTCATGGTCTTCCCTAAGGTTGTAAATGCCTCTACTGGATGTCGAGGTTGGGGCCTTGCCTGGTACCTCATAGGTGCCAGCAGTGTCCCAATTTTGTGCCTTTTCTGCCAAGAAATCTAGGAAGTCAAGTGCTTCCTTAGGGTCTTTTTCTTTAAATTCTCCATTATACATTAATTCCACTAGTTGCCTATTTTGAGGTGTTAACCCTTCATAGAAGTGTGCAACTATTCTCCAAGTTTCAAACCCATGGTGAGGACAGGTATTAAGTAGTTCCTTATACCTATCCCAACATTGGTAAAGGGTTTCTCCTTGTTTTTGAGAAAAATCAGAAATTTGTCTTTTAAGAGAATTTGTTCTATGGGTAGGAAAAAATTTTTTCAAAAATTGTTGTTTCATCTCATCCCATGAACTGATGGAATTCGACCTCAAATTTTGTAGCCATGTTCTAGCTTTATCTTTTAAAGAAAAAGGAAAAAGCTTTAATCTAATGGTGTTTATGCTACAATTGGGTCAGTGTAGGAGCTACATACCTCTTCAAAGAGTTTCAAGTGCGAATATGGGTTCTCCATGTCAAGGCCATGAAAAGTGGGTAGAAGTCGAACAAAAATTGGTTTGAAATTGAAATGGATTGAATCTGGAGGAGAAATTACACAAGATGGTGCACTAGTCCTTACCGGATTCATGTAGTCTCTAAGGGTTCTTCGTTGGTTTTGATCATTTTGTTGCGAACGGTTGTCCCCTTCATCCGTGATTATTTCCACATGATTGTCGGCCATGTTTTCTAAGGAAGATGATGTTTTTCTAACAAGTCTACCACTAGATGTTCGTGACCAAATTTTCATGCAAGAAAGAGAGAAGAAAGGAGAGGAAAAGATGAAAACACAAAAATAAAAAATTTAGATCTAAGATGAGAAAAGAGAATACTTCCAATTTTGCACGCCAATTTTTACCTTCTCCGGCAACGGCGCCAGAAACTTGACACATCCGAAAAATGATTATCTCCCAAGTATAGGAGTGTCGAAGTAATAAAACCCGGTGAGACTGGGGTCGATCCACGAGGAAGGGAATTTAAGCGTTACAAATTATAAGCTAAACAAATGTGATATGGATGATTCAAAGAGGTGACATGATAATATCAACAAGTATGTAAGATGGTAGGCAGTATTACCGACCATTCAAATATAAAACAAAAAGCAAGAGGAGGTAAAACCATTCATGGAAATAGGTGGTATAACCAACCATAGTAAATTAAAGAACAATTTCATAAGGTGGTAGAACCTACCATAGTAAATAAAATAAAAAGTTCATAAACAATAGAATAATTAAATTACAAGAGGAATTAACACAATAACAATGAAGGCTAAGGTTAGGGGATCCGCCCTTGATATTTCAAATAAGGATAATTAACCCATTTGAGTTATATGAATTATATTTATTTCATTACCAATATTTATACCACTTCTTGTAAATGGGTTCAAGCATCCAATGTGCCCATCACTATATGTCTACAACAAATCAAGGTTCCTAACTAGATTCGTGTCGGTAAGGAAGAACCATACATCATCTAGAAAGGATCCAAGCATTTGATGTGCCAAGGACTGTCGACAATGGATCAAGACCTCCACTTTACGAGTGGTGTCAAGATTGATTAAGAAATTAAATATAAATCATATTGAATAAACATTATAAGATTAAGATTATTAAGCACATATTAAGGGTTAGAGAATCATTATTCTCAAATCAAGGGTTTCACCCTTTCACCTTAGCAAAAGAGAAATTAGAAGAACATTATAATAGAAAGAAAATAAAAGGCAAGAAAAACGAAATTCATTAATAACATAAACACACAAAACACAATACAAGATCCTAGCCAAAGCTAAAATGTTCCAGCCAAGGCCAAGATGCCCTAATGGTTCACAAGGCACCTCTATTTATAGATACATCCAGGGCCAAACTTGTCAAATTACAAGGGCATAATTGTCAAATATTAGTTGTAAATATCTTTGACAATTGGGATCATTAGGCACCGACTTTGACCAATCAATTTTGACATCGAAATGTTGTGAATTTTAATCACATGTCTTCATGAAAGTTGTAGATATTTCTCTCAGATTTCTAGAACATATTGATTTGCACAATTTGAATACGTATTTTGAGAGATACGGTCCAAATACTGAGGCCTGGTCAGACTGGGCCGAGACTATAGATGGGTTCACTTCAAGCCCAATTTTGGTCCAATAAGAGCCCGAATTTGATGATGCTTGTGAAATGCAATCTTGTAGACAATTGAATCAGCTTTCCAAAAAATTAAGATTTGCACCATTCTGATCTATAAATAGAAAGTTATGCCCATTTTACCGAACCTACAACAAAACCAAAATTAAGAGAAATTAATTCCAAAGATGCAAATGCTACAAATATGCTTAAGTTGAATCAGATTTCCTTCCTGGGTCATATAGTCTCAAGAGAAGGGATATCTGTGGATACAAGCGAGGTGGGAGCTATTATGAAATGGCCAAGGTCGACCAATGTGAGCGAAGTTCGAAGTTTTCTAGGTTTGATAGGCTACTATGGGCGATTTGTGGAGGGTTTCTCCAGAATATCCTCGCCGTTGACACAGTTGACAAGGAAGAATGTGGCTTTCATCTGGTCAGATAAATGTGCGAAGAGCTTTCAAGAGCTTAAGAACAGATTGATGACGGCTTCCAGTACTCATTATTCCTTCAGGTTCTGAAGCATTTATGATATATAGTGATGCTTCTAAACATGAATTAGGGTGTGTCTTGATGCAGAATAGTAAAGTCATAGCTTATGCTTCTTCACAATTAAGGAGCTATGAAAAGAACTACCTTACTCATGATTTGGAATTGGCACCAGTTGTGTTTGCACTTAAAATCTAGAGGCATTATTTGTATGGAACAAGATATGAAATCTATACCGACCATAAGAGCGTCAAGTATTTCTTCACTCGCAAGGAATTGAATATGAGGCAGAGGCAATTGCTGCAATTAGTCAAGGATCATGACTGTGTAATTAATTGCCATCCCAGTAAGGCTAATGTGGTAGTGGATGCACTTAGTCGAAAGTCTTATGGACATTTGGTTGCCTTAATAACGACACAAAAGTAGAAAAGGGTAGTTCTGGAGAAACTTGCCATTGAGATTATTCAGTCGGGTGAATATTTATTTAGCAGCCTTGATTGTATAGCCCATCATTATTGAGAAGATTAAGATTAAGATGAAACAGATGAGGATGTAGTTTTGAAGAAAGTAATGAAAGAGATTCCTTCAGGAAGGAGACTAGAATTTGCTTTATTGAGTGAAGGAGTTTCATATTTCAAAGAAAGACTATGTGTGCCTAGCACTGCTAAGTTGAAAAAAGAAATATTGAAAGAGGCACATAATTCTCCCTACTCGGTACATCCCAGTAGTATAAAGATGTATCATGATCTCTGAGCAAATTATTTATGGACAGGGATGAAGAAATATATAGCCTAGTTCATTGAGCAATGTTTGACATGCCAACAAGTCAAAGCTGAGCATCAAAGACTGTATGGGTTACTGAAGCCATTAATGATTCCAAAGTAGAAATGAGAGCATCTTACCATGGATTTTGTGGTAGGTCTATCGAAAACTTTAAGTGGATATGATGCTATTTGGTTGATTGTAGATTGGTTGACAAAGTACGCACATTTTCTTCTTATGCTTTCCACCTTTACCATGGATAAATATGCTCGATCTATGTGGATGAGACAGTTAGACTTCATGGGTTACCAGTATCAATAGTGTCAGATCGGGATCCAAGGTTCACCTTCTTATTTTGGAAGAGTTTGCATAAAGCCATGGGTATAAAATTAAACTTCAGTATGACTTTCTATCCTCAAACCGATGGGTAATCAAAACAAACTATTCAGATTCTAGAGGAATGCTAAAGGCCTGTGTGGTTGATTTCAAAGGTAGCTAGGATAAGCATTTGACTTTCGTAGAATTTCCTTGTAACAGCAGTTATCAAGCTACCATTGTTATGACCCCTTATGAGGTATTATATGAGAGAAAGTATAGGTCTCCGGTTCATTGGGAAGAGATTGGTGAGAGAAAACTACTTGGACTCAAGATTTTGCTGCAAACCCTCAAAGTCATTGAAAGGGTGAAGAAAAGAATGAGAACGGCCTAGAGTAGACGGAAAAGTTACGCATATCATCATCGGAAGAAACTTTAATTTGAAGTAGGTGATAAAGTCTTCCTCAAAGTTGCTCCATTAAAAGGAGTGATGAGATTTGGAAGGAAAGGAAAGTTAAGTCAAAGGTACATTAGCCCATATAAATTCTGGAGAGGATCAGAGATGCAGCTTATTGGCTTACATTGCCACCTTCGTTATCAAGTGTGCATGATGCATTCCATGTGTCTATGTTAAGGAAATGCATCATAGATCCTTATCATGTGTTGAGCTCGGAGTTACTAGAACTAACAAATGATTTGTCATATGAAGAAGGGCCACTACAAATAGTAGACCGTAAGAAACATGAACTGCGGAGGAAAATAATACCTTTGGTGAAAATGCAATGGAAAAATCACTCCGCCGACGTAGCCACGTGGGAGTAAGAAGAAGAGATGCGAGAAAAATATCCTTTTCTATTCGAGTGAACGACTTGCATTTTGGGGACGAAATTCTTTAAAGGGGGGAGATTTGTAACACCCTAGTAAGTGAAATTTGACTTACCATATTTCTATGAATGTAAATTATTAATTGTGTGTAATTGTATGAGTAATAAAGCCATTTATAAATTGCTATAGGGTGAATTTGAAAGATTTGGAAAATGAAGGGCTAAATTGAATTTGTTCTTAAATCCTTATCTATATATATGCGTGTGGGAGCCTCTGGAAATTTCATTTTTCCCTTATCACTACAAGAGCTCCTAGCTCTCTCTTTCTCTCCCTTTTTACCATCTTCACTTGTAAGAATTCAAGGAAATTAAGGAAGTTGAAGCGATACAAGGTAGGAATCATGCTCTTCTTCAATTCCTAATGCTTAGCTATGAAATCTTATGAAAAAATATTTGACTAAACAATGATTATTGGTGTGTTTATGTTATGTACATCATGATACCTGTTAAAAAACATGATTTTGTGTGAGTTGTGAAAGATTTATAAAGGTTGGATGTTGTTAGAAAGCTAGAAGTAGAGGTTGAGAGTAAATCTTGCAAAGTTCCTTTCCTGAGCAGTGCTGAGTACAAAAATTCTCGAAATTCTAGGACTATCATTCAGTTCTAAAATTTTTATATGGTAAACTAGACATACTGAGAAGTTTATAGAATTTTGAATCACTCAAAAATTCAAATTGTGTGAATTATATTGAATTTTTTAACTCGCTACCACAAAATGTAACCTCCCCTGTTTTGAAACAGAGTACGAGAAACGAGTTTTGTTTGAGGGGTTAATCCTTCATGAAATTTTTTGGTTTTTGTATACCAAATATTGATTGTATTTCTTGTTGAACTAGAGATTTTCAGGGTTTTGGAATTTTGTATGAATTGATATGATTTTTCAAAGTTGTGAATTATGAAACTGAAAATTTTAACTTTCTGAATAGAGCAAGTAAACTAAATCGTTTTGACCAACTAAAACTAATTGGAATATTATCATTTTTTGTGAAATGACTTTTTTATATGTCAAGTTTTAGACTGTAAAGTTTGGTAATGATTTGATTTATGATGAATTTTATAACATTCTTCGAAGTAGTGCTGCTTAGTTGAAGGACCTCTAGATAGAATTTCACGTATTGATAATATTAAGGGTTTCCCTAAGGGTATATGGCCTTATTTTGACTCAATAAAATTCATGGGATACAAAATATGTGTTTACTTGAGTCCCATGAAGTTTGGTGATGATTGGCATAAGTAACCTCTTATTATAATTATCCAACCAATGTATGCTTAGTACTAATTGTTATTGATGTTATAGGTTGTTGAAATGTTACTAACCCTTAAGAGGTTCAACCATTTCAAGGTGGAAATCAAGGTTAAAAGTGAAGTAACCAGGTGAGTAGCTACCCCAATTCTGAGGGCACAATAGATTTTATGTTGAATTATAAGTTTACTGGTTTCTTATGATTATGTATATTGTGGATAAATTCATTTGGAATTTGCCGTGAATGTGCATGGATGGAAATGTGAACTTGACCATGATCGGAAAATGTAGTTGAACCATCCGATCTATGCTTTTGCTCCCTTATATGTGTGTGTGAGAGCGATATTTTGATTTGAATTCTCTGTTCGTGGGATATAAAAAATTGATTATGGGTATGTGTATGTGGAAATGTGGTGTGGAAGGGCATGGACAACATTTGATAATTAAATTGTGTGTGAAAGTGTAATGCGTTGCCTAAGGTACTTGGACACAAATGTTTATATGGTAGGCATAAATGTGTTGTGTTGTGTGATGTGTAAGACCATATATATATAGTGCCATCGACGACGATATGTAACAGGTGATTAGGTGTCAGTGGAATATGTCATCAACAATGATACATAACAGATGACATATTTCTAAAAAATGGAATTGTGAAATATATGTCACCGACGGTGATACGTAACTGGTGACTAACGACCATTGAATATACCACCGACGGTGTTATGTAGCGAGTGGTACATTCCTTAAATGGGCATTCAATAAAATATGTCATTGACGGTGGTACGTAACGGATGACATGCTGTGAATTCTGTTATATGAAAGTCCTACCATGAATAAATTGTATGGTGTCCATAATGTTTGTGCACAAGCATTATTAATGAATGGATTGTATAGAGCCCATAATGTTTGTGCACTAATATGTTTAATAGGGGTACCTTAAAAATGCTTGAAAAGTACATCAAATGTGATTAAGATGTGCATAAAATGTGATTAAAGCTTATGCTCCAAAGCGTTATGAGATGTGCATTTAATATGGCAAAGATGTGATTTTACTATGCATAAAATGTGTTTCTATATGTAAAGGAAGTGTATTATACATATGTTGAGGTTGTGTAGAGCATGAGCTATTAGTGTTAGATGAAATGTATGTGAGGGTGAAACAGAGAAAATGGCCTAAGTCTATTGACTAAACAAAGAATCAACGCAAGAGCGCCAGTGAAATTGCGTAGTACCACGAACTCCATGCTGTAAATCATGTTGAGGCAAAAAGTTGGTATAATAGTGCGCTACGCCACCCCTTTGGTTGGATATTGGTTTACGACTAAAAATTGGCACCATTGCGCCAAGTGATCCATGCAGGAGTGCGGTTTATGGATTCAGGGCACTGTCCACCTAACTTGTAGAAAGAGAAATGGTTGCTTACCGGTTAAGAAAGGATCGTGAATTATGTTTATTTGATTCATTTCTTGCATGACTCCATTTTTGCTTTACATTTTAGCTACTTATTGAGTGTTTTATTCACTACTCTGTTGTGTGCCTCAGGTGAGTGTTAATTGACTGTGTATAGGGAGGATTTTGGTAGAATGATAGCAGAGTTCCCTTGCCGACGATGATACCACTGCAACACTAGATTATTTGTGTGAATAAGAGAATTTGATTATTTTTGGTTCATTATTGTGAATATTTTTATGATATGTGGTTGACAATGATAGGAACTTTGTATTTTGGAATGCTGATTTCAATGCAAAGTTTGGAAATTTCCTCAATTGTTGTGTTTATTATTCCATCACCACTACTTGTTATTTTGTGTGAATGCTTAGATTTATATTCTGGATTCTTAAAGGGTACGGGGTGTTACAGCAGTATTTTAAAAAAAAAACTAGTATTAGTCCAATACTTTGGTATAGTCCAATACTTCTACCATACATCCCTAAGTGCTTAGGCTAATGTCATAATTCCAAGTTAGCTGAGAAATTCATCAAGATAATTTTACCTTTATTAGACTATATTAGGATTTAGTAATCGAAAGAATACGATTTCATGATACATTTCTCACTAACATATGAATAATGATTGGTATGAGCACCCATATGTACATTACGGTGCAAATTACTTTGATTCTGGAACTCTATCTTAAAGGCACGTTAAGCATGACTTCAGCTCGATGTTGTGCGGGAGATATAAGCACCACAGTCGATGAGTGGACATAAGACGGTGACAAAGTCACCCTGGAGCATTGCAGAATCATTGAGAGTGCAAGCTTTGCCTCTATGGTTGCAAAGTTCAAACCCACACAAATCCTGGGTCCCAAACCAAAGGGAAGAAATTTCGTCGTGTGGTTGTCGGTAGCTTTAGCCACCTCTTCTGAAAATCTTTCTGGGTTGAAAAGGTGGACATCATCTCCCATATTTGAAGGTTATGGTGAACCGCAACAATTGGGATGTATAATTCCACATTAGCTGGAGCAATGAGCTTCCCAGTTTGACTTCCTTTTCAGGTTTCCTTATAATACCGACAACTAGAGAATATAGCCTTAAAGTTTCATTGATAATATACTCATCTTTACGGATACAAATTTAGACATTATAAAACTAAAATAAGTGATCTTAGTCCATCGCAATTAATAATTTTTCATCATCGCTTGCTTGCAATATTTAATCTTAAGATGGCATCTGGACCTAAATTTTGTTGGCCAAATAATTTGAGAACCTCCTACCTTGCTTTGTCTTGCCATTCAATGTGAGTTGCTAGAAGACGAATAGTCCAAGAAAGCAAGCTTGTGACCGTTTCATGTCCAGGAGTGTCTAACGTCTTGCATTCGTCTACCAGATCATCTAGAGATGATCTCTAACTCTCATCCTTGCTATGATAAGCCCTTAGTAGTTGTCCAAAATGGATCACTTCCATAGCTATCTACTTTTCCCCTCATAAGATTCTTTTCTTTATTCTTTATCATTTTCATGATGGAGTCATGTATACATTGTTAGAGTTTGTCTGATTAGATGTCATCAACTATTCTCAAAAGTTTACTACAAAATCAAGCATAATAAGACTTTAACTGATCGTATATGAGTAAAGCTTATGTTGAAGATCAATTCAAAATACAAGGGAAAGTGTGATAAACTTTACTCCAGTCCAAGGATTCTATATTTGTATTAATTTTTATGATTGATAAAATCGATCCTCGTTAACATTTTGAATATGTTCTCCCCTTCCAAGCAATTACTTCCAAAAGCTGTCCTAAAGACTATTTCCGATGCTAGAATCTTGAATTCATTGAATAATTCAATCTCTTTGCCTTCATACTGTCTCTATCTCTTTAGCATCGTGTTCACACTGGCAATCATTGTTGGAATCATATTCTATAGAAGAAACAATATTTCATTCCCTAATCTCTTAATTTACAATTAATCTTTTTGTCGGTTAGACAAGCAAGAAATTAACTTTAGGCTCTTTGCTTGGAAAGCGTGGTTAGCCAACTTCCTTTGATTATACCACTTTTTGCCTCGGCTTGTTAGTAGCCCCCGCCCTCTAAGCTTCTTTATATAACCTTTAACCTTTTCTTTTGTGTATTTCTTATCTTCATCGTTCAGTATCTCTTTAGTAAGCTCAAGTTCAATAACTATGAACTAAGGTTTTGGACCATACCACATCAGGAAATTTATTCCTACACAGAGCAAATTAATGGTGACCTTGATTGTTGAAAGAATTTTGATCAAGAGTAGTGTTGTTGAAAAACTTAATAGATTGACAATGTTACCGTATAACTTAATCCATGAGTAAATGTGAGGAAGAAATCTGGTGATGAACTCTTAAATATGTATGCTTAATAAGAGCTTAATTCATCATAATGCATTAATAGTGTCATTAAATTCCTCAACCTAAGCATATTTGTAGTCGATGCATCTTTTGAATTAGCTTTATCTTACTTTCAATTTTTGTTGCAGGTTTGGTAAAATCGACATAACTTTCTATTTATAAATCAGAACACTGCAAATCTTGTTTTTTTGGAAAGATGATTAAATTAGTACATGATTATATCACAAGCATCTTGAAATTCAAGCTCTTACTCGACCAAAAATGGGCTTGAAGTGAACCGATTTGTAGTTTCGACCTAGTCTGACCATGCCTCCATATTTTGACCATATCTCTTGATATACGTATTCGAATCATATGAATCAAGATATTCTAGAAAGCTCAGAGAAATATCTATAACTTTTATGAAGACATATGATCAAAATTCTAAATAATTTGATGTTGAAATCGATGGTCAAAGTCGGTGCATATGATGATCCAAATTATCAACAAGATATTTTATTATTGTCCCTTTGTAATTTGAAAAGTTTGCCCCTAAATGTATTTATAAATATAAGTGCATTATGGCCCATTAGGGCATCTTGGCTTTTAGCTGCGATCTTTTATTATTGTATTTTCTCTTTTCTCTTTTGTGTTTTAATGTTATTAATAAATTTTTTTCTTGCCATTTGTTTTCTTTCTTCCATAATGTCTTGCTAAATTCTCTCTTCATAAGGTGAAAGGGTGAAACCCTTGATATAAGAATAAGGATCCTCTAACCCTTTAATATGCGCTTAAAATCATAATCTTTTGTTATTTATTTTATATATTTTATATTTATTTTCTTAATCAATCTTGACACCACTCATAAAGTGGAGGTCTTGTAGACAATCCTTGACACATTGAATGCTTGGATCCTTTCTAGATGTTGTATGGTTCTTCTTTTTTGACACGACTCTAGTTAGGAACCTTGATTTATTGTAGATATATGGTGATTGGCACACTGGATGCTTGAACCCATTTACAAGAAGTGGTATAAATATTGACAACAAAACAAATATAATTCATATAACTAAATCAGGCTTAAATGACATACCTTCCAATTGGAATCTCCTTGATGTGTGGATTCTAATTGAGTTATAATCGGGTTGCTTATCCTTATTTGAAATATCAATGGCGGATCCCCTAACTTTAGCTTTCATTATTATTGTATTAATTCATCTTACTTGTGTATTATAATTGTTCTCGTTTATTGCTTATGAACTTGTTCTTTAATTTGCGATGGTAGGTTTTACCACTTATTTTCATAGGTGGTCTTACCACATTTTATTTTTGTTTTTACAATCGAATGGGCAGTAGTACCACCCACCATTTTTTCTTATATTATATTATCTTGTCATTTCTTTGAATTATTCATATCATATTTCTCGTTCTGTAGTTTGTACCGTTAAATTTACTTACTTGTGGATCGACCCCGTCCCGCCAAGTTTATTACTTTAACACTCTTATACTTGGGAGGTAATCCTATTTTTGGATGTATCAAGTTTTTGGCGCCATTACTAGGGAAGGTAAAATTTGGCATGCAAAATTGTAAGTATTTCTTTTTCTCATTTTAGATCTTAATTTTTATTTTTGGTTGTGTGCTCATCTTTTTCTTTCCTTTTCTCTTTTAAAATTGCATGAAAATTTGCTCACGCACATCTAGTGGTATACTTGTTAGGAAAACATAATCTTCCCCAGAAAACATGGCCAACAATCAAGTGAAAAGGTTCACGGACGAAGGGGACAATCGTTTCCAATAAAATAACCAAAACCAACTAACAACCCTTAGAGATTACATGAATATGGTAAGGACTAGGGCACCATCTTGTGTAGTTTCTCCTCCCGATGCAATCCATTTCAATTTCAAACCGATTTTCATTCGACTTTTACCCACCTTTCATGGCCTTGATATGGAGAACCCATATTCACCCTTAAAAATCTTTGAAGAGGTGTGTAACTCCTACAGTGACCCAAATTATAGCATAAACAACATTAGATTAAAGTTTTTTCTTTTCTTTTTTTTTTTTTAAATAAAGCTAGAATGTGGCTACAAAATTTGAGATCAAGTTCCATCAGTTCATGGGATAAAATGAAACAACAATTTTTTAAAAAACTTTTTCCTACCCATAGAACTAATTCTTTTAAAAGACAAATCTCCACTTTCACTAAAAAACAAGGAGAAACCTTTTACCAATGTTGGGATAAGTATAAAGAATTACTTAATACCTGTCTTCACCATGGCTTTGAAATTTGGAGAATAGTTGCACAATTCTATGAAGGGTTAACACCTTAACATAGGCAACTAGAAGAGCTAATGTGTAACGGACAATTTGGAGATAAAGACCTTGAGGAAGCAATTGACTACCAAGATTTATTAGTAGACAAAACCCAACATTGAGACACTGCTGGCACCTATGAGGTATCAAACAAAGCCCCACCCTCGACATCCAATAAACGCATATATAACCTTAGGGAAGACTATGACCTTAAAGCCAAATATGCATCCCCAGCTAGAAAAGTCAAGGCTTTAGACATGAAAAAGATTGGTCAATTAAATTCTATACAAGAAATTGTTTGTCATATTTGTAATGATAATGACCATCCTACTGATGAGTGCCCTACTTTGCCTGCCTTTAGGGAATATCTCCATGAATAAGCTAATGCCTTCAACACTTTTAAAAGGCCAAATCACAAACCTACAATCCCGGTTGGAGAAATCATCCAAATTTTAGTTGAAAAAATAACAATCATGCACAATCTTCACAAATCCCTTTTCAAACACAACAAAATTTTTAAAATTCTCATGATCATGCATATGTTCCTCCTCCTAGGAAGGACCTTGAAGAAACATTGCATTCATTCATTATAAAGCAAGAGACTTTCAATAGTCAAACTACTCAAACATTAGCAAATTTGTCTGACACTGTTGCAAAATTTGCATCCACATTTACCATACAAGAAAAAGGAAAAATTTCCTCTCAAACATTACAAAACCCCAAAGATCAATCTAACTCAAGTGCGGGTAGTTTAATTAGCCATTATTTGGACCAAGCCAAATCTGTCATGACCCTTCGTAATGGTAAGATTGTCGAAAAATATATTCCTAAACCTTATACAAAGAGGAAGAATCCATCTCTAAGGGTGAGGAAGAGTTACCAGGCCAACACCTTGTGAAGAAGGAACCAAGTCCCTACCTGTGCCTCCATTTTCTCAAGCATTAGCTACATAAAAGAAGTTAACTCACAATTATGAAATCTTTGAAATTTTCAAACAGGTAAAGGTCAACATTCCTTTGTTAGATGTGATCAAACAGGTACTTTCTTATGAAAAATTTTTGAAAGATTTGTGCATTGTGAAAAGAAAAATGAATGTGAAAAGAAGGCCTTTCTAGCTGGGCAAGTAAGTGTTATTTTATAAAACAATAATACAATGAAATATAAGGGTCCAGTCCAACGATTTCATGTCTTATTGGAGACCATAAAATTGAACAAGCTTTACTTGATCTTGGTGCTAGTGTGAATTTGCTTCCATACTCGATTTTTCAGAAACTAAATCTATGTGGTTAAAACCAACTTTTGTGACTCTTTTGCTTGCTGATAGATCATTTAAGTGCCAAGAGCAGTAGTAGAAGATGTGTTAGTTCATGTCGATAAATTCATTTACCCAGTGGATTTTATCGTCTTGGATACACAACCAATGGAAGTATGTAATTCAGTTCCTATCATTTTAGGGCATCCATTTTAGCTGCCTCTAATGCTTTGATTAATTACAGGGATGGAGTCATTAAACTATCACTTGGCAACATGACATTGGAAACTTAATGTTTTTAATATGTGCAAACAGCTGCTTGAAAAACATGATGAAATTGAGTAGGCTAATATGATTGAAACTATTATGGAAGACCACATCCAAAAATGGAGTTTTTCTGACCATTGTAAACTTGTTTAGTCAATTCATTATAATCGAGTATGCAACTAAAGCTTTATCTTTTTAATATATGTTCTTTACAGGATTGTGTACATGTGATGAAAAAAGGCTCAAAACTACGATTCGAAGAATTGGGGCAAATGAATGAAAGCAAGAAAAAAAAAGCTTCCAAGTTAGAACTGAAGCTTTTACCTGAAGGACTAAAATACGTATATCTTAGGGAGAATCAGACATATCCGATGGTAATTTCTTCATCCCTCACAAGCGAGCAACAAGGTAAGTTGATAGAAGTGCTTAAAAGGCATAAAAATGAAATCGGGTGGACTTGAAAAGACATAAAAGGTATTAACCATTTGATTTGTACCCATATAATATATTTAGAAGAAAATGCCAAAACATCCCAACAACCTCAAAAAAGATTAAATCCCTACATGAAAGAGGTTATTAGGGCTAAAGTTCTCAAACTACTTAGTGTTAGAATTATCTACCCTATTTCTGATAGTAAGTGTATAATCCCTACACAAGTACTACATAAGAAATATGGCATTACAATAGTCAAAAATAAAAAGAGTGAATCATTACCAACTCGAGTCTCATCTAGTTTGAGGATGTGCTTTGACTATAGAAAATTAAATGCTATTACTATAAATGACCACTTTCCCTTACCATTCCTTGACCAAGTTTTAGAAAGAGTAGCAGGGCACTCTTACTATTCTTTTTCGACGGATACTTGGGCTATTATCAAATTCCTATTGCACTTGAAGACCAAGAAAAGACCACATTCACATGCCCCTTTGGCACTTTTGCATTTAGAAGGATGCCTTTTGGACTTTATAATGCCCAAATTACTTTTCAAAGATGCATGTTAAGCATTTTTAGTGATATGGTTGAGCATTGTTTAGAAGTTTTCATGGATGATTTAACTGTATTTGGAAATTCTTTTGATAATTGTATTGAAAATTTAGAAAAAGTCTTAAAAAGGTGTGAAGAAAAAGATCTTATTTTGAATTGAAAAAATGTCATTATGTGGTTACCTTAGGCATTGTGTTAGGTCATATGCTGTCTTCCAAGGAAATTGAAGTGGACAAAGCAAAATTGAAATTAATTTCCCATTTGCCTCCAACAAAAATAGTCAAAGAGGTATGTTCATTCTTAGGGCATGCCAGATTTTATAGGAGGTTCATAACAAGTTTTAGTGCTATATCTAAACCTCTTTGTAACCTTTTCATAAAAGACACTTCTTTTGAATGGACTCAAGAATGTCAAAATGTCTTTGATAAGTTAATTGAACTTTTAACAACTACTCCAATTATGCAATTTCTGGATTGGTCCTTGCCTTTTGAATTGATGTGTAATACAAGCGATTTTGCATTCGGTGCTATCTTAGGACAAAGAAAAGAAGGTAAGCCTTATGTAATATCCTATGCACAAATGAATTACACAACAACTAAAAAAGAGATACTTGCTGTAGTATTTGCATTGGACAAATTTTGATCTTATTTAGCTAGTTCTCTAACGATTGTTTACACTGACCATGCGGTTGTGAGATATTTAATGTCTAAACTGGATGTAAAACCTATATTGATACAATAGGTCATATTGGTCTAATAATTCAACATCACAATAAAGGATAAGAAAGGAGCCGAAAATGTCATTGTAGACCATATGTCAAGATTAACGACAGAAACATTAATTGAAACTTCGCCTATCAATGACTCTTTTCCTGATGTATTTTTATTCTCCACTACTATAGTACCTTGGTTTAGTAACATTGTAAATTTTCTTGCAACATGAGAAATGTGACTTCAGTGGAATGCTCAAGATAAAATTTTATTGGGATGATCCATACCTATTAAAATATTATCCCAACCAAACAATTAGAAGATGCATACCCGACAATAAAGTAAGTGGTGTCATTAATTTTTGTCATTCTGAACCATGTGGAGGACCCTTTTCATCTAAAAAAAAGCTGCTAAAATCTTACAATGTGGATTTTATTGACCCATCTTATCTAAAGATGCATATGCATTTTAGAAAACTCGTGAAACTTGTCAAAAATTGGGATCAATTTCAAAACGAAACATGATGCCTTTGAATCTCAATCTGGTTGTTGAAATCTTTGACTATTGGGGTATTGATTTTATGGGACCTTTTCCACCATCTTTTGGCTTTGTGTACAGTCTTATTGCAGTAGACTATGGTTTAAAATAGGTCTAGGCAATTCCATCTCGAAACAATTATCACAAAACAGTTATCAAATTCTAGAAAGAGAATATCTTATGTAGATTTGGAGTTCCTTGAGCCGTTGTCAGTGATCGAGGTACATATTCTTGTAACAAACCATTTGAAACTCTAATGAAGAAATATGAAATAACCCATAAAGTTTCTATATCTCATCACCCCCAAACAAGTGGACAAGTTAAATTAGATAATAGGGAGATAAAACAGATCTTAGAAAAAATGGTTAACCCAAACCGTAAATATTGGTCTTTAAGATTTAATGATGCACTTTGGGTTTACCGAACTGCTTTCAAAACATCATTGGGAATGTCTTCTTATAGATTAATTTTTTGAAAACCTTGTCACTTGCCTGTAGAAATTGAGCGTAAAGCTTCCTAGGCCACTAAAACATTTAACAAAAATTTGGATTATGCTTGCAAGTTACGTAAACACCAACTGAGTGAACTTGAAATATCAAGAATGAGGCTTATGAAAATTCTAGAATCTACAAAGAAAAAGTGAAGGATTTTCATGACAAATCCATTGTTAGAAAATCTTTTGAACCTTCACAAAAAGTTCTTTTGTATGATTCAAGATTGCATTTATTTCCCGGTAAACTTCGATCTCGTTGGACTGAGCCTTTTACTGTTCAAAATGTTTTCTCTCATGGAGAAGTTGAAATTAAGAACCCAAAGAATGGTAATATTTTTAAAGTTAGTGAACAACGGTTAAAGCTATTCTTTGAAAATTTTAATAAAAATGAAGAGTCTATTACTTTAGTCAATCCTTTTTAAGGATTGATTTTTCCCGGTCAAGTGGTGGATATGATACTCCATGACTTTAAAAGTCCATTTTTCGGTTCCTTAAAAACTGTTGTTCGCCTTACATTCATTTTCTTTTCTTCTTTCTTATTTTCTTCACATGGATACCATTCTCTCGAATCTACAAAGACGTTTTCTCCTCTTTCTCGAAATGATTTGCTTAAAATTTACAAAGCATGCATAGAAAGACTAAGGATGTTCATATGCAAGGATATTCCTGCAAATTTAAGATAGTTAATTAAAACCAAGGTTTGATTTTCTTGTGAATTTTCAGATGATCTTGTTTCTCACATGGCAGGTTTGGGAGAAAGCTCTTACGCCAAAAAGCAAAGAGCAAAAAGGTTACAAGTTTGTCGCAAATGTGCAAGATAGACTTGGAACCAACGTTATCACTCCTTAGGATATTTGTCCAACAATCGAGAGGATAAGCTACAATTCATTAAGAATGGGCTGAGCAAGGAGTCTTTGGATAATATCCAATGGACTCTTGAAATACATTCTTGTGGAATTGTGCGGCATGAAATTTTAAAATTATGGACACAATTTCAAGAAGAGCAGGAACGTTATAGTCTCGAAATCTGACTCAAAACGAACTTGTTTGCCAGTTTATAGGAAAACTAGATGGGAAGCATATCCCTAACTCATTGAAGATGTTTAAGCCGTTTCTGGATGTAAAACTAGAGGATGATGTGAGCCACAATCATAAATACATGTATATATGCATGTGTGCTATCATTTTTGAATTCTTATGCCTTATAACTATCATTTTTTAATTTATATCTTTCGGTTGACTTGTGCATTTATGTTGTCTTATTTCTACCATTTCTTTTTTTAATTTCTATGCTTTATTATCAAACTTTTTCAACTAATAGCCGAGCTACCTATATAGATGTCATTATTAGAATACATTTTTACACTCCATAAATATGACATCTCTTGTTCTTCACCTTACACATATGGTTAGAGAGTTCCATAGACATGGGGGGAACCTCAAAACGTTGAATCCAAAAGATATGTGTATTCTGAGGATCTCGACCTGAAAAAGTGAAGAGTTGTAGCTGTAGCAAATTATCTTGGTAGGCTGTTAGCTGAAAGAAAGATTCATGTAGTTTATGGGAGAGGTAGCCTCGGTTTAATGGGTTATGTGTCGATAGCTGTACTCTTAGGAGGCAATCAAGTTTTTGGTGTTATTCCTAATGCTTTGGCTGTAGAAAGCATTATTGGAAAAACGACTGGGCAGCAGTTACAGGTCTCCTCTATGCATGAATGCATGGCATATATGCTTGTCAATTCGGATGTCGTCAATGCTTTACCAGGTGGCTTTGATACTCTCGAAGGAATTTTTGAAATTGCCTCTTAGGTCCAACTGAATCTCCATAAAAAATCCATAGGTTTGTTGAATGTTAAAAAATTTTTTTGATCCTTTGATACGTTTTGTTGATGCAGTTGTAGAATAGAATATGAACTTGACCCAGCAATAACTCAAATTAATCAGTCAGGGGGACAAAACAAAAAGTACAAACTGGATCTAATGCTTCGTTTGTAAATTTTCTTGTCTTTCATTTGTAGCATTTTATTTTACGTGCCTTTCAGGTAGTTTCTTTTGAATAACTAAAGCTTTAAGTAATGTCTCATATACTTAATCTCCCTATATTTAAATATTGAGGACAATGTTTCATTTGGTTTGGGGGAGGGGAATAATAGCAGATAAAAGTGTGTCTTATATTTTCTTCATGCAAAAAAAAAAAAAAAAACGAGTTAGTAATTAGATTCAGAGTGTGGTGTAACGAGTTCAAATCATCTTGAGATGCATTATAGGTTAGGAATGGCAGAGTGAAGAGAGCCATTTTGAACTCTTGAAACCCATTCTAACCAATTATCATTTTGTTTTGATTTTGTACTTTTAAAGACTCATTTTAGCTAACTTGATATTATTTAGTTTTGATTTTTGAATTTTATAACGAGGTTGTCTCATTCACTCCACTTTGAATTATTCAAATCTATGAACTCTCACAACTTTATTATTTAATAAATCGTTTCTTCATGTACTCATTAAGCAAGTATTCACAAACCTTTCTTCACACGCACACATACCTTGATGCATGATTGTGGTTTGTAGAATGAAATGTTGCAATATTTGAGTTCTTTTGTTTTCTTTTGGATAACAACAAAAAGAAGGAGAAAGTAAAAAAAAAAAAAAGGAAAGCAAAAAAAAAAGAAGCAATCATGGATAAGTTTGGTCTCATAGTCTCCTTAATTCAAGTAATTAAGCCCTAGGGCTGCCTCAACACCTAATACCCTAAAGAGCAACTGGTATAAAGGCCAACTAGTCTAGGAGTCATTAGCCTAAGGCTCACTACATAGGTTAAAGATGCATTGTTTCAAAAAAATATATAAAAATAATAATGAATGAATGCCCCTGTCTAAGGATGTTAGGCTTAACAAATATTAGAACCGATATGGCTTCTTTCTAAAAAGCCCCACAATCATGTGACGACCGAGCATAAAAAGAAGGTTTGTCAATTTCTTGACTGAAGAGTACATGACTCAGTTTATAAAAAAGAAAAAAAAATATGTTGAGAGTTTGTTTATTTGGATCGAATCAAGGAGAATGCAATAATGGTCACTTTAGTTGTTGATGAACACTTAAATATGTATGTTTAGTAAGAGCTTAATTCATCACATTACATTCATAGTGTCATTAAATTCCACTACTCAAGCATATTTGTAGTCTTTGCATCTTTTGTATTAACTTCGTCTTAATTTTGGTTTTTATTACAGGTTTGGTAAAATGGGTAAAACTTTCTATTTATAGATCAAAATGGTGCAAATCTTGATTTGTTGAAAAGCTTATTAAATTAGCTACAAGAATGTATTTCACAAGCATCATGAAATTCGGGCTCTTAGTGGACCGAAAATGGGCTTGAAATGAACCAATCTGCAGTTTCTACCCAGCCTAACCAAGCCTCTGTATTTTGACCATATCTTTTGATATACGTATCCAAATCATATGAATCAAGATATTCTAGAAAGCTGCGAGAAATATCTACAACTTTTATGGAGAAATGTGTATCAAAATTCTAAATAATTCAGTGCCGAAATCGATGGTCAATTTCGATGCACATGATGGTCCAATTGTCAACAAGAGATTTTACAATTGTCCCTTTCTAATTTGACGAGTTTGCCCCTGAATGTAACTATAAATAGAGGTGCCTTATGACCCATTAGGGCATCTTGGCTTATGCTAGGATCTCTTATTATTATGTTTTCTCTCTTGTGTTTGTTCTCTTAATGTTATTAACAAATCTTCTTTTTCTTACAATTTATGTTCTTTCTTTTATAATGTCTTGTTAAATTCTCTTTTACTTAGGTGAAAGGGTGAAACCCTTGATATGAGAATAAGGATTTTCTAACCCTTTGATATGTGCTTAATAATCATAATCTTTGTTATTTATTTTATATGATTTATATTTATTTTTCTAATCAATATTGACACCACTCGTAAAATAGAGATCTTGATCCATTGTAGACAATCCTTGGCATATCAAATGCTTGGATCCTTTCTAGATGTCGCATGGTTCTTCCTTACCAACACAAGTCTAGTTAGGAACCTTGATTTGTTGTAGACATATGGTGATTGGCACATTGGATGCTTGAACCCATTTATAAGAAGTGGTATAAATATTGGTCATGAAACAAATATAATTCATTTGACTAAAATGGGCTTAAATGACATACCTACTGATTAAAACCTCATTGATGTGTGGATTCCAATTCAGTTATAATCAGGTTGTTTATCCTTATTTGATATATCAAGGGCAAATCCCTTAATCTTAGTTTTTATCATTATTGTGTTAATTCCTTTTACTTTTGTATTTTAAGTATTCTTGTTTATTACTTATCAACTTTTTCTTTCATTTGCTATGGTAGGTTTTACCTCCTATGGATGGTTTTACCACCTTTATTTGTCATTTTACATTTCAATGGCTGATACTACCGCCTACCATCTTTACTTATATTTGTTGATATCATCTTGTTATTTATTTAAATTATTCACATCATATTTGCTTACCCTTTAGTTTGTAGAGCTAAATATCCTTCCTAGAGGATCGACCCCAATCTCATTGGGTTTATTACTTTGACACTCCTACATTTGGGAGATAATCCTATTTTTGGATGTGTTAAGTTTTTGGCACCGTTACTGGGAAAGGTAAAAATTGGCGTGTAAAATTTTAAGTATTTTCTTTTCTCATTTTAGATCTTAATTTTGTTCTTTGTTGGTGTTCATCTTTTCTTTTTATTTTTCTCTTTCTTGCATGAAAATTTGGTCACGAACATTTAGTGGTAGACTTGTTAGAAAAACATCACCTCCCCTAGAAGACATGGCCGACAATCAAGTGAAAAGGTTCACGGATGAAGGGGACAATCGTTCCCAACAAAATGACCAAAACCAACTAAAAACCCTTAGAGATTATATGAATCCGGTAAAGACTAGTACGCCATCTTGTGTAATTTCTCCTCCCGATGAAATCCATTTCAATTTCAAATTGAGTTTCGTTCGACTTTTACCCACCTTTCATGGCCTTGATATGGAGAACCCATATTCACACCTAAAAATCTTTGAAAAGGTGTGTAACTCTTACAGTGACCCAAATTGTAGCATAAACATCATTAGATTAAAGCTTTTTGCTTTTTCTTTAAAAGATAAAGCTAGAACGTGACTATGAAATTTAAGGTCAAATTCCATCAGTTTATGGGATGAGATGAAATAACAATTTTTAAAAAAAAATTTTCCTACCCATAGAACAAATTCTCTTAGAAGACAAATCACCACCTTTACTCAAAAACAAGAAAAAGCCCTTTACCAATGTTGGGATGGGTATAAAGAATTACTTAATACCTGTCCTCACCATGGTTTTGAAACTTGGAGTATACTTGCAAACTTCTATGAAGGGTTAACACCTCAAGACAGGCAATTAGTGGAGCTAATATGTAATGGAAAATTTTGAAATAAAGACCCTGATAAAGCAATTGACTGCCTAGATTCATTAGCAGATGAAGCCTAAAATTAGGACACTACTGGCACCTATGAGGCACTAAGCAAATCCTCAACCTCAACATCGAATAGAGGCATTTACAACCTTAGAGAAGACCATGACCTTCAAGCCAAATATGCATCCCTAGCTAGAAAAGTAGAGGCTTTAGAAATGAAAAAGAGTGGTCAATTAAATTCTATACGAGAAATTGTTTGTCACATTTGTAATGATAATGACCATCCTACTAATGAGTGCCTAACTCTGCTTGCCTTTAGGGAATGTCTCCATGGACAAGCTAATACTTTGAACACTTTGAAAATGCCAAATCACAATCCATGCTCACAAACCTACAATCCTAGTTAGAGAAATCATCCGAATTTTAGTTGGAAAAATGACAATCATACACAATCTTTACAAGTCCCTTTTCAAACACATCAAAATTTTGAAAATTCTCATGATCATGCATATGCTCCTCCTCCTAGGAATGACCTTGAAGACACATTGCATTCATTCATTATAAAGCAAGAGACTTTCAATAGTCAAACTGCTCAAACATTAGCAAATTTGTTAGACACTCTTGCAAAATTTGCATCCACATTTAGCATCTAAGAAAAAGGAAAATTTCCTTCTCAAACATTACAAAACCCCAAAGATCAATCCAACTAAAATACGGGGAGTTCAGATAGCAATTATATGGACCAAGTAAAATCAGTCATGACCCTTTGCAGTGGTAAGGTTGTTGAAAAACATATTCCTAAACCTTATGAGAAAGAAGAAGAATCGATCTCTAAAGGATAGGAAGACGTTACCAAACCAACACCTAGTGAAGAAGGAATCAGATCCTCATATGTGCCTCCATTTCCTCAAGCATTAGCCACACAAAAGAAGCCAACTCAAAATTCTGAAATATTTGAAATTTTCAAACAGGTAAAGGTCAATATTCTCTTGCTAGATGTGATCAAACAGGTACCTTCTTATGCAAAATTTTTGAAAGATTTGTGCGTTGTGAAAAGAAAATTGAATGTGAAAAAAAAGGCCTTTCTAGTCGAGCAAGTAGTAGATCAATTAAAGTGCCAAGAGGAGAAGCAGAAGATGTGTTAGTTCAAGTCGATAAATTCATTTATCCAGTGGATTTTATCGTCTTGGATACATAACTGGTGGAAATATTTAATTCAATTCCTGTCATTTTAGCGCGTCCATTTCTAGCTACCTCTTATGCTTTAATTAATTACAGGAATGGAGTCATGAAGCTATCATTTAAGATCATCAAGCTATCATTTGGGAACATGACATTGGAACTTAATGTTTTTAATATGTGTAAACAACCACATGAAGAAGATGATGAAATTGAGGAGGCTAATATGATTAAAACTATTGTGGAAGACTACATCCAAAAAATGGAGTTATTCTGACCCTTTGGCAACCTGTTTAGTCAATTCATTAGAATCAAGTGTAGAACTAGAGCCTGATCTTTCTGATATATGTTCTTTATTGGATTGTGCACAGGTGATAGAAAAAGGGTCAAACCCACGATTCGAAGAATTGGGGCAAATGAATGAAAGCAAGGAAAAGGAAGCTCCCAAATTAGAACTGAAGCCCTTACTTGAAGGACTAAAATACGCATATCATGGGCAGAATCAGACATATCCGATGGTAATTTCTTCATCCCTCACAAGCGAGCAACAAGGTAAGTTGATATACGTGCTTAAAAAGCACAAAAATGCAATCGGGTGGACTTTAAAAGACATAAAAGGCATTAATCCTTTGATTTTGTACACATAGAATATATTTAGAAGAAAATGTCAAAACATCCCAACAACCTCAAAGGAGATTAAATCCCCACATGAAAGAGGTCATTAGGGCTAAAGTTCTCAAACTACTTGATGTCGGAATTATCTACCCTATTTCTTATAGTAAGTAAGTAAGCCCTACACAAGTAGTACCTAAGAAATCTGGCATTACAATAGTAAAAAATGAAAAGGGTGAATCATTACCAACTCGAGTCTCATTTAGTTGGAGGATGTCCATTGATTATAGAAAATTAAATGTTGTCACCATAAAAAACCATTTTCCCTGACCATTCCTTAACCAAATTTTGGAAAGAATAGCAAACCACTCCTACTACTACTTTCTGGATGGATACTCAGCATATTATAAAATTCCTATTGCACTTGAAGATCAAGAAAAGACCACATTCACGTGCCTCTTCGGCACTTTTACATTTAGAAGGATGCCTTTTGGACTTTGTAATGCCCCAGCCACTTTTCAAAGATACATGTTAAGCATTTTCAATGACATGGTTGAGCTTTGTTTAGAAGTTTTCATGGATGATTTAACTGTCTTTGGAAATTCTTTTGATAATTGTCTTGAAAACTTAGAAAAAGTCCTAAAAAGGTGTGAAAAAAAAGGTCTTATTTTGAATTGGAAAAAATGTCATTATATGGTTACTTCTACAATTCTCTTAGGTCATGTGGTGTCTTTTAAGGAAATTGAAGTGGACAAAGCAAAAGTGGAATTAATTTCCTATTTGCCTCCACAAAAAAAAGTCAAAGAGGTTTGTTCATTCTTAGGGCATGCTGGATTTTATAGGAGGTTCATAAGAAATTTCTATGCTATATCTAAACCTCTTTGTAACCTCTTAATAAAAGACACTTCTTTTAAATGGGCTCAAGAATCTCAAAATGCTTTTTATAAGTTAATTGTACTTTTAACAACTGCTCCAATTATACAATCTCTTGATTGGTCCTTACCTTTTGAATTGATGTGTGATGCGAGTGACCATGTTGTTGGTGCTATCTTAGGACAAAGAAAAGAAGGTAAGCCTTATGTAATATACCATGCAAGTAGGATTTTAAATGATACATAAACGAATTACACAACGACTAAAAAAGAACTACTTGCAGTAGTATTTGCATTGGACAAATTTCGATCTTATTTAATTGGTTCTCCAACGATTATTTACACTGACCATACAGCTGTGAGATATTTAATATCTAAACAAGATACAAAACCTAGATTGATACCGTAGATCTTATTACTTCAAGAATTAAACATCACAATAAAGGATAAGAAAGGAGCCGAAAATGTCGTTGCAGAATCATCCGTCAAGATTAATGACAGAGACATTAATTTAAACTTCACCTATCAATGACTGTTTTCCTGATGAATTTTTATTCTTCATTGTTGTAGTACCTTGGTTTGCTAACATTGTAAATTTTCTTGCAACAAGAGAAATGCCACCTCATTGGAATGGTCAAGACAAAAGCAAGTTTTTGATCGAGGTGAAAAATTTTTATTGGGATGACCCATATCTATTCAAATATTGTCCGAACCAAATAATTAAAAGATGCATACCCGATGATGAGGCAAATAGTGTCATTAATTTTTGTCATTCGAAAGCATGTGGAGGACACCTTTCATCTATAAAAACACCTGCTAAAATCTTGCAATGTGGATTTTTTTGGCCCACCTTATTTAAAGATGCATATGCGTTTAGCAAAACTTGTGAAAATTGACAAAAATTGGATCCATTTCAAAACGAAATATGATGCCTTTGAATCCCATTCTTGTTGTTGAAATCTTTGACTGTTAGTGTTAGGGTATTGATTTTATGGTACCTTTTTCACCATCATTTGGTTTTGTGTACATTCTTGTTGCAGTAGACTATGTTTCAAAATAGGTCGAGGCAATTCCATGTCGAAACAATGATCATAAAACAGTTATCAAATTCTTGAAAAAGAATATCTTGTGTAGATTTGGAATTCCTCGAGCAATTATTAGTGATGGGGGTACACATATTTGTAACAGACCATTTGAAACTCTAATGAAGAAATACCGAAAAACCCATAAAGTTTCTACACCTTATCACCCGCAAACAATTGGACAAGTTGAATTAGCTAATAGGGAGATAAAACAGATCTTAGAAAATACAGTTACCCCAAACTGCAAAGATTGGTCTTTAAGACTTAATGATGCACTTTGGCCTTACCGAACTGCTTTCAAAACATCATTGGGAATGTCTCCTTATAGATTAGTTTATGAAAAACCTTGTCACTTGCCTGTGGAAATTGAGCATAAAGCTTATTGGGCCATTAAAACATTTAACACAAATTTAGATGATGTTTGCAAGTTATGTAAACTCCAACTGAGTGAACTTGAAGAAATCAAGAATGAGGCTTATGAAAATTCTAAAATCTACAAAGAAAAAATGAAGGTTTTTCATGACAAATTCATTGTTAGAAAATCTTTTGAACCTTCACCAAATGTTATTTTGTATGATTCAAGATTGCATTTGTTTCCTGGTAAACTTTGGTCTCGTTGGACTGGGCCTTTCTTTGTTAAAAATGTTTTCCCTCATAAAGCTGTTGAAATTGAAAACCAAAAGAATGGTAATGTTTTTAAAGTTAACGAAGAATGGTTAAAACCATTCTCTGAAAATTTTGATCAAAATGAAGAGTCTATTACTTTAATCAATCCTTTTTAAGGATTGATTTTTCCTAGTCAAGTGGCGGATACGATACTCCGTGACTTTTAAAGTCGATTTTTCAGTTCCCTAAAAACTGTTGCTCACCTTGCATTCATTTTCGTTTCTTCTTTCTCATTTTCTTCACATGGATACCATTCTCTCGAATCTGTACAAACGTTTTTCCTCTCCTCCTCAAAATGATTTGCTTAAAATTTACAAAGCTTGCGTAGAAAGACTAAGTATGTTGATGCGTAAGGGTATTCTTGCTGATTTAAGATGGTTAATTGAAGCCAAAGGTTCGATTTTCTTGTGAGTTTTTAGATAATCTTTTTCGTACATGCCAAGTTTGGGAAAAAGCTCTTATGCCAAAAAGCGAAGAGCGAAAAGGTTACAAGTTTGTCACAAATATGCAAGATGGACTTGTAACCAGCGTTGCTACTTCTTGGGGTATTTGTCTACTAGTCAAGAGGCTAGTCAAGAGGATAAGCTACAATTCATCAAGAATGGATTGAGTAGGGAGTCTTTGGATAATATCTAATTGACTCTTGAGACGCATTCTTGTGGAATTGTGCAGCATGAAATTTTGAAATGATGGACACAATTTCAAGATGAGCAAGAATGTTATAGTCTTGGGAATCTGACTCAAAATGACCTTGTTTGTCAGTTTATAAGAAAACTGGATAGAAAGCATATCTCCAACTCATAGAAGCTGTTTAAACCATTTATGGACATAAAACCAGAGGAAGATGTGAGCCACAGTCACAACCACATGTACATTTGCATGGGTGCTATCATTTTTTAATTTTAATGCCTTACAGCTATCATTTTTGAATTAATATCTCTATTTTTTGGTTGACTCATGCATTTATGATGTCTTATTTCTGTCTTTTTTTTAAATTTCTATGCTTTATTCTCTAACTTTTTCAACAAGCAGCCTAGCTACCTATATAGATGTCATCATTAGAATACCTTTTTGCACTCCATAAACATGACATCTCTTGTTCTTCACTTCACACATAGAGTTAGAGAGTTGCATAGACATTGAGGAAACTTCAAAACATTGAATCTAAAAGATATGTGTATTCTGTGGATCTCGACCTGGAAAAAGTAAAGAGTTTATAGCAGTAGCAAATTATCTTGGTAGGCTATTAGTTGAAATAAAGATTCATATGGTTTATAGGGGAGGTAGACTCGGGCTAATGGGTTGTGTGTCAACAACGGCACTTGTGGGAGGCAGCCAAGTTTTAGGTGTTATTCCTAAAGCTTTGGCTATAGAAAGCATCATTGGAAAAATGATTAGGAAGGAGTTACAGGTCTCCTCTATGCATGAACGCATGACATATATGCTTATTAATTCGAATGCCTTTATTGCTTTACTAGGTGGCTTTGGTACTCTCAAATGAATTTTTCAAATTACATCTTGGCCCAACTGAATCTCCATCAAAAACTTATAGGTTTGTTGAATGTTAAAAATTTCTTTGATCCTTTAATACGTTTTGTTGATGCTGTTATAGAATAGAATTTTATCCCTCATTCAATGCGACAGATCTTTGTTTTTACCACCACTGCTAGTCAATTACTTGACAAATTACAAGCAATTGAGTATGAACCTGACCCAGCTATAACTCAAATTAATTGGTTAGGGGGACAAAACAAAAGGTACAAATTGGATCTGAATCTCCATTTGTAATTTTTTTTGTCTTTTATTTTATTTGTAGCATTGTATTTCACGTGTCTTTCAGGTCTTCTCTTTTGAATAACTGAAGCTTTAGGTAATGTCTCCTATACTTCATCTCTCTACATTGAAACATTGAGGATAATATTTTATTTGGTTTGGTTATTTTGGGGGGGTGACGCGGGAAGGATAATGGACATAAGTGTGTCTTAGATTTTCTTTTTGCAAAAAAAAAAAACGAGTTAGTAATTAGATCCAGAGTTGCTGTAAGGAGTTCAAATCCTCTTAGGACGCATTTTGGGTTAGGAATGGCAGAGTAAAGAGGGCAATTTTGAACTCTTCAAACACGCTCTAACCAATTTGTCATTTTGTTTTAATTTTACACTTTTGAAGACTTATTTTAGCTAACTTGATATTATTTAGTTTTGATTTTTGAATTTTATAACGAGGATGTCTTATTCACTTCACTTTAAATTATTCAAATCTATGAACTCTCACAATTTGTTATTTAATAAATTGTTTGCTCATGTACTCATTAAGCAAGTGTTCACAAACCTTTCTTCACACACACACATAACTTGATGCATGATTGTAGGTGATGAAATGAAATATTGTAATGTTTGAGTTCTTTTGTTTTATTTAGGATAACAACAAAAGAAACGGGAACGTTAAAAGAAAAAGGAAAAATAAAAATAAAAATAAAAGCAAAAAACAAAGTAATTGTGGATAAGTTTGGTCTCGTAACCTCCTTAATTCAAGCAATTAAGCTTGAAGGGTGCCTTAACATCTAATACCCTAAGACCAACTGGTTTGGGAGCTATTGGCCCAAAGCTTGCTTTATGGATTAAGGAGAAAGCTTAAAGGGATTGAATATTGCACTATCCATAAGTTTCTAAGCAAAAATAAAGCATTGGCAAGCTGAGTTGTTAAGTTTGTAGAGGTGTCTTAACACCTAATGCCGTAAGGCCAACTAGTCTGGGAGTCATTAGCCTAAGGCTCGCTACATGGTTTAAAGATATATTGTTCAAAAAAAATAAAAATGAAACAAATATATATATATATAACTAAAAATAATGATGAATGAATGTCCCCTGTCTAAGAATGTTAGCCTTAACAAATATTAGAACTAATATGACTTCTTTCTCATAAGTCACATTCTCATATGTCGACTGAGCACAAAAAGAAAGGTTTGTTAATATCTTGACTGAAGGGTACATGAGTCTTTAAAAAAAAAAGAGAAAAAGAATCGGTTGAGAGTTTGTTTATTTGGATAGAATCAATGAGAGTGCAATAATGACCACCTTGGATGTAAAATTCTATAAATCTCTTATAAATAATAACGCTTTAATTGCTAGGGACTAGCAATAAGCTAGTTGGGGGGTGTGATGAACACTTAAATATATATATTTAATAAGAGCTTAATTTATCATATTACATTAATAGTGTTATTAAATTCCTCCACTTAAGCATATTTATAGTCTTTGCATCATTTGGATTAACTTCATCTTAATTTTGATTTTTGTTACAGGTTCGGTAAAATGGACATAACTTTCTATTTATAGATCAGAATGGTGCAAATTGATTTGTTAGAAAGCTGATTAAATTATCTACAAGATGGTATTCCACAAGCACGTTGAAATTCGGGCTCTTGGTGGACCAAAAATGGGCTTGAAGTGAACCCATCTGCAGTTTCAGGCCAGTCTGACTATGCCTCTGTATTTTGATCATATCTCTTGATATACATATCCAAATCATATGACTCAAGATGTTCTAGAAAGATGAGATAAATATCTACAACTTTCCTAAAGGCATGTGATAAAAATTCTGAATAATTCAGTGTCAAAATTGGTGGTCAAACTTGGTGCACATGATGGTCTAATTGTCAATAAGATATTTTACAATTGTCCCTTTGTAATTTGACGAGTGTGCCCCTGAATGTATTTATAACTAGAGGTGCCTTGTAACCCATTAGGGCATCTTGGCCTAGGCTGGGATCTCTTATTATTGTGTTTTCTCTCTTGTGTTTGTTCTCTTAATGTTATTAATAAATCTTCTTTTTCTTGCAATTTGTTTTATTTCTTTTATAATGTCTTACTAAATTCTTTTTGCTAAGGTGAAATGGTGAAACCCTTGATATGAGAATAAGGATTTTCTAACCCTTTGATATGTGCTTAGTAATCATAATCTTTGTTATTTATTTCACATGATTTATATTTATTCCCCTAATCAGTCTTGACACCACTTGTAAAGTAGAGGTCTTGATCCATTGTAGACAATCCTTAACATATCAAATACTTACATCATTTCTAGATGTCGTATGGTTCTTCCTTACTGACACAAGTCTAGTTAAGAACCTTGATTTGTTGCAGACATATGGTGATTGGCACATTGGATGGTTGAACCAATTTACAAGAAGTGGTATAAATATTGGTAATGAAACAAAAATAATTCAAATGACTGTATTGGGCTTAAATGACATACCTACCGATTGGAACCTCCTTGATGTGTGGATTCCAATTGAGTTATAATCAGTTTGTTTATCCTTATTTGATATATCAAGGACAGATCCCCTAACCTTAGCTTTCATCATTATTGTGTCAATTGCTTTTACTTGTGTATTTTAAGTATTCTTGTTTATTGCTTATGAACTTTTTCTTTCATTTACTGTGGTAGATTTTAACTCCTATGGATGGTTCTACCACTTTTTATTATTGTTTTACATTTGAATGGTCGGTAATACCACCTACCATCTTTACTTATATTTGTTGATATCATCTTGTTATTCATTTAAATTATTCACATCATATTTTCTTACCTTTTAGTTTGTAGCGATAAATCCCCTTCCTCGTGGATTGACACTGGTCTTACCAGGTTTATTACTTTGACACTCCTATACTTGGGAGATAATCCTATTTTTTGATGTGTTAGTTGTAAAATTCTATAAATCACTTCTAAATAATAGCGCTTTAATTGCTAGGGACTAGCAATAAGCTTGTTGGGGGGTGTGATGAACACTTAAATATATATGATTAATAAGAGCTTAATTTATTATCTTGCATTAATAGTGTCATTAAATTCATCAACTTAAACATATTTGTAGTCTTTGCATCTTTTGAATTAGCTTTATCTTAATTTTAGTTTTTATCGCAGCTTTGGTTAAATGGGAATAGCTTTCTATTTGTAGATTAGAAAGCTACAAATTTTAATTTGTTGGAAAGCTGATTAAATTATTTACAAGATCATATTTCACAAGCATCATGAAATTCGGGCTCTTAGTGGACTAAAAATGGGCTTAAAGTGAAGTCATCTGTAGTTTTGGCCCAGCCTGACCATGCCTCCATATTTTAATCATCTTTTGATATACGTATCCAAATTGTATGAATAAAGATGTTCTAGAAATTTGAGAGAAATATCTACAACTTTAATGAAGACATGTGATCGAAATTTTAAATAATTCGATGCCGAAATCGGTGGTCATATTCGTTGCACATGACGATCTAAATTATCAACAAGATTTTACAATTGTCCCTTTGTAATTTGATAAGTTTGCCCCTAAATATATCTATAAATAAAAGTGCATTGTAACCCATGATAGGTGTCTATTTATGTATTATTTTCATATCAATTTGTCCATGTTTCTTTGCTATATTCCTTGGTATTTTTATGGTTTTGTGTGGTTTTGATGTTTGTAGGAGTTTTGGAGCAACTTGCACAAAAATGGAGTAAAACCCTTCATTTTCACCTCTGCTAATCAGCCAATTTCTCGGGGTTGATTGTATCGATGTACAATTAGCCAGATAACATGCTATATACCATTGAAAAGCTCTCGAAGTCTATTTTCTAGAGAAATTTACGGTTCACGAATTTATGTAGTGTACCAAAAATTATGATAAAAATGGTATGAGAAGTGTATATTTGTAATTCCACATATCACTGTAGCATGTTATTAAATACGGGGACACTGTAGTAAGTTACTGTAACAGAGTATATAAACATATTTTAGGGTTTTATTTTCATAACTTGAAGAGGGGGAAACGACTTGGAGGCTGTAGCTCTGGAATTCTCTCATCTTTTGGAGTTCTTAAAGGAGAAAGGAAGCTTGGAAAGAGGAAGAATTACAATCCAAAGAGATTTACATCAAAATTGCTAAGTTTTTCCATTCCCTTTCATTTTCTGGAAAGTTTGCATGTTGTATTGTATTTGCCACGTTTTTGAACATGTGTAACTGAATCTGAATTGGTTGAGGGTGATTTCAAAGCCCATTGATATGGTTTTTGTGAGTTGATTGTGTAAGAAGTTGTTATCCAATTCTCTAATTGAAGTTGCTTGTATTTTCCCATATCTAATGCTTATGATTGCTTGCTGATTGTATTTGGAGTGGCCAACTGAATATAATCTGGTTGTTGTCTATTGCTAGATTAGAAATCTTGATCCGTAATTGTCTTGAATTTCTAATCATTAGTAGCAAATTGTGATCAGAGATTGCAATTGGAGAATACAACCTAAGTTAAATAATCCGAGCTTGTGTGATTATTGCTTAGATCAACCTATCTTTCTTATTGTAATGCATCCATTGAATTAAACTCAGAGAGCTTATTCTAGGTTGTTTAATGGATAGAGATTAAATAAAGAGCTTGTTTTATTTAACAACAAAGTAAGGAAAGATTGGGATAACAGAGCTTGTTGTTATCTACGGTTGATAACTTCAATGCTGTAATTGGATTACAATTCTATGTTAATTCACAAATTCATATCTTGTGGCAGAGAAAGAACCCTTAACCAAGTGTCTATCATTGATTTTTCACTCCATTTTACTTTATGTTGTGTTATTGTGCATTTACATTAATATTTCATTTAATTAATCCATCAACAAAACCCCCCCATTTAGTTTATTGTTGCTTTTGAATAACAAATTCAATTAGAATCAATCCTCGTGGGAACGATATCTACTTATCACTTTATTACTTGTGCGACTAGTATACTTGCTAGTTTCGAACGCATCAAGTTTTTGGCGCCGTTGCCGGGGATTGATTTTCTAATCAATTTGTTATTCTGTTTTTACTACTGATTCTTGATTGTTATTTTCTGATTGTTTGTGTTTAGGCTTTTATGTCCGAGGGAGAAGCGGATCAACGACTTAAGAGAATTAAGGAGTTTCTCCAATCCTCGAATTTAAGGCTAAATCGATCAATTTCAACTCCACCTCCAGAATTTGACCTTGCACGACATACTTCCCTCCCATCTTCTTGCAGTTCAATCAAATCTGAATCGGAAGCAATGGCGATGGAAAACGATCAGACTCTTAAGGAGTTAGCGGCTCCAATTATTGATCAACAACCGCTATGCATAGCACCAATTCTGAGATAGATTTTGAACTTAAATCTGGACTGATTCATCTCTTGCCTACATTTCATGGTTTTGCAGGAGAGGATCCGAACAAACATCTCAAGGAATTTCATGTGGTATGCTCAAGTATGAAGCCAATCGGCGTTTCTGAAGAGTAAATTAAATTGAGAGCTTTCCCATTCTCATTAGCAGATTCAGCAAAAGATTGGCTATACTATCTACCACCAGGTACCATTACCACTTGGAATGAGATGAGTAAACTCTTTTTGGAGAAATATTTTTCAGTCTCAAAAGTTACAAATATTAGAAAAGATATTAGTGGCATTCGACAACATAATGGAGAATCACTTTATGAATATTTGGAGAGATTTAAAAGGTTATGTTCTAGCTGTCCAAACCACCAAATTAGTGATGGACTCCTAATTCAATATTTCTATGAGGGTCTCCTACCCATGGAAAGGAGTATCATTGATGCTGCTAGTGGTGGAGCACTAGTTAATAAAACACCGAACGTGGCAAGACGTTTGATTAGTGACATGGCAGCGAACTCCCAACAATTCAGCAGTCAATTTGAGCCACAACTACCAAAAAGAGTAAATGAGGTAAGTACTTCAAACATTGAACAACAACTTTGTGAACTTACCTCTCTTGTAAAAAAATGGCTGTAGGACATATGCAGCAATCTTATGCATGTGGAGTATGTTCTGCCATGGACCATCCAACCGACATGTGTCCAACTTTGCAAGAAGGAGATACAGAACAAGCCAATGCCATGGGTGGATTTCTAGGACAACCAAGGCAAAGGTATGACCCTTTCTCCAATACTTATAATGCTGGATGGAGAGATCACCCTAATTTAAGATATGGGAATCATCAACCAATTGTCCCAAATGCCATACCAAATCGACCACCAGGTTTCAATCAACCAAGGGTGCAGCAACCATTTCAAGCACAACCATAACCAGCTCCTATGTCTCTCCAGGATATTGTTAAAGCACTTGCCACTAACACAATGCAATTTTAGCAGGAAACTAGGGCAAGTATCCAAAACCTGGAAAATCAAATGGGACAATTGGCCACTAACATGAGCAAATTTGAGAGTCAAAGCTCAGGAAAATTACCTTTTCAGCCAGTGATCAATCCAAAAGAGAATGCTAGTGCTGTAACTTTGAGAAGTGGAAGCAATTAGAGATTCCACCAAAGAAATCACAAACTGATGAAAGGGATGACACCACTTCCACCATGAATAAAACATCATCTTCTAAGGTAAATCCTAAAACTCATATTCCTTCATATATTACTCCCCCACCTTTTCCTAGCAGATTTGCAAAATCAAAGAAGGAGGAACAAGAACAGGAAATCCTGGAAACTTTTCGCAAGATCGAGGTAAATATACCACTTCTGGATGCTATCAAGCAAGTACCTCGTTATGCAAAATTTCTCAAGGAGTTATGTACCAACAAGAGAAAGTTGAAAGGAAATGAGAAGGTAAGTGTGGGGGAAAATGTTTCAGCTGTATTGCAAAGAAAAATTCCTCCGAAATGCAAAGATCCTGGTACATTCACCATTCCATGCACCATTGGTAATACCAAGTTTGAAAGAGCTATGTTAGATTTAGGAGCATCTATTAATGTCATGCCATATTCTATATATGCTTCTTTGAATCTTGGACCCCTTGCGGAAACTGGTATTGTAATTCAACTTGCTGATCGTTCTAATGCATATCCCAAGGGAGTTGTGGAAGATGTGCTTGTGCAGGTAAATCAATTGGTTTTTCCAGCAGACTTCTATGTTCTGAAAATGGAGGATGAGACATCTCCCAATTCGACACCGATTCTTTTAGGGAGGCCATTCTTGAAAACTACCCGAACCAAGATTGATGTTCATGATGGCACTCTCACCATGGAGTTTGATGGCGAGGTGATTCGTTTCAATATTTTTGAGGCAATGAGGTACCCTAGTGACTTGCATTCTGTTTTTGCAGTGGATGTTATTGATTCTTTGGCACAACAACTTTTTGAGTTAACTCACAAGGATGCATTGGAAGTAGCCATTAGTGAGCACATAGGGGCAGAAAATTCCAGAGGATCGAGAAAGTTGATACAAGTGTCTAAAGAAGTGGAGGAAGCTGTGGCAAGCTTGGATGAGACTATCGCTATCACCACAAATAGGTATGATGTTTCATACATTGAATTGCATTTATCTAATGAGAAACTTCTTCCTTCTGTGATGAAAGCACCTGCCTTGGAGCTTAAGCCTCTTCCAGATCATTTGAAGCATGTATTCCTGGGTGAGAAAGACACTTTGCCAGTCATAATAGCAAAGGGCCTTACACCATTACAAGAAGAGAAACTCATCCGAGTGCTTCGAGATCACAAAACATCCATTGGGTGGACAATTGCTGACATCAAAGGTATTAGCCCAGCCATATGCATGCACCGTATCTTATTAGAAGAAGGATCCAAGCCCACTCGAGAAGCACAGCGGAGGTTGAATCCTCCAATGATGGAAGTTGTCAAGAAAGAAATCTTGAAATTGTTAGATGTGGGTGTGATTTATCCAATTTCGGACAGCAAGTGGGTGAGTCCAGTCCAAGTTGTTCCGAAGAAATCTGGTGTTACGGTGGTTAAGAATGACAATAATGAGCTAGTTCCCACTCGTATCCAAACTGGCTGGCGAGTTTGTATTGATTATCGGAAGCTCAATTCAGCAACTTGCAAGGATCACTTTCCTTTGCCATTCATTGATCAAATACTGGAGAGGTTAGCAGGTCATTCTTACTATTGTTTTCTTGATGGCTATTCAGGATATAATCAGATTGTCATTGCCCATGAGGATCAAGAGAAAACTACATTCATATGCCCATTTGGTACATTTGCCTATCGACGCATGCCATTCGGTCTTTGCAATGCCCCTGCCACTTTCCAAAGGTGTATGGTAAGTATTTTCTCTGATTATGTTGAGAACATCATTGAAGTATTTATGGATGACTATAGTGTTTTTGGTGATTCTTTTGAAAAATGCCTTGACAACCTTACCCTCATACTTCAAAGATGTATAGAAACTAACCTTGTTCTAAATTGGGAGAAATGTCATTTCATGGTAGATCAGGGTATAGTTTGGGACATGTTATTTCTGCTAAGGGTATAGAGGTGGATAAATCCAAGATAGATCTTATATGTTCCTTACCACCTCCCACAAGTGTGCGGGATATTCGTTCGTTTCTTGGCCATGCAGGTTTCTATCGTAGATTCATCAAAGATTTCTCGAAGATAGCATTGCCCCTATCCAGATTATTACAGAATGATGTGGCCTTTGAATTTGACGAGAAATGCAAAGAGGCATTTGAGAAACTGAAGGAACTCTTGACTTCGGCTCCAATAATCCAATCTCCAAATTGGGATATCCATTCGAGATCATGTGCGATGCGAGTGACTATGCTGTGGGTGCCGTTTTGGGTCAACGAATTGGCAAAATTCCACATGCCATTTACTACGCATCTCGAACTTTAAATGATGCTCACCTTAATTATTCTACCACTGAGAAAGAGCTGCTAGCGGTTATTTTTGCTTTACAAAAGTTTCGATCTTATTTGATTGGTACTAAAGTAACCGTTTATTCTGATCATGCAGCTTGGAGGTACTTGCTCACAAAGAAAGATGCTAAACCAAGGCTTATCAGGTGGATACTCCTTTTACAGGAATTTGACTTGGAGATCAAAGATAAGAAGGGAAGTGAAAACTTAGTTGCAGACCATCTCAGTCGTATTGTCCATGATAAGAATGCACTGCCATTACAAGAAAGTTTTCTGGATGAACAATTGTTGTCTCTAAATGTAGTAGCGCCTTGGTATGCAGATATTGTCAATTACTTAGTTACGAAGAAGCTACCACATGACTTGACTCGAGCTCAAAGAGACAAGATCAAGAACATTGCCAAGTATTACATATGGGATGATCCATACTTATAGAAGCATTGTTCTGACCAAGTGATAAGAAGGTGCGTTTCTGAATCTGAATTTAATTCAATTTTAACCTTCTGTCATTCTTATGCATGTGGAGGTCACTTCGAACCAAAAAGAACAGCCCTTAAAGTTCTTGATTGTTGATTCTACTGGCCATCATTGTTCAAAGATGCATATCTGTTCTGCAAAGCTTGTGACCGTTGTTAAAGGACAGGTAATTTAAGTGCCAAAAATCAAATGCCACAAACCCCTATACTTATTGTCGAGATTTTTGATGTGTGGGGTATTGATTTCATGGGTCCTTTTCCTTCATCATATGGTAATGTTTACATTATACTTGCTGTGGATTATGTTTCTAAATGGGTGGAAGCAAAAGCTACGAGAACTAATGATTCTAAAGTTGTTGTAGATTTTGTGAAATCTAACATTTTTTCGAGATTTGGAACACCAAGAGCCATGATTAGTGACAGAAGGACACACTTCTGCAACAAATCATTTGAATCCTTGCTCAAGAAATACAACATCACTCACAAGGTGTCTACTGCATATCATCCACAAACTAGTGGTCAAGTTGAAGTTTCAAATCGAGAAGTCAAGTCCATTCTCGAGAAGACAATGAATCCGAACCGAAAAGATTGGAGCCGACGATTGAATGATGCACTTTGGGCATACCAGACTGCTTACAAGACACCTATTGTTATGTCTCCGTATAGGTTAGTCTATGGTAAGCCATGCCACCTTCCAGTGGAGCTCAAACATAAAGCATGGTGGGTAGTAAAACTTTGTAACATGGAGATGGATGCTGCTGGAGAACAAAGGAAGCTTCAACTGCAAGAATTGGAAGAACTTAGAAATGATGCCTATGAGAATTCCAGAATTTACAAGGAGAAAACTAAGGCATTTCATGATAAAATGATCTCCAGGAAGAATTTTGAAGTAGGATAGAAAGTTCTTTTATCTCATTCTCGCCTCAAGTTATTTCCAGGTAAAGTACGATCTCGATGGGTTGGACCTTTTGTTATTACTAATGTTTTTCCTCATGGTGCAGTGGAAATCAAGAGCTTAAAAACGGACAAAGTATTCAAGATGAATGGGCATAGGTTGAAGCCTTACTATGAGAATTCAGTGATGCAGGACATCGATGAGGTACCTCTCTACGGGCCAACTTATCTTGATGGGTGAGGGCAGATAACGTCAGGCTGAGGACGTTAAACCAAGCGCTTATTGGGAGGCAACCCAATGTTTTTTGAAAAATAAATAAAAAGAGAAGAAGAAAAGAAGGTAATGATGATCAATTTTTGTGTCTCGAGGAGATTCCTCTCATAGGCTTTATCGAACGTAATTGATCAGGTTTTATCTCTTTGCCATCTGTCTCATTTGTTTCTTTGTTTATCTTTGACTTTTGTTTGCTATTGTGTTTTCATTTATTTTATGCGTTTTTATTTTATTTTGTTTTCTTTTCGTTTCTTTTGTTTAATTTGATTTTTCTATGCTTTGAGCTCATTTGTGCAACAGCTTGAGGAAACATCGAAATGGAAGCTGAAGCCATTGTCCGAAGGTTTGAAATGTGCATATCTGGGAGAAGAACAAACTCAATCGTATTATCGGTAATATCTCTCCTTTTCTCCTCTTCAATGGATGCTGATATCTTTCTATCGAACCTTCGTAAATATTTCCCTTCACTTCCTCAAAATGCTGTGTTTAAAATTTATAGAGTATGGATGACGAGACTTTGGGCATTGATGCTCCTAAATGTGCCTGCGGATATCCGATGGCTTATCGAAGCCAAGGTAAGATTGTCTGGTGAGCCTGATGTTAATCTCGCAAAATACATGCCTGGTCTAGGGAAAAGCTACTACGCCAAGAGGCGAAGAGCGAAGAGGTTACAAGTATGCTATAAATGTGCTAGATGGAATTGTAACCAGACTTGTCGTTCATTAGGTTTTGTGTCCAGGAATAGAGAAGATAAACTTTCATTTATTAAGAATGGTTTGAGTAATGAGTCGCTGGATAATGTTTTGTTAACTCTCGAGTCACATTCTTGTGGACTTGTTCAGCGTGAATTGCTTAATCTATGGACACAATTTCGTGATGAATTGCAGTGTTATAGTCTAGGGAATCTGACTAAAAACGACCCTGTTTGCCAGTTTATAAGAAAACTAGATGGGAAGCAAATCCCCGACTCATAGAAGGCGTTTCAGCTGTTACTGGACGTAAAACCAGAGGAAGATGTGAGCCACAATCACAACTACTTGTATATTTGAATGTGTGTAGTTGTTGTCGAATTTTATTTCTTTCTTGTTTCGTTTGATCTGATTATCAATGTTGTTTTTGTGTTATTGTTGTTTGTTGATTTTGCTTGTTTTAATTTCAAGTTTTCTTTTTGACAAACCATATGACTACCCCATGATATATACACACGTGGGAGACAAGTGTGGAGGTTTTGTCAACCTCCGCCGAAAGTATATCTTTACTTTTCATGCTTCACGTGGGAGACAAGTGTGGCGGTTTTGTCAAACTCCGCCGAAAGTATATCTCCATTTTTCATGTTTCACGTGGGAGACAAGTGTGTAGGTTTTGTCAAACCCCCGAAAGCATATCTCATTTTTTCAAATCTTGGGGTGATAAATCTGCATCGAGCAACCCCCACCGAAATTATGTCCCCATGTGTCAAATTTGAGAGTTTTACGTGTGTATATATCCATTCTGCATGTTTTCAAATGTCATTTTATAACCTTTCTTGCACTTGAATCGCATAATACCTAACGTGCATCATTGTCTTACACAAGTTTAGAGCACTTGTAGAAATGGAGAAAACACCAATTCGGCGATTCCAAAATATATGCGTATTTTGTGGATCGCAATTTGGTAAAGATGGAGAGTTTACAACAGCAGCTCTTGATCTTGGTAGGACATTAGCTGCGAGGGGTATTCATTTGATTTATGGAGGGGGTAGTCTTGGGTTAATGGGGTGTGTGTCGACAGCTGCATCCTTAGGAGGAAGCAAAGTTCTCGGCATTATCCCTAAACCATTAGCTGTACGAGATATCGTAGGCAACACCATGGGGGAAGAGTTACAGGTTTCTAGTATGCATGAGCGTATTGCACATATGGTCATTAAATCTGATGTATTTATAGCTTTGCCCGGTGGTTATGGTACATTAGAGGAGATATTTCAAATCACCTCTTGGGCACAGCTAAACATCCATCGGAAACCCATTGGTTTGTTAAATGTCAATAATTTTTTTGATGGTTTGTTGTCTTTTCTTGATCAAGCAGTAGAAAAAACTTCATCTCACAGTCGGCGAGGCAAATCCTGGTTACAGCTTCAACTGCAGGGGAGTTAATTGACAAATTGCAAGCATTCGTCTATTCGCCTGATCCAACAATAGCTCGGATAGATTGGTTTGCGGAGGGCAATAAAAGGCGTAAACTGGATTTAGCGCTCCATCTGTAATCTTTATCTGCTGGTTTGCTTCACTTTTGTTTGCTTTCTTTTTATTGTGTTTATTTGAGATTTTTCGTGTTATTTCTTTTGAGCCTTTTCAGGTTATTTCTTTCGTTCCAGGTAATATTTTCTAATCTTGGATTTTAGAGTGGTGGCTTAAAAAGTTTAAGTCCTCTTAAAACGCATTGTGGATCTCTTCAATCCATAATGGCTGAATAAGGAGGCTAACTTTTAAACTTTTGAGACCCATTCTAACTGACTTGTTTGTGTTTGCTGACTTGTTGGACTTTGTTATTTTATGAGTAAGTTTAGTTTTATATAATTTAGAGTTGTTATGTGTTTTAGTCTTTATCAGTTTCGATTCCAAAAAAAAATTGTGGAAAAAACTTGAGAATGGCAAAATATGGGGTTTCTTTAACCCTTGAAACGCATTCTCTCTAAATAAATCTGTAGTTTGTTTATTTCATATTATTTGAAGTGTCTTGTTTCTTGTTTTGTTCTTTCATAATAAAGGTATATAGGCTGGAAACCTTAAGTCTGCGGGCTACTGGTCCTAAGGATTGTTGAAATATACAATCTTGACTCAGGTGTAACAATGCCACGTACCTCTTTTCTTGCATTTTGTGGGTCAATGATAAGATAATGATTGAATTAAGAATAACTCTTGGAAAATGATAAATGATGCATGGATCTGTGTGCTTGAAATGTTTATTGGTTTTCGCTTTGCTTTTGATTCCTTGCGCAACATTGAGCACTGAGCTATTATCACTGAGTTATTTGTTCACTTAGAGAAAGTTTATGTAATTTAAATGTTTCTTCAGATTTCAATGAATTCTAGAACTTGTTTGATGGTCACTCGAGGCGAAATCCTAGACTGTGCAACATTGGGGAAATGATTTAGGCCATCTTTGGACCGTTTGAGCCTTAATAGCCAACCTTGACTGAAATTGATCCCTAGTTACCCCTTTAAACCTCTGTAAGCCTTTTTTCTTTGTTAACTCACTAAAAGATTTCCTAACCTCAAATGAATTTGTTCCAAACAGTTTATCCCTTACCTATGAGCATGTAGATCATTCACAATTAAATTTTGAGCTATGTTCTGGTTTTGGAAAGTTAGAGGAGGTTGGGATGTGTCATGAGCAATGCAAGTGAGTTCTATTGTGTTTCTAAAAAAAAAAGAAAAAAAAAGCCAATCTATACTTATCGTCCACGTACTTACACATTGAGGACAATGTGTTGTTTAAGTGTGGGGGAGGGGAAGTGTAATAAAAAAAAAGAAAAAAAAGAAAAAAAAAGAACAAAAGAAGAAGAATAAGAGATCTATACCCTTAAGTGTTCTTAAAAAGAATGAAACAACAAAGTGTGGGGGTGTAGTTTTCTTTTGTTTTCTGCAAAAAAAAAAAAAGATTGAGTGTTCTAAATAAGTTTGGGGGAGTAACCTGGTGAATTGAAATAAAGTTGTGTTATAGGGTTGAGCTCTACATAGTCTTGAATGATTTATGTGTTTGTGGGTGATTTGAGCCAAATTATTATCATTTATCATACCTTCACCCAAGCCAAACGTTACAAGCTTGATAAAGCCCTACTTGATCCTTAGTGTTGTGCTTGTAGTGGAGAGTGACTTGAAAAGCAAGCCTATGGAGTTTATTTATACGCACATCTTCATTATTAAATATGATTCATTTTTATGCATAAACTCATCCGGGTTACAAATTATTAGGTGAGAATGGCTCTACACACACACACTGAGGAATTGAAGTAGAGCGAAACTAATCTTTGTAATGAGATTCTTGATCAAGTGCATTATTTTGAAGTTTTCCTTGGGTTATAATTAAGTACAATCTTTGAGGCCTATTTGCAAGTTGAAGCATTTGTGTGTTTTAATTTTTCTTTGATTCTGTTTCGGTTTAGTTTTATTTCATATTGTAGTTGCTCGAGGACTAGCAAAGTCTAAGTGTGGGGGAATTTGATAGGTGTCTATTTATGTATTACTTTTCATATCAATTCGTCCATGTTTCTTTGCTATATTCCTTGGTATTTTATGTTTTTGTGTGGTTTTGATGTTTGTAGGAGTTTTGGAGCAACTTGCACAAAAATGGAGTAAAACCCTTCATTTTCACCTCTGCTAATCACCAATTTCTCGGGGTTGATTGTATCGATGTACAATTAGCCGGATAACATGCTATATACCATTGAAAAGCTCTCGAAGTTTATTTTCTAGAGAAATTTACGGTTCACGAATTTATGTAGTGTACCAAAAGTTATGATAAAAATGGTATGAGAAGTGTATATTTGTAATTCCACATATCACTGTAGCATGTTATTAAATACGGAGACACTGTAGCAAGTTACTGTAGCAGAGTATATAAACATATTTTAGGGTTTCATTTTCATAACTTGAAGAGGGGGAAACGACTTAGAGGCTGCAGCTCTGGAATTCTTCATCTTTTGGAGTTCTTAAAGGAGAAAGAAAGCTTGGAAAGAGGAAGAATTACAATCCAAAGAGATTTACATCAAAATTGCTAAGTTTTTCCATTCCCTTTCATTTTATGGAAAGTTTGCATGTTGTATTGTATTTGCCACGTTTTTGAACATGTGTAACTGAATCTGAATTGGTTGAGGGTGATTTCAAAGCCCTTAATATGGTTTTTGTGAGTTGATTGTGTAATAAGTTGTTTTCCAATTCTCTAATTGAAGTTGCTTGTATTTTCCCATATCTAATGCTTATGATTGCTTGTTGATTGTATTTGGGGTGGCCAACTGAATATAATCCGATTGTTGTCTATTGCTAGACTAGAAATTTTGATCCGTAATTATCTTGAATTTCCAATCATTAGTAGCAAAATTGTGATCAGAGATTACAATTGGAAAATACAACCTAGATTAAATAATCCAAACTTGTGTGATTATTGCTTAGATCAACCTGTCTTTCTTTTCATAATGCTTCCATTGAATTAAATCTAGAGAGCTTGTTCTAGGTTGTTTAATGGATAGAGATTAAATAAAGAGCTTGTTTTATTTAACAACAAAGTAAGGAAAGATTGGGGATAACAGAGCTTGTTGTTATCTACGGTTGATAACTTCAATGCTGTAATTGGATTACAATTCTATGTTAATTCACAAATTCATATCTTGTGGCAGAGAAAGAACCCTTAACCAAGTGTCTCTCATTGATTTTTCACTCCATTTTACTTTATGTTGTGTTATTGTGAATTTACATTAATATTTCATTTAGTTAATCCATCAACAAAACCCCCCCTGTTTAGTTTATTGTTGCTGGAAAATAACAAATTCAATTAGAATCAATCCTCGTGGGAACGATATCTACTTATCACTTTATTACTTGTGCGACTAGTATACTTGCTAGTTTCGAACGCATCAACCCATTAGGCATCTTGGCTTTAACTGGGATCTCTTATTATTGTGTTTTCTCTCTTGCATTTTACTGTTATTAATAAATTTTCTTTTTCTTAAAATTTGTTTTCTTTCTTCCATAGTATCTTGCTAAATTCTCTCTTGCCAAGGTAAAAGGGTGAAACCCTTGATATGAGAATAAGGATCCTCTAACCCTTTAATATGTGCTTAAAAATCATAATCTTTTGTTATCTATTTTTTATTTTTTATATTTTGTATTTATTCTCTTAATCAATCTTGACACCACTCGTAAGGTGGAGGACTTAATTCATTGTGGACAATCCATGGCACATCAAATACTACGATCCTTTCTAGATATCGTATGTTTCTTCCTTACCAACATGGGACTAGTTAGGAACCTTGATTTCTTGTAGACATATGGTAATTGGCACATTCGATCGTTGAACCCATTTACAAGAAGTGGTATAAATATAGGCAACGAAACAAATATAATTCATATAACTAAATTAGGCTTAAATGACATACCTTCCAATTGGAACCTCCTTGATGTGTGGATTCCAATTGAGTTATAATGAGGTTGCTTATCCTTATTTGAAATATCAAGGGCAGATCCCCTAACCCTAGGTTTCATTATTGTTATATTAATTCTTCTTACTTGTGTATTTTAATTATTCTCGTTCATTACTTATAAACTTTTTTTTTCACTTGTTATGATAGGTTTTACCACCTATTTTCACGGATGATCTTACCACCTTTTATTTTTGTTTTACATTAGAATGGTTGGTAGTACCACCTACCTTCTTTACTTATATTTGTTGATATTATCTTGTCATTTCGTTGAATTATTCATATCATATTTCTCATTCTATAGTTTGTACTGTTAAATCTCTTTCCTCATGGATCGACCTCGGTCTCACCGAGTTTATTACTTCAACGCTCCTATACTTGGGAGATAATCCTATTTTTTGATGTGTCATCTGGGTAATATGTGATCTGATGCTTTGATAGGACTAAACAAGATTTCATTTCTCATGTTACTCATCTCTTTGGTGTTTCCATGAATGAATTTGCAAGGAGGACCTTTGATACCTTCTCACCTCATCTTAGATTGTATGCATATTGAAGTCCACCAAAACTTGTCAATGAACTTGTCAATGAACTTAACGAGAGCTGAAAGGACTAACAAACAGAAACAACCTGAAAGGTAGATTATCATGGTTCCCATTTGTAACATCCCAAATTTGTAAGTGTTCATAACCTTAATGTGTTTATAATGTATATATATGTTAATATGTGTCTGTGCCTAAGTAGTATGGTAATAAATTAAATGTTAGAGGATGTATTGACAAATTAAGAAGTTGGAGGCCTAAATTTGAATCGTGCATATGTGTTTGTTATATAAAGGATCGGGTTTAGGGCCTCTAGAGTATTCATTTGCTACCATTTCTCAACACCTCCAGCTCTCATTTTCTCTCCCTAATTCACAACTAATTGAAAAGGAAAAAGAGGAAATCTAGGAAGAAAAAAGGTAAAACACATTTTCCTCTCTAGATTCTAGTCTTGATTTATGGTACTTTTATGTCAAGTATACCATGAAACATGTTGGAAGTCATGATCTATGATGGGTTATGAAAGATTCTAATGGTTTGGATGATGTTAGAATGCAATAGATGATGTTTGACCTTAAAATTCTATAGCGCTATGTACTAAGCAATTGCTAATACAAAACTTCCTAGAAATTCTAGGGTTTTGTTTTGGTTCTAAAATTTTTATATCTCAAACTACACATGTTCAAGATTATATGGAATTTTGAATCACTTGAGAGGTCAAAATAAGCAATTTTTGGTGAATTCTTAAATATTCTAAAACGAAATTGAACATCCCCTGTTTCAAAACAGAGCATGGGGAACGAATTTTATATGAGGGGTTTTTCCTTCATAAAAACCCCTAATTTTGGTGTGTCAAATCTTGAACATGTTTCCTTATAAACTACAAAATTGCATGGTTTTTAAATCTCTGTAGGAATTGTTATGACTTCTTAAATTTGTGTTTGAGAAACTGAAACTTTCAACTTTCAGAATAGAGTAAGCAAGTTAAATTACTTTTGACCGACCTAAACTTAACAAAAAGTGGTGATTTTTGGTAGATTTTTTTCTGTATGTGTTTTTTACTTGACTGAAAATTTTTATAAAGATTTGATCATTGTTAAGGTTTGTATAAATCTTCAAAGTCATATTACTCAGCATGAGAGGCCAGTAGACAGGAATTGTATATAGACAAAACTAAGAGATTACAAGGGGCATATAGCCTCATTGTGTCGGTATTAGGACGAGCATCATCTTTCTAAAATCATCTAATCATGTGTGTGTACTTATGAGTCAATAACAGAGTTATCTATTGTTATTGTATTTAATGACTCTTAAGGAAATTTTGATGATCTCTAGGTTGAAATCAAGACCTTGTGGTGAAGTTAACGTAAGCTAGACTCCTTCGAAGGACAAAATGGATATACTATCAAATTATAGGATGTGTCTGGTTTCATATGCTTATATATGTATGTGAGCTATGTTAGATTAAAAATGCCATGAATGTGATTTGAACAGAAATTGAAATGTGACCGTGAGCATGTGGACTTTGATGTGTAATGGCATGACTAAAACGTGACAATGAAATCCTCTGTGTGTGAAAGTGGAATTCATGCCTATTGCCGTAGGACACATAACTCTGTTATATGATAGGCATACATGTGATAGGTTAAAAAGACACATTGTATTGAGTTACCGACAGTGATACGTAACGGGTGACTAGTGCCCAATGGGAGATTTCATTGACGGCGATACGTAACGGATGACATATTCCTTGAAATTTATTAATGAAAAGAATGTGTCACCGACAGCGATACGTAACGGGTGACTTGTCACATCCCATACTATACATACAGAGTATAACATTAAAACAGTCGTTAAATAGTGAACTCTGTCATTTCTTTCAAAAATTATATTGAGTATTATCAAATACAGAGTTCCTAGGCACAACCACAGCATTTCACTAAATATATGTACATTCAAAAATCAAAAGAATTCCTACAGTATGGTTATGTTAATGTAGGGCAGCGGTCTGTGTTTGTCAAGAAAACTCCGTCAATAATGCCAAAGTTCCTCCATCCAGATCTCAGTCTACTGGTCACCTGAGGCATACAATAATTTTAGGGAGTAAAACTCAGTAGGTAAGCTAAGTGAACTTACAACAATGTTCAATAACAACACAATTCAGTCTACAGTACGAATACTGTTCATTTCTTAGTGCACAAGCATAAGGTAACTCTCTATTTGGAGCTCTATAGGTCGATTGACTCTCACACAAGTGAGTTCACATTTCTCAATTTATCACATTCTCATGTACAATTATAATCATATAATAAGGAAGCTTCCACAGTATCAGTTATAGTCACTTAGGAAATAAGGCTCTCTAATCAAGGTAGGACTTCTCATATCACAGTCAATTCACATATATGGGCCTAAATCACATAGCCACCTATTGACGGCATCCGTAGGCAAGGCATCGTCACAGTAAGTATTCATCACATTCTCACATTGCACGAATCCGCCATCACCCAGAGGTGACGGCCATACAGTCCTACTGGACTCTATCCTGCCACATGGAACAGTACAGATACATTCAAATACCTACACTTGAAATAGTTCAAGGCTAGTCTAACAATTCGGGCGATATCGGGCCCATGCTACCAAATCCCGTATAGAGAAACACATGGTCCAGAACTCCCCTCAAGCTATGAGAGCTCAGTTTCCTATGTCTTGGCACGCCAATCACATTTCACAATTCACAATTAGTCACATAACCCTATATTAAGCTTTTAGAACAGTCACAATATATCCTAATTCAAGCATCAAGTTGCTAACAATTAATAGTGTTACCATACACAATATTACATACAGTGTAGCACAATTCATTGTGGCCTCAGAATAGTTAGCTCATTTACCTTATACATCTCCTTTTCGATGCTTGTGATTAACCTAAAAACAAAACAAAATCTCTTTCAGGTCAACATACACATTTGTGAAATAACTTCCCTTTTTGGCTCCATTTCTATACATACTCCGTCAAACAATTTACAACAAACAATTGTCTATTCCAAAATTAACACAATTGCATAGACAACTTTTACACTCACATAACATGTCTCTTTGAAATTTTTATAGTCAAATGAGGTCATTTGCCCACTCAAAATAACCAAATTTGTTAACTCAACAATTTCGCCATTGCATTCATTTCATTGAGCAGTACAGACTTAAAAATTAGTAGGAATCGCAATCCTACTCAATTGGCTATAAAACTTTTCAGGCTAGTATATAACACATATATATACATCTATACCAAAAATCATGGCCTTTCAAGGGGTTTAAGTCATTCAAACCTAATTATTTCTAACTGGCCTATCAAAAGGGTGCATTCGAAACAAATCTGTGAGTCCGCTTGACACGTGACAATTCGATGCTCGACACTCGACGCTCTGCAACGCGTCACTCGTCCACTAAACAATCGAGCACTCGATGCTCGATAACGCGTCGCTCGACCACTAGACATTCAAGCACTCGACGCTCAAAAATACGTCACTCGATCACTGGACAATCGAGCACTCGATGCTCGACAACACGTCACTCGATCGCTAAACAATCGAGCACTCGACCCTTGAGAACGTGTCACTCGACCCCTAAACAATTGAGCACTCGACGCTCGACAACGCGTCACTCGACCACTAAACAATCAAGCACTCGATGCTCGACTGCTCGACACTTACATGTCGAGTCTTGCTCGACACTCGACACTCACCTGTCGAGTTATGTCGGATACACTACCAGTAACCAAAATACAAAATCGTTTCTCCCTTACTCTGTTCGAAAACAAGGGAAATATGCAAATTCCATACCAAAAGTTCAAAAATTCACTATAATTCACATACTTCGAATTTTTGAGTGAATCCAATTTCTGTACACTCTTGACATGTCTATTTTGATTAGTAAAATTTCTAGAACCAGAAAACATTCCTCCAATTTTTAGGAATTTTCGGAATATGCCCTCTTCAGTGTAAAAACACTACAGGATTTGAACTAAACTCTCATTTCTAGCTTTGTATCCTCATCCTCTTACTTAGATACCTTCAAATCTCATTCAAATTCATATTTCCACACAATTTCCAGCATAACAAACAACAATTCTCATACTCACATGACAAGCCAAAAGAATTCTTGCAAATATATATACAACAAAACAAGAATTCTAAAGAAGAGATGAGTTCTTACCACTTCCTTCCTTTCTTCTCCTTCCTTTCCTTGAGTTCTTTGTGAAGAAAAATAGAGAGAGCAAGGGTTGGAACGTGTGAGCTAGGAAGCAAAAATGAAAGAATTCTAGAATTCTTCCCCGTTTATAGATTAAAATTAGGCCAAATTTTCATTTAGTTCTCTCTTCCCTTTTTATTATCATTAAGCCCATCATTCTCTCATCTATTACACTACAATTTAAACACATCACTAATACATTAATACATATTAATACACATTTAACCATATCACATGATATAATGTACATTACAAAATTTAAGGATATTACAACTCCCCCTCCCCCCATCCCCTCCCCCAAAAAAAAAAAAAAAGAATTTCGTCCCCGAAATTTAGCATAATCATTCGAATAGGGAGGGGTATTTGGTACGCATTTCTTCCTCTAACTCCCAAGTTTCCTCTATGGAGTGATTTGCCCAGAGTACTTTCACCAATGGTATGTTCCTCTTCCGTAGCCCATGTTCTTTGTGAGCTATGATTCGAATCGGTCTCTCCTCATATGTAAGATCAGCTTTCAACTCCGGAAGTTCAGAACTTAGCACATGAGATGGATCGGGAATATACTTCTTTAACATGGAGACATGAAAAACATCATGCACTCCAGACAATGAAGGTGGTAAAGCAAGTCGATATGATGCTTCTCCAATGCTTCTTTAACATGGAGACATGAAAAACATCATGCACTCCAGACAATGAAGGGTCAATATATCTCAGACTTAATTTCCCTTTTCTTCCAAATCGCATCACTCCTTTCATGAAGGCTACTTTAAGGAAGACTTTATCTCCTGCTTCAAATTCTAACTTCTTTCTTCGCTTATCTGCATAACTTTTCTGTCTGCTTTGCGCTACATTCATTATGTCTTTCACTTTTCAGATAATATGACACGTTTGTTGCATAATTTCAGGCCCAAGTATTTTTCTTTCGCCAACCTCATCCCAATGGATGGGTGATCTACACTTCCTCCCATATAAGGCTTCATAAGGGGCCATTCCAATTGTGGATTGATAGCTATTGTTATATGCAAATTCAACCAAAGTCAAGTGTCTATCCCAGCTATCCTTGTAGTCCAACACGCAGGCTCTAAGCATGTCTTCCAAAATCTGGATGGTCCTTTCTGACTGACCATCTATTTGAGGGTGAAAAGCTGTACTGAACTTCAGTTTGGTGCCCATAGCCTTATGCAAACTTTTCCAGAACTAAGAGGTGAATCTTGGGTCCCGATCAGAAATAATGGATACTGGTACTCAATGTAATCTAACAATCTCATCTACATAAAGTTGGGCATATCTATCCATAAGGAAGGTAGTGTGCACAATAAGAAAATGTGCTGATTTCGTTAACCGGTCTATAATTACCCAAATTGCATCACATCCATTTCTAGTCTTCGGTAGACCTACAACAAAATCCATAGTGATGTGTTCCCATTTCCATTCCGGTATCGATAGTGGATTAAGCAATCCCGATGGCCTTTGATGCTCAACTTTAACTTGTTGGCAGACTAAGCATTGTTCAACAAATTGAGCTATCTCCCTTTTCATACTTACCCATCAGTAGTTATTTCGGAGATCCCTATACATCTTTGTACAACCAGGTTGCACTGAATAAGGAGAATTATGTGCTTTATTCATAATTTCTCGTTTTAATTCCATCACATTAGGCACACACAATCTTCCTTCGAAATATAATACCCCGTCAGGGAAGGTAACAAAACCTGGCTGCTTTCCAAAAGGAACTTCTTCCATCACCTTCTTCAAAAAGGCATCATCACATTGACTCCTCTTGATCCTCTCAATAACAGTGGGTTGCACGATCAATGAAGCCAAGTGTATGTTTTCATTCGGTTGAATAATCTCAATGACAAATTTCTCTAGGTCTTGTATTATTGGCCGTTGTGTGGTAATTAGAGCAGCCATATGTCCAGAAGACTTCTGACTCAAGGCATCCGCCACCACATTCGCTTTTCCAGGATGATAATTAATGACACAATCATAATCCTTGACCAATTCAAGCCATCACCTTTACCTCATATTTAATTCCTTTTGAGTGAAGAAATGTTTAAGGCTAGATCTCACATCTTGCTCCGTACAAGTAATGCCTCCATATTTTTAATGCAAACACCACGGCTGCCAGTTCTAGATCATAGGTAGGGTAATTCTTCTCATAGTCCTTCAATTGTCGAGATGCATAGGCTATAACCTTGCCATTTTGTATCAAAATACTCCCCAACCTGTTCTTAGAAGCATCACTGTATATCACACATCCCTTTGAACCAGAAGGGATGGTCAATACTGGAGCTGTCACAGTGGGTTCTTGAGTTCCTGGAAACTCTTTTCACAATCTTTCGACCATACAAAAGCTATATTCTTCCAGGTTAATTGTGTTAATGGCGAGGCTATCCTGGAAAAGCCTTCAACAAATTTCCTATAGCACCTAGCCAATCCCAGAAAACTTCGTACTTTGGTTACATTAGTTGGTCTCGGCCATTTCACAATAGCTTCCACCTTATTTGGGTCTATAGAGATTCCATCACCTGAAACAATGTGACCCAAGAAGGAAATCTGATTGAACCAAAACTCGCATTTCTTGAATTTGGCATACAGTTTCTTCTCTCTCAATATCTGCAACACCCTTCTTAAATGCTCTTCGTGTTCTTCAGAATTCTTAGAATACACCAAGATATCATCAATGAACACAATGACAAATTTGTCCAAGAATTCCTTAAAAACATGATTCATAAGATCCATAAAAGCGGTTGGAGCATTCGTGAGTCCGAAAGGCATTACCAAGAATTCATAGTGCCCATACCTCGTTCGAAAGGCAGCCTTGGAAATGTCTTCCTTTCTAATCTTTAATTGATGATATCCAGATCAAAGATCAATCTTGGAAAACATGCTTGCCCCATGTAACTTATCGAGTAGATCATCAATCCTTGGAAGTGGATACTTGTTCTTTATAGTCACTCGATTCAATTCATGATAATCAATGCATAATCTCATTATTCCATCCTTTTTCTTCACAAATAGAATTGGTGATCCCCAAGGAGAGACACTAGGACGGATGAAACCTTTATCCAGTAACTCCTGTAACTGCTCCTTCAGTTCCTTAAGTTCTGGTGGTGACATCCGATATGGAACTTTGGATAGAGGAATGGTTCCCGGTAACAGATCAATAGTGAATTCAATCTCTCGATCAGGAGGAAGTCTTAGTAATTCTTCTGGAAATACATCTGTAAATTCATTTACCACTAAAATGTTCTGAATACTTTTTTCTTCCTTCTGTGTTTCCATAACATGGGCCAAGAAACCCATACATCCCTTCCAAAGGAACTTTTGAACTTTCAAGGCTGAGACAATCCATGGCAATGTAATTATGTCCGCCCTGACAAAACTGCACTCCAATCCAATTGGGGTATGGAATACCACTTTTTTCTCAAAACATTTGACATCTGCATGATATTTGGATAGCCAATCCATACCCATAATCACATCAAAATCACGCATCTCTAAGATGATTAGATTGGCCTCTAACTCTTGACTGTCTATTATAATCGGGCAGGATTTCAACTCTTCTCTAGCACACAATGCCGTTCCCGAAGAAGTAGAAACACACATCTCAACCTCCATAATTGAGGTTTCTACTTTCACTTTATTAGCAAAAGTATGAGACATAAATGAATGAGTGGCACCCAAGTCAAACAATACATAAGCATTGTGACCAAGAACAGAGATAGTACCAGAAACAACAGATGGAGCTTCCCAGGCTTCGGCGATGGTGAGGGCATAGACTATCCCTTGTGTTCGTGGTTCCCTACACGGAGCCTTCTGAGCTCTATTAGGAGCATTTGGAGTTTTACTGGCTTCAGGACATGAAGAAATAAAGTGTCCGGTTTTACCACATCTGAAGCACGCTTCAGTTTTCAAATAACACGTTCCTCCATGCGGTTTGTGGCATGTATCACATACAGGCAATTCTCTTCTACCCGTATTCTATTTCTTCTCTCCCCTGGCTTTCTCGATTCTTTTATTAATGTTCCTCCACAGCTTCCTTGATTGAGAACCCGAACCCCCTTCTTTAAACTTGACAGCTTTAGCCATTTCTTCGTCTCTGGCCAATATCTGAGCCTTCCTCAACATTGCACTGTAGCTTTCAATTCTAGTACTGCCACATGCTTTTGGATTTCTGGTTTTAGACCTCTCTCAAAGAACTTGGCTTTCTCCTCTTTTGTACTGATAAGATATGGGGCAAATCTGGATAAAGCCTTAAACTTCCTTTCATATTCTGTAAGAGACATGGACCCTTGAGTTAACTGCACAAATTCAGCAATCTTTTCATTCTTCAATGATTGGGAGAAATACTTGTCATAAAACAACTCTTTAAACTGAGCCCAAGTGAGCACTCCATCTTCCACAGTGTGAGCTCTTTTGGCCATTTCCCACCAATAACTTGCGCTACCTTTTTAACATAAAAGTAGTGCATGTGAGCCGTTGTGCATCACTACACCCCATAAGCTCGAATATTTTCTCCATTTCACGAACCCATTCTTCTGCAACTAATGGATCTGTTGAGCCCATAAAGGATGAAGGATTGAGTCTTCTAAACTGCTCCACAACTTTTATATTGTCAGAAGTGGTGGAACTAGGTTGTGTAGCCTCTCATCTGACATCTGTCAAAATCTACACTAATTCCTGGACTGTAATGTCCTGAGCCTGTAAGCTGCTACTAGTCCCAACTTGTCTCTTCGATCTTCTATTTCTTACTGGAGCAGGTTCATCCAACTCCGTAGTTCGTCTCACCTTTGATGTGGAGCCAACTCTCCTCATTTCCTCCATGGTGGGGTTATCAACTCTCTTGGATTGTCTAGATCGAGACATGACTATACATTCTGATCATCAGAATAGAATAAAGCACCATGTAATAACAATAATACTAATAATAAAAATTAGTAATCCTCATTCATATTCAACCATCTCAGAGATTTCAACATGGAAATCAAACCACTATCAATCCTACTTACTATGGAGGATTTGGCATGGACTCGGTTCCCTTGACCGCTTGCAACAAAAATGTCTACAAAACCTTAAACCTATGCTCTGATACCACTACTGTCACATCCCATACTATACATAAAGAGTATAACATTAAAACAGTCATTAAATAGTGAACTCTATCATTTCTTTCAAAAATTATATTGAGTATTATCAAATACAGAGTTCCTAGGCACAACCATAGCATTTCACTAAATATATGTACACTTAAAATCAAAAGAATTCCTATAGTATGGTTATGTTAATGTAGGGCAGCGGTCTATGGTTGTCAAGGGAGCTCTATCATTAATGCCAAAAGTCCTCCTCTAGATCTCAGTCTACTGGTCACCTGAGACACACAATAATTTTAGTGAGTAAAACTCAGTAAGTAAGCTAAGTGAGCTAACAACAATGTTCAATAACAACACAATTCAGTCTACAGTACGAATACTGTTCATTTCTTAGTGCACAAGCATAAGGTAACTCTCTGTCTGGAGCTCTATAGGTCGATTCACTCTCATACAAGTGAGTTCACATTTCTCAATTCATCACATTCTCATGTACAATTATAATCATATAATAAGGAAGCTTCCACAGTATCAGTTATAGTTACTTAGGAAATAAGGCTCTCTAATCAAGGTAGGACTTCCCATTTCACAGTCAATTAAAATATATGGGCCCAAATCACATAGCCACCTATTGACGGCATCCGTAGGCAAGGCATCGTCGCAGTAAGTATTCATCACATTCTCACATTGCACGAATTCGCCATCACCCAGAGGTGACAGCCATATAGTCCTGCTGGACTCTATCCTACCATACGAAACAGTATAGATACATTCAAATACCTACACTTAAAATAGCTCAAGGCTAGTCTAACAATCCGGGCGATACCGGGCCCATGTTACCGAATCCCGTATAGAGAAACACATGGTCCAGACCTCCCCTCAAGCTATGAGAGCTCAGTTTCCTAGGTCTTTGCAGGCCAATCACATTTCACAATTCACAATTAGTCACATAAAAGAAGCCCTATATTAAGCTTCTAGAACAGTCACAATATATCCCAATTCAAGCATCAAGTTGCTAACAATTAATAGTGTTACCATACACAATATTACATATAGTGTAGCACAATTCATTGTGGCCTCAGAATAGTTAGCTCACTTACCTTATACATTGATAGGTGTCTAATTATATATCATTTTCCCATCAATTCATCCATGTTTCTTTGCTATATTCCTTGGTATTTTTATGTTTTTGTGTGATTTTGATATTTGTAGGAGTTTTGGAGCAACTTGCACAAAAATGGAGTAAAACCCTTCATTTTCACCTCTGCTAGTCAACCATCTTCTCGGATTTAATTGTATTGATATACAATGAACCCGATGACATATTATATACCGTTGGAAAGCTCTCGAAGTCTATTTTCTGGAGAAATTTACGGTTTATAAATCCATTCAGTGTACCAAAAGTTGTAATCAAAACAGTGTGAGAAGTATAGAAATGTAATTCCACAAATCACTGTAGCATGTATAATACGGGACACTGTAGCAGGTTACTGTAGCAGAGTATTTAAACACATTTTAGGGTTTTATTTTCATAACTTGAAGAGGGGAAAACGTGGGAGGAGGCTGCATTTCTGGATTTCTCTCATCCCTTGGAGTTCTTGAAGGAGAAAGAAGATTTTGAAAGAGGAGGAACTACAATTCCAAGAAGATTCATCTACAAAGAAGATTTTCAAAGAATTTGCTAAGTTCTTTCTTTCCTTTTCAATTCTGGAATTTCTCTGTATTGTATTTGTTATTCTGATTGAATATGTGTAACTAAATCTGAATTGGTTGAGGGTGATTTCAAAGCCCTTGATATGGATTTTGTGAGTTGATTGTGTAAGAAATTGTTATCCAATTCTCTAATTGAAGTTGCTTGTATTTTCCCATATCTAATGCTTATGATTGCTTATTGATTGTATTTGGAATGGCCAACTGAATATAATCTGTTGTTGTCTATTACTAGATTAGAAATCTTGATCCGTAATTGTCATGAATTTCCAATCATTAGTAGCAAAATTGTGATCAGAGATTGCAATTGGAAAATATAACCTAGGTTAAATAATCTGAACTTGTGTGATTATTGCTTAGATCAACCTATCTTTCTCATCGTAATGCTTCCATTGAATTAAACTTAGAGAGCTTGTTCTAGGTTGTTTAATGGATAGAGATTAAATAAAGAGCTTGTTTTATTTAACAACAAAGTAAGGAAAGATTGGGATAACAGAGCTTGTTGTTATCTACGGTTGATAACTTCAATGCTGTAATTGGATTACAATTCTATGTTAATTCACAAATTCATATCTTGTGGCAGAGAATGAACTCTTAACCAAGTGTCTATCATTGATTAATTCCCATTTCAATTAAATTTGCATTGTGTCATTCATTAATTATCGTCGTATTCAGTTTTTCATTTAGTTAATCAACAAACAAAACCCCCTCATTTAGTTTATTGTTGCTTTCGAATAACAAATTCAATTAGAATCAATCCTTGTGGGAACGATATATACTTATCACTTTATTACTTGTGCGACTAGTATACTTGCTAGTTTCGAACGCATCAAGTTTTTGGCGCCGTTGCCAGGGATTGATTTTCTAATCGATTTGTTATTTTGTTTTCATTGTTGATTCATATTTTTGTTTGTTTTTCTTTTTTGATTGTTTGTGTTTAGCCGACATGGCAGTAAACTTCCATCAATTCAGTAGCGGATTTGAGCCACAACTACCATGGAGAGTAAATGAGGTAAGTACTCCGAACATTGAACAACAACTTTCTGAGTTAACTTCTCTTGTGGAAAACATGGCTGTAGGACATATGCAGAAATCTTATGCATGTGAGGTATATTCTACCATGGAGCATCCAATCGACATGTATCCAACTTTACAAGGAGATATGGAATAAGCCAATACCATGGATGGATTTCCAGGACAAACAAGGCAATGGTATGATCCCTTCTCTAACACTTGTAATGCTGGATGGGAAGATCACCCTAATTTCAGTTACTGGAATCATCAACCAATCGCCCCAAATGCCATACCAAATCGGCCACAAGGTTTAATCAACTTAGAGTGCAGCACCCATTTCAAATGCAACCACCACCAATGCCACAACCAGCACCACAACCAGCTTCAGAAAACTTAGGTATGTCACTCCAGGATATTGTTAATGCACTTGCCACTAACACAATGCAATTCCAACAGGAAACTGGGGCAAGTATCCAAAACCTGGCAAATCAAATGGGACAATTGGCTACTAGCATGAGCAAATTCGAGGGCCAAGACACAGAAAAATTATCTTCTCAAATGGTGATCAATCTAAGCGAGACTGCTAGTGCGATAACTTCGCGAAGTGGAGAGCAATTAGATGTCTTACCAGGAAAATCACAAACTGATGAAGGAGATGACACCACATCCACCATGAACAAAACATTGACTTCTCAGGTAAATCCTATAACTCCTTCCTTCATATGTTTCTCCTCCACTTTTTCCTAGTAGATTTGCAAAATCGAAGGAGGAACAAGAACAAGAAATCCTGGAAACTTCTCACAAAATCGAGGTAAATATACCACTTCTGGATGCTATCGAGCAAGTACCTCATTATACAAAATGTCTCAAGGAGTTATGCACCAGCAAAAGAAAGTTAAAAAGAAATGAGAAAGTAAGTATGGGGGAAGATGTTTCAGCTGTATTGCAAAGAAAAATTCCTCCAAAGTGCAAAGATCCAGGTACGTTCACCATGCCATGCACCATTGGTAAAACCAAGTTTGAAAGAGTTATGTTAGATTTAGAAGCATCTATTAACATCATGCCATATTCTATTTATGCTTCTTTAAATCTTGGACCTTTTGCGAAAATTGTATTACCATTCAAATTGCTGATCATTTTAATGCATATCTCAAAAGAGTTGTGGAAGATGTGCTTGTGCAGGTGAATCAATTGGTTTTCCCAGCAAACTTCTATGTCCTTGAAATAGAGGATGAGACATCTCCTAATCCAACTCCGATTCTTTTAGGGAGACCATTCTCGAAAACTGTTAGAACCAAGATTGATGTTCATGATGACACTCTTATCATAGAGTTTGATGGCAAGGTGATATGTTTCAATATTTTCGAGGCAATGAGGTACCTTAGTGACTTGCATTCTGTTTTTACAGTTAACATTATTGATTCTTTGCCACAATAATGTTTTGAGTTAACTTGCAAGGATGGATTGGAAATGGCTATTAGTGAGCACATAGGGATAGAAAATTCCAAAGAACCAAGAAGGTTAATACAAGTGTCCAAAGAAATGGAGGAAGCTATGGCAAGCTTAGATGAGACCATAGTAATAACCACAAATAGGTATGATGTTTCGTACATTCAATTTACTTTATCTAATAAGAAACTTCTTCCTTCTGTGATGAAATCCAATACCTTGGAGCTTAAGTCACTGCCAGATCATTTGAATCATGGATTCTTGGATGAGAATGATACTTTGCCAGTTACAATGGAAATGGGCCTTGCACGAATACAAGAAGAGAAACTCGTCCGAATACTTACAGATCACAAAATAGCTATTGGGTGGACGATTGCTAACATCCAAGGCCCAACCATATGCATGCACCAATTCTTGTTGGAAGAAGGATCCAAGCCCACTAGAGAAGCACAGCAGAGAATAGACCCTCCCATGATGGAACCAACGTCGGGCTGAGGACGTTAAACCAAGCGCTTATTGGGAGGCAACCCAATGTTTTTGAAAAATAAATTACAAAAAAAGAAAAGAAAAATAAAATGAGGTAATAATGATTGATTGTTGTGTCTCGAGGAGATTCCTTTCATAGGCCATCAAATTGATCAGGTTTTATCTCTCTTTGCCATCTGTCTTATTTGTTTTTATATTTTTGTACTTGTTTTTGAATTTTGTTTGCTATTGTATTGTTATCTCTTTTATGTGTCTTTAGTTTCGTGTCTACTCTTTTCTTTCCCTTCCTTTTGTTTAATTTGATTATTCCGTGCTTCGAATTCATTTGTGCAACAGCTTGAGGAAACATCCAAACGGGAGTTGAAGCCATTGCCCGAAGGTTTGAAACGTGCATATCTGGGAGAAGAACAAACTCAATCGCATTATCGGTAATATCTCTCCTTTTCTTCTCTTCAATGGATGCTGATATCTTTCTATCGAACCTTCGTAAATATTCCCTTCACTTCCTCAAAATGCTGTGTTTAAAATTGTAAAGTACGGATGACTAGACTTTGGGCGTTGATGCTCCTAATGTGCCTGCTGATATCCGATGGCTTATCGAAGCCAAGGTAAGATTGTTCGGTGAGCCGGACATTAATCTCGCAAAATACATGCCTGGTCTAGGAAAGAGCTACTACGCCAAGAGGCGAAGAGCGAAAAGGTTACAAGTATGTTATAAATGTGCTAGATGGAATTGTAACCAGACTTGTCGTTCATTAGGTTTTGCGTCCAGGAATAGAGAAGATAAACTTTCATTTATTAAGAATGGTTTGAGTAATGAGTCGCTGGATAATGTTTTGTTAACTCTCGAGTCACATTCTTGTGGACTTGTTCAGCGTGAATTGCTTAATCTATGGACACAATTTCGTGATGAATTGCAGTGTTATAGTCTAGGGAATCTGACTAAAAACGACCCTGTTTGCCAGTTTATAAGAAAACTGGATGGGAAGCAAATCCCCGACTCATAGAAGGCGTTTCAGCCGTTACTGGACGTAAAACCAGAGGAAGATGTGAGCCACAATCACAACTACTTGTATATTTGAATGTGTGTAGTTGTTGTTGAATTTTATTTCTGTCTTGTTTCGTTTGATCTGATTATCAATGTTGTTTTTGTGTTATTGTTGTTTGTTGATTTTGTTTGTTTTAATTTCAAGTTTTCTTTTTGACAAACCATATGACTACCCTATGGCATAAGTACACGTGGGAGACAAGTGTGGAGGTTTTGTCAACCTCCACTGAAAGTGTATCTCTATTTTTTATGCTTCACGTGGGAGACAAGTGTGGGGGTTTTGTCAACCCCCGCCGAAAGTGTATCTCCATTTTCCATGCTTCACGTGGGAGACAAGGGTGTAGGTTTTGTCAAACCTCGCCGAAAGCATATCTCATTTTTTCAAATTTTGGGGCGATAAATCTGTATCGAGCAACCCCCACCGAAATTATGTCCCCATGTATCAAATTTGAGAGTTTTACATGTATGTATATATCCATTTGCCATATTTTCAAATGTCATTATTATAACCTGTCTTACATTTGAAAAGCATATTACCTAACGTGCATCATTGTCTTACACAATGTTAGAGCACTTGTAGACATGGAGAAAACACCAATTCGGCGATTCCAAACTATATGCGTATTTTGTGGATCGCAATTTGGTAAAGATGAAGAGTTTACAACAGTAGCTCTTGATCTTGGTAGGACATTAGCTGCGAGAGGTATTCATTTGATTTATGGAGGGGGTAGTCTTGGGTTAATGGGGTGTGTGTCGACAGCTGCATCTTGGGAGGAAGCAAAGTTCTCGGCATTATCCCTAAACCATTAGCTGTACGAGATATCGTAGGCAACACCATGGGGGAAGAGTTACAGGTTTCTAGTATGCATGAGCGTATTGTACATATGATCATTAAATCTGATGCATTTATAGCTTTGCCCGGTGGTTATGGTACATTAGAGGAGATATTTCAAATCACCTCTTGGGCACAGCTAAACATCCATCGGAAACCCATTTGTTTGTTAAATGTCAATAATTTTTTTGATGGTTTGTTGTCCTTTCTTGATCAAGCTGTAGAAAAAAACTTCATCTCACAGTCAGCGAGGCAAATCCTGGTTACAGCTTCAACTGCAAGGGAGTTAATTGACAAATTACAAGAATTCGTCTATTTGTCTGATGCAACAATAGCTCGGATAGATTGGTTTGGAGAAGGCAATAAAAGGCGTAAACTGGATTTAACGCTCCATCTGTAAATCTCTATCTGCTGGTTTGCTTTGTTTTTGTTTACTTTCTTTTTAGTGTGTTTATTTGAGATTTTTCATGCCATTTCTTTTGAGCTTTTTCAGGTTATTTCTTTCGTCCCAGGTAATATTTTCTAATCTCGGTTTTTAGAGTGGTGGCTTAAAAAGTTCAAGTTCTCTTAAAACGCATTCTAGATCTCTTCAATCCATAATGGCTGAATAAGGAGGCTAACTTCTAAACTTTTTAAACCTATTCTAACTTACTTGTTTTTGTTTGCTGACTTGTTCGACTTTGTTATTTTATGAATAAGTTTAGTTTTGTGTAATTTAGAGTTGTTATGTGTTTTTGTCTTTATCAGTTTCGATTCAAGAAAAAAAAACAATGTGGAAAAACCTGAGAATGGCAGAATATGGGGTTTCTTTAACCCTTGAAACGCATTCTCTCAAAATAAATCTGTAGTTTGTTTATTTTATATTGTTTGAAGTGTCTTGTTTCTTGTTTTGTTTTTTTTTTGTTAATAAAGGTATATAGGCTGGAAACCTTAAGTCTGCGGGCTACTGGTCCTAAGGATTGTTGAAATATACAATCTTGACTCAGGTGTAACAACGCCACGTACCTCTTTTCTTGCATTTGTGGGTCGATGATAAGATAATGATTGAATTAAGAATAACTCTTGGAAAATGATAAATGATGCATGGATCCGAGTGCTTGAAATGTATATTGGTTTTTGCTTTACCTTTGATTCCTTGCACAACATTGAGCACCGAGCCATTATCACTGAGTTATTTGTTTACTTAGAGAAGGTTTATGCAATTTAAGTGTTTCTTCAAATTTCAATGAATTCTAGAACTTCTTTGATGGTCACTCGAGGCGAAATCCTAGACTGTGCAACATTGGGGAAATGATTTAGGCCATCTTGGACCGTTTGAGCCTTAATAGCCAACCTTGACTAAAATTGATCGTTAGTTACCCCTTTGAGCCTCTGTAAGCCTTTTTCTTTGTTAACTCACTAAAAGATTTCCTAACCTCAAATGAATTTGTTCCAAACAGTTTATCCCTTACCTATGAGCATGTAGATCATTCACAACTAAATTTTGAGCTATGTTCTGGTTTTGAGAAGTTAGAGGAGGTTGGGATGTGTCATGAGCAATGCAAGTGAGTTCTATTGTGTTTGAAAAAAAAAAGAAAAAAAACCAATATTTACTTATCGTCCACGTACTTACACATTGAGGACAATGTGTTGTTTAAGTGTGGGGGAGGGAAAGTGTAATAAAAAAAAAAGAAAAAAGAAAAAAAAAAGAACAAAAGAGGAAGAATAAGAGATCTATACCCTTAAGTGTTCTTAAAAAGAATGAAACAACAAAATGTGAGGGTATAGTTTTATTTTGTTTTCTGCAAAAAATAAAAAAAAAGATTGAGTGTTCTAAATAAGTTTGGGGGAGTAACCTAGTGAATTGAGATGAAGTTGTGTTATAGGGTTGAGCTCTTTATAGTCTTGAATGATTTATGTGTTTGTGGGTGATTTGAGCCAAATTATTATCCTTTATCATACCTTCACCAAGCCAAACGTTACAAGCTTAATAAAGTCCTACTTGATCCTTGGTGTTGTGCATGTCTACATTAGTGGAGAGTGACTTGAAAAGCAGGCCTATGGAGTTCATTTATACGCACATCTTCAATATTAAATATGATTCATTTTTATGCATAAACTCATCCGGGTTACAAGTGATTAGGTGAGAATGGCTCTACACACACACACTTGAGGAATTGAAGTGAAGGGAAACTAATTTTTGAGATAAAATTCTTGATCAAGTGCATTATTTTGAAGTATTCCTTGGGTTATAATTAAGTACAATCTTTGAGGCCTATTTGCAAGTTGAAGCATTGTGTGTTTTAATTTTTCTTTGATTCTGTTTCGGTTTAGTTTTGTTTCGTATCATTTTAGTTGCTCGAGGACTAGCAAAGTCTAAGTGTGGGGGAATTTGATAGGTGTCTATTTATGTATTACTTTTATATCAATTCGTCCATGTTTCTTTGCTATATTCCTTGGTATTTTTATGTTTTTGTGTGGTTTTGATGTTTGTAGGAGTTTTGGAGCAACTTGCACAAAAATAGAGTAAAACCCTTCATTTTCACCTCTGCTAGTCAGTGATCTTCTCGGATTTAATTGTATTGATATACAATGAACCCGATGACATGTTATATACCGTTGGAAAGCTCTCGAAGTCTATTTTCTGGAGAAATTTACGGTTTATAAATCCATTCAGTGTACCAAAAGTTATAATCAAAACAGTGTGAGAAGTATAGAAATGAAATTCCACAAATCACTGTAGCATGTATAATACGGGACAATGTAACAGGTTACTGTAGCAGAGTATTTAAACACATTTTAGGATTTTATTTTGATAACTTGAAGAAGGGAAAACATGGGAGGAGGCTGCATTTCTGGATTTCTCTCATCCCTTGGAGTTCTTGAAGGAGAAAGAAGATTTTTAAAGAGGAGGAACTACAAAGAAGATTTTCAAAGAATTTGCTAAGTTCTTTCTTTCCTTTTCAATTCTGGAATTTCTCTGTATTGTATTTGTTATTCTGATTGAATATGTGTAACTAAATCTGAATTGGTTGAGGGTGATTTCAAAGCCCTTGATATGGATTTTGTGAGTTGATTGTGTAAGAAATTGTTATCCAATTCTCTAATTGAAGTTGCTTGTATTTTCCCATATCTAATGCTTATGATTGCTTACTGATTGTATTTGGAATGGCCAACTGAATATAATCTGTTGTTGTCTATTGCTAGATTAGAAATCTTGATCCGTAATTGTCATGAATTTCCAATCATTAGTAGCAAAATTGTGATCAGAGATTGCAATTGGAAAATACAACCTAGTTTAAATAATCCGAACTTGTGTGATTATTGCTTAGATCAACCTATCTTTCTCATCGTAATGCTTCTATTGAATTAAACTTAGAGAGCTTGTTCTAGGTTGTTTAATGGATAGAGATTAAATAAAGAGCTTGTTTTATTTAACAACAAAGTAAGGAAAGATTGGGATAACAGAGCTTGTTGTTATCTACGGTTGATAACTTCAATGCTGTAATTGGATTACAATTCTATGTTAATTCACAAATTCATATCTTGTGGCAGAGAATGAACTCTTAACCAAGTGTCTATCATTGATTAATTCCCATTTCAATTAAGTTTGCATTGTGTTATTCATTAATTATCGTCGTATTCAGTTTTTCATTTAGTTAATCAACAAACAAAACCCCCTCATTTAGTTTATTATTGCTTTCGAATAAAAAATTCAATTAGAATCAATCCTCGTGGGAATGATATCTACTTATCACTTTATTACTTGTGCGACTAGTATACTTGCTAGTTTCGAACGCATCATACATCTCCTTTTTTATGCTTGTGATTAACCTAAAAACAAAACAAAATCTCTTGAAGGTCACCATACACATTAATGAAATAATTCCCCTTTTTGGCTCTATTTCTATACATACTCTATCAAACAATTTACAATTAACAATTGTCTATTCCAAAATTCACACAATTGCATAGACAACTTTTACACTCATATAAAATGTCTCTTTGCAATTTTTAGAGCCAAATGAGGTCATTTGCCCACTCAAAATAACCAAATTCGTTAACTCAACAATTATGTCAGTGCATTCATTTCACTGAGCAGTACAGACTTAAAAATTTGTACGAATTGCAATCCTACTCAATTGGCTATAAAATAGGCTGGTATTTAACACATATATATACCTCTATACCAAAAATCACGGCCTTTCAAAGGGTTTAAGTCATTCAAACCCAATTATTTCTAACTGCCCTGTCAAAAGGATGCATTCGGAACAAATCTGTGAGTCTGCTCGACACTCGACTCTCGACAACGCGTCAATCGACCATTAAACAATCGAGCACTCGACGCTCGACAACATGTCGCTCAACCACTAGACAATCGAGCACTGGACGCTCGACAACGCGTCGCTCGATCGCTAAACAATCGGGCACTCGATGCTCCACAACGCGTCACTCAATCGCTAAACAATCGAGCACTCGACGCTTAACAACGCGTCACTCGACCACTAAACAATCGAGCACTCGACGCTCGACAACGCATCACTCGACTGCTAAACAATTGAGCACTCGATGCTCAACAACGCGTTACTTGACCACTAAACAATCGAGCACTCGACGCTCAACAACGCGTCACTCGACCACTAAATAATCGAGCACTCGACGCTCGACCGCTCGACACTTCCATGTCGAGTCCCACTCCACACTTGACACTCACCTGTCGAGTTATGTCGGATTCGCTGCCAGTAGCCAAAATACAAAATCGTTTCTCCCTTACTTTGTTCAAAAACAGGGGAAATATGCAAATTCCATACCAGAAGTTCAAAAATTAACTACAATTCACATACTTCAAATTTTTAAGTGAATCCAATTTATATACACTCCTGGACATGTCTATTTTCATCAATAAAATTTTCAGAGCCAGAAAACATTCCTCTAATTTTTAGGAATTTTCGGAATATGCCCTGTTCAATGTAAAAACACTATAGGATTTGAACTAAACTCTCATTTCTAGCTTTGTATCCTCATCCCCTTGCTTAGATACCTTTAAATCTCATTCAAATTCATATTTATTCTCAATTTCCAGCATAACAAACAACAATTCTCAGACTCACATCACAAGCCAAAAGAATTCTTACAAATATATATACAACAAAACAAGAATTCTAAAGAAGAGATGAGTTCTTACCACTTCCTTCCTTTCTTCTCCTTCCTTTCCTTGAGTTCTTGGTCGTTCTTTGTGGAGAAAAATAGAGAGAGCAAGGCTGGAACGTGTGAGCTAGGGAGCAAAAATGAAAGAATTCTAGAATTCTTCCCCGTTTATAGATAAACATTAGGCCAAATTTTCATTTAGTTCTCTCTTTCCTTTTTATTATCATTAAGCCCATCATTCTCTCATCTATTACACTACAATTTAAACACATCACCAATACATTAATACATATTAATACACATGTAACGATAACACATGATATAATGTACATTACAAAATTTTAGGATATTACATGACTAGTGACCACCGGATATACCATCGACGGTGATACGTAACGAGTGGTATATTCTATAAAATAAATAGTGAAAATACTTGTCGTTGATGGCGATACGTAATGGATGACAAGTTTTGAATGAGTCAAATGAATAGTCCTACCATGAGTGAAAGTATGGTGTCCTTAAGATGCAGTCAAAGCGTGTTTAAGGTGTATAAAACAAGCTATATGTGTGTAAAACAAGTATGGTGGGCATGCAGAGGGCTTGCGCCAGAGTGCCATACTAGTGTGCACCCTTTGCCACCTTAAAAGTTTCTAAACAGAGACTTGGTGGTGGTGCATAGCATAGCTTGCGCAGGAGCGCGTACCCCTCATTGTAACTTAAGCTGAGGCAGAAAGTTTGCGCTAGAGTGCAGCATGGATGGTGCAGGAGCACCAACACCTTAATGGATTTCTGCTTAAACCAGAGTCTTTGCCTAGTCGTGTCGATTTCTTTTACGCAGGCGCGATCCTTAATATGTGAATACTTTAGGCATGACATGGGAGTTAAGCAATGGATTACTCGTATATTAAGAAATGAATTTGAGTTATAGATATTTGGTTTATTCTGTGTGGTTCATTGTTGCTACATAATTCTAGCTACTTATTGAGTTTTATACTCACTAGTTGGTGTCTTCCTCAGGTGTCAATGGGCTACAGGTCGTTGAAGGATTTTTGGCAAAGCGACGACAAAGTTCCTTTGGCAACCATGGGTGTGCTGCAATAATCTAATTTTTGTGCTTATCATTAATTCTGATTCTTTTTGGTCACTTATACATATAGTATGCCACTGTGGTTGACAAATTTGTGAACTCTGGATTTGATTTTGAATGTTAATAAAAATGCAATGGCCATAGTTTCCCTTTTGTTATTCTGTATGGATGCTTAGAGTCGTATTCTGGACCCTTGGGGTGTGGGGTGTGACACCATTAGTGTAAACAACCCTATAGTATTGTCTATAAGATTACAATTAACCAAAGTGAGATGATAACTTTCTTAAATAAGAGGATCTTTATGAGATCTTCAGGTTCAATCGGTTGATAGAGTCCACGTTAAGTTCTTGTTTTATCAGCTGTGGAAGTCAGCAACAATAACTTGGTGATATACGCTTCTAATTGTATGGTTAAAAAAATATATATATAGAAGTAAAAATCTGAACCTTTCTGACAGAATAACGTGAGACTCATTTTATTTTGAGCATCAATAATTGAACCTGGCCTAATAAAGTCCAAATATTCTCTTATTTTAATCTTAATGGATGAAACTTACATATGCAAATTAATGATATGCCATACAGTGGTGCTTTGAATGAGAAAAATCTTCACCTGTCTCATTCACATTCTACAGTATCATGTTTACTTTCATCCTACGCAATCTAAAAATTTCAATCTTTCAAGCTAATGCAGTAATGCTTGAATTTGTTTTTGTAGAAGAAAGGCATTTTGTATCTAATAGTTATCTATGGAGAACGGATGTGATGGGCACGGCTATGCATGAGAATTTGATGCACCAGAATTGTTGGTGGATGTATTTTACACCCTCAATTCAGTCCTTTTATGCATTGAATTTTAATGAAATGATTGTTAATCTGGTGCGTCTCCAACCAAAAAAAAAAAAACTTTTAAGAGCAGTTCTAAGATTTTTATTTTGTGTGGGTTGTATTATACTCGGTAACCAGTATATGAGCAACATTTCAAAAGAGAGTCTAGGTGAGAAGCTGCCTGCCACAAAGAGAAATCGTGAGGTTGTGAGATTGAGACCTAGAAGGTGAGAAAGTTAGGAAAATACAGTCTCTCTTATCAACCGAAATCGGATTAACCAAAACATAACATCACAGCTGCAATATATACACAGATTAACCAATAGCCTGTCTATTGGATCCGGTTGAATGTGTTGATCTCAGTTCTTGAAATTCTATTACAACGACTGAAGCATGACTTGAAGTCCATGTTGAGGGCAAGTCGTGAGAAGTTGCATTGGTGAGTGGACATAAGTTGGTGAGAGAGTGAACTTGTATCGTTGCAAAATCATTGACAGTGCAATCTTTGCTTCAGAAGTTGCAAAACTCAAACCTACACAAGTTCTAGGTCCCAAACCAAATGGAAGAAATGCTGCAGGGTTGTTGTTGGCAGCTTTGGCCACTCCTCCTTCAAACCTCTCTGGCTTGAAAAGGTGAGCATCTTGTCCCCAAATTTGAGTGTTATGATGAAGAGCTGGAATTGGAATGAATATCTGCATATTAGCTGGAAGAATGAGCTTTCCCAATCTGACTTCTCTCTTGATTTTCCTCGAAATGTGAACGACAGGTGAATATAACCGAAGAGATTCGTTGATAACCATGCTCATCTACAGAAACAAATGAGAGAAAATTCAGTTAATTTGCTACTTACAGCTGAATTTGGCAAGTCTTACGAGGCTAAGGTGTGCTTACGGTTTTCAATTTCCCTAAGCTATCTGGATTTGGATTTTGTTGGCCAAACAATTCAAGCACCTCATTCCTTACTTTCCCTTGCCAATCAGAGTGAATTGCAAGAAGTAAAACAGTCCAGGTGAGTAAGCTTGTTGTTGTTTCATGTCCAGCAAAATAAAATGTCTTACACTCATCAATCAAGTCATCCAAAGTTATTTTCTTAGTCTTATTACCATCACGATAAGCCTTCACAAGCAATCCCAGAAAATCACTTCCATAGTTGTTTGCTCCTTTCATCATTACCATCTCCTCCCTTTTCTTTATCATACTTACAATAGAGTTTCTTATGCCTTCTTCAAGTTTGTCCAATTCAATATCATCACATGTTTTCACAAATTTTCTGTTATAAACAGAAAATGATACCATGAATAAGAGAAGGATATATCTACTGTAAACCAAAGTAACCGAAATTTTCGTGCATAAATTATAGGAGCAAGCTTACCCTATTATTGGAACTTTAATCTTAAATCCATTTTTTGAGATGATGAGAACCATCCTTGTCAACATGTTGAATATGTTTTCCCCTTCCAAGTAACTGCTTCCAAAAGCTGTCCTGGAAATAACTTCTGATGTTAAGATCTTAAATTCTTGAAATACCTCAATCTCCTTGCCATCGTGCCTTCTCCATCTTTCTAACATCATCTCCAAGCTTGAAATCATTGCTGGAATCATACCCTACAAAGAAAAAAATCCTTTAGTATTTACATCTCAAATTCTTCAATTCATTGGTTAGGTTTAATTAATTGATATCACCATCCTCTGTTTATGCTTGAACATGAAATATAATAATGTTAACCATCAAATAGAGGAAGAATTTACTTTCAAGCATTCTGCATGGAAAACGTGGTTGGCCAATTTCCGCAGCTTGTACCATTTTTCACCTTCTGAGATTACAAGGCCATCACCTAAGAGCCTCTTCAGGTCACCTCGAGCCTCTGTTTTTGGATATGTTCCATCTTTATTGTTTAGAATTTCTTTAATCAGCTCAGGTTCGGTGACTACCAATTGAGCTTGAGTGCCATACCAATATATGAATTCCTTTCCTAGACCAATTTGCAGGTGAAATGGTTGACAAAGAATTGGTGATTTTGATGATAACATTCAATCAAGAAAACTATTAGTTGAAAGTTGAGTAACAAAATGTAGTTTACCGTATAACTTGATCCATGAGTAAATGTGAGGCTGAATTCTGGGGAATATGTCATGTGATAATCCCATGGCGCTAGACATGATTTCCTTTCTCATGTTAATGATCTCTTTGGTGCATCCATGTAAAAATTTGTAGGAAGGGCCTCTGATTCCCCGTGAAGCCATCACAGCTTCTATGCGGCTTGGAATCCACCATAGTTTGATGCATAATCCGATGAGAATTAGGAGGAACACTAAGCAAAAACAAGTTGAAATAGAAACTATCATTGATACCATCATCACGACAACCTTGTGTTTTGATTCGACTTGTGATCAACTGATTGATGAGAATGGAAATGGAAATATAAAGAGGCTGAGAATATTCAGGGTAAAGTACTGGGTCATAGAAATTAGATTATAAACAATTGCATAATGGCAACAAAGACAGTGACACCAACAATGAATGTCAACAAAAACTTCATTTTCCGACATTGCGTACAGTTGCAACCATTGACTCAATGCCACAAATTTTGCATAATCATTCGTCATACACGGTGTAATTATAACAAGCCATAGGGATGTGTGTAACCAGGTTTGACAAAATAAAAACATAGTTTAGGCCTTCTAGAGGAAACATTTACCCAACAATAAGAGAATATGTGCTCTCCCACTTTGAAAATGACAACGTTTAAGTGATACTCAGCAGACAAGGAATGGATTTAACGGTTGTTAGTCACCCAGAAAGCGCATAGCTTAAGTGTACCCGTAGAAGTTATCCGCTGTCATGCACATGCATTTTTTTTTTTTTTTGGGTTAAATAAGCAAGCTCCATGTGGCAACCTGCTCCTGCCAATAATTTAATCGAGCAGCTTGTGACCTGCTTGGTAAGTAATGACAGATCCAAGGTTTTGATTTTAGGTATTAAAATTAAATTATATTATAAATGTTAAATATGAGAAATTATATTAATTTATTAATATTTAAAGTTATTAATATTGATCAATTGAACTCATACAAATTTTGAAAATTAAGCAAATATAAATTCACACACTAATTTAAATCAAGAAAATCAATTTGAATAAGTATGTTACTTAAACAATATAAATGAAAAAGAAAAGTTGAAAGAAAACTAGCTATTGGAACGTCTCAGATCTGTCACGTTTCATTACATGACTGATCTAGTTACTACGGAAATCATATCTAAATTTTTTTATAACTTGTACAACCAATACCATACCAAACATTCAAAATAAATACTTCCAATAATATCGTGTACATAGCCATTACAATGATAATACGATACTTCAAATTAATTAACTAATAAGCATCCGATAGTTTGAAAGCGTCGATCCAACTTTGCTTCGAATCAAATCCATGATAGCTACTTCATTTAACTTCTCAAGTCCGTGAAAACTTCATCATACCATATCCAATCATATTATCCCCGTCACTAAAAATCACTCTGCAAAAATGTTGGTGACAAGAGGTGAGCTGTCAATTCTGTAAGCATAATCAATCAAAACATGTTTTTATATTAAAAACATTTAATGAAATATAGCTCATTTTTATAATCATAATTTTACATACTGACGTAACCTTATACTTGAAGAAATTAATTGCAAAAAATTTATCTTAGACTATGTAAAATAATTAACATAGATATAAACTGTCAACTTAATCAATAACACCCGCATTAGTGCAAATAAAGTGAAAACATATAAACCAGATTTACTATCACAAAATATCATGTCAATTCTCAAAAAGCATACAAAACAGCTTAATTAATTAAGAATATCGTTATTTAATAAAAGCATTAAATCATGATCACAAAATGTAGTTTCATAGTAGCTCATAAAACATATGTACATAATAGCTCAAAACATTATCAAAAAACACAGTTTCATAGTTGCTCATGTTATGCATTCATATCATATTAGAGGATAAATATATTATATCCTATTTGTGCACATCAGAACGTATCTCTAACTGGAATCATAACATATCATATCATTTGCATATTTTACTTTGCATTGTGTGTGGCATTTCGTAGTCCTCACACAGTGTCAAGAGGTGACCACCATATAAACATATCATAACATATGAGGATGCTATGGACAATGAGCCAAAATCCTTTTTTATTTTACTTTATGTAGCAAACTACTGAATTTTAGAAGTCTTAAAATCTGAAGATACTTAAAATAAACCTTAAAATAATCCTTTGCATAATAATTTCATATATAAACTTTATTTCTTAAACAAATGCTTTGCTTAAAAAACATTTAAAACCACAATGATTGATTTGTAACCATTTTGAGAAAGATTAAACTATAACATATTGTAAATCTTGACTTTTTGATAAAAACTTAAATCGTTAAATGAAAAAAACTTTTAGAAACAACATATTTTTTTTAAATATTTGATTAAAAGAGAAAGATATTTTGTTGTTTAAAAGTTAGATTTATGGAAAACTACTTTTCATTTACGAAAAACTATAGAACTTAAATTTTGGAATCATAACGTTTTTTTGTATAAATCATAGTAAGACGCCCTATTGTGAATATTACTTGCTTAAATACTAGTTTTAAAATCGTTTACCAATAAGAACATATCTTTATAATGAAAACTATACTGTATATGCAAATAAATCTATTTATAAAATACATGTATTCATAAAACTTGATTTATAACAATCAAAGACTTTCATATGTTTTCAAAACCACTATTGAAAATATCTTATTGTAGCTAAAACAAATTTTGTTTGTAATAATAATTTGTATAAAATACATAATAAGTTTTCGACATGTACTTTTTAATACTTATAATCAAATGCATATTTTAAAAAACATATGTACACAAACATTATGTGTAACATAGAAATCATTTCTTCTTCCAAGCCATTCAAAAATAATAATCTTTCATAACAAAATTATTCATATAAATTAATCATATTAAGAATAATTATACTTACCTCAAACTTGCAAAAACATATATCGTATTCTTTTAGTCACCCATCCAATAGCTCTCAATCATCTAATAATAGTAAAATCCATTAAATCATCTCAACATTCATCCAAAGTTAAATCCAAATAAATTCTAAAGGTTTAACATCACAATCAGATCCCAACTGTGCATCTAACTCTTTTCTTTAAATGTTGAAATATTTTCCAATTGTTTTTACATCTTTAATTCCCATCAAAGCCTCACAAGCGAAGACATTATCGTTCTAATGAATGAACATCAATATGGTAAAATAATCAACTTTAATACAGCCAATTCAACCCATTATGAATCCTTAATTCAGACTTCAAATTTGAACACTTACAACTATGAACTATATTCGATCTGTGAATTTTAATGAACAAACCACAAATCAAAATGATCTCAAATTTTACAATAGTGTTTAAGACATTTGTAGGCTACTCCATTAATTTTCTTATGAACTTTTGACATCAAAAACATTTTCAAACAGATATATCTTTCCAGTACAAAAAATTTTGCCAAACAATATTTGAAAGTGAGTTAAGCTTATTCAACGATTTTTATAAATTTTTATATTCATCAAAACAACATAACAATTTACGGAATAAATATAAATATTAGAGGATTCTGAATATAAAATTTCATAGTTTTTGGACGTCTTTTGGATAGGTAAACAAATATTCAAAATCAGGGTTATGTACTAAAACTGTTTGACTTTCAGGATAATAATGTTGTTTCAAAAAATCAATTAAAAATCAAATTCTAAATAATTTTCAATGAAATTAATTTAATATAAAGCGTGTACATATCTATGGTTTATAATAAAAATTTCATATTAAAATCACAATGCAGGAAATCATAAAAATTTGTGGAACAGTGGCTGTCATACCAACTCAACAAAAAAAAATACTTAATAAATACATTATCCCATTTTGAAGATTTTTATAAATTTATATTCTTATCAAAACCAAACAAAAATTTTCAAAAACACAATAGACATGAAATATCCAGAATATAAAATTTTGTAATTTGTCAAGAACATTAAAGCACCTAAATTAATTTCATAAAGTCGTTTATCCTATACAATGATATAAAATTCAGTTTAACAGTATTGTTTCAAAAATCCACTAAAAATTTAAATCTCAATCATTTTGGGTGAAATAAATTCATATGAAACGTCAAGATCTGTAGTTTCTATGATAAAAATCATGAGGTCAAAATCATAAAGCAAATACTTGTAAAAATTCGTAGAATAGCCTACTGTCTTAACATCCATACATAATCCTCTTAATACAATCATCTTATTACCCTATGTAACATTCCTTATCAACAATTTTCTTCCATCAAACAATGAATATAATCGATCAAGATGTCCCAATAAGCAATCCAAACCATAATCAATTTCTATATAAATCCAATTAAACACAATCCTTTTAATCAAAATACTCACTTACAGACATTGAGACAACCTCTTTGCCACAAAATTTCTCTTCGAACCAAACTCTTTATCTCCCATCTTCTCTCACGTTAAAGTCCTATAGTTTAGACCTTTTTTTTTTAGATAAATCTCACGTTAAATGGTTGGCGCTCAAGAGTACTCAAACGACAAATCTTGCTCCCTAGGAAAATTATGTAAATATCCATCTCAAGCAACTCATATGTTTTCCACTTTAATTTCTTGCAAATATCTTCTCAATTTTCCAAACAATTCCCTTAAATTTTAAATAATTATTCCTGACAATCATTCCATTAACTATAGTTAATCATAGATCCTCGAAATCACTTCAATCATAATAAATTTCCAAATCAATGGCTGGATTCTCTCTTCCCTGCTTTCTGAAAACATACAAATCTCCAAATCAAGTTATATATTAATTCTTTCCATATTTTATTACCTTAATTACTCCCAATTGACTACTTAGCTCCTATTGCAACTTAATCTCATATTTCCTTCCATGAATAAACTTTTCCAATCAATCAATAAATTTCTCAATATTCTTTAATCAAAAATTGACTCCAAAATCAATTGCTTAATATAATCACCTCAATAAAATTAATAATTGTCAGTCAATCATTAATTATCTCAATACCCTCTTATCAAGCATAATTTTCCAAATAAATACCTTGATTTTCCCTCCTCATAAAATTAGAAATAATTCTAATTAATTACACCAATAAATTAAATTATGTTCTTATCTCATTCAAATCAATCCATAAAATCCTCCTTATTATTACTCAACCAAAATTTGGGGTGTTACAATTATAATCCTAAAATATAGTTTTTAAGAATTCATTATAACTTCTTCAATCTTAATGGAAAATTCATTGAAATTTTACATATTTTATATATTGAAAAAAGCAAGTCGTGACAAAAAAAAAAATTAAAGAGAGAGAGAGAAGTTAATAAAAAAGTGGATTTGCCTTTTGTAACAAAAAATTTAATGAATTCAAAAAAAAGTCTAAAAATAAAAAAGTTAAGTTTTATTTAAGAGTGAGAAAATAAGAATAATAGAAGAACCAAATGAATAAAAGAAAATTATAATTCTAAAAATAAATGAGGCACTTAATAATTCATTAGTCACTTGTGTGAAGATGACAAATTTGGAAGATTTATATGGAGAATCATCACTTATTAATAGTAGAATTAAATCATATTTTGCTTCTTCTTCTTCTTCTTATTTTTCTCCTTTTTTGTTGGGAGAGGCCAATATGCAAAATTTTAAAATATTTGAAACTAATTTATAATTTCTTTTATAAACTTAATGGCCTACCATTTGGGCTGGAGGGGCCCAGGCCACCTCTGACTCAAATGTAGGTCTGCTTCTCCTTGTTAGAGCAATGAAAGGCATTTAACTCCCTTCATCTAGCTACTTTATCATTTTACTTACCCGAGACCAAATTGAGAGGAAAAAATAGAGGAACTGAGAGAAAAAAGAAAGGAAAAAAAAATAAAGAAAGGAAAAGAGAAGAAGAGAAAGAAAAGGAAAGGAAAGAAGGACAAAGAAAAAGAAAAGGGAAGGAGAAAAAGGAAAAAAGGAATTAAAAAGGGGAAAATTTACCAATTATTTAATAGTATATACAGTTCAGTTGATATTTGATGTATTTTGGAATTTTTATTGTGAGATTTTTAGTTTACATTGGGTCTATATTTATTTTGAACTTATTATTATTATAGATGAAGATTGTCTAGGTGACCAGTCAGAGGATCCGTCTATTAGCCAACCTTAAGCACCCATTTTTTTTAGTGAATAAATATTTAATGGTTAATTTTTTGTTTAAAAATGTCATTTGACATGTCATGATAATTTTATTGAAAAAGAATACTTTTACATTATTAAGCATCTTTATGTGATAACTGTATGGATTTGAGTTCAATGACATTTTTAATTGTTTTTACAATCTTTCAGAATTGATATTAGTTTAGAATATAAAATTAGGATATTGCTAAATGAACAATTGATATCATGTAAATATGAAAATGTATGTGGTCTCAGACTACACTTATGAAGAACCCATTTCCACCAGTATATAGATTTGCTCTATGCATGTATATGCTAATGATTATACCTACTTGGGCGTTGATGTTGTTCACCAGATATGATTACCTTACCTGGGTTTTGGTGTACGGTTTTGTAGTATGACAAATATTATGTTAAGTAAGAGTTACTTATATGTCATTGAAATCATATTCATATGATTTGATAGCAGTATGGTATTTTATGATATGAATGATATATATTTAATAACAGTGAAGCTTATATGACCTAAGATTTAGTATAAAAATATTTCTGGGTGATACGTTCATGTTCTAAAACTGATTAATTTAAATATTTGGAAATGTTTTATTATTAAAACTAATATCCACTCACTGAGCTTTTTAACTCACTCTTTTCCTATATTTTCTTATTTTCCTTCCTAGGTCGTTGTAGGCTTTAGTGTAGCTTAGTAATCGCTTTTATAAGGTTGGCTATGTGACAAATGCACAGAGAGACATATCATTTTTGCATCATATGCTTATATGTTTATATTGGCTAGTCAATATTTTATGAGCATGTTGATGGTCTAATATGCATATAACATACTGGTAATGTATTATATTATTTGGCTACATCATTATTATTGGGTCTCGAACCCACTAATGATGATGTATTACACTATTTTTTGTTACAATACTATGAGGGATTTGAGACCCACTAATGTGATTGTTTTGAGGTTTTGTTAATGAGAAAAACAAGAATTCTTAGTAGTTTGAGTTTGTGAAATTTTTATAAGAAGTGTTTTACGAATAATTATAGGGTAGTTAACTAATAAATTAGGGGAAAGTATGTCAGCTACTTAGTTACACAAAGTCTATATTTTCTTTGATGTCAAAATGCGCAATGGAGGCATGATGAGTAAATAAATAGTAAGGCTCATTCCAGTTATCGCTTTCTTAGCAGCACCTTGTTACGGCCCGCCAAGTTACAAGCTAGAGTTGGCCCAATCACACAAGGCTTGGCCTAATCCAAGCCCACCTTTCGGAAATTCTAGCTAGTGGCATTAATGTAAATATCTAGAGATTCTAGATGGTCAAATATAACCGTTATATAGCCGTTGGGAACTAGCGTTATATAGCCATTGGGAACTAGCCGTTATATAGCCGTTAGGAAACTAGCCGTTATATAACCGTTAGAAACTAGCCGTTATATAGCCGTTAGAAACTAGCCGTTATGGAGAAGGTGACTCACTATAAAAACCCCTCCAAGGCTCATTTGTAAGATATCCAAGCTAATCCAAGCTAATCCAAGCAATTACAATACAAAGCATTGTAAGAGTTCTCTTGTGTAATACAAAGCTCATTTGCATTAGCAATACTTGCCTCTAAGTTCCTTCTCTTCTTCTAGCCTCTAAAGCTCTTTTGGCTCAACGGTCCTAACTTCTCCTTGAGCGAGAAGCACACTACAAGGCTTACTTAGCAACTTCGGGTTCAAGTTGTCTAAGTGCCGCACGAGCAAGCTGTGCTAAACTCCAAGCTCGTGACAGTTGGTATCAGAGCACGGTTCGAGCACAAAGAACAAATGGCATCCGACATGGAGATGAACATGGAGGAGCAAGTCCGTGGTCGAGAGGAACAATCTCTCCCACAACCACGCCTACAAGGAAAACGTGGTAAGACTAAAGCCCCCCTCACGGAAGTCTTGGAGCCTCGTGTTGCAAGCCTTGAACAAACTATCTCGGGGATGGACAATGCGATCGAAGGGCTCTCCGCACGTCTCGAAGGTCTAGAGACGGAATATGGAGAGATAACCCAAGCCACAAAGTCCAACATCAACGAGTTTAGTAAGGCTTATGAGAAGGAGCTTCGTAACATTACACGAGAGCTCACAAGCTTGCGGGTCTTTATGGAACATGAGTTGCGAGGACTCCGTGCCGAAGTAGAGGAAACTCGCACGGAATGGGAGAAGCACCAATGCGAGCGCGCTAGCCCTTCCTACATAAGCGGTAATGCGTTGATAAATATGCAAGTGCCTACTCCTCCCACGTACCATGGCACCCGCAATGCAACGGAAGTGGAAAACTTCCTCTTTGGCTTGGAACAATACTTCGAAGCTAAATGTGCCCACGATGATGCTTCGAGGATCGGTGTTGCGCCCACATTTCTACGTGATGCAGCCCAACTTTGGTGGCGTCGAAAGCATGGCGACGCGGGCAAAGGCATCATTTCCCTCCGCACATGGGAAGATTTCAAGAGAGAACTTCGGAAGCATTTCTCTCCAAGCAATGCCGAGAAGGAGGCAAGAGGTCGTCTCCGTCGGTTGAAGCAAAGCGGCACAATCCGTGAGTACATTAAAGACTTTACTACTATAATCCTTGAAATTGAGGACATGTCCGAGAAGGACTCCCTCTTCTATTTTCTTGATGGGCTCAAAGATTGGGCAAGAATTGAACTAGAGAGGCGCAACGTGCAAAATCTCGATGATGCTATAGCCGTAGCCGAATCTCTTGTGGATTACTCTACCCAATTCAAGGAGAGGAAGCCCAACCACGAGAAAGAGGGGGAAGAGCAACATCATCCTCGCAAGGAAAGTGGCGAACGTAAAACATTCGGAGGGGACAAACGAAACACACCCAATAGAGGTAAGTTTGATGCCCCTAAACCTAAAAGCCCTTGCTTCATCTGTGATGGTCCTCATTGGGTTCGTGATTGCCCAAAGAGGAAGGCCCTTAATGCTTTTGTCACTTAAGATGAGGGTGTCCATGACGAGGAGCCGCAAGCGGAAATGGGTTCCCTTCATATCATTGGTGCACTCAAGAAAACCACACCTGCCAAGAAAGGTTTGATGTATGTGAGTGCCACCATTAACGGCAAAGATGTGCATGCAATGCTCGACACGGGAGCCACACACAATTTCATTTCCGAAGAAGAGGCCAAACGGTTAGGTCTCAAATACACCAAGGGAGGTGGCGCCATCAAAGCCATAAACTCAGCTGCCAAGGCAATTGTGGGGGTGTCTAAAGCCACATCCGTCCAACTTGGCACGTGGAATGGTAAGCTTGATTTCTCCATTGTTCCTATGGATGATTTCCAAGTAGTGCTCGGCATGGAATTCTTCGATCAAGCCCATGCCTTTCCCATACCATCTTCTAACTCCCTTAGCATCCTCGATGGAAGTCATTCATGCACGGTCGGCATAGAACGTGTAGCTAAGGTCGAGAAGAAGATAATATCCGCACTACAATTTGAACAAGAGATTAAGGAAGAGCCGAACCTCCTTACTCCCATTCGGGAGCTCAACGATGGGGAGAACCTCGTTGTTACTAAGAGCCCACAAATTCTGCCCATCCTTGACGAAAACAAGGATGTTGTGGCTCAAAATACATCGGAGAGACAATCACCAAGGCAAGAGGAATTTGACTCCGAACCTCCATCTATGGTGTCTCACAGAATGATGCCTCCCAAAACCGCGAAGGCAACCAGGAGGTCACGCAAGCGCGGAAAAGGGAAGCGTCGACATAAGACCTCTCGCCCACAACCGATGATACATCTTCAAGGACGCAACGGGGACGTTGCGGAATCAGGTGGGGGAGAATGTTACGGCCCACCAAGTTACAAGCTAGAGTTGGCCCAATCACACAAGGCTTGGCCTAATCCAAGCCCACCTTTCGGAAATTCTAGCTAGTGGCATTAATGTAAATATCTAGAGATTCTATATGGTCAAATATAGCCGTTATATAGCCGTTGGGAACTAGCCGTTATATAGCCGTTGGGAACTAGCCGTTATATAGCCATTAGAAAACTAGCCGTTATATAGCCGTTAGAAACTAGCCGTTAACTAGCCGTTATGGAGAAGGTGACTCACTATAAAAACCCCTCCAAGGCTCATTTGTAAGATATCCAAGCTAATCCAAGCTAATCCAAGCAATTACAATACAAAGCATTGTAAGAGTTCTCTTGTGTAATACAAAGCTTATTTGCATTAGCAATACTTGCCTCTAAGTTCCTTCTCTTCTTCTAGCCTCTAAAGCTCTTTTGGCTCAACGGTCCTAGCTTCTCCTTGAGCGAGAAGCACATTACAAGGCTTACTTAGCAACTTCGGGTTCAAGTTGTCTAAGTGCCGCACGAGCAAGCTGCGCTAAACTCCAAGCTCGTGACAACCTAGATCCTAGGAATAGTGATACTTTGGGCAGATCTTGTCATCTGCAAACAAAGGTTTTACAAAAGCAGATATGATTTCTTGCATAATGAAAAATATTTTTACTCGCAACAGTTCATGCAATGCATAATTTCCCAGATCTTAAAAGTACTAGGTGAAGGATAGTAGAACATTAGGGTCAATTCCACAAATCTCCCCTCAGGTATATATTGGAATCCATCATAACATCCTCTGGTTTTGAAAATCCTACAGACGTCCCCTCTTTGTTAATGACTGTTAGAAGAATGTTAGCGTAATAAAGGTAAAGTGGTCTATTAAATAAATAAAAATAATAATAAGTTGTAATACCCAATGTCAAAGTGTCATTGTTTTTATTGTAACAAATATACTTAGGATCTCTTAACCACTTTTCCTCTCCCAGTTCCTCTTGTTTCTTTCCTAATTAATTGGTGAACTAAACATGTCTTTGATGAAACCATTAGAGTTTCATTTACATATCCATATGCACAATCCCAGGTAAACTACAATAACCAAAAATGAAAAAAAAAATCAGTATCATCATTGTCTCATCTCTTTTTCTTGAAGACTTACAACTCTTATAACTTTTAGACATATGATTATCTTCTAAAATTCTTACAAAAATAAGAAAAAAAAAACCAATTCATCAAGAAATCTGGTGTATCATGGTTTCTTTTCTTCTAAACTCGTAGAGCACAACAATATTACTATTGAATTTTAGTTTTAATTTTCTTTAAAAAAATTCCAAATCCAAATAAAGGAAAAATAAAAGAAACTATCCTACCAGTTAGTTACCACATAAAAGTTCAGCCAATTGTCTCTTTCTTTTCTTTTGCTACAAAGCATTCTTTTTTGATCACTGCCTAGGAGAGGATTTTTGCATAGAGCACTCATTATCAAGGACATTGAAAAATCTTGGAGAATAAAGGACAAGAAAGATTTCAACTGCAAAGCCAACAAAATTTAGCATACAAAACGACCACCACCACCAACACATACTGATCCTGCCACCATAATGTTCATAACCACCACCTTTACCAATTACATCACAAATCACAAATAATGTGTGCACCTTATCAAACATCCAAATACTCAAATCGAACTCAATTTACCATAACCAAGAATGGAAACAGAGAAAGAGTCTGAGATTGGGAAGAGAGAACAAGCCAAGGTTGTTTTTTTCTTTTAAAACATTTTTCTTGAAGATTAAAATTGAATTTGTATAAGTTTGGTAAACCCAAGAGAGAAGTAAACGCTACAATAAGAATACAAAAGTAAACATTAGCCCTAACAAATGGGGTAATATCATCATTTACATATATTAACAAAATCCTTCTTATAGTCATTGACAGATAGGAGAGGTTTGGGGGATTTGTAGAACTAAAGGATGTTACGTGGGATTTTGATAAACCTCAGGGGAGGTTTGTGGAATTGACCCAAAACATTGTTTGTCACTAAACAACATTACATCACATTTATAAATGTATTCAAATTATTATCCTAATCTTACTTCATGATTTTGGGATGGAGTGACCAACCTCTTTATATATCCCAAGACTACCCTTAATCAATTAATTTTAGATGAGACTATTTGGTGGAGCAGCACACCAACCCTCCTCGTCAGAAACGAAGGATTCATCAAATTAGGCATCGGAGTCTAACTTTGATACAACTTGTAGAGATGCCAAGTGTCTAAGCTAAATGGTTAACCTAATGGGTGGAGTGACCAATCTCTTTGTATACCACATGACCCCCGCTCAACCATCCAATGTGGGACTTAACATAAAGGCCAATGAGCTCATTTTCTTTGGTTTTACTTTCAAAGGCTGTGCCAAACAGCTTTATTTTTTGTACAATTAAGCATCTAGTCTGATAGACGAGCATCATTCACCCTTCAACAAATCACCAAGTCAAAAGCATGTTCCTCCCTCACTAACATATAATGTTTTCATGATTAATGAGAGCTCATGGAAAATATATTTATAAGTGTTTGAGCATTGGGAATGATGTCCCAAATCGTTACTTGTATTCCACCAGGAGTGATGTTATTACTGGGATAAATGTTTGGAGAACTGATACCATGCAATCTTGATTAGAATTTCTAATGTGTAACTAGTCAAATAGGCATTACTGGCTATTATTTCCAAGTTGTACAAATTAGTGGAAAGAGCATCAACGATGATAATGGCTACCACTACAAGAAAATTAATATATTTGTCACTTTTTCTTTTTTCAGTTTCTAAAAAATTGACAAGTATTCTATGATTTTTGGAAGTCAAACAAATACTTGACACTCCTTGAAATTTCTTCGTAAATGAAATTATATATATATTTTTATAAATGGTGAGTATTCGTAACTAAATTAAAAAGAGAGCAGCTTTTCAATTTTTTTTGGATAACTATGACGCGCCCTAACACCAGAATCTGATAGTCAAAGAAGAGTGGAATTTTTAAGCTCCACTAGAAGTGTTCAAACTTGAGACCTTGATGTAGCTAAGCACTAGGTCCTTGGCCTAATATCATGTGGGCAGCCCCTTGAGGGCACAACTTTTCAACTTACCCCAACTCAATCTCGAACGCAATTTTCGTTGATGCTCAATTTTGCTCAAGCCTAGTAAGACAACGATACAGGCCCAAGCAGACTCCTACAACCTTTTTAGGCCATTATCATGCAAAGTATATGGACTATAAAATAGAACCTGCAACATGGAAAGTCTAAGGACTATAAAATAGATGGAACATGTAAAGTCCATGGCACTTTAGTACAATCAATAAAAAGGCCTTTAAACTCTGAATCTGATAGCCCAACATATAAAGCCTAGGTAACATCTATTTATACACACACAAATCTTGTCTGTAAATTCAGTCTGACTCTATTGGGCTATAGTGCATGGTATCTTCAAGCCTAGGGCCAAATATTAGTGAACCTAATTTGAATCAGAATTAGTATCCAAGTCTGGTAACCAATCTGTATCTAATTTGAACCTAACATAGGCCAAGTGGACCCAAGCCACCCGTGTGGCTATTGGATAGGCTATGGTCTAGTTGGCACAAACAATGAATATGAGGTCCATTTAATCTAAGTTGTTGAACACAAAGCCTACTTGGGGGTACTTTGGTCATGAACAATTAAGACTAAGGGGTGCAAGATGGTAAAAATCCTTAGGATAGGCTTTATCTTATATTTATCCTAAATAAAAAATCTAAGCTTTATCATATAATATTATCATTTAGATAAATAATTGATAGTTGTCCCCTTTATCCTTATCCTAGCCTAAGTCAACTTCTAACTCCAACAATTACTCAACCATTATAAAAGAGTCAGCCAAAATATTCAAAGACATTAATCAATTTTTCATACACAAAACCTCAACCTAAAGTTACTGTTAAGTTATTTTATACATATTGGTTATGCTATAGTAGTTGTAGCCATTCCGTTCTACCTAAAGCATGATCTAGAAACATTGTCCAACACTTGCTATCTTTAGTGAAGCCTGCTATGTCATCAACCTGGGACAAAACAAGGTAACTCATACCAAAGTCAGCCTAAACGTTACTTTATGTACTAAAATCAACCTATACAATCAGATAGCAGATTGTCAGACTTGTCATAGCCATTCCTCTTTATTCTAAAATGCTTCCAATGGTAATCCAGTCACTTATATATTGATTGGTTATGTTGTTATACTCAAGACCATCATGAAATAAATCCTCTTGAAAATCCAAACTAAGTCAATGTCCAGAAATAGGTTCTATAATTAATTGTTGTCATTCTATCTGGGCCAATACAAAACCATTCCAACCGGCCACTTGTTACAATTTATTTTGAGCTGAAGCCATATATGTCCAGATCCTGTTAGCCTAGAATTAGTTCGCTCATCAGTGACCATCGCTCATATTTCTATTTGCTTATATCGCCCTTTTTTCTCCAAGAATCCTCGACCTATTTCCTCATGTGCAACAGCCATAATATATCTACAACATGGTGTTTCCTGAGCAACCTATAATTTTGAGACAACGTGGACTGGCTCCCCAAATCTAGGCAAAAGTATCATGGCAAAAAATGTGTTACAATTATTTTGTTACAAAAGGGTTGCTCTATATTTTTACTTATTTCTGCCAAGCCTATTATTATCATTTTTGTTCTGATGTAAAAATGAGACACAACATTATTTGACTCCATTGGAGAGTTGGTTAGAGATATTATATGGTGAAGCAAAAGAAAGAAAACAACAGTTTTGAGAAAGCACCAGAAACCAAGAGGAAACATATGGGAGGATCTGAAGAATGATAAAAGACTTCAATGTGTAGATGAAATTCCACTGAGACCATTAGTCTCGAGAGTATACGAAACCTATGCTGCAAATGAATATGGCCTAATAAGGTTACAGGTTTGGAAGCGCCTTATCTCCCAATCTAACGAATGAAGAATTCTTTGTCTTTCTTGGCTGCCGATCATACTTTAAAGATAAGTTTTCAGAACCATTTTTACTTGTTTTGTTAGTTCTACAAGTATGAAACTATTCTAGATTCTATTGAAAACGTATGGTCATCCATTATTATGTGCTTTCTGGAGACACATGTATATTACGACATATGATAATTCTAAATCATACTATAAATGTGTGTTAAATACACAATATACAATTTTTGTATGAAAAGCATGCTGACCTTTTATGTCCTAAATAGAGGCAGTTAATCATTCTACATTATATAGAAAATGCATATTTTGATCCATATGTTTGCGTAAGTGAAAAGTTCTATGACATGATTTTTTTTTGTCACATAACACACAAATTTTTGACATTTTATACACAGTTTAAGATGTCCTTTCATAGCATGCAATTTCATAGTAATTAAATGATTCTGTATTGAGTATGATTTTCTTTACTCAACATATTGTTTCGTGTTATTTTGTGATTTTCGACTATGCAAAGATTCTATGACAACATATCTTTTAGCAAACATGATATCATGTATTCTACATGAATGTACTTCGAATTCATTTAATAGTTTTCTGTATGAAAAAATTATATATTTATTTCATATTGTACACACTCTAAACATGTATCATCTTGTGGTTTTGTACAAATATATTTGTTTAGCAGTTCTGCATTTGCATGTCTAAACCATTTAAACATGCAATAGAATGCTCATGCATTACTTGCTTATATGGAACACACATTTTTTAAATCATTTCTCTGTCATTCTTCTCAATGTTCTAAACAACATGTATGTTCTTTCTGATATGTATTACCCATATTTTTCTCAATTATGCATGATTCTATACAATGTTTGTTCTTCTTTCTAATTATAGGCAATTCTGTTTAGTGCATGTTTCCTTCCTAACTTCACATGATTCCTGCAATGTCTACATAGATGCAATTACACCATGTTTTGTGAGGACATGCATATTATATAATATGATTTCCTCTGATACATTTGTGTATACTACACATAAGTATCCCCTCATATTTTATGATGATGTCATTTTTCGTATATAATTTCAGTCTATTCTGTACCAAAAAATACACATGCTATTTATATTTGCATCCTGCTATCTGATTAGTTATACTAATATTTTGCCATGGTTCCTTTAAACAATTTAGTTAAGGCATTGACACTTTCGTGTCATTATCATGAATGCAAGGGTCTATACTTAGTTGTCCAAAATCACAAATGACTAACTCATAATCCATTATGTTTTATGATAGGAAAGTCCATTTCCAATCAAGCTGATAGAATAATCAATGATGGATTCTATGTGATTCTGATATGGTGAAATATAAAAGATTAGTTCAATTCTCTGGTCTGTAAAAGAAGGATGCATCACGAACAGACTGTTACAACAACAAGTTTATAGTTTCTCATGGACACAAGTGTGACCAATTGTGTTATGGACACACTTTACTCTTACCAATTTAATCACCTATGATGGAAAAATCTAGAAAACTCGATCCAGAATGATCTCGAGTCTCAGAAGAGTCAGTTCCAAAAGAAACTTGAATCCACAAACATGTTAGGGATTCCATTAATAATGATCTTGAGCTACAGAGAAATCAATTGCAGAAGAATCTTGAATCCGGATCATGTTAGAAGATTTTATCCAAAATGATCTTAAGTCCCAAAGAAATCAATTCTAGAAGAATTCCAAATCTGGAAACCTATTAGACTTCATTCAAGATGATCTTGAATTAAAAAAAAATATCAATTCCAGAAGAATTCCAAATTTAGAAATCCGTTAGACTTCATCTAAGCTGATCTTTCTAGAGAAATTAGTTATAGAAGAATTTCGACTCTAGAAACGTTATCCAAAGTGATCTCGAATCTAAAGAAGTCAATTTAAGAAGAATCCTGAATCTAAAAATGCGTTAATTCCTTGTGACTAGAAGACTACCTTGGAAAGACAATCAATCTCTGAAAAGTAACAAAAGGATTTCAGATTTATTCCAAGTCATTGGCTTAAGAAGTGCTTTAAAACCTTTTAAAAGATGATCTTCAAGCTACAAAGTCAAAATCAAAAGCAGCTATAGATTTTTCCTGTCTTTCATATTTGTAAAGCTAACTCCACAAAGAATATAGAAATTAGCATACAGAAAACTGACTCCAAAAAGAATACCAAAAATTGACTCTGCAAAGAACACAGAAATTAGTCTATAGAAAGCTAACATTGCAAAGAACATAGAAATCAGATTACAAGAAATTGACTCCACAAAGAGCACAATATCCTTAGATGCTCATCAAACCGTTATGAGAAAATTTCATCCATGACCTCAGGTAAGGTCGAAATACATTTGGACCCCCACCTTTTGGAAATATGTAGAAATGACCTTATTGTTGTCTATCGTTTATTTCTGTTAGTGAATAGAGGGGTACATTGGTAAACTTGCATAGATTTTTGCATTGGAAAATGAGCTAGATGACTGACTTCTTTAGTTATTATTTTTTATTATTTTCTATTTTTCCTTTTGTTTCTCATTCTCTTTTTCCTTTTTTCCTCTTCCTTCTATTTCTTCTTCTTCTTCCTTTTTCTTTCCTCCTACAAACCCAACATCCTAATCCTCTCCTGTTCTTTTTTTTTTTTTTTTCACTTCCTCACTCTTGCCTGCAAACCAAGAATCCACACTACTAAAGAAATCAAAGAGCAAGGAGAAAAGGGAAAAAAGTTTTTTTTTCTTTAAACAAATGAAATCAAACACAGAACAAAAGTTTGAAACTAGGATTATAAATAACAATATTACTAAAATCCAAATCTTTACCTGTATATCTCAAAAACCAAATCAAGTACTTCCAAAATCAAATTAAATAAGCATAAAAATTCAAACATTTATGTTTGGTCATTAATTTTGGGTTATTGATACTTGAAGAATCAGAATCATTAATCGAACATTAAGTACCATTAAGCAATATTGATAATTGCCCACCTACTAGCAACTAATACAATGCTATAGTGGCCACAACCATAGCCCCAAATTCAAAGCCCTAGCACCAAACAACCACAATGACACCAACCTAGTATCTTCAGCCTATCAAACAGAGCCAACCTCGCACTAGCTGGCTGCCACTCAACACCGAACAACAACCTAGTATAGGCTCAAATTTTCAAACCCTCTCCGGTAGCTCATTCCTTTTGGATTTGTAGCGATACATTTCGGATTTAGTTATGGAATAAGCAAAAGAAAAGAACAGTAATCTCTCTTCATCAATGAAGGTTATGAGGCAAAATGAGCAAAGGAAGTCGACTTCTCCAGCCAAAAAGAGCGGGCAAATATAGTTTCTGATGGCTGGTGAGTGAAATTGATGAACAACTGCTTGTCGACATCAAATGTGCAATGGAGATGATTGAATTTTTTTAGACTTTACTAGTGAATGTTAGAGATTATGCATAGTGAAGAGCGAAGAGGAGGTGGAGGACGGAAGGGTGAGCAAAGAGGAGGCGATTCTGAAAATAAGTGGGTTAGAGAGAAGAAAGTACAATGGCATGAAGTAAAAAAGAGGAGGCGGCACTAGATTTTTTTTCCTTAAAATCAATGAGTAATAAAATTTATGTATGTTAGATATAATTAAGGAGTCAAAGTAATGGTAGAGGGGTTCAAATCCCCTTGTTCTAGTATTTTTAGAAAAAAAATTTTAACGAGTCAAAAGGGCGTTAAAATCATTTCAAAATTAACCATCCAAGTTAACTGAGGTGAGATAACGGGAAGGTCATTTCCTATTTTCGAAAGTTGGACGTGAAAATTGTATTTAGGCTATACCTCAGGATTATGGATGAAATTTTCCTAAACATTATTTGGCAACACTTTTGAGGAATCAAAATCCATCAACACAAAGAAAATACTGCAACCATATCCTATAATCTGATCTTTGTAACACAATCCAAAACTCAAATCCTTATTTGATCAAATGAGTTACGACTTTCAAGCCAGAATTGCTACAACAAAAACCTTAATAAGAGTTTCAATAGAACATGGGCCAAATGATACACATTCGAGTCTAAAACTAGTTAAACATTCTTGGAGGGTAGGAATGTAATAACTTTCAATAATGAATATATGGAAGTGCCACACACGGATCATGTCTTAGAAATAGTAGACCAAAGAAAGATACCAGGGGATACAATCAAAATAGCGAGATTTGAAAATAGTATAAACAGATCGGTTAGGTCTATACAATTAGACTTTTTCTATGGGATTGCGCCAACACCAGATTCCACGTATTGGATGAAGATGTGAGTTATCAAATCTATCAAAATTCCAGCAAATCAAACCTGTTTCATAGAACAGAAAACCATCTCCCAGATGCAGAATTTATGATGAATATGCAACCACCAAGACTAAATCCTCCTTCAAAATGCAAACTGTGACACTACCAAAAAGGAAGAATACTAGAGTAGATCTATTCATTGAACTAGCACCAGCCACCTAGGAGGAAGAGCAATATATCGATTAGGATGGTGTTTAGGACCAACCATAACGTGTAGAAGAGCCTAGAGAAAAAAACTTAGTGCTACAAAGGAAATGTAAAAATAAACATAAAATGAAATAATGGTACAAAAATAGAATAGAAAATTTAGGTTGCACGAAATATATGTAGGATGGTTAAGATACTATGACAAAAAGCTTGGAAGTAGTCAATCTCAGTCCAAAACTTGACAAAAAATATAAATTTTCAATTGGTACTCATCTTACTAATACAGAAATAGAAGATATGGTCAAAATCCTTAATCAATATAGAGATGTGTCCACGTGAAGGGGGCTAAATCCATATATGGTATGTCATGCTTTAATTATTCAATTGGGGTTTAATCCTTCAATTGGAGTTTGCAACCTTGAAAAAACTCTTATCCTGTAGTAAAAGCCACTATAAGAAAAATTGGGTATAGTGTCAACCGAAAAATGACACTAATGCCCATTTATGTCCTTTTTTGGTTGACACGTATTACCATGACAAGTATTCCACTATGTGTCATTTGGTCAAACTGACATTAACCGCTTGTCGGGCAAGAGCTAACACGTATATTGGTATGGAAAATGAATAAAGAGTGCAATATGTGTCGTTTTCGGGCCTGTGTCTATCATTCAATAATCAACACAAAGTTGCATGTCGGTCTGAGAATTGACATGAAGTTTATTACCATAAAGCCAACTATGTCAGTTATCGATTGACAAGATGTTATTGTTGTGTTAGTCTTTAGCCAACATTTAAATAAAATTAATTCAAAAAATATATACTATTTGTTGTTCTTTTATTAAATTAATAACCGACAAGTAGTATATATTTTATTTTATTTTATTTTGAAAATTTGGTTTTTTAAAAATTATAAAAGCATGTCAATGCAATTATTAAATGGTCATATGTTAATGCATAAAAAATAAGCAACAATATTAAAAAATTATCCACAACCCAGAGCAAATCTAAGGCAGACAACTCTTAGCAACAACACCTAAACAACTAAATTAACTGAAGCTTTATTCAATTTATCAATAATACAAACACAAACCAACTCGACTTTTTTATACAACACATCAGCAACCCAAACACAAATTAATTGATCATTTGATCACAACAGCACAACAACAAATTAACTAAGCAATAGAAACACAATTAAACAATAATGAATCGACATAACTAATCATTTTCCCTCTATTATATTCCCCAACAGCCAAACGATAATGACCAACAAAACTATTTTACATAAATGACATATCATTCCATTCACTACAGAGATATCAAAAATATATATATATATATATATATATATATATATATCTCCAAAATAATTAAAAAAACATATAATAAACAAAGATCACAACAGTTTCTTAGAAAACATGATCCTGCATCTATTGCCTCCCTCTTTTCACCGTTTACAAAAAATTTTCAACCAACTATATAAAATTTCCTCCCAATTAATCCCAAAAAATGCATCTACTGCCTCCCTTTATTCACTGCCTACAAAAAATCTTCAACCCACTACATCAAATTTCTTCCCAATTAATCCCAAAAAACATATACATGATCTATTATACTGCAATCAACAACCTATACACAACTAATTCCAAAAAAGCCTGAAAAATTGCACAATTGTCACTGACTATCCACATCTTGATCAACCTGCAAAAATTTTGGTCACAAATGTTAGATAGGACATTGTTTATCCTCCTTAGGTTTCAAACATTGAGTGATTTTACCTGCTTTCTTTTTCATCCTCTGTTTTTTGAGAAACTCCTTTAAAATCCTAGAAACATGGGTAGCACATTATGATCTAATCTCATTCACTTCCTCCATAGTATAAGTTTCCTTGTTGTTATACTAAGAATAGAATAAGATTTATATATGTTAATAACAATTAACAATCTAAATAATTATGTTACATATATCTCTACCTCACCTTCTCACAAAGGACTTTTAGGTCTTCAATAATTTGTTTCATATATCTAAGAACATAATGCCCACATTCCTTCGAACCTAGTTGTGTTGGAGGTTACACACAAACAAATACCATAATATTTGTTTCAATAACACCTTGTTCCAACAGTGAAACATTATTGTATCATTTTAATTTCTTTTACCTATAAAACTTACCTTGATGTTTACCCAGTGATTAATCCTCTTCTTTTTGTCCTTTGGACTTGACCATAGAATTATCTCTTTAATAAAAAAATGCAAAAAAAATATGATTATCTACATATGATAACCAAATTCCCAATGATAATGACTAAACACAACTAAGTGGAAGAACTCTTTATTGTTTGATGACCTCCATAATATCCTGCTTTGCTGCTTTTCCCATTGTATCGAGGTAGAAGATGTCGCACGATGACATATGAATGACCTCAATGTCCAGTGGTAGCTACAATAGGGATTTGACACAAGTCAATAAGTTTAAAGTATAACCACATTACAAATCAATAAAGGAGAAGTGGTTTTACATTTAAAACATACCCTGGGTTATATGGCATTAATATGTAGTTTCTACCTTCAAAATTTTCTAACTTTTCAGCCAAAGAAGAATAAAGAAACAACTATGGCATTGATTAATGTAGTTCATGAATTTTATTAACATTTATTAATGAATCTTCAAAATCCAAGGTTTCAATATTGTCAGGGATAATATAGACTGCTCTTTTCTATTTGTCTCTTTCATCAATGGTAGATCTAGAAATATATGTTAAAAGAGACACTTAAAAATGTATATAATATTATTTACAATAATATATTATCTTTCAGTCTTTATCTAATTAAGACAAAAATCAATATTTTACTATAACGCGGATTGATCAACATCATCATACTATTCACATGCATAACAACTATAGCTAGCTGGGAATATTTATGCCAAGAACAAAAAAAAAATGATAAATTTAACAACATGCATGATTCCATATGTATTTGAGAATTGAGATACTATCCTCCATTAATAAGAACTTGGAAGAACTTTTCTCCACTAAATATTTGGCTGAGTTTATTAATCATTTTTATCAATCATTTAATTTCTTAATTATAATGATTTCATTCCCTTTTGATAATTAAATCATATTGATTGGTTTATGTTAAATTTTCCAAAAACAAATAAAAAAGATTCTATAACCCCAATTCATCAAGTCAACTAGACTTTGACTTAAAAATATAAGATTGAATGAATTTAATTGAAGAGATCCATCGAATTAGAATCAATTAAGATTGAATTCATTAACTGAACTGATAGGTGTCTATTTATATATCATTTTCATATTAATTCGTCCATGTTTCTTTGCTATATTCCTTGGTATTTTTATGTTTTTGTGTGATTTTGATATTTGTAGGAGTTTTGGAGCAACTTGCACAAAAATGGAGTAAAACCCTTCATTTTCACCTCTGCTAGTCAACCATCTTCTTGGATTTGATTGTCTTGATATACAATGAATTCGATGACATGTTATATACCATTGGAAAGCTCTCGAAGTCTATTTTCTAGAGAAATTTACGGTTCATAAATCCATTCAGTGTACCAAAAGTTATAATCAAAATAGTGTGAGAAGTGTAGAAATGTAATTCCACAAATCACTGTAGCATGTATAATACGGGACACTGTAGCAGGTTACTGTAGCAGAGTATTTAAACACATTTTAGGGTTTTATTTTCATAACTTGAAGAGGGGAGAAGGTGGTGGAGGCTGCAGCTCTGGAATTCTTTCATCTCCGGAGTTCTTGAAGGAGAAAGGAAGCTTGGAAAGAGGAAGAACTACAATCCAAAGAGAATTACATCAAATTTGCTAAGTTTTTCCCTTCCCTTTCATTTTCTGGAATGTCTCCATGTTGTATTGTATTTACCACGTTCTTAAACATGTGTAACTGAATCTGAATTGGTTGAGGGTGATTTCAAAGCCCCTTATATGGTTTTTGTAAGTTGATTGTGCAAGAAGTTGTTATCCAATTCTCTAATTGAAGTTGCTTGTATTTTCCTATATCTAATGCTTATGATTGCTTGCTGGATTGTATTTCGAATGGCCAACTGAATATAATCTGGTTGTTGTCTATTGCTAGACTAGAAATCTTGATCCGTAATTGTCTTGAATTTCTAATCCTTAGTAGCAAAATTGTGATCAGAGATTGCAATTGGAGAATACAACCTAAGTTAAATAATCCGAGCTTGTGTGTTTATTGCTTAGATCAACCTATCTTTCTTATCGTAATGCATCCATTGAATTAAATTTAGAGAGCTTGTTCTAGGTTGTTTAATGGATAGAGATTAAATAAAGAGCCTGTTTTATTTAACAACAAAGTAAGGAAAGATTGGGATAACAGAGCTTGTTGTTATCTACGGTTGATAATTTCAATGGTGTAATTGGATGACAATTCTACAATTAATTCGCAAATTCATATCTTGTGGTAGAGAAGGATCCCTTAACCAGGTTTCTCTCATTGATTTTTTCCCATTTCAATTAAGTTTGCATTGTGTTATTTATTAATTACCATCGTATTCAGTTTTTCATCTAGTTAATCAACCAACAAAACCCCCCATTTAGTTAATTGTTGCTGGAAATAACAAATTCAATTAGAATCAGTCCTTGTGGAAACGATATCTTACTTATCACTTTATTACTTGTGCGACTAGTATACTTGCTAGTTTCGAATGTATCAAGTTTTTGGCGCCGTTGCCGGGGATTGATTTTTTAATCGATTTGTTATTTTGTTTTCATTGTTGATTAATATTTCTGTTTGTTTTTCTTTTTTGATTGTTTGTGTTTAGACGACATGGCGGTAAACTTCCATCAATTCAGTGACGGATTTGAGCCACAACTACCATGAAGAGTAAATGAGGTAAGCACTCCGAACATTGAACAACAACTTTCTGAGTTAACTTCTCTTGTGGAAAACATGGCTGTAGGACATATGCAGAAATCTTATGCATGTGAGGTATATTCTACCATGGAGCATCCAATCGACATGTATCCAACTTTGAAGGAGATATGGAACAAGCCAATACCATGGATGGATTTCCAAGACAAACAAGGCAATGGTATGATCCATTCTCTAACACTTGTAATGCTGGATGGGAAGATCACCCTAATTTCAGTTACTGGAATCATCAACCAATCGTCCCAAATGCCATATCAAATCGGCCACAAGGTTTTATTCAACCTAGAGTGCAGCAACCATTTCAAATGCAACCACCACCAATGCCACAACCAGCTCCACAACCAGCTTCAGAAAACTCAGGTATGTCACTCCAGGATATTGTTAATGCACTTGCCACTAACACAATGCAATTCCAGCAGGAAACTGGGGCAAGTATCCAAAACCTGGCAAATCAACATGGGACAATTGGCCACTAGCATGAGCAAATTCGAGGGCCAAGGCTCAGAAGAATTATCTTGTCAAACGGTGATCAATCCAAGAGAGAATTCTTGTGCTATAACTTTGCAAAATGGAGAGCAATTAGATGTCCTACCAAAGAAATCACAAACTGATGAAGGAGATGACACCACTTCCACCATGAACAAAACACTGACTTCTCAGGTAAATCCTATAACTCCCATTCCTTCATATGTTTCTCCTCCACTTTTTCCTAGTAGATTTGCAAAATCGAAGGAGGAACAAGAACAAGAAATCCTGGAAACTTCTCACAAAATCGAGGTAAATATACCACTTCTGGATGCTATCGAGCAAGTACCTCATTATACAAAATGTCTCAAGGAGTTATGCACCAGCAAAAGAAAGTTAAAAAGAAATGAGAAAGTAAGTGTGGGGGAAGATGTTTCAGCTGTATTGCAAAGGAAAATTCCTCCAAAGTGCAAAGATCCAGGTACGTTCACCATGCCATGCACCATTGGTAAAACCAAGTTTGAAAGAGTTATGTTAGATTTAGAAGCATCTATTAACATCATGCCATATTCTATTTATGCTTCTTTAAATCTTGGACCTTTTGCGGAAATTGGTATTACCATTCAAATTGCTGATCGTTTTAATGCATATACCAAAAGAGTTGTGGAAGATGTGCTTGTGCAGGTGAATCAATTGGTTTTCCCAGCAGACTCTTATGTTCTTGAAATAGAGAATGAGACATCTCCTAATCCAACACCGATTCTTATAGGGAGACCATTCTCGAAAACTGCTAGAACCAAGATTGATGTTCATGATGGCACTCTCACCATAGTGTTTGATGGCAAGGTGATCTGTTTCAATATTTTTGAGGCAATGAGGTACCCTAGTGACTTATATTCTATTTTTGTAGTTGACGTTACTGATTCTCTGCTACAACAATGTTTTGAGTTAACTTGTAAGAATGGATTGGATGTAGCTATTAGTGAGCACATAGGGACAGAAAATTCTAAGGAATCAAGAATTTTGATACAAGTGTCTAAAGAAGTGAATGAAGCTCTGGCAAGCTTAGATGAGACTATAGCCATAACCATAAGTAGGTATGATGTTTCGTATATTGAATTGTCTTTATCTAATGAGAAACTTCTTCATTCTGTGATGAAGGCCAATACCGTGGAGCGTAAGTCACTTCCAGATCATTTGAATCATGGATTCTTGGGTGAGAATGGTACTTTGCCAATTATATTAGACATGGTCTTGCACTCAATACAAGAAGTGAAACTCGTTCCAAGTACTTAGAGATCACAAAACGGCTATTGGGTGACAAGTGCTCACAGATCCAAGGCCAGCCATATGCGTGCACCATGTCTTGTTGGAAAGAAGGATCCAAGCCCACCGAAGCCATCGATCGATTGATCCTCCCATGATGGAACCAACGTCGGCTGAGGACGTTAAACCAAGCGCTTATTGGGAGGCAACCCAATGTTTTTTAAAAATAAACAAAGAAGAAAAGAAAAATAAAATGAGGTGGTAATGATCAATTTTTGTGTCTCGAGGAGATTTCATTCGTAGGCCATCAAATTGATCAGGTTTTATCTCTCTTTGACATCTGTCTTATTTGTTTTTATATTTCTTTTACTTGTTTTTGACTTTTTGTTTGCTATTATGTTGTTATCTCTTTTATGTGTCTTAGTTTTTGTTTCTACTCTTTCATTTTCCTTCCTTTGTTAATTTGATTATTTGTACTTCGAATGCATTTGTGCAACAGCTTGAGGAAACATTCAAACGGGAGTTAAAGCCATTGTTCGAAGGTTTTGAAACGTGCATATCTGGGAGAAGAACAAACTCAATTGCATTATCGGTAATATCTCTCCTTTTCTTCTCTTTAATGGATGCCGATATCTTTCTGTCGAACCTTCGTAAATATTTTCCTTCACTTCCTCAAAATGCTGTGTTTAAAATTTATAAATTACGGATGACTAGACTTTGGGTATTGATGCTCTAAAATCTGCCTGCGGATATCCGATGGCTTATCGAAGCCAAGGTGAGATTGTCCGTTGAACCTGACATTAATCTCGCAAAATATATGCCTGGTCTAGGGAAAAGCTACTACGCCAAGAGGCGAAGAGCGAAGAGGTTACAAGTATGTTTTAAATGTACTAGATGGAATTGTAACCAGACTTGTCGTTCATTAGGATTTGTGTCCAGGAATAGAGAAGATAAACTCTCATTTATTAAGAATGGTCTGAGTAATGAGTCGCTGGATAATGTTTTATTAACTCTTGAGTCACATTCTTGTTGACTTGTTCAGCGTGAATTACTTAATTTATGGACACAATTTCGTGATGAATTGCAATGTTATAGTCTAGGGAATCTGACTAAAAACGACCCTGTTTGCCAGTTTATAAGAAAACTGGATTGGAAGCAAATCCCCGACTCATAGAAGGCGTTTCAGCCGTTACTGGACGTAAAACCAGAGGAAGATGTGAGCCACAATCACACTACTTGTATATTTGAATGTGTGTTGTTTTGTCGAATTTTATTTTCTTCTTGTTTCGTTGAATCTGATTATCAAGGTTGTGTTTGTGTTTTGTTGTTGTTTTGTTGATTTTTATTTGTTTAATTTCAAGTTGTTTCTTGTTGACAAACCTATGAACTTACCCCATGTCATAAGCACACTGGAGAGCAAGTATGGAGGTTTTGTCAACCTCCGCCGAAAGTATATCTCTACTTTTCATGCTTCACGTGGGAGACAAGTGTGGCGGTTTTGTCAAACCACGCCGAAAGCATATCTCATTTTTTCAAATCTTGGGGCAATAAATCTGCATCGAATAACCCCCACCGAAATTATGTCCCCATGTGTCAAATTTGAGAGTTTTACGTGTGTATATATCCATTCTATATATTTTCAAAGGTCATTCTATAACCTGTCTTGCACTTAAAAAGCATAATACATAATGTGTCTTGCACAAGGTTAGAGCACTTGTAGAAATAGAGAAAACACCAATTCGGCGATTTCGCAACATATTCGTATTTTGCGGATCGCAATTTGGTAAAGATGGAGAGTTTACCACAACAGCTCTTGATCTTGGTAGGACATTAGCTGCGAGGGTATTCATGTTTGATTTATGGAGGGGTAGTCTTGGGGTTCATGGGAATGTGTGTCGACAGCTCATCCTAGAGGGAGCTAAAGCTTCTCGGCATTATCCCTAAACCATTAGCTGTACGAGATATCGTAGGCCACACCCATGGGGGGACAGAGTTACAGGTCTCTAGCATGCATGAGCGTATTTGACACATATGGTTGTTAAGTCCGATGCTTTATAGCTTTGGCCTGGTGGTTATGGTATCTTAGAGGAGATATTTCAAATCCCTCTTGGCACAGCTAAGACCTCCCTCGGAAACCCATTGGTTTGTTAAATGTCAATAATTTTTTTGATGGTTTGTTGTCCTTTCTTGATCAATCTGTAGAAAAAAACTTCATCTCACCGTCGGCGAGGCAAATCCTGGTTACAGCTTCAACTGCAGGGGAGTTAATTGATAAACTCCAAGAATTCGTCTATTCGTCTGATCCAACAACGGCTCGGATAGATTGGTTTGGAGAAGGCAATAAAAGGCGTAGACTGGATTTAACACTCCATCTGTAATCTCTATCTATCGGTTTGCTTCGTTTTTTGTTTACTTTCTTTTTAGTGTGTTTAATTGAGATTTTTCATGTCATTTTTTTGAGTTTTTTTTTTTCAGGTTATTTCTTTCGCCCCAAGTAATATTTTCTAATCTTGGCTTTTAGAGTGGTGGCTTAAAAAGTTCAAGTTCTCTTGAAACGCATTCTGGATGCTCGTCCATCCATAATGGCTTAATAATGAGGCTAACTTCCTAACTTTTTAGGGGACCATTCTTAAACTACTTGTTTTGTTTGCTAGTCTTGTGGCTTTGTTCTTTTATGATTAAGTTAGTTTGTGTAATTTAGAGTTGTTATGTGTTTTTGTCTTTATCAGCTTCGATTAAAAAAAATGTGGAAAAACCTGAGAATGGAAGAATATGGGGTTTCTTTAACCCTTGAAACGCATTCTCTCTAAATAAATCTGTAGTTTGTTTATTTCATGTTATTTGAAGTGTCTTGTTTCTTGTTTTGTTCTTTCATAATATAGGTATATAGGCTGGAAACCTTAAGTCTGCGGGCTACTGGTCCTAAGGATTGTTGAAATATACAATCTTGACTCAGGTGTAACAACGCCACGTACCTCTTTTCTTGCATTTTGGGTGTCGATGATAAGATAATGATTGAATTAAGAATAACTCTTGGAAAATGATAAATGATGCATGGATCTGTGTGCTTGAAATGTATATTAGTTTTTTGCTTTACCTTTGATTCCTTGCACAACATTGAGCACCGAGCTATTATCACTGAGTTATTTGTTTACTTAGAGAAGGTTTATGCAATTTAAGTGTTTCTTCAAATTTCAATGAATTCTAGAACCTGTTTGATGGTCACTCGAGGTGAAATCCTAGACTGTGCAACATTGGAAAAATGATTTAGGCCATCTTTGGACAGTTTGGCCTTAATAGCCAACCTTGACAGAAATTGATTCCCTAGTTACCCCCTTTGATCTCTGTAAGCCTTTTTCATTGTTAACTCACTAAAACATTTCCTGACCTCAAATGAATTTTTTCCAAACAGTTTTATCCCTTACCTATAAGCATGTAGATCATTCATAATTAAATTTTGAGCTATGTTCTGGTTTTGGGAAGTTAGAGGAGGTTGGGATGTGTCATGAGCAATGCAAGTGAGTCCTATTGTGTTGGTAAAAAAAAAAAAAAAGCCAATCTGTGCTTATCGTCCACGTACTTACACATTGAGGACAATGTGTTGTTTAAGTGTGGGGGGAGGGGAAGTTTAATTAAAAAAAAAAGAAAAAAAGAAAAAAAAAGAGAAGAAAATAAGAAGAATAAGAGATCTATACCCTTAAGTGTTCTTGAAAAGAATGAAACAACAAAGTGTGGGGGTGTAGTTTTCTTTTGTTTTCTGCAAAAAAAAAAAAAAAAGATTGATGTTCTAAATAAGTATGGGGGAGTAACCTGGTGAATTGAAATGTTGTGTTATAGGGTTGAGCTCTACATAGTCTTGAATGATTTATGTGTTTGTGGGTGATTTGAGCTAAATTATTATCCTTTATCATACCTCACCCAAGCCAAACGTTACAAGCTTAATAAAGTCCTACTTGATCCTTGGTGCTGTGCATGTCTACATTAGTGGAGAGTGACTTGAAAAGCAAGCCTATGGAGTTCATTTATACACACATCTTTAATATTAAATATGATTCATTTTTATGCATAAACTTATCCGAGTTACAAGTGATTAGGTGAGAATGGCTCTACACACACACACTTGAGGAATTAAAATGAAGCGAAACTAATCTTTGAGATAAAATTCTTGATCAAGTGCATTATTTTGAAGTTTTCCTTGGGTTATAATTAATTACAATCTTTGAGGCCTATTTGCAAGATGAAGCATTTGTGTGTTTTAATTTTTTGTTGATTCTGTTTCGGTTTAGTTTTATTTCATATTGTCGTAGTTGCTCGAGGACTAGCAAGTCTAAGTGTGGGGGAATTTGATAAGTGTCTATTTATATATCATTTTCATATCAATTCGTCCATGTTTCTTTGCTATATTCCTTGGTATTTGTATGTTTTTGTTTGGTTTTGATGTTTGTAGGAGTTTTGGAGCAACTTGCACAAAAATGGAGTAAAACCCTTCATTTTCACCTCTGCTAGTCAACCATCTTCTCGGATTTAATTGTATTGATATACAATGAACCCGATGACATATTATATACCGTGGGAAAGCTCTCGAAGTCTATTTTCTGGAGAAATTTACGGTTTATAAATCCATTCATTGTACCAAAAGTTGTAATCAAAACAGTGTGAGATGTATAGAAATATAATTCCACAAGCACTGTAGCATGTATAATACGGGGCACTGTAGCAAGTCACTGTATCAGAGTATTTAAACACATTTTAGGGTTTTATTTTCATAACTTGAAGAGGGGAGAACGTGGTGGAGGCTGCAGCTCTGGAATTCTTTCATCTCTTGAAGTTCTTGAAGGAGAAAGGAAGCTTGGAAGAGGAAGAACTACAATCCAAGAGAATTACATCAAATTTGCTAAGTTTTTCCCTTCCCTTTCATTTTCTGGAATGTCTCCATGGTGTATTGTATTTACCACAGTCTTAAACATGTGTAACTGAATCTGAATTGGTTGAGGGTGATTTCAAATCCCCTGATATGGTTTTTTTAAGTTGATTGTGTAAGGAATTGTTATCCAATTCTCTAATTGAAGTTGCTTGTATTCTCCCATATTTAATGCTTATGATTGCTTGCTGATTGTATTTGAGTGGCCAACTGAATATAATCTGGTTGTGATTTATGGCTAGACTAGAAATCTTGATCCGTAATTGTCTTGAATTTCTAATCCTTAGTAGCAAAATTGTGATCAGAGATTGCAATTTGAGAATACAACCTAAGTTAAATAATCCGAGCTTGTGTGTTTATTGCTTAGATCAACCTATCTTTCTTATCATAATGCATCATTGAATTAAACTCAGAGAGCTTGTTCTAGGTTGTTTAATGGATAGAGATTAAATAAAGAGCTTGTTTTATTTAACAAACAAAGTAAGGAAAGATTGGGATAACAGAGCTTTTTGTTATCTACGGTTGATAACTTCAATGCTGTAATTGGATTACAATTCTATGTTAATTCACAAATTCATATCTTGTGGCAGAGAAAGAACCCTTAACCAAGTGTCTCTCATTGATCTTTCATTCAAATTAACTTCTGTTTTGTTATTCTTTATTTGCATTCTTATTTCATTTAGTTAATCATTCAACAAAACCCCCCCATTTAGTTAATTGTTGCTGGAAATAACAAATTCAATTAGAATCAATCCTCGTGGGAACGATATCTTACTTATCACTTTATTACTTGTGCGACTAGTATACTTGCTAGTTTCGAACGCATCATGTTCCTAAACCTACTAAAGGGGAGGGAAATGCTTTGCTTACCCAAACAGAATGTAGAAGAGAGTTGGAGAAGGGAAGTGAAATTTATGTGTTCTTGTTGTCAGAAGAAAATGGAGTTAGTAATGAACCACCTCAGGAGATGAAATATCTTCCTGAACAATACCATGATGTTATACCAAATGAGATACCACTAGGCCTTCCTCCAATGAGAGACATACAGCATTGTATTGATCTTGTTCCAGGTGCTGTTATTAGCCAAAAAGGCAGACCAATTGCTTTATTTAGTGAAAAATTGAATGCATCTTGCAAAAAGTACTCAACTTATGACAAAGAGTTGTATGCCATTTGTCGAGCTTTGAAGCATTGGAGTCAGTATCTCTTGCCAAAACCATTCGTTCTATATTCTAACCATGAAGCTTTGAAGTTCATCAACAGCCAACAGAAGCTTAATGTTCGACATGCCAGATGGGTAGAGTTTCTTCAAGCTTTCAACTTTACCATCAAGCATAAATCTAGAGTTCAAAATGTGGTGGCTGATGCCTTAAGCCGAAGACATTCTTTGTTGACCTCTATGCAAGTGAATGCTGTTGGGTTTGAGGTTTTAAAAGAGCTTTACAAGGATGATCCAGATTTTGGCAAAATATGGAGTAACTGTAATGAGTTTTCAGCTAACCAATTTGTTTTGCAGGATGGTTATCTACTCAAGGCAAACCAATTGTGTATTCCTCAATGTTCCTTGAGAGAATTAATCATTAATGAAGCACATGGCAGTGGCATTAGCGGTCATTTTGGGAGAGACAAAACTATTGCTATTGTGAAGGAAAACTTCTATTGGCCGAAGATGGAAAGGGATGTGATGAAGCACGTGAAGAGGCGTACAATTTGTCACATGGCAAAAAGTCATGGGCAGAACACTGGTTTGTACACTCCATTACCTGTTCCTAATGATCCATGGGAAGATGTTAGCTTCGATTTTGTGGTGAGATTGCCTAGAACACAGCAAAACAAAGATTCAATCATGGTGGTGGTTGACCGATTTTCTAAAATGGCTCATTTTGTCCCCTGTAACAAGACAAATGATGCGACTCACGTGGCCGATTTGTACTTCAAGGAGATTGTGAAATTGCGTGGCATTCCTAAGGCCATAGTCTCAGATCGTGACCCAAAGTTCTTATCTCATTTTTGGCGTACGCTTTGGAGAAAGCTGGGGACTACACTTAACTTTAGTTCATCTCATCATCCTCAAACAGATGGACAAACTGAAGTTATCAATAAAAGCTTGGGAAATCTTCTGAGGAGTTATGTTGGTAAGAATTTACGACAATGGGATCTTGTTTTACCTCAAGTTGAGTTTGCTTACAACAGATCATCAAGTCAAACCACTGGTCATAGTCCTTTTGAGGTTGTTTATGGCAAGAATCCAATAAGTCCTTTGGATTTAGCTCCGATTCCTTCCAAAACTCAATTTAGCAGTGATGCAGAGGAGAGAGCTAAGAACATCAAGAAACTACATGAACAAGTTCGAGAGAATATTTTGAAGCAAAATGAGAATTATAAAGCTACAACAAACAAACATCGGAAGTATGCTGAGTTCAAAGAAGGAGATCTAGTGTGGATACACCTTAGAAAGGAAAGGTTTCCTCCAGGCAAATATGCCAAGTTCAAGCCTAGAGCTGGTGGACCATTCAAAGTTTTACAATGCATTAGAGAGAATACTTACAAAGTTGAGCTACCTGAGCATTATGGTGTTTTCCAACCCATTTAATATCGCTGATCTTAGTCCCTTATCTTGGGTGAAAACAACAATCAAGACTCGAGGTTCGAGTCTTTTCTCAACCAGGGGAGCTTGACACAGGAGTGTTGCAAATCATGGGATTCATGATAGATTCAATCAAGGGGTGCAAATTATTACAATGGTCAAGAGTGACAATGAACCAGAATGAGGGATATTTCGTAAAGAGACTGGTATTGCTGTGCAGAGAATTAAATTGTCAGATTTTGTGGCTATAAGAGATCTTGAAGTCAGCTTTCTAACATATTTGTCAATGTGTCATTTGGAGTTATCTGCAGGAATCTATGACTATCTCTTCACAGCTGGTTCATAGTTAATGGTGCATTAAAGTCTACTCTAGAATTTTAATTTGATTGCTTAGTTGGTTGGAATTTGAATTTCTAACTTAGTTGGTTGTGCTTTTATTACCTAATGTGTTTACTTATGAGTCTTAGTTAAAAATGAGTTGTCAATGTAGTAGTTGAGCTGTAATTGTTGAAATCATTTAATTATTGTCTTTTGCCTATGCTTGGAGGGTTGTTCCAGGTTATTTAAGCTCTAAAGTTGTGTATTCAAGGGAGTGAAGTTTTGAATTCGAATTTGAGTGAAATTTCAAGTGTTTATACTGATTTCTCCTTAACTCTGTATCTCTTGGTGGATTCCATAGAGTGGTGAGTTAGTTTAAGCCCTGTATCCTTGGTTTACATCCTTGGGTGGTGAATTATCTGTATCCCATTGGTGTTTACTTTGGTGGTGAGCTTGTTATCCCTTTAAGCCCTGTATCCTTGGTTTACATCCTTGGTTGGTGAATTATCTGTATCCCATTGATGTTCATTTTGGTGGTGAGCTTGTTATCCCTTTCAAAGAGTGTTTGTTAGGTTCTATTTTGAGTATTTGTTAGGTTCCATTTTATTTGTTTCAGCCATTGGTTGAGTTGATAATCAACTTGAAGATCCTATCCTCATCTATTACAATCCAGCAGCCCGGTATTAGAGAACGTGGTAGAGGCTGCTGCTCTAGAATTCTTTCATCTCTTGGAGTTCTTGAAGGAGAAAGGAAGCTTGGAAAGAGGAAGAACTACAATCCAAAGAGAATTACATCAAATTTGCTAAGTTTTTCCCTTCCCTTTCATTTTCTGGAATGTCTACATGTTGTATTGTATTTTCCACGTTCTTAAACATGTGTAACTGAATCTGAATTGGTTGAGGGTGATTTCAAAGCCCCTGATATGGTTTTTGTAAATTGATTGTGTAAGAAATTGTTATCCAATTCTCTAATTGAAGTTGCTTGTATTCTCCCATATTTAATGCTTATGATTGCTTGCTGATTGTCTTTGAGTGGCCAACTAAATATAATCTGGTTGTGATTTATTGCTAGACTAGAAATCTTGATCCGTAATTGTCTTGACTTTCTAATCATTAGTAGCAAAATTGTGATCAGAGATTACAATTGGAGAATATAACCTAAGTTAAATAATCCGAGCTTGTGTGTTTATTGCTTAGATCAACCTATCTTTCTTATCGTAATGCATCCATTGAATTAAATTTAGAGAGCTTGTTCTAGTTGTTTAATGGATAGAGATTAAATAAAGAGCCTGTTTTATTTAACAACAAAGTAAGGAAAGATTGGGATAACAGAGCTTGTTGTTATCTACGGTTGATAAATTTGATGCTGTAATTGGATTACAATTCTATGTTAATTCACAAATTCATATCTTGTGGCAGAGAAAGAACCCTTAACCAAGTGTCTCTCATTGATCTTTCATTCAAATTAACTTCTGTTTTGTTATTCTTAATTTGCATTCTTATTTCATTTAGTTCATCATTCAACAAAACCCCCCCATTTAGTTAATTGTGGTTGGAAAATAACAAATTCAGTTAGAATCAATCCTCGTGGGAACGATATCTTACTTATCACTTTATTACTTGTGCGACTAGTATACTTGCTAGTTTCGAACGCATCAAGTTTTTGGCGCCGGTGCCGGGAATTGATTTTCTAATCAATTTGTTATTCTGTTTTTACTACTGATTCTTGATTGTTATTTCCTGATTGTTTGTGTTTAGGCTTTTATGTCCGAGGGAGAAGCGGATCAACGACTTAAGAGAATTAGGGAGTTTCTCCAATCCTCGAATTTAAGGCTAAATCGGTCAATTTCAACTCCACCTCCAGAATTTGACCTTGCACGACATACTTCCCTCCCATCTTCTTGCAGTTCAATCAAATCTAAATCGGAAGCAATGGCGATGAAAAACGATCAGACTTTTAAGGAGTTAGCGGCTCCAATTATTGATCAACAACCGCTATGCATAAGCACCAAGTTTGAGGTAGAATTTGAATTTAAATCTGGACTGATTCATCTCTTGCTTACATTTCATGGTTTTGCAGGAGAGGATCCGAACAAACACCTCAAAGAATTTCATGTGGTATGCTCAAGTATGAAGCCAACTGGCGTTTCTGAAGAGCAAAGTAAATTGAGAGCTTTCCCATTCTCATTAGCAGATTCGGCAAAAGATTGGTTATACTACCTACCACCAGGTACCATTACCACTTGGAATGAGATTAGTAAACTCTTTTTGGAGAAATACTTTCCAGCCTCGAAAGTTACAAATATTAGAAAGATATTAGTGGCATTCGACAACACAATGGAGAATCACTTCATGAATATTGGGAGAGATTTAAGAGGTTATGTGCTAGCTGTCCAAACCACTAAATTAGTGATGGACTCCTAATTCAATATTTCTATGAGGGTCTCCTACCCATGGAAAGGAGTATCATTGATGCTGCTAGTGGTGGAGCACTAGTTAATAAAACACTGAACGTGGCAAGACGTTTGATTAGTGATATGGCAGCGAACTCCCAACAATTCAGCAGTCAATTTGAGCCACAACTACCATGGAGAGTAAATGAGGTAAGCACTCCGAACATTGAACAACAACTTTCTGAGCTAACCTCTCTTGTGGAAAACATGGCTGTAGGAGATATACAAAAATCTTATGAATGTGGGATATATTCTACGATGGAGCATCCAATCGACATGTATCCAACTTTACAAGAAGAATATATGGAACAAGCCAATGCCATGGGTTGATTTCCAGGACAAACGAGGCAATGGTATGATCCTTTCTCTAGCACTTACAATGCTGGATGGGAAGATCAACATAATTTCAGTTACTGGAATCATCAACCAATCACTCAAAATGTGATACCAAATCGGCCACAAGGTTTCAATCAACCTAGAGTGCAGCAACCTTTTCAAATGCAACCACCACCAATGCCACATCCAGCACCGCCAACCAGCTTCACAAAACTCAGATATGTCTCTCCAGGACATTGTTAATGCACTTGCCACTAACACAATGCAATTCCAGCAGGAAACTGGGGCAAGTATCCAAAACCTGGCAAATCAAATGGGACAATTGGCCACTAGCATGAGCAAATTCGAGGGCCAAGGCTCAGAAGAATTATCTTGTCAAACGATGATCAATCCAAGAGAGAATTCTTGTGCGATAACTTTGCAAAATGAAGAGCAATTAGATGTCCTGCCAAAGAAATCACAAACTGATGAAGGAGATGACACCACTTCCACCATGAACAAAACACTGACTTCTCAGGTAAATCCTATAACTCCCATTCCTTCATATGTTTCTCCTCCACTTTTTCCTAGTAGATTTGCACAATCGAAGGAGAAACAAGAACAAGAAATCCTGGAAACTTCTCACAAAATCGAGGTAAATATACCACTTCTGGATGCTATTGAGCACGTACCTCGTTGTACAAAATTTCTCAAGGAGTTATGCACCAACAAGAGAAAGTTGAAGGGAAATGAGAAAGTAAGTGTGGGGGAAAATGTTTCAGCTGTATTGCAAAGAAAAATTCCTCCAAAATGCAAAGATCCAGGTACGTTCACCATCCAGCACTATGGTAATACCCAAGTTTGAAAGAGCTATGTTAGATTAGGAGCATACTATTAGTCATGCAATATTATATTATCGTTTCTTTTGAAATCTGGGACCCCTGCGAAAACTGGTATTGTAATTAACTTGCTGACGTTCTAATGCATATCCCAAAGGAGTTGTGGAAGATGTGCTTGTGCAGGTAAATCAATTGGTTTTCCAGCAGACTTCTATGTTCTGAAAATGGAGGATGAGACATCTCCCAATCCAACACCGATTCTTTTGGGGAGGCCATTCTTGAAAATTGCCCGAACCAAGATTGATGTTCATGATGGCACTCTAACCATGGAGTTTGATGGCGAGGTGATTCGTTTCAATATTTTTGAGGCAATGAGGTACCCTAGTGACTTGCATTTTGTTTTTGCAGTTGATGTTATTGATTCTTTGGCACAACAACTTTTTGAGTTAACTCGCAAGGATGCATTGGAAGTAGCCATTAGTGAGCACATTGTGGCAGAAAATTCCAGAGAATCGAGGAAGTTGATACAAGTGTCTAAAGAAGTGGAGGAAGCTGTGGAAAGCTTGGATGAGACTATAGCTATCACCACAAACAGGTATGATGTTTCGTACATTGAATTGCCTTTATCTAATGAGAAACTTCTACCTTCTGTGATGAAAGCACCTGCCTTGGAGCTTAAGCCTCTTCCAGATCATTTGAAGCATGTATTCCTAGGTGAGAAAGATACTTTACCAGTCATAATAGCAAAGGGTCTTGCACCATTACAAGAAGAGAAACTCATCCGAGTGCTCCGAGATCACGAAACGGCCATTGGGTGGACAGTCGCTGACATCAAAGGTATTAGTCCAGCCGTATGCATGCACCGCCTCTTGTTAGAAGAGGGATCCAAGCCCACTAGAGAAGCACAGCGGAGGTTGAATCCTCCCATGATGGAAGTTGTCAAGAAGAAATCCTGAAATTGTTTTTTTTGTTTTTTTGTTTTTTTTTTAGATGTGGGTGTGATTTATCCAATTTCGGACAGCAAGGGGTGAGTCCAGTCCAAGTTGTTCCGAAGAAATCTGGTGTTACGGTGGTTAAAAATGACAACAACGAGCTAGTTCCCACTCGTATCCAAACCGGGTGGCGAGTTGTATTGATTATCGAAAGCTCAATTCTGCAACTCGCAAGGATCACTTTCCTTTGCCATTCATTGATCAAATGCTGGAGAGATTAGCATGTCATTCTCATTATTGTTTTCTTGATGGCTATTCAGGATATAATCAGATTGTCATTGCCCCTGAGGATCAAGAGAAAACTACATTCATATGCCCATTCGGTACAATTTGCCTATCGACGATGCCATTCGTCTTTGCAAAAGCCCCTGCCACTTCCAAAAGGTGTATGGTAAGTATTTTCTCGATTATGTTGAGAACATTATTGAGGTATTTATGGATGACTTTAGTGTTTTGGTGATTCCTTTGATAAATGCCTTGACAACCTTACCCTTATACTTCAAAGATGTATAGAAACTAACCTTGTTCTGAATTGGGAGAAATGTCATTTTATGGTATATCAGGGTATAGTTTTGGGACATGTTATTTCTGCTAAGGGTATAGAGGTTGATAAATCCAAGATAGATCTTATATGTTCCTTACCACCTCCCACAAGTGTGCGGGATATTCGTTCGTTTCTTGGTAATGCAGGTTTTTATCGTAGATTCATCAAAGATTTCTCGAAGATAGCATTGCCCCTATGCAGATTATTACAGAATGATGTGGCCTTTGAATTTGATGAGAAATGCAAAGAGGCATTGAGAAACTGAAGGGAACTCGTGACTTCGGCTCCCAGTAATCCAATCTCCGAATGTGAATCATCCATTCGAGATCATGTGCGATGCAAGTGACTACGCTGTGGGTGCCGGTTTGGGTCAACGAATTGGCAAAATTCCACATGCCATTTACTATGCATCTCGGACTTTAAATGATGCTCAACTTACTTATTCTACCACTGAGAAAGAGCTGCTAGCGGTTATTTTTGCTTTAGAAAAGTTTCGATCTTATTTGATTGGTACTAAAGTAACCGTTTATTCTGATCATGCAGCTTTAAGGTACTTACTCACAAAGAAAGATGCAAAACCAAGGCTTATCAGGTGGATACTCCTTTTACAGGAATTTGACTTGGAGATCAAAGATAAGAAGGGAAGTGAAAACTTAGTTGCAGACCATCTCAGTCGCATTGTACATGACGAGGATGTACTGCCATTACAAGAAAGTTTTCCGGATGAACAATTGCTGTCTCTACATGTAGCAGCCCCTTGGTATGCAGATAGTGTTAATTACTTAGTTACCAAGAAGCTACCACATGACTTGACTCGAGCTCAAAGAGACAAGATCAAAAACATTGCCAAATATTACATATGGGATGATCCATACTTATGGAAGCATTGTTCTGATCAAGTGATAAGAAGGTGTGTTTCTGAATCTGAATTTAATTTAATTTTGACCTTTTGTCATTCTTATGCATGTGGCGGTCACTTCAGACCAAAAAGAACAGCCCTGAAAGTTCTTGATTGTGGATTCTACTAGCCATCATTGTTCAAAGATGCATATCTATTTTGCAAAGCTTGTGACCGTTGTCAAAGGACAGGTAATTTAAGTGCCAAAAATCAAATGCCACAAACCCCTATACTTGTTGTGGAGATTTTTGATGTGGGGGGTATTGATTTCATGGGTCCTTTTCCTTCATCTTTTGGTAATGTTTACATTATACTTGCTGTGGATTATGTTTCTAAATGGGTGGAAGCAAAAGCTACGAGACCTAATGATTCTAAAGTTGTTGTAGATTTTGTGAAATCTAACATTTTTGCGAGATTTGGAACACCAAGAGCCATGATAAGCGATAGAGGGACACACTTCTGCAACCGATCATTTGAAGCCTTGCTCAAGAAATATAACATCACTCACAAGGTGTCTACGGCATATCATCCACAAACTAGTGGTCAAGTTGAAGTTTCAAATCGGGAAGTCAAGTCCATTCTCGAGAAGACAGTGAATCCGAGTAGAAAAGATTGGAGCCTCCGATTGAATGATGCACTTTGGGCCTACCGAACTGCTTACAAGACACCTATTGGGATGTCTTCGTATAGATTAGTCTATGGTAAGCCGTGTCACCTTCCAGTAGAGCTCGAACACAAAGCATGGTGGGCAGTAAAGCTTTGTAACATGGAGATGGATGCTGCTGGAGAACAAAGGAACTTCAACTGCAAGAATTGGAAGAACTTAGAAATGATGCCTATGAGAATTCCAGAATTTACAAGGAGAGAACTAAGGCATTTCATGATAAAATGATCTCCAGGAAGAATTTTGAAGTAGGACAGAAAGTTCTTTTATTTCATTCTCGCCTCAAGTTATTTCCAGGTAAATTACGATCTCGATGGGTTGGACCTTTTGTTATTACTAATGTTTTCCCCATGGTGCAGTGGAAATCAAGAGCTTAAAAACGGATAAAGTATTCAAGTTGAATGGGCACAGGTTGAAGCCTTACTATGAGAATTCAGTGATGCAGGACATCGATGAGGTACCTCTCTACGAGCCAACTTATCTTGATGGGTGAGGACAGATAACGTCAGGCTGAGGACGTTAAACAAGCGCTTATTGGGAGGCAACCCAATGTTTTTGAAATATAAATAAAAGAGACAAAGAAAAGAAGGTAGTATTGATCAATTTTTGTGTTTCGAGGAGATTCCTCTCATGGGCTATTATAATTGATCAGGTTTTATCTCTCTTAGCCATTTGTCTCATTTGCTTTGTTGTTTGTTTTTGACTTTCATTTGCTCTTGTGTTTATTTCTTTTATGTGTCTCTATTTTCTTTTCTTTTCTTTTCTTTTCTTGTGTTTAATTTGATTTTTCCGTGCTTCGAGTTCAGTTGTGCAACAGCTTGAGGAAACATTCAAACGGGAGTTGAAGCCATTGTTCGAAGGTTTGAAACGTGCATATCTGGGAGAAGAACAAACTCAATCGCATTATCGGTAATATCTCTCCTTTTCTTCTCTTCAATGGATGCCGATATCTTTTTGTCGAACCATCGTAAATATTATCCTTCACTTCCTCAAAATGCTGTGTTTAAAATTTATAAAGTACGGATGACTAGACTTTGGGCATTGATACTCCTAAATGTGCCTGCTGATATCCGATGGCTTATCGAAGCCAAGGTGAGATTGTCCGGTGAGACGGACATTAATCTAGCAAAATACATGCCTGGTCTAGGAAAGAGCTACTACGCCAAGAGGCGAAGAGCGAAAAGGTTACAAGTATGTTATAAAATGTGCTAGATGGAATTGTAACCAGACTTGTCATTCATTAGGTTTTGCGTCCAGGAATAGAGAAGATAAACTTTCATTTATTAAGAATGGTTTGAGTAATGAGTCGCTGGATAATGTTTTGTTAAATCTCGAGTCACATACTTGTGGACTTGTTCAGCGTGAATTGCTTAATCTATGGACACAATTTCGGATGAATTGCAGTGTTATTCAGTAGGGAATTTGACTAAAACGACCTGTTTGATAGGTTTATAAGAAAACTGGGATGGGGGGGGAAAAAAAAAAGTGGGGTGGCAAATTCCCTGACTCATTAGAAGGGGCGTTTTTTTTTTTTTTTTTCAAAAGCCGTACTGGACGCAAAACCAGAGGAAGATGTGCGCCACAATCACAACTACTTGTATATTTGAATGTGTGTTGTTGTTGTCGAATTTTATTTCTTTCTTGTTTCGTTTGATCTGATTATCAATGTTGTTTTTGTGTTGTTGTTGTTTGTTGATTTTGTTTGTTTTAATTTCAAGTTTTCTTTTGACAAACCATATGACTACCCCATGGCATAAGCACACGTGAGAGACAAGTGTGGAGGTTTTGTCAACCTCCACCGAAAGTATATCTCTACTTTTCATGCTTCACGTGGGAGACAAGTGTGGCGGTTTTGTCAAACCCCGCCGAAAGTATATCTCTATTTTTCATGTTTCACGTGGGAGACAAGTGTGTAGGTTTTGTCAAACCTCGCCGAAAGCATATCTCATTTTTTCAAATCTTGGGGCGATAAATCTGCATCGAGCAACCCCCACCGAAAGTATGTTCCCATGTGTCAAAATTTGAGAGTTTTATGGGTGTATATATACATTCTGCATATTTTCATATGTCATTCCATAACCTGTCTTGCAATTGAAAATAATAATATCTAACGTGTCTTACACAAGATTAGAGCAATTGTAGAAATGGAGAAAACACCAATTCGGCGATTCCGCAATATATGCGTATTTTGCGGATCGCAATTTGGTAAAGATGGGGAGTTTACCACAGCAGCTCTTGATCTTGGTAGGACATTAGCTGCGAGGGGTATTCATTTGATTTATGGAGGGGGTAGTCTTGGGTTAATGGGGTGTGTGTCAACAGCTGCATCCCTAGGAGGGAGCAAAGTTCTCGGCATTATCCTTAAACCATTAGCTGTACGAGATATCGTAGGCAACACAATCGGGGAAGAGTTACAGGTCTCTAGCATGCATGAGCGTATTGCACATATGGTCATTAAATCTGATGCATTTATAGCTTTGCCCGGTGGTTATGGTACATTAGAGGAGATATTTCAAATCACCTCTTGGGCACAGCTAAACATCCATCGGAAACCCATTGGTTTGTTAAATGTCAATAATTTTTTTGATGGTTTGTTGTCTTTTCTTGATCAAGCTGTAGAAAAAAACTTCATCTCACCGTCGGCGAGGCAAATCCTGGTTACAGCTTCAACTGCAGGGGAGTTAATTGATAAACTCCAAGAATTCGTCTATTCGCCTGATCCAACAACGGCTCGGATAGATTGGTTTGGAGAAGGCAATAAAAGGCGTAGACTGGATTTAAAGCTCCATCTGTAATCTCTATCTATTGGTTTGCTTCGTTTTTGTTTACTTTCTTTTTAGTGTGCTTATTTGAGATTTTTCATGTCATTTCTTTTGAGTTTTTTTTTCAGGTTATTTCTTTTGCCCCAGGTAATATTTTCTAATCATGGCCTAAATTGAGCACTGAGCTATTATCACTGAGTTATTTGTTCACTTAGAGAAAGTTTATGTAATTTAAATGTTTCTTCAGATTTCAATGAATTCTAGAACTTGTTTGATGGTCACTCGATGCGAAATCCTAGACTGTTCAACATTGGGGAAATGATTTAGGCCATCTTTGGACCGTTTGAGCCTTAATAGCCAACCTTGACTGAAATTGATCCCTAGTTACCACTTTGAGACTTTGTAAGCCTTTTTCTTTGTTAACTCACTAAAAGATTTCCTAACCTCAAATGAATTTGTTCCTAACAGTTTATCCCTTACCTATGAGCATGTAGATCATTCACAATTAAATTTTGAGCTATGTTCTGGTTTTGGGAAGTTAGAGGAGTTGGGATGTGTCATGAGCAATGCAAGTGAGTTCTATTGTGTTTAAAAAAAAAGAAAAAAAAAGCCATTGTAATTAATCGGTCCACGTATCTTACCATTGGGGACAATGTGTTGTTTAAGTGTGAAGAGGGGAAGTGTAATAAAAAAAAAAGAAAAAAAGAAAAAAAAGGAATTAAAAAGAAGAAGATAAGAGATCTATACCCTTAAGTGTTTAAAAAGACGAAAACAAACAAAGTGTGGAGTGTAGTTTTCTTTTTGTTTCTGTAAAAAAAAAAAAAATTGAGTGTTCTAAATAACGTTTGGGGAGTAGTACCTGGTGAATTGAAATGAAGGGTTATATAGGGTTGCGCTCTACATAGTCTTGAATGATTTATGTGTTTGTGGGTGATTTGAGCCAAATTATTATCCTTTATCATAACTTCAACCAAGCCAAACGTTACAAGCTTAATAAAGTCCTACTTGATCCTTGGTGTTGTGCATGTCTACATTAGTGGAGAGTGACTTGAAAAGCAGGCCTATGGAGTTCATTTATACACATATTTTCAACATTAAATATGATTAATTTTTATGCATAAACTCATCCGGGTTACAAGTGATTAGGTGAGAATGGCTCTACACACACACACTTGAGGAATTGAAGTGAAGCGAAACTAATCCTTGAGATGAAATTCTTGATCAAGTGCATTATTTTGAAGTTTTCCTTGGGTTATAATTAAGTACAATCTTTGAGGCCTATTTGCAAGATGAAGCATTTGTGTGTTTTAATTTTTTTGTTGATTCTGTTTCGGTTTAGTTTTATTTCATATTGTCGTAGTTGCTCGAGGACTAGCAAAGTCTAAAGTGTGGGGGAATTTGATAAGTGTCTATTTATATATCATTTTCATATCAATTCGTCCATGTTTCTTTGCTATATTCCTTGGTATTTTTATGTTTTTGTGTGGTTTTAATGTTTGTAGGAGTTTTGGAGCAACTTGCACAAAAATGGAGTAAAACCCTTCATTTTCACCTCTGCTAGTCAACCATCTTCTCGGATTTAATTGTATTGATATACAATGAACCCGATGACATATCATATACCGTTGAAAAGCTCTCGAAGTCTACTTTTTGGAAAAATTTACGGTTTATGAATCCATTCAGTGTACGAAAGTTGTAATCAAAACAGTGTGAGAAGTGTAGAAATGTAATTCCACACATCACTGTAGCATGTATAATACGGGACACTGTAGCACGTTACTGTAGCAGAGTATTTAAACACATTTTAGGGTTTTATTTTCATAACTTGAAGAGGGGAAAACGTGGGAGGAGGCTGCATTTCTGGATTTCTCTCATCCCTTGGAGTTCTTGAAGGAGAAAGAAGATTTTGAAAGAGGAGGAACTACAATTCCAAGAAGATTCATCTACAAAGAAGATTTTCAAAGAATTTGCTAAGTTCTTTCTTTCCTTTTCAATTCTGGAATTTCTCTGTATTGTATTTGTTATTCTGATTGAATATGTGTAACTAAATCTGAATTGGTTGAGGGTGATTTCAAAGCCCTTGATATGGATTTTGTGAGTTGATTGTGTAAGAAATTGTTATCCAATTCTCTAATTGAAGTTGCTTGTATTTTCCCATATCTAATGCTTATGATTGCTTACTGATTGTATTTGGAATGGCCAACTGAATATAATCTGTTGTTGTCTATTGCTAGATTAGAAATCTTGATCCGTAATTGTCATGAATTTCCAATCATTAGTAGCAAAATTGTGATCAGAGATTGCAATTGGAAAATACAACCTAGGTTAAATAATCCGAACTTGTGTGATTATTGCTTAGATCAACCTATCTTTCTCATCGTAATGCTTCTATTGAATTAAACTTAGAGAGCTTGTTCTAGGTTGTTTAATGGATAGAGATTAAATAAAGAGCTTGTTTTATTTAACAACAAAGTAAGGAAAGATTGGGATAACAGAGCTTGTTGTTATCTACGGTTGATAACTTCAATGCTGTAATTGGATTACAATTCTATGTTAATTCACAAATTCATATCTTGTGGCAGAGAATGAACTCTTAACCAAGTGTCTCTCATTGATTTTTCACTCCATTTAACTTTGCTTTGTGTTATTCTTCATTTGCTTTCGTATTAAGTTTAGTTAATCAATCAACAAAACCCCCCCTGTTTAGTTTATTATTGTTGGAAAATAACAAATTCAATTAGAATCAATCCTCGTGGGAACGATATCTACTTATCACTTTATTACTTGTGCGACTAGTATACTTGCTAGTTTCAAACGCATCAAACTTGGACTTGGCTCACCCACTTATTATCTGAAATTAGATAAATCACACCCACATCTAACAATTTGAGGATCTCTTTCTTGACAACTTCCATCATGGGAGGATTCAACCTCCACTGTGCTTCTCTAGTGGGCTTGGATCCTTCTTCTAACAAGATACGGTGCATGCATATGGCTGGGCTAATACCTTTCATGTCAGTAATTATCCACCCAATAGCTGTTTTGTGATCTTTAAGTACTCGGATGACTTTCTCTTCTTGTAGTGGTGCAAGGCCCTTTGCTATTATGACCGACAAATTATCTTTCTCAGCCAAGAATACATGCTTCAAATGATTTGGAAGAGGCTTAAGCTCCAAGGTAGGGGCTTCATCATAGAAGGAAGAAGTTTCTCATTAGATAAAGGCAATTCAATGTATGAAACATCATACCTATTTGTGGTTATAACTGTAGTCCCATCTAAGCTTGCCACAGCTTCCTCCACTTCTTTAGATACTTGTATCAACCTTCTTGGTTCTTTAGAATTTTCTGTCCCTATGTGCTCACTAATGGCTACTTCCAATCCATCACTTGCGAAGTAACCCAAAAAGTTGTTATGCCAAAGAATTAATAACATCAACTGCAAAAACAGAATGCAAGTCACTAGGGTACCTCATTGCCTCAAAAATATTGAAACAGATCACCTTGCCATCAAACTCCATGGTGAGAGTGCCATCATGAACATCAATCTTGGTTCCGACAGTTTTCAAGAATGGTCTCCCTAAAAGAATCGGTGTTGGATTAAGAGATGTCTTATCCTCCATTTCAAGAACATAGAAGTCTACTGGGAAAACCAATTGATTCACCTACACAAGCACATCTTCCACAACTCCCTTGGGATATGCATTAGAACGATCAACAAGTTGAATGATAACACCAGTTTTCGTAAGGGGTCCAAGATTCAAAGAAGCATAAATAGAATATGGCATGACATTAATAGATGCTCCTAAATCTAACATAGCTGTTTCAAACTTGGTATTACCAATGGTGCATGGAATGGTAAATGTACCTGAATCTTTGCACTTTGGAGAATTTTTCTTTGTAGTACAGCTGAAACATTTTCCCCCAAACTTACTTTCTCATTTCCTTTTAACTTTCTCTTATTGGTGTATAGCTCCAAGATCAAGGTAAATTTACCACTTTTGGATGCTATCAAGCAAGTACCTCGTTATACAAAGTCATTACTTCTGATTCAGATTTGATTGAACTGTAGGAAGATGGAAGGAAGTATGTCATGCAAGGTCAAATTTCGGAGGTGGAGTAGAAATTGATCGACTTAGTCTTAAATTTAAGGATTCAAGAAACTCCTTAATTTGCTTAAGTTATTGGTCCGCTTCTCCCTTAGACATAAAAGCCCAAACACAAACAAACAAAAATAAAAATCAAGAATAAATAGTAAAAACAAAATAACAAATTGATTAGAAAATCAATCCCCAGCAACGACGCCAAAAACTTGATGCGTTCGAAACTAGCAAGTATACTAGTCGCACAAGTAATAAAGTGATAAGTAAGATATCGTTCCCATGAGGATTGGTTCTAATTATGTTTCTTATTAGACAACAAAAATAAACTAAATGGGGGGTTTTGTTGAATGATTAATTAAATGAAATACGAAGGCAAATGAAGAATAATACAATGCAAAGTTAAATAAAGTGAGAAATAATCAATGAGAGAAACTTGGTCAATGGATCATTCTCTGCCACAAGATATGAATTTACGAATTAACCATAGAATTGTCATCCAATTACGACATTGAAATTATCAACAGTAGATAACGACATGCTCTATTAATCCAATCTTTCCTTACTTTGTCGTTAAATAAAACAAGCTCTTTATTTAATCTCTATCCATTAAACAGCCTAGAACAAGCTCTCTAAATTTAATTCAATGGAAGCATTATGATAAGAAAGATGGGTTGGTCTAAGCAATAAACACACAAGTTCAGATTATTTAACTTAGGTTATATTTTTCAATTGCAATTTCCGATCACAATTTTGCTACTAACGATTAGAAATTCAGGACAATTACGGATCAAGATTTATACTCTGGCAGTAGACAACAACCAGATTCTATTTAGTTGGCCATCCAAATAAAATCAACAAGCAATCTTAAGGATTGAATATGGGAAAATACAAGCAACTTCAATTAGAGAATCGGATAACAATTTCTTGAACAATCAACTCACAAAAACCATATCTAGGGCTTTGAAATCACCCTCAACCAAATCAGATTTAGTTACACATGTTCAAACATGTCATAAATACAATACAACATAGAGACATTCCAGAAAATGAAAAGGAAAGGAAACACTTAGCAAATCCCTTGAAGATCTCCTCCGTAGATGAATCTCCTTAGGATTGTAGTTCCTCCTCTTTCCAAGCCCCTCTTTCTCCTTCAAGAATTCCAAGAGATGAGAGAAATCAAGAGAGACAGCCTCCTACTTGTTCTCCCCCCTTCTTCTCCTTACCATATATCTCAAGTCCCACAAACAAACATAATTTCCAAGTAGAGAGAAATTCCATTAAACTAGTGACAATTTCGAAAAATCATCTTGGATTGCATAAAAATCCAACTTGAGTACAACCACTTGGAATTGAAAGCTTCCTAAGTCTAGAATAAGACCAAGATGTTGGAGTTGAAAGCTTCCAGAATATCCAGACCAATCAGTACACAATGTAAAATTTCAAGATGTTACAAAAATATTTGGAAAATTCTTTAAAATTGTACAAAAATGCTATTGAGGTGATACAACTTGAAAAAGAAAGACATAAGTCTATTATAAGGTAAAAATATTGGTTTTCTAAGATCATTGTCTAATTGGTACAGTTTTACAAAAATATATAACTGGTTTGAGTAGACAGTTGAAATTTTGGTTTTCAGCAAACATCTTAGGAAATTCATCAAAATTTCATTTCGAGGGCAAACACAACCAAACTAGTGGCTAAACAAACCTTGATGTGTCTATTCCCTAACCATGAAAAGATTTCCAATAAAACACATAAAGGAATGCCAGTTTTCCAAAATATGTAGCTGTTGCAGATGAACAATGAAAATTCCAGATTCAAACAAGTAGCTTTGAAAATTCACAAAAATCTATTTCAGAGCTGAATTCAATGAAATTAAGGGTAAGAATTTTTTACACAACCCACGAATCCGACATGACAAGACACGTAAACTAGTGGATTTGAGTTTTTCTTAATCGTGTTTAGGTCATGTTCGAGTTGAAATTTTCAACCCTTCTAATAACCATATTTCCATAAGTATGGATGGGCACTTGTGTCTCATAGCTCATTTTCAAGATAAAGATTGGGTTTCACAAAAGAGGGTGTTAAACTTTTATGCTTTGTTACATCCACACAATAGTGTTGTTTTTTTTGGTAAAATATTTAAGTTGCTAAGTGAGTGGGAAGTTGAAAAAAGGATATTCTCAATCACTTTGGATAATACTACATCCAACAATAGTTGTGTTGACTTCCTAAAAGCCCAATTCAATTTAAGGAAGCATTATTATCCAATGGAGATTTTTTTCATATTCGTTGTTGTGCTCATATCCTTAATTTGATTGTTCAAGAAGGATTTAAAGAAATAGATAGGGCAATCTGGAAAACTCATGAGAGTATTAATATGTCAAAAGGTCGCAAGGGAGAGAAAAGACTTTTCTTGAATGTGTGAAACAAGTGTCTTTAGATCGTAAAAAAGGTTTGAGGCAATATGTTCCTACAAGATGGAATTCCACTTATCAAGCTTTTTGTCACATGATGTTGAGTGATTGTAATTACACTCATTGCCTTTCTCCGAAGGAGTAGTTAAAAGTGGAGAAAATTACCAACTTTTTGCTTGTGTTTTATGAGACTATATGTATTTTTTTTGGCTCGAAGTATCCAACTTCATCTTTGTACTTTCTAAGATAACTGACTTGGAAAGTGAATATAGCTACTTGATAGATATGACCAAACGAATGATACCTAAGTTTGAGAAGTATTGGTCAAATTATTCCATTTTTTTGGCTACGACAGTTATCTTGGATCTACAGTACAAAATGCAATTTGTTGAGTTTGCATATAAAAAGCTTTATGGGGTTGATTTTGATCTATAGTTTTCGAGTTCGGCTACAGTACAGCAGCTGTACCAGTCCAGCAAAATTTTTGTATAAAAATCGTAAACTTATGAATAAAAGTTGTAAATAACTATATAAAAGTTGTAAATTATAATTATATAGAAGTTGTAAATTAGTAAATATAAAAATTGTATTACAACTTTTATATTACTTATTTACAACTTTTATATATCTGTTTACAATTTTTGTACAAATTGATGTATGGTACATCAGATGTACCACAACCATTCCCATAGTTTTTCTAAAGCTAGAAGGAAGTTGTTTTCTTTGTCCAATGAGTCTAAAAAAAAAATCAACTTCTATCATACCTTCTTCATCTACAGATTGTGATGATATTAATTTGGAAGACATATCAACTATGAATGCTGGTAAGGAAGATGCTCTATTGAAGGTACAAGACGTTTCAAGAGATATATATTTGTGTTATGTATTTATTTATTTCATTGATGATTCTCATTTCTTATGCTATGTATAGGGATTTGATGATTTAGACAATGTTAGACTAATGACTTCAACTCAAAAGACACAATTAGAGATGTATTTGGATGAACCAAGGACATGAAGGACAGCCGATCTGGATATTCTCCTATTTTGGAAAGGAAACCAGTTTTGTTATCCTGATCTTGCATGTATAGCTTATGATATTTTAAGCATTCTTGTTTCTATGGTTGCATCTAAGTCAACTTTTAGTCTTGGTGGATGAGTTCTTGATCAATTTAGAAGCGCTCTTATGCCATATATAGTAGAGGCTTTGATTTGCACTAAAGATTGATTGTTTAGACAACAAGGTAACTCATTAACAATTTCTTTTTTTTTTCTCTCTATATATAATATTTTTGTTTATAAATGCTATTCTAATCATTTCATAAATAATTGAATTTTATAGAAAATCAAGGTCTAGAGATAGATGAGAGTTGACTAAAAATAGAATGAACTTGTGTGTCAACCAATAAGTTGGAGAATCGACTGGCAGTTCTACCATATGATGAAGGTCTCAATTGTATAAGTGTCAAACTAATTTTGTAAGTTATTATGATTTTAATTTTGATATTCACTTGAAGCAACCGTAATCTTTTACATATTTTTTTTCTATGTTACTTAAGAGTTAAGGAGATGCAATGGATTTTTTTTTTCTAAATTTAAATTGTATTTGAAGTTTGTATGGGACTGAGTATTTAGTAAACTATCTATTGTGTTATGGATGGATTTTAAATATTTTCTTATTGTTATTTTTAATTTAAAAATAGGTTGTAAATTGTAATTTATAATTGTGTTAATTATTTAAACGTGTCATAATCGTGTGCGTGAACATGTCATAGTCGTACCAAAATATTTAAACATGTCATAATTGTGTTAAACGGGTCATATTCGTATCTAACATGAAAATGACCTATTTATTATTCGTGTTAGCGTGTTAGGTCATGTTATCTGTTTAATAATCGTATTGTATTCAGGTTCGGTTTTCTTGGCATGAATAATAAATGGGTCATGTTCAGGTTGGATTAATTTTTATCATATCACATAAATCTTGACATGTATATTTTCTAAATCAAAAACAAATTTCTAGGAACACTCATCGACTGATATAGTTTGACAAAAAATTTTTCCTAGTTCGGACAAACAGGGGAAATCTCAGCATTGAATTTGTTTTTTCGAATATCACTAAAAATCCATTTGAAATCAAGTGAAATCAGTGGGAATGAGAAGCTTAACATGTCTATTTTCATAAACAAAAGGAAAATCTCCAAAATTGCTTACTATATGATTTAGTTTCACAAAATGACTCCACTTGTTTGGGTAAACAAGGGAAAACTCAGTATAGAACAGATTTCTTTAAAAATTCACCAAAAATTCATATCTCAACCAAATTAAGTGAAATTAGTGGCAGTAGAAAGCTCTCAAACGAAAGAAAATTTCTAGAAATAGATGCAATTAACATCAGATCACTGATGCGTTCGAAACTAGCAAGTATACTAGTCGCACAAGTAATAAAGTGATAAGTAAGATATCATTCCCACGAGGATTGATTCTAATTGAATTTGTTATTTTACAGCCACAACAGAACAAATGGGGGGTTTTGTTGATTGATTAACTAAGTGAAATAATAAAGCAAATGAAGAATAACAAAACAGAAAGTTAATTCGAATGAAAAATCAATGAGAAAAAGCTGGTTAAGGGATCCTTCTCTACCACAAGATATGGATTTGCGAATTAATCGTAGAATTGTCATCCAATTACACCATTGAAATTATCAACCGTAAATAACAACAAGCTCTGTTATCCCAATCTTTCCTTACTTTGTTGTTAAATAAAACAGGCTCTTTATTTAATCTCTATCCATTAAACAACCTAGAACAAGCTCTCTAAATTTAATTCAATGGATGCATTACGATAAGAAAGATAGGTTGATCTAAGCAATAAACACACAAGCTCGGATTATTTAACTTAGGTTGTATTCTCCAATTGCAATCTCTGATCACAATTTTGCTACTAAGGATTAGAAATTCAAGACAATTACGGATCAAGATTTCTAGTCTAGCAATAGACAACAACCAGATTATATTCAGTTGGCCATTAGAAATACAATCCAGCAAGCAATCATAAGCATTAGATATAGGAAAATACAAGCAACTTCAATTAGAGAATTGGATAACAACTTCTTGCACAATCAAATTACAAAAACCATATCAGGGGCTTTGAAATCACCCTCAACCAATTCAGATTCAGTTACACATGTTTAAGAAAGTGGTAAATACAATACAACATGGAGACATTCCAGAAAATGAAAGGGAAGGGAAAAACTTAGCAAATTTGATGTAATTCTCTTTGGATTGTAGTTCTTCCTCTTTCCAAGCTTCCTTTCTCCTTCAAGAACTCCAGGAGATGAAAGAATTCCAGAGCTGCAGCCTCCACCACGTTCTCCCCTCTTCAAGTTATGAAAATAAAACCCTAAAATGTGTTTAAATACTCTGCTACAGTAACCTGCTGCAGTGTCCCGTATTATACATGCTACAGTGATTTGTGGAATTACATTTCTATACTTCTCACACTGTTTTGATTACAACTTTTGGTACACTGAATGGATTTATAAACCGTAAATTTCTCCAGAAAATAGACTTCGAGAGCTTTCCAACGGTATATAATATGTCATCGGGTTCATTGTATATCAATACAATTAAATCCGAGAAGATGGTTGACTAGCAGAGGTGAAAATGAAGGGTTTTACTCCATTTTTGTGCAAGTTGCTCCAAAACTCCTACAAACATCAAAACCACACAAAAACATAAAAATACCAAGGAATATAGCAAAGAAACATGGACGAATTGATATGAAAATGATATATAAATAGACACTTATCAATCACTCATACACAATATTGGTTCACAGATTTACTATTCACAACACGTTCATTTCATCATTTTCCAACAAATACAACACATACAACATCATGGAAACAATACATATTTTATATCATCTCAACATCATGTAGAATATGTCAATATCCATCATTCAGTCACATCAAAAAATCATATAAAAATGTAATTTCAAACAAATGTAAAGTTAAAAATACTCTACCTAGTTTCCAAAGCCAAAATATCCATTTTTCTTCTCTTTTCTCCTTCTCTTTTCCTCTTCTTGCTCTTCTTTTTCTCCTCTTTTCCTTTAGCTCTCTCTCCCTCTTTTATAAAAATAAGAGACAAAAAATCTCTTCCAAAACCCTAAGCATAATTTATATATATATATATATGCATAATTCAATAGACCTAATGCAAATATCATGAAACACTCTAACATATTATCTATTTTCATAAACAGCTTTAACATATATTAGGCCTAAAAGTACAATAGATCTAGGCCCACCAATATCCAAATCCAAGCCTACCTAACAAAAGCTTAAATCAAATAGTTATAACTTGATTCAAGTCTAATGAAATTTCAACTCAACCTAACAATACAATGTAATACAAGCGCCAATAAAATACAAAAAATTAAAACTAAACCGAAACAAAATCAACAAAAAATTAAAACACACTAATGCTTCATCTTGCCAATAGGCCTCAAAGATTGTACTTAATTATAACCCAAGGAAAACTTCAAAACAATGCACTTGATCAAGAATTTTATTCGAAAGATTAGTTTCGCTTCACTTCAATTCCTCAAGTGTGTGTGTGTAGAGCCATTCTCACCTGATCACTTGTAACCCGGATGAGTTTATGCATAAAAATGAATCATATTTAATAGTGAAGATGTGTGTATAAACAAACTCCATAGGCCTGCTTTTCAAGTCACTCTCCACTAATGTAGACTAGCACAACACGAAGGATCAAGTAGGACTTTATTAAGCTTGTAACGTTTGGCTTGGGTGAAGGTATGATAAAGGATAATAATTAGGCTTAAATCACCCACAAACACATAAAATCATTCAAGATTATGTAGAGCTCAACCCCATGACATAAAAAAGTTCATTCTTATTCACCAAATGACTCCCCCAAACTTATTCAGAACACTCGAACTCTCTTTTTATTAATTTTTTTTATAACACAAAAGAAACTACACCCCCACACTTTGTTGTTTTATTCTTTTTAAGAACACTCAAGGTATAAATATCTTTTTCTTCTCTTTCTCTTCTTCTTTTTTTTTTCTCTTTTTTTTTTCATTTTTTTTTACTACACTTCCCCTCCCCCACACTTAAACAACACATTGTCCTCAATGTGTAAGTATGGGGACAAGAAGTACAGATTGGTTTTTTTTTTCTTTTTTTTCTTTTTTTTGAAACAAATACAATAGAACTCACTTGAATTGCTCATGACACATCCCAACCTCCTCTGACTTCCCAAAACCAGAACAGAGCTCAAAATGTAATCGTGAAGGATCTACATACTCATGGGTAAGGGATAAACTGTTTCGGAAAAAAAAATTCATTTGAGGTTAGGAAATCTTTTAGTGAGTTAACAAGAAAAAAGGCTTACAAAGGCTCAAAGGGGTAACTAGGGATCAATTTCAGTCAAGGTTGGCTATTAAGGCTCAAACGGTCCAAAGATGGCCTAAATCATTTCCCCAATGTTGCACAGTCTAGGATTTCGCCTCGAGTGACCATCAAACAAGTTCTAGAATTCATTGAAATCTGAAGAAACATTTAAATTACATAAACTTTCTCTAAGTAAACAAATAACTCAGTGATAATAGCTCAGTGCTCAATGTTGCGCAAGGAATCAAAGGCAAAGCGAAAACCAATAAACATTTCAAGCACACAGATCCATGCATCATTTATCATTTTCCAAGAGTTATTCTTAATTCAATCATTATCTTATCATCGTCCCACAAAATGCAAGAAAAGAGGTACGTGGCGTTGTTACACCTGAGTCAAGATTGTATATTTCAACAATCCTTAGGACCAGTAGCCCGCAGACTTAAGGTTTCCAGCCTATATACCTTTATTATGAAAGAACAAAACAAGAAACAAGACACTTCAAACAATATGAAATAAACAAACTACAGATTTATTTAGAGAGAATGCGTTTCAAGGGTTAAAGAAACCCCATATTCTGCCATTCTCAATTTTTTCCACAATTTTTTTTGAATCGAAACTGATAAAGACTAAAACACATAACAACTCTAAATTACATAAAACTAAACTTACTCATAAAATAACAAAGTCCAACAAGTCAGCAAACACAAACAAGTAAGTTAGAATGGGTCTAAAAAGTTTAGAATTTAGCCTCCTTATTCAGCCATTATGGATTGAAGAGATCCACAATGCGTTTCAAGAGGACTTGAACTTTTTAAGCGACCACTCTAAAATTTAAGATTAGAAAATATTACCTGGAACGAAAGAAATAACCTGAGAAAGCTCAAAAGAAATAACATGAAAAATCTCAAATAAACACAATAAAAAGAAAGCAAACAAAAGTGAAGCAAACTAGCAGATAAAGATTACAGATGGAGCGCTAAATCCAGTTTACGCCTTTTATTGCCCTCCGCAAACCAATCTATCCGAGCTATTGTTGGATCAAGCGAATAGACGAATGCTTGCAATTTGTCAATTAACTCCCCTGCAGTTGAAGCTGTAACCAGGATTTGCCTCGCCGACTGTGAGATGAAGTTTTTTTCTACTGCTTGATCAAGAAAGGACAACAAACCATCAAAAAAATTATTGACATTTAACAAACCAATGGGTTTCCGATGGATGTTTAGCTGTGCCCAAGAGGTGATTTGAAATATCTCCTCTAATGTACCATAACCACCGGGCAAAGCTATAAATGCATCAGATTTAATGACCATATGTGCAATACGCTCATGCATGCTAGAGACCTGTAACTCTTCCCCCATGGTGTTGCCTATGATATCTCGCACAACTAATGGTTTAGGAATAATGCCGAGAACTTTACTTCCTCCCAAGGATGCAGCTGTCGACATACACCCCATTAACCCAAGACTACCCCCTCCATAAATCAAATGAATACCCCTCGCAGCTAATGTCCTACCAAGATCAAGAGCTGCTGTTGTAAACTCTCCATCTTTACCAAATTGCGATCCACAAAATACGCATATATTTTGGAATCGTCGAATTGGTGTTTTCTCCATTTCTACAAGTGCTTTAAACTTGTGTAAGACTGATAGGTGTCTATTTATATATCATTTTCATATCAATTCCGTCTATGTTTCTTTCCTATATTCCTTGGTATTTTTATGTTTTTGTGTGGTTTTTGATGTTTGTAGGAGTTTTGGAGAAACTTGCACAAAATTGGAGTAAAACCCTTCATTTTCACCTCTGTTAATCAACCAATTTCTCGGAGTTGATTGTATCGATATACAATTAACCGGATAACATGCTATATACCATTGGAAAGCTCTCGAAGTCTATTTTTTGGAGAAATTTACGGTTCACGAATTTATGTAGTGTACCGAAAGTTGTGATAAAAATGGTATGAAAAGTGTATATTTGTAATTCCATATATCACTGTAGCATGTTATTAAATACGGGGCACTGTAGCAAGTTACTGTAGCAGAGTATTTAAACACATTTTAGGGTTTTATTTTATAACTTGAAGGGGGGAAAACGTGGGAGGAGGCTGCATTTCTGGATTTCTCTCATCCCTTGGAGTTCTCGAAGGAGAAAGAAGATTTTGAAAGAGGAGGAACTACAATTCCAAGAAGATTCATCTACAAAGAAGATTTTCAAAGAATTTGCTAAGTTCTTTCTTTCCTTTTCAATTCTGGAATTTCTCTGTATTGTATTTGTTATTCTGATTGAATATGTGTAACTAAATCTGAATTGGTTGAGGGTGATTTCAAAGCCCTTGATATGGATTTTGTGAGTTGATTGTGTAAGAAATTGTTATCCAATTCTCTAATTGAAGTTGCTTGTATTTTCCCATATCTAATGCTTATGATTGCTTACTGATTGTATTTGGAATGGCCAACTGAATATAATCTGTTGTTGTCTATTGCTAGATTAGAAATCTTGATCCGTAATTGTCATGAATTTCTAATCATTAGTAGCAAAATTGTGATCAGAGATTGCAATTGAAAAATAAAACCTAGGTTAAATAATCTGAACTTGTGTGATTATTGCTTAGATCAACCTATCTTTCTCATCGTAATGCTTTCATTGAATTAAACTCGGAGAGCTTGTTCTAGGTTGTTTAATGGATAGAGATTAAATAAAGAGCTTGTTTTATTTAACAACAAAGTAAGGAAAGATTGGGATAACAGAGCTTGTTGTTATCTACGGTTGATAACTTCAATGCTGTAATTGGATTACAATTCTATGTTAATTCACAAATTCATATCTTGTGGCAGAGAATGAACTCTTAACCAAGTGTCTCTCATTGATTTTTCACTCCATTTAACTTTGCTTTGTGTTATTCTTCATTTGCTTTCGTATTAAGTTTAGTTAATCAATCAACAAAACCCCCCCTGTTTAGTTTATTATTGCTGGAAAATAACAAATTCAATTAGAATCAATCCTCGTGGGAACGATATCTTACTTATCACTTTATTACTTGTGCGACTAGTATACTTGCTAGTTTCGAACGCATCAAGTTTTTGGCGCCGTTGCCGGGGATTGATTTTCTAATCGATTTGTTATTTTGTTTTCATTGTCGATTCATATTTTTGTTTGTTTTTCTTTTTTTGATTGTTTGTGTTTAGACGACATGGCAGTAAACTTCTATCAATTCAGTAGGCGATTTGAGCCACAACTACATTGGGGAGTAAATGAGGTAAGCACTCCGAACATTGAACAACAACTTTCTGAGCTAACCTCTCTTGTGGAAAACATGGCTGTGGGACATACGCAAAAATCTTATGCATGTGGGGTATATTCTACCATGGAACATCCAATGGATATGTATCCAACTTTACAAGAAAAAGATATGGAACAAGCCAATGCCATGGGTGGATTTCCAGGACAGTCAAGGCAATGGTATGATCCCTTCTCTAATACTTACAATGCTGGATGGATAGATCATCCCAATTTTAGTTACTGGAATCATCAACCAATCGCCCCAAATGCCATACCAAATCGGCCACAAGGTTTTAATCAACTTAGAGTGCAGCAACCATTTCAAATGCAACCGCCACTAGCACCACAACCAGCTTCAGAAAACTCAGGTATGTCACTCCAGGATATTGTTAATGCACTTGCCACTAACACAATGCAATTCCAGCAGGAAACTGGGGCAAGTATCCAAAACCTGGCAAATCAAATGGGACAATTGGCTACTAGCATGAGCAAATTCGAGGGCCAAGACTCAGAAAAATTATCTTCTCAAACGGTGATCAATCCAAGAGAGAATGCTTGTGTGATAACTTTGCAAAATGGAGAGCAATTAGATGTCCTGCCCAAGAAATCACAAACTGATGAAGGAGATGACACCACTTCCACCATGAACAAAACACTGACTTCTCAGGTAAATCTTATAACTCCCACTCCTTCATATGTTTCTCCTCCACTTTTTCCTAGTAGATTTGCAAAATCAAAGGAGGAATAAGAACAAGAAATCCTGGAAACTTCTCACAAAATCGAGGTAAATATACCACTTCTGGATGCTATCGAGCAAGTACCTCATTATACAAAATGTCTCAAGGAGTTATGCACCAGCCAAAGAAAGTTAAAAAGAAATGAGAAAGTAAGTGTGGGGGAAGATGTTTCAGCTGTATTGCAAAGGAAAATTCCTCCAAAGTGCAAAGATCCAAGTACGTTCACCATGCCATGCACCATTGGTAAAACCAAGTTTGAAAGAGTTATGTTAGATTTAGAAGCATCTATTAACATCATGCCATATTCTATGTATGTTTCTTTAAATCTGGGACCTTTTGCGAAAATTGGTATTACCATTCAAATTGCTGATCGTTTTAATGCATATACCAAAAGAGTTATGGAAGATGTGCTTGTGAAGGTGAATCAATTGGTTTTCCCAGTAGACTTTTATGTTCTTGAAATAGAGGATGAGACATCTTCTAATCCAACACCGATTCTTATAGGGAGACCATTCTCGAAAACTGCTAGAACCAAGATTGATGTTCATGATGGCACTCTCACCATAGTGTTTGATGGCAAGGTGATCCGTTTCAATATTTTTGAGGCAATGAGGTACCCTAGTGACTTATATTCTGTTTTTGTAGTTGACGTTACTGATTCTCAGCCACAACAATTTTTTGAGTTAACTCGCAAGAATGGACTGGATATAGCTATTAATGAGCACATAGGGACAGAAAATTCTAAGGAGTCAAAAATTTTGAGACAAGTGTCCAAAGAAATGGAGGAAGTTGTGACAAGCTTAGATGAGACCATCGCAATAACCACAAACCACAAATAGGTATGATGTTTCGTACATTCAATTTCCTTTATCTAATGAGAAAATTCTTCCTTCTGTGATGAAAGCACCTGCTTTGCAGCTTAAGCCTCTTCCAGGTCATTTGAAGCATGTATTCCTGGGTGAGAAAGATACTTTGCCAGTCATAATAGCAAAGGGCCTTGCACCATTACAAGAAGAGAAACTCATCTGAGTGCTTCGAGATCACAAAACAGCCATTGGGTGGACAATCGTTGACATCAAAGGTATTAGCCCAGCCATATGCATGCACCGTATCTTATTAGAAGAAGGATCCAAGCCCACTCGAGAAGCACAGCGGAGGTTGAATCCTCCAATGAGGGAAGTTGTCAAGAAAGAAATCCTGAAATTGTTAGATGTGGGTGTGATTTATCCAATTTCGGACAGCAAGTGGGTGAGTCAAGTCCAAGTTGTTCCAAAGAAATCTGGTGTTACGGTGGTTAAGAATGAAAATAATGAGCTAGTTCCCACTCGTATCCAAACCGGCTGGCGAGTTTGTATTGATTATCGGAAGCTCAATTCAGCAACTCGTAAGGATCACTTTCCTTTGCCATTCATTGATCAAAATCTGGGAGGTTCGCAGTCTTCTCACTATTGTTTTCTTGATGGCTATTCAGGATATAATCAGATTGTCATTGCCCCTAAGGATCAAGAGAAAACTACATTCACATGCCCATTCGGTACATTCGCCTATCGACGCATGCCATTTGGTCTTTGCAATGCCCATGCCACTTTCCAAAGGTGTATGGTAAGTATTTTCTCTGATTATGTTGAGAACATTATTGAGGTATTTATGGATGACTTTAGTGTTTTTGGTGATTCTTTTGATAAATGCCTTGACAACCTTACCCTTATACTTCAAAGATGTATAGAAACTAACCTTGTTCTGAATTGGGAGAAATGTAATTTTATGGTAGATCAGGGTATAGTTTTGGGACATGTTATTTCTGCTAAGGGTATAGAGGTGGCTAAATCCAAGATAGATCTTATATGTTCCTTACCACCGCCCACAAGTGTGCGGGATATTCGTTCGTTTCTTGGTCATGCAGGTTTCTACCGTAAATTCATCAAAGATTTCTCGAAGATAGCATTGCCCTTATGCAGATTATTACAGAATGATGTGGCCTTTGAATTTGATGACAAATGCAAAGAGGCATTTGAGAAACTAAAGGAACTCTTGACTTCGGCTCCAGTAATCCAATCTCCGAATTGGGATCATCCATTCGAGATCATGTATGATGCAAGTGACTATGCTGTGGGTGCCGTTTTGGGTCAACGAATTGGCAAAATTCCATAAGCCATTTACTATGCATCTCGAACTTTAAATGATGCTCAGCTTAATTATTCTACAACTGAGAAAGAGCTCCGAGTGGTTATTTTTGCTTTAGAAAAATTTCGTTCGTATTTGATTGGTACTAAAGTAACCATTTATTCTGATCATGCAGCTTTGAGGTACTTGCTCACAAAGAAAGATGCTAAACCAAGGCTTATCAGGTGGATACTCCTTTTACAAGAATTTGACTTGGAGATCAAAGATAAGAAGGGAAGTGAAAACTTAGTTGCAGACCATCTCAGTCGCATTGTCCATGATGAGGATGTACTACCATTACAAGAAAGTTTTCCGGATGAACAATTGTTGTCTCTACATGTAACAGCGCCTTGGTATGCAGATATTGTCAATTACTTAGTTACAAAGAAGCTACCACATGACTTGACTCGAGCTCAAAGAAACAAGATCAAGAACATTGCCAAGTATTACATATGGGATGATCCGTACTTATGGAAGCATTATTCTGACCAAGCGATAAGAAGGTGCGTTTCTGAATCTGAATTTAATTCAATTTTAACCTTCTGTCATTCTTATGCATGTGGAGGTCACTTCCGACCAAAAAGAACAGCCCTCAAAGTTCTTGATTGTGGATTCTACTGGCCATCATTGTTCAAAGATGCATATCTATTCTGCAAAGCTTATGACCGTTGTCAAAGGACAGGTAATTTAAGTGCCAAAAATCAAATGCCACAAACCTCTATACTCATTGTCGAGATTTTTGATGTGTGGGGTATTGATTTCATGGGTCTTTTTCCTTCATCTTTTGGTAATGTTTACATTATACTTGCTGTGGATTATACTTCTAAATGGGTGGAAGCAAAAGATATGAGAACTAATGATTCTAAAGTTGTTGTAGATTTTGTGAAATCTAACATTTTTGTAAGATTTGGAACACCAAGAGCCATGATTAGCGACAGAGGGACACACTTCTGCAATAGATCATTTGAAGCCTTGCTCAAGAAATACAACATCACACACAAGGTGTCTACTGCATATCATCCACAAACTAGTGGTCAAGTTAAAGTTTCAAATCGAGAAGTCAAGTCCATTCTCGAGAAGACAGTGAATCCGATTAGAAAAGATTGGAGCCTACGACTTAATGATGCACTTTGGGCATACCGGACTGCTTATAAGACACCTATTGGTATGTCTCCGTACAGGTTAGTCTATGGTAAGCCATGTCACCTTCCGGTAGAGTTCGAACACAAAGCAGGGTGGGCAGTAAAGCTTTGTAACATGGAGATGGATGCTGCTAGAGAACAAAGGAAGCTTCAACTACAAGAATTGGAAGAACTTAGAAATGATGCCTATGAGAATTCCAGAATTTACAAGGAGAGAACTGAGGCATTTCAGGATAAAATGATCTCCAGGAAGAGTTTTGAAGTGGGATAGAAAGTTCTTTTATTTCATTCTCACCTTAAGTTATTTCCAGGTAAATTACGATCTCGATGGGTTGGACCTTTTGTTATTACTAATATTTTTCCTCATGGTGCAGTGGAAATCAAGACCTTAAAAACGAACAAAGTATTCAAGGTGAATGGGCACAGGTTGAAGCCTTACTATGAGAATTCAGTGATGCAAGACATCGAGGAGGTACCTCTCTACGAGCCAGCTTATCTTGATGGGTGATGGCAAGTAACGTCAGGCTGAGGACGTTAAACCAAGTGCTTATTAGGAGGCAACCCAATGTTTTTGAAACATAAATAAAAAGAGACAAAGAAAAGAAGGTAGTAACAATCAGTTTTTGTGTATCGAGGAGATTCCTCTCATGGGCCATTATAATTGATCAGGTTTTATCTCTCTTTGCCATTTGTCTCATTTGCTTTGTTGTTTGTTTTTGACTTTCATTTGCTCTTGTGTTTTTATTTCTTTTATGTGTCTCTATTTTCTTTTCTTTTCTTTTCTTTTCTTGTGTTTAATTTGATTATTCCGTGCTTCGAGTTCAGTTGTGCAACAGCTTGAGGAAACATTCAAACGGGAGTTGAAGCCATTGTCCGAAGGTTTAAGACGTGCATCTCTGGGAGAAGAACAAACTCAATCGCATTATCGATAATATCTCTCCTTTTCTCCTCTTCAATGGATGCTGATATCTTTCTGTCGAACCTTCGTAAATATTTCCCTTCACTTCCTCAAAATGTTGTATTTAAAATTTATAAAGTACGGATGATTAGACTTTGGGCATTGATGCTCCTAAATATGCCTGCGGATATCCGATGGCTTATTGAAGCCAAGGTGAGATTGTTAGGTGAGCCTGACATTAATCTCGCAAAATACATGCCTGGTCTAGGAAAGAGCTACTACGCCAAGCGGCGAAGAGCGAAGAGGTTACAAGTATGCTATAAATGTGCTAGATGGAATTGTAACCAGACTTGTCGTTCATTAGGTTTTGTGTCCCGAAATAGAGAAGATAAACTGTCATTTATTAAGAATGGTCTGTGTAATGAGTCGCTGGATAATGTTTTATTAACTCTTGAGTCACATTCTTGTGGAATTGTTCAGCGTGAATTGCTTAATCTATAAACACAATTTCGTGATGAATTGCAATGTTATAGTCTAGGGAATCTGACTAAAAACGACCCTGTTTGCCAGTTTATAAGAAAAATAGATGGGAAGCAAATCCCCGACTCATAGAAGGCGTTTCAGCCGTTACTGGACGTAAAACCAGAGGAAGATGTGAGCCACTATCACAACTACTTGTATATTTGAATGTGTGTTGTTGTTGTCGAATTTTATTTCTTTCTTGTTTCGTTTGATCTGATTATCAATGGTGTTTTTGTGTTGTTGTTGTTTGTTGATTTTGTTTGTTTTAATTTCAAGTTTTCTTTTTGACAAACCAGATGACTACCCCATGATATAAGCACATGTGGAAGACAAGTGTGGAGGTTTTGTCAACCTCCACCGAAAGTATATCTTTACTTTTCATGCTTCACGTGGAAGACAAGTGTGGCGGTTTTTTTTCAAACCCCACCGAAAGTTTATCTCCATTTTTCATGCACACGTGGGCGACAAGTGTGGAGGTTTTGTCAAACCCCACTGAAAGCATATCAATTTTTTCAAATCTCGGGGCGATAAATCTGCATCGAGCAACCCCCACCGAAATTATGTCCCTATGTGTCAAATTTGAGAGTTTTACGTGTGTATATATTCATTCTCCATATTTTCAAATGTCATTATTATAACCTGTCTTACACTTGAAAAGCATATTACCTAACGTGCATCATTATCTTACACAAGGTTAGAGCACTTGTAGAAATGGAGAAAACACCAATTCGGCGATTCCAAAATATATGCGTATTTTGTGGATCGCAATTTGGTAAAGATTGAAAGTTTACAACAGCAGCTCTTGATCTTGGTAGGACATTAGCTGCGAGGGGTATTCATTTGATTTATGGAGGGGGTAGTCTTGGGTAAATGGGGTGTGTGTCGACAGCTGCATCCTTGGGAGGAAGTAAAGTTCTCGGCATTATCCCTAAACCATTAGCTGTGCGAGATATCGTAGGCAACACAAACGGGGAAGAGTTACAAGTCTCTAGTATGCATGAGCGTATTGCACATATGGTTGTTAAGTCCGATGCATTTATAGTTTTGCCGGGTGGTTATGGTACATTAGAGGAGATATTTCAAATCACCTCTTGGGCACAGCTAAACATCCATCGGAAACCCATTGGTTTGTTAAATGTCAATATTTTTTTTGATGGTTTGTTGTCTTTTCTTGATCAAGCAGTAGAAAAAAACTTCATCTCACAGTCGGCGAGGCAAATCTTGGTTACAGCTTCAACTGCAGGGGAGTTAATTGACAAACTACAAGAATTCGTCTATTCGCCTGATCCAACAACAGCTCGGATAGATTGGTTTGGAGAAGGCAATAAAAGGCGTAGACTGAATTTAACGCTCCATCTGTAATCTCTATCTATTGCTTTGCTTTGTTTTTGTTTACTTTCTTTTTAGTGTGTTTATTTGAGATTTTTCATGTCATTTCTTTTTAGTTTTTTTCAGGTTATTTCTTTCGCCCCAGGTAATATTTTCTAATCATGGCTTTTAGAGTGGTGGCTTAAAAAGTTTAATTCCTCTTGAAACGCATTCTGGATCTCTTCAATCATAATGGCTGAATAAGGAGGCTAACTTCTAAACTTTTTAGACCCATTCTAACTAACTTGTTTTTGTTTGCTGACTTGTTGAACTTTGTTATTTTATGAGTTAGTTTAGTTTTGCGTAATTTAGAGTTGTTATGTGTTTTTATCTTTATCAGTTTCGATTAAAAATAAAACAATTGTGGAAAAACCTGAGAATGGCAGAATATGGGGTTTTCTTAACCCCTGAAACGCATTCTCTCTAAATAAATCTGTAGTTTGTTTATTTCATGTTGTTTGAAGTGTCTTGTTTCTTGTTTTGTTCTTTCATAATAAGGTATATAGGCTAGAAACCTTAAGTCTGTGGGCTACTGGTCCTAAGGATTGTTGAAATATACAATCTTGACTCAGGTGTAACAACGCCACGTACCTCTTTTCTTGCATTTTGTGGGTCGACGATAAGATAATGATTGAATTAAGAATAACTCTTGGAAAATGATAAATGATGCATGGATCTGTGTGCTTGAAATGTTTATTGGTTTTCACTTTGCCTTTGATTCCTTGCGCAACATTGAGCACTGAGCTATTATCACTGAGTTATTTGTTCACTTAGAGAAAGGTTATGTAATTTATGTGTTTCTCCAGATTTCAATGAATTCTAGAACTTGTTTGATGGTCACTCGAGGCGAAATCCTAGACTGTGCAACATTAGGGAAATGATTTAGGCCATCTTTGGACCGTTTGAGCCTTAATAGCCAACCTTTATTAAAATTGATCCCTAGTTACCCCTTTGAGCCTTTGTAAGCCTTTTGTTTTTTTCTTGTTAACTCACTAAAAGATTTCTTAACCTCAAATGAATTTTTTTTTCAAACAGTTTATCCCTTACCTATGAGCATGTAGATCATTCACGATTACATTTTGAGCTATGTTCGGGTTTTGGGAAGTTAGAGGAGGTTGGGTTGTGTCATGAGCAATGCAAGTGAGTTTTATTGTATTTGTAAAAAAAAAGAAAAAAAGAAAAAAAACAAAGAACCAATCTGTACTTCTTGTCCACGTACTTACACATTGAGGACAATGTGTTGTTTAAGTGTGGGGGAGGGGAATTGCAGCAGTTAAAAAAAAAGAAAAAAAAGAAGAAAAAAAGAGAAAAGAAAGAAAAAAAAAGAAAAAGAGATATATACCCTTGAGTGTTATTAAAAAGAATGAAACAACAAAGTGTGGGGGTGTAATTTCTTTTGTGCAAAAAAAAAATAATAAAAAGAGAGATTGAGTGTTCTGAATAAATTTGGGGGAGTCACTTGGTGAATTCGAACGAATTTTTTTTATGTTATGTGGTTGAGCTCTACATAATCTTGAATGATTTATGTGTTTGTGGGTGATTTGAGCCAAATTATTATCCTTTATCATACCTTCACCCAAGCCAAACGTTACAAGCTTAATAAAGTCCTACTTGATCTTTGGTGTTGTACATGTCTACATTAGTGGAGAGTGACTTGAAAAGCAGGCCTATGGAGTTCATTTATACACGTATCTTCACTATTAAATACGATTCATTTTTATGCATAAACTCATCCGAGTTACAAGTGATTATGTGAAAATGGCTCTACACACACACACAAAAGGAATTAAAGTAGAGCGAAACTAATCTTTGAAATGAAATTTTTGATCAAGTGCATAATTTTGAAGTTTTCCTTGGGTTATAATTAAGTACAATCTTTGAGGCCTATTTGCAAGTTGAAGCATTTGTGTTGTTTTACTTTTTCTTTGATTCTGTTTCGATTAATATCGTTGTAGTTGCTCGAGGACTAGCAAAGTGTAAGTGTGGGGAATTTGATAGGTGTCTATTTATATATCATTTTCATATCAATTCGGTCTATGTTTCTTTGCTATATTCCTTGGTATTTTTATGTTTTTGTGTGATTTTTGATGTTTGTAGGAGTTTTGGAGGAACTTTGATAAGTGTCTATTTATATATCATTTTCATATCAATTCGTCCATGTTTCTTTGCTATATTCCTTGGTATTTTATGTTTTTGTGTGGTTTTGATGTTTGTAGGAGTTTTGGAGCAACTTGCACAAAAATGGAGTAAAACCCTCATTTTCACCTCTGCTAGTCAGTGATCTTCTCGGATTTAATTGTATTGATATACAATGAACCCGACGACATGTTATATACCGTTGGAAATCTCTCGAAGTCTATTTTCTGGAGAAATTTACGGTTTATAAATCCATTCAGTGTACCAAAAGTTGTAATCAAAACAGTGTGGAAGTATAGAAATGTAATTCCACAAATCACTGTAGCATGTATAATACGGGACACTGTAGCAGGTTACTGTAGCAGAGTATTTAAACACATTTTAGGGTTTTATTTTCATAACTTGAAGAGGGGAAAACGTGGGAGGAGGCTGCATTTCTGGATTTCTCTGATCCCTTGGAGTTCGTGAAGGAGAAAGAAGATTTTGAAAGAGGAGGAACTACAATTCCAAGAAGATTCATCTACAAAGAAGATTTTCAAAGAATTTGCTAAGTTCTTCCTTTCCTTTTCAATTCTGGAATTTCTCTGTATTGTATTTGTTATTCTGATTGAATATGTGTAACTAAATCTGAATTGGTTGAGGGTGATTTCAAAGCCTTGATATGGATTTTGTAAGTTGATTGTGTAAGAAATTGTTATCCAATTCTCTAATTGAAGTTGCTTGTATTTTTCCATATCTAATGCTTATGATTGCTTGCTGATTGTTTTTGGGGTGGCCAACTGAATATAATCTGGTTGTTGTCTATTGCTAGATTAGAAATCTTAATCTGTAATTGTCTTGAATTTCCAATCATTAGTAGCAAAATTGTGATCAGAGATTGCAATTGGAAAATACAACCTAGGTTAAATAATCCGAACCTTTGTGATTATTGCTTAGATCAACCTGTCTTTCTTTTCATAATGCTTCCATTGAATTAAACTCAGAGAGTTTATTCTAGGTTGTTTAATGGATAGAGATTAAATAAAGAACTTGTTTTATTTAACAACCAAGTACGGAAAGATTGGGGTAACAGAGCTTGTTGTTATCTACGGTTGATAACTTCAATGCTGTAATTGGATGACAATTCTATGTTAATTCACAAATTCATATCTTGTGGCAGAGAAGAACCCTTAACCAAGTGTGTCTCATTGATTTTTCACTCCATTTTACTTTGTGTTGTGTTATTGTGCATTTACATTAATATTTCATTTAGTTAATCCATCAACAAAACCCCCCATTTATTCTGTTGTTGCTTTTGAATAACAAATTCAATTAGAATCAATTCTCGTGGGAACGATATCTACTTATCACTTTATTACTTGTGCGACTAGTATACTTGCTAGTTTCGAACGCATCAAGGCTTAAGCATGGTACGCAAATAGAGAGTTTGCACTGGAGTGCTTTATGGATTACACAGGTGTGCAACTCTCCACCAACTTAAAAGTTCTAGACACAGGCATTTTGTTGGTGCGCAACATGTGCTGCACAAGAGTGCAAATTGTATGTTGCATTTTTGGTTCAGGCAGAAAATTGGCGTAGCCACGCAACTTGCATGACGTAGGAGCACCAACCTTTGAGTGGAAATCAGTTTGAAATTCGAGACTTGGTGTTGATATGCCGTATCCCTGCGCAGGAGCACAATCTGTGTTCCTTAGGCATTGTTCATATGACTTGTAGGCGAAGTATTGACTACTTGTCTGATAAGAAATGAATGTGTATCCGCTCTATCTTTATTTATTTCACATGGTACATTGCTATTTCTTAGTTCTAGTTCCTTATTGAATTTTATATTCACTAGTCTATTGTGTGCCTCAGGTAAATCGATAGGCTACAGACTGTTTGAGGATTTTGGCATAACAGTGACGGTGTTCCCTTGGCAACTTTTTGGTCCGCTGCAACAGTATTGTTTTTATGTGTTAATCATTATTTTGATTCCTTTTGGCTGTAATAGTATGTAGTATTATACTGTGGCTTGACAATAGAGGACTCTAAATTTTTGGGGCATTAGGAATACTATTGCCATAGTCTCCCTTAAAATTGCCTTGAATGAATGTTATAGTTGCATTTTGGAGCCTTAAGGTAGGAGGTGTGACATGTAGAGAATATATAACATACTGATATGGCATTTTTATAGTTTTGGAGAGGACACTGGCTCAACTAGATGGGTAACCCTGAAGTTTCCATGTTTCTACGAGCCAAAATTAAATAATGGGGATCATAATATTTCACATGAATTTTGTTTTACAATTGGTCAATTCGGCTCTGCATTTCTAATAAAATTGAAGTAGGAAACTATTCGTCACAGCTTTGGCTCTATGGCCATTTATGAGCAATTAGATCATTTACACGTCAATTTGTCATGTTTAATTGGTTTGAGAATTTGTGATAAAGAAAAGCTTTTCCATTTCACTGTTACCATTTGTATATTTGGCGGAATTTGACATATCTTAACCAAACCTCTTGCATGGGCTCACCGTGCACTTGTATAGTATGGGGAGGCTTACTTGTCTTATAGTTTAGTTGAAAATTTTGTTGTTGAGAGGCAAGTAAAATTTAGTCACCTTGTAGAAAAGTTCATTTAAAACCAAACAAAAAGGCACAAACCCAACTCTTTTTTGACCCCTCACTGCGTGTCCCACTTGATAAAGTCCCGTTTCTTTAGTCTATCCTCAAGTTCTATTAGGCTAATCATCATAGAAGACGATAACGATTGAAGAGCGATTACCATACATATATATATTGATAGCAAAAGGCGGAAAAAGTGTGGAAACAAAATTAAAACAGATATTTTTATTTTTTCAATCATTTATATAAGAGTGTTACGTCATTGCATAAAAGGTTTTGCCGCGCCATCCATGTTCATTATCTAAAGTAAATGGTAAGATATGTATACCTTTGAGGGCTGTAATTAACCAGAATTTTTTTTTGTTTTCGACTCGGCTAAATTTTTTCACTAATGTTTAGTTTCTAAATAAATTTTATCATAAAAACTCTACATATACATTAAATTTGTAAGATAAATATAGTGTGTGCGTGTAAATATATATATATATTTATGGTAAATTAAAAATTTAGAAGAAAAGAAAAAGAGAATAATGGAAGGTTGTAATTCAATAAATTAAGATTTATGTGATTACATATATACAAAATAATAAAAAGAAAATAAAGAATACATAAAGAAACGTTTTATTTTAAATATGATATAAGGTTTAAAATTGATTTTTTCTATATAAATCTTTTGTTCTCTTCAGTTTGAGTGGACCATATGTTAGGAATTTTGTTTTAAAGCAATGGTATATGAGTTATAATTTGAATTTTTTTTTTTTGGTATCAAAGTGAAATTGTTGCTAAAACTTGCCTGGGCTAAAGCGCAGCCTAGCCCAGCCCACGACCTTTGGTTTCCCCCAGTACCTTCTATATGTGCCTAAACATACCACATCATCAGTACTTATCAGACCAATACATAGAATATTATTATTTATGTCAATTATATCTAACTTTCTATAGCGTAATTACCTTATATTTTTGTAAGCAATATTCGCCTAATCACAAACGTCAGCAATTTCTAATAAGTTTATTGAGACCCCCACGGTACTTTTTGGAAAAACCCACATCGCAATTCGCAAGGCTATCCATGGGTATAGGGGAAACATGTAGTTGACTTGTGTGGGTTTTATTCGATTTCTACATATCTAGAATTGATTTTTTATTAAAAAAAAATTGGTAATTTCAGAATTTTTAATGTCTTGTTAATAAAATTCCGGAAAGTTTTGAGTCCTACCACGGTCTAGCTGTTGTATGTACAGACCAATAGATCAGGGACTTAAAGTAAGGCATGTAATCCAATGGCGCTCCTTCACTTGGTTGTTTTTTGCAACTTTTACTTGCAACCCATTGTTTCGGTCGCGATCAACTTCATCTGATGATCATAACTTTTTCCTTCATGCTCTACAGGGCTTTCATCTTTGAGAGGCGATAGACAATGTTGTGGTTTCGATTCATCCTCCATTATTCCACTCATGCAATATAGTAGAACTGGTCTCCATGTCCCTGTCATATTGCTCCATTCTTTCTGGCTCTGTTATTTCCATATAGGAATCAAAGCCAAATCCGGCAAAGAGGATGGTTATGAATTTTGATTCGATTAGATTTGATAGAGAGGACAAAGAGAACGCAAGAATGGCTGTGTTGAGCGTCCAGATTTACAAGCAATTCGAACGCCTCATGTGAGAAGCACTCGACGAATATAAGGCCAAATGTGAAGCTGTCACTAATATTTGAAGGTACTATAAGTATTTTCTTCTTTTCATTTGATTCTTAATCTAAATTTGAACTTGTTTTCATGTCAATGAAAAGAATGTACTGGAACGAGCATGGATGAGTTCATGAAGACATTCAATATCACATTTTTACTTGAAAATTAATGAAATTAAGAATGGTATGTTTTTCTTTTCTTCAATTGAATGTTTTGTTGATGGGTTTTTAATTTATTAAATGTCATTGGTGTGGATATGCACAATGATGAACAGAAGTAGATTTAGATTGAGTTTGGTGCTGTAGATGAGTTGTGACTCACTCATATTTTTGGTTTGCATGCGATTTGTTTGATAAAATTCCTCAACAATAAAAATGGGTTTTTTTGAAATGACATCGGTGTTTTTTCTTTCCTCAATCATCCACCAGTTGTTTCATTATCCTGCAGGTAGCAATGAGATTGTTATTAATTTGAAGTAAATGACTCTTCTGTAATATATAACCACTTGTTTTTAATAATACACGCAAGTTTCTTCCATTGTGGATGCTTGAATTGGTTTTGGATTGGTTACAAGCCGATATGAATTTTTTGCTTGCGTTGCTCTTCCATCAGGTCTCATCTCAATTTCCTATTTCTTCTTGTCTTGAATTTTAATAGTAATAATTATAATGTATTGTGTGTTTATTGGTTAATATTAAATTAATTATTTGATGGTGTAACCAGACAGGATTGGTAAAGAGTTCTCAGACTACAAAAGAACGGGAATACATTTGAACTAGATGATGCAAAGCAGCTCTTGCATAGGTACAAAAAGAGTCGGAAACTTTTGTGTTACCTTTTGAGCCATTTCTGAACAGAACAACCATTCTAGGTGGATGCCCGTTCCCTTCTTTTCTCATGCCTTTCACATATTTGCACTCTCACTCACCACTTTTCACTTTCCCTTCTTTTCTATTCCATTCAAAACTAGAACTTGACCTTGTTTGATGTTTTCAAATATATGAAGTAAATATAATTAACTTGGAGATAGCTAATAGAAAATGTTGGCAGTCGATGGAAATATTCGTCATAGAGTTGGAATCATTTTTGGGCTATTTCATTTGGAGTTGTCATTAGGTAGAGTTGAGTGAGCATGACCCAATGTTTCTCTTGTACATGATTCATCTCTTTTTTGTCTTTTTTCTTTTTTCTTTTTTATGCCAGTCTAGGCTACCAACTTAAAGCTACTTTAAATTTTATTTTATGTTGTCAAACTTGCACCGTAAAGTATGTATCAGAAACATTCTATTTTCTGAATGTTAATAGGTGTGGCAAAATCTGATTTTTAAGTTGCTAATAGGCTAATGAAAGATTGTTGCTTAACATTTGGTGGACCAACCATACTACTGTTATCATGCTTAGTACTGTTTAACCGTTTAATTTTATGTTATTGTTAGTCTCTTTAAGAATTTGTACAATGGAATAATCTCCTGTTTGTCTTTGATATACTTATTGATGCTGCCTTCATTCTGATACCTACAACTAGATGCCTTTTGCGTGAAAAGTCTGTACTAGTGACACAGGAGTGTTGCAATCCATGGGATTCATGATAGATCATCAAGGGGTGCAAATTGTTACAATGGTCAAGAGTGCACATGAACCAGAATGAGGGATAATTTCGTAAAAGAACTGGTATTGCTGTGCAGAGAATTAAATGTCAAGATTTATGGCTGTTAAAGATCTTGAAGTCAGCTTTCTAACATATTTGTCAATGTGTCATTTGGAGTTGTCTGCAGGAATCTATGACTATCTCTTCACAGCTGGTTCATAGTTAATGGTGCATTAAAGTCCACATTAGAATTTGAATTTTGTAGCTTAGTTGGTTGGAATTTGAATTTCTAGCTTAGTTGGTTGTACCTTTATTACCTAATGAGTTTACTTATGAGTCTTAGTTAATAAATAAGTTGTCAATGTAGTAGTTGAGCTGTAATTGTTGAAATCATTTAATTATTGTCTTTTGCCTATGCTTGGAGGGTTGTTCCAAGTTATTTAAGTTCTAAAGTTGTGTATTCAAGAGAGTGAAGTTTTGAATTCGAATTTGAGTGAAATTTCAGTGTTTATACTGATTTCTCCTTAACTCTGCATCTCTTGGTGGATTCCATAGAGTGGTGAGTTAGTTTGAGCCTTGTATCCTTGGTTTACATCCTTGGGTGGTGAATTTTTTGTATTCCATTGGTGTTTACCCTGGTGGTGAGCATGTTTTCCCTTTCAAAGAGTGTTTGTTAGGTTCCATTTTATTTGTTCCAGCCACTGGTTGAGTTGATAATCAACTTGAAGGTCCTATCCTCATCTATTATAATCCAGTAGTCCGGTATCAGATTGGTATCAGAGCTATATCTCGAAGATCCGGTATCAGATTGGTATCAGAGCTTTTGGTTCAATGGCTGGTCGTACTCACAAGGCAACTTCTACTACCCAATTGCCTCCTTCTCAAAGAGATGAACGAGATTTGATCATTGAAGATCTCAGGCGGCAACTCGAGCAAGTCCAGCAACGTTTGATCATTGAAGATCTTATGCGGCAGCTCCAACAACTCCAGCAACATTTAGTAATTCTAGAAAATAAAGAATTCGCAGGTGGAATGCATGGAGAAGTAGAAGATCAAAGTCCTTTGGGCAATTATGATGATAATGATGCTGCTAATAAAGATGAATCGGTGGAGAATGATGAAGTAAACCATGACTTCTTTGAGGATCATGGAAAACCACCAATATTTGATGATTTTTACGAAATTAATGAAGAGATCGAGTCAGATTCCTTGATCAATTTCAATAATCTAGAATTTGATGATGAAGAGGAAGTCACTTGTGCAAATTGAGGTGATTCTCTCTTTATTATTCAAAGGAGTTTGAGTTTTGCCCAAGAACGAGAAGATGATTGGCTTCGCAGAAATATCTTCCATAGCAGATGTTCTTCTCATGGCAAGGTGTGCAACTTTATTATTGATGGTGGCAGCTTTGAAAATGTGCTGTCTACAGAGATGATTGATAAACTTGGCCTTCAGACAGAGAAGCATCATCAGCCTTACAAGATTTCATGGCTTCAAAAAGATAACGAGATCAAGGTAAACAAACGCAGCCTTGTTTCATTTTCTATTGACAAGAAGTATAAAGATGAAATATGGTGTGATGTTGTTCCTATGGATGCTTGTCATTTACTTCTTGGTAGACCATGGCAGTATGATAGGAAAGTAATGCATAATAGCTATGGGAATACTTATACATTCTTTAAAGATGGGGTCAAAGTTATTTTGGGTTCTTCGAAGTTAGAATGTGTTCCTAAACCTACTAAAGGGGAGGGAAATGCTTTGTTTACCCAAACAACATGTAGAAGAGAGTTGGGGAAGGAAAGTGAAATTTATGTGTTCTTGTTGTTAAAAGAAAATGAAGTTACTAATGAACCACCTCTGGAGATGAAATATCTTCTTGAAGAATACCATGATATTATACCAAATGAGATACCACCAGGCCTTCCTCTAATGAGAGACATACAACATTATATTGATCTTGTTCCAGGTGCTATTATTAGCCAAGAAGGCAGACCAATTGCTTTCTTCAGTGAAAAATTGAATGCATCTCGCAAAAAGTACTCAACTTATGACAAAGAGTTGTATGCTATTTGTCGAGCTTTGAAGCATTGGAGTCAGTATCTCTTGCCAAAATCATTCGTTTTATATTCTGACCATGAAGCTTTGAAGTTCATCAATAGCCAACAGAAGCTTAATGTTCGACATGCCAGATGGATAGAGTTTCTTCAAGCTTTCAACTTTACCATTAAGCATAAATCTAGAGTTCAAAATGTGGTGGCTGATGCCTTAAGCCAAAGACATTCTTTGCTGACCTCTATGCAAGTGAATGTTGTTGGGTTTGAGGTTTTAAAAGAGCTTTACAAGGATGATCCAGATTTTGGCAAAATATGGAGTAACTGTAATGAGTTTTCATCTAACTAATTTGTTTTGCAGGATGGTTATCTACTCAAGAAAAACCAATTGTGTATTCCTCAATGTTCCTTGAGAGAATTAATCATTAATGAAGCACATGGCAGTGGCATTAGCGGTCATTTTGGGAGAGATAAAACTATTGCTATTGTGAAGGAAAACTTATTGGCCGAAGATGGAAAGGGATGTGAGGAAGCACGTGGAGAGATGCACAATTTGTCATGTGGCAAAAAGTTATGGGCAGAACACTGGTTTGTACACTCCGTTACCTATTCCTAATGATCCATGGGAAGATGTTAGCTTGGATTTTGTGGTGGGATTGCCTAGAACACAGCGAAACAAATATTCAATCATGGTGGTGGTTGACCGATTTTCTAAAATGGCTCACTTTGTCCCCTGTAACAAGACAAATGATGCGACTCATGTGGTCGATTTGTATTTCAAGGAGATTGTGAAATTGCATGGCATTCCTAAGGCTATAGTCTCAGATCGTGATCCAAAGTTCTTATCTCATTTTTGGCGTACACTTTGGTCTAGGGACTACACTTAACTTTAGTTCATCTCATCATCCTCAAACAGATGGACAAACTGAAGTTATCAACAGAAGCTTGGGAAATCTTCTGAGGAGTTATGTTGGTAAGAATTTACGGCAATGGGATCTTATTTTACCCCAAGTTGAGTTTGCTTACAACAGATCATCAAGTCAAACCACTGGTCATAGTCCTTTTGAGGTTGTTTATGGCAAGAATCCAATAAGTCCTTTGGATTTAGCTCCTATTCCTTCCAAAACTCAATTTAGCAGTGATGCAGAGGAGAGGGCTAAGAACATCAAGAAGCTGCATGAACAAGTCCGAGAGAAGATTTTGAAGCAAAATGAGAAGTATAAAGCTATAGCAAACAAACATCGGAAGTATTCTGAGTTCAAAGAAGGAGATCTAGTGTGGATACACCTTAGAAAAGAAAAGTTTTCTCCAGGCAAATATGCCAAGTTGAAGCTTAGAGCTGATGGACCATTCAAAGTTTTACAACGCATTGGAGAGAATGCTTACAAAGTTGAGCTACCTGAGCATTATGGTGTTTCCAACACATTTAATATCTTTGACCTTAGTCCTTATCTTGGTGAAAACAACAATCAAGACTCGAGGTCGAGTCTTTCTCAACCAGGGGAGCTTGACACAGGAGTGTTGCAATCCATGGGATTCATGATAGATCATCAAGGGGTGCAAATTGTTACAATGGTCAGGAGTGCACATGAACCAGAATGAGGGATAATTTCGTAAAAGAACTGGTATTGCTGTGCAGAGAATTAAATGTCAAGATTTGTGGCTATAAGAGATCTTGAAGTCAGCTTTCTAACACATTTGTCAATGTGTCATTTGGAGTTGTCTGCAGGAATCTATGACTATCTCTTCACAGCTGGTTCATAATGAATGCTGCATTAAAGTCCACATTAGAATTTGAATTTTCTAGCTTAGTTGGTTGGAATTTGAATTTCTAGCTTAGTTGGTTGTGCCTTTATTACCTAATGAGTTTACTTATGAGTCTTAGTTAATAAATAAGTTGTCAATGTAGTAGTTGAGCTGTAATTGTTGAAATCATTTAATTATTGTCTTTTACCTATGCTTGGAGGGTTGTTCCAAGTTATTTAAGTTCTAAAGTTGTGTATTCAAGAGAGTGAAGTTTTGAATTCGAATTTGAGTGAAATTTCAGTGTTTATACTGATTTCTCCTTAACTCTGTATCTCTTGGTGGATTCCATAGAGTGGTGAGTTAGTTTAAGCCCTGTATCCTTGGTTTACATCCTTGGGTGGTGAATTATCTGTATCCCATTGGTGTTTACTTTGGTGGTGAGCTTGTTATCCCTTTCAAAGAGTGTTTGTTAGGTTCCATTTTATTTGTTCCAGCCATTGGTTGAGTTAATAATCAACTTGAAGATCCTATCCTCATCTATTATAATCCAGCAGTCCGGTATCAGATTGGTATCAGAGCTATATCTCGAAGATCCGGTATCAACTAGCTTGATAATTCTTACATTAAAAACTATCGTATGCTGACTTGAATAATTGCTGTTGTTGTTTGGTGTCTTTATAAGTTGCTTGGAGTGAAGGTTGTAATCTAAAGGGGAAAGCAAAACCATCCCCATTTGGTGAAACTTTTGACAACAATAGAATCAGTTTTGTTGACTGTGGTTGTTGGCTTTATGAAAAACATCATGCCGTGTTTATTGGAATAGTGGTAAAATTTCAACTTCAGTGCTGTGATGGTGTTTTTGTGATTATCTACGCTAAGGCAATAAATTTAATTTCCCTATGGCAGGGTAACTCTGGTATGAAAACCACATGTGGGGATGAGATGCTCCAGTCCAAAATGACTCATGCGAATGAGGTGGAACAATAAAAGCGCTGCATGTCTGACTTGTCAGATTGGGCTTCCAATGTCACATTGGCTGCAGAAATCCAAGCAATGGATTGAATCTTCAGAAACATTATTTAATAATTTCTTTAGTTTCATAATATTTAAATTATTAAAGAGATAATTATCTATCAATATTTGAACCCTATTGGATATTTTATCCTCTTCAATGTAAGTCTTAATGCAGTTCCTTCTATGTAAATAGCCATATGCCTGCTATCTTCCATGGTTACGAAGTTTTGCAATACTAATGAAACTTTTTCTATAGTGTTAGGGAAACAAGATCGAATTCCCAAACCCATTTTTTTTGGGAGACAGCAGCCAAATTTCTGTCATGTTTTGTTAGAATTTTATGCCTATTTATATTAAATGCAAGGAGATAGCTATTTGATGTAACCTTTTTGATAGTTTTTTAAGTTTTTTTGGACCCTTGATTCAATAAAAACTTGGTTAATTTTAAGTGCTTTTCTGTTGTACAACTCATAATTTCATTTCTAAAGAAATTTGTTATTAGTGGCTTGATTATCAAGAATTATTCAATATTTAGGTCCTGGCAAAATAGAGTAATTGATAATCGTGGATCAAGTTTCCATTTTTCTAGTTTCCGGGTATATATTTGTGCAAATGAATAGCTTTGCAGTAGAACAAGATATCTGCAATCAATCTGAGGAAAGAGTGTGAAGAGAAGTATGCAAACATAAAGGACATAAATAAGTATTGTTCAACACTTCACCTTGCACTTTCGATGGCATATATCCATCGTTGCTGCATAAAAAAGGAGAACATCGTACGACCATGTAACATTCACTTGCGGAGTTCCCTGCCCTGCAGAATGGATGAAGAAGGATTGAGCAGCGTCCAGGTGCCTGCAGACCAACGTCATAGCCTTGCATGGTAAGTGTATGTGGCTCATTGAACATGATCCAGTGCTTCACCTCGTGTGAGTAAACCCTTGAAAGCACACCTCAGCATGAGAATATTTATATTTTCGAATTGTTATTTTTTGTGATTTATATATTTTCTATTAGAATATGTTGTTTCTTTTATATTAATTAATTTAATCTTAATTTCCATAAACTTTTTATCAAAAATTTGATTTGGATTTGTTGTTAGTTAATATTTAGTGGAATGGTATTTAATATATTTAATATTATATTGATAAATTAAAATTAGTATTTTAATAATATGTTTTGTAAATAATATTTCAATGGATGAGGATCAAATAGTAATTTTTTTTGCTTCTAATTTGAGAAAAAAATTAAATATTGATATTAAGAGTTTACTTTATAAAATCAATTTTGACAAGTTAATATTAGTTGTTTAACTTTTTTTCTTTGGTTTAACTATTAAAGTTTATTAAATATTGATTTTTACTTAATTTGAAATTTGAATATTAAATTGATTCCGTGAAAGTAATTACATTGTATATAAGATGAAAATTAATTGTAAAAATTAATTCTCCAAAATTCTACTTTAGAGAAACTAATTGCTACGTGTCTTTAGAGAAGCTAATTCCTGCTCATTAAATATTAAATTACTAATTTGACTCTAATCATTTAAATAACACATGGATGTTAAGGATTTGATTAAATTCAATTAAGCTAATTATGTAAATAAAAATATAATATTCAATTGATTCTAACTTACTAATCAATAAAAAAAATAGAGAAATTTTATGATTGATTTGATTTGAATCAAGATAATTGTATGCAAATAAACGGTGTTGATTAATTTATAAATATTAGTATGATTAACAACATAGTAAGCAATTATTGTCTTTATTAATATCATTATCATCGCCTACTACTAGTACTACTTATTCATATATCCATTGTGAGTAGAGGTGTTCAAAATCCAATCCAATCCGCTCAAACCGACTGATCCAATCTAAACCGATCTAATTTTGATTGGATTAGATCAATTGACGGATTGGATTGGACTTAAATTTTTAAAAACCAAATTAATTGGATCGGATAATGGATCATATTATAAAAATCCATCATAAACCGATCCAATCCAAATAATAGATAATAAAATTAACTATGTAATATTTAAAAATTAAAATTAACATTTGATAATCATTAATGTAATGCATCTGTGTAGTGTGCAATTGGAAAGTATAAATATAGATTAGCTATTATTTTTTTTTCTTGAATTGTTTTTTTATGTCAATGATAATTATCTTAATATAAAAACTATTAGTTACTTATTAATTATTTATTCATGTTCAAAAGGAATTCTTTAATATGCATAGATGACATTGAGTTAATAAAATTATGTAGCCATAAATTTTTGTAAGTTCCATTTTATGCATGGTAGCTTATTGCATGGAGTCCTATAAATTTATTTAAATTACAATATTTGTATTAGAATGATTTAGATTTGTATTATTGTTTTTAGTTAGAAACATTGATTAATTTATAAATAAATTTTTATTTATTATATTATGGTTTACCAATATTTTAATTTGCTTAGTAATTTTACGTTATCATTATTTTTATACAATAGCATGTGTTTATTATTGGATCATATTAGAGTTTTTTTTCTTTTTCAAATTTTTTAAAGTTTGGATTGGATAGGATTGAATCGGATCAGATGAATTTTTTTTTTAAATCGAATTGGATTGGATTTCAATCTTTAATTGGATCAGATTAGATTAAAAAATCTCTAAACTGATCATTATTGGATTGGATTGGTTATTAGCTAAATCCATTAAATACAAACCGACGAACACCCCTAATTGTGAGAACAAAAGTAATAAATTACTTCAGATTTTAAAAAAATTAAAAATATGAAATCGAAAATAAAAATATGAAACTAAAAGTAAATCGATTTGATTACTCCATTAATTAGTTTAATAAGTAAATGATTACTAGAGTAATCAAATTAATAAGTTTAAGTATTAATAAATATTATAAATAAAAAATAATTATCAATTACTGAATAAAAAAATATTTAGTTACAAATAAATTAAATATTAAAGAATTTATGTTTTTATTTTTAATGTAATGAATTAATAATTTAATTCACAACTTTCTATCATGTCAATACACGTATCAATGTTTTTTTCTTTTTTCTTTTTTCTTTTTTAGTTTTAACATGTACTATATAAGTAATTGTACATGCATAATTGACAATTAAATAAATTACATGCATAACTTACAATTAAATAAATTTTCTTTTTTTATAAAGTAAAATAATATGATATATTGTATAATTTTTAACTAAATTTATTTGTATGAAGACAATTTTCTTTTAGTGAAATGATGTGTACATTGAATTAATGATCATTGATTGGTGTAGAACAATTATGTAAAAACTTCGAAATTAGCAATTCCCTTGCACCAAACTTTGCAACGGGAATAATTCCTTGGATTAGAAAAATAAAGATTAATATAGTGCTTTATAAGTTTTTACTATTTGTAACTAAAATTTTTTTTGGTAAAAAATAAATATTATTGAACATTATATACTATTAAGAGACATTTTAATGGAAATAAAATATATAATTTTGAGATAAAAAATTTAGTCCCCAAATATATTTTTGTTGAGATGAATTACTTCGGTTGCATAACATAAGCAAATGGTAATTGTGATATAATCTTGAATTGATTACTAAAGTCATAGTAAACAACTCTTTTATCTTATTTTTCGTCATACTAAATGATTTTATATATGAAAGATAAAATTTAGAAAAATTTAAGAGTTAATTGTTTTCTCACTTATCACCGAAGTCATGACCCAAGTTTTAAGATTTGAAGTGTGTGTGTGTGTGTGTGTGTGTGTATATATATATATATATTAATGTAACAGAATTTAATTTGTATCTTGTGCCTTTGGACTTATGCCTTAAATTATTATAATTATTCGTAAAGATATAGATGGATATATTTTAGAAATTATTAAGTAAAATTACCTACTAATGTTATAAAAATTTGCTATTCAAAACTAGTAAAAAAGGAAACATATAATTCAAAATTGAATCTTCAACTTTATTGTAGTTAGAAATGAATTGTTTCATATATGATGTTGTCTAATTACACCTGTAAACACAGATTTTTGAGGCTCAATGATAAAATGAAGATGCATCGTGAGCAAAAAAATTGATCAAAATGCCCTTGAGAGTCAAGAAGAGAAGGGTAAAAAAAAGTTGGTGAAGAGCCTTACAAACTAACATATGACTTTGAAAATCACGAAAACCAATCTAAGAGGAATCTGATAATGAATCATATACTGTTGCGAAGCTACGGATGTCTACTCTTTGTAGAAATTAACAAATTGCAAATCGAAGTTGAACTTGAGAAGTTACATGTGATCGAACGAATGAAGGTGTGAAGGGATTGCATTGAAGGGAGACAAAAAAGGAAAGGGGCTGTGAGAAATTGATCGGTCGACCATTAGACAGCCGCTTAGTCATTTGATAGCTATTCGACTATTGTTCAATGGTCGGACATCTGTTAGATGGCTGCCTGATTACGCCCAAAATATACCGCGGTTATTGTAGTATAAGTTGAGGTGTCGTATCCACAAGGAGGCTTTCGGCAAAATAGGTTGGTAAAACAAAAATATTAAAAAGATAACAAAGATGTAAAATTTAACTTTAAAGTGACTGGTTCTAAAGATATTACAATATTTAATAATTGAAAACAATCGATGGTAATTAAGAGGTAAGGCATCGAGAATCATTTATATGTTTTGTAAATCTAATCCCCACTTTGATCCAACAATTATAACTCAATTGAAAGTTTCACATCCCAAACAATCAATCGGAAAATATGTATAGTATAGCACAATTAATAAACACATGTATTTGATATGCATAAACTCTTTACAAGTAATATTTATCAACAACATTCATCTTACAAGTTATCCAAGAGCGACAATATATCACATGACAATATTGCAGTAAAAGATTAACTCATAAAACGAAACTACCAGTAACAATTATAATTCAACACGAATCACATAAAGAAAGCATGACTGAATTTATATGAAATTGAGAAGTATAATTTCTGGATTTAAAAAGAAATCACAAGATGAGAAAGAGTTTAAAACATAACAAACATACATACTTTATAGCCCTTGAGGAAGAATCAAAGTGGAGAAGTAGACAAACTACACATATAATTTCATCTCTAGCCTTACCAAGAGTTCTAGCCTAACTTACAATTCATTCCCATCATTTGTAAAGAGAAATACAAGAGAGAATTGTAATACACAATGATATAATGAAATTCTCAGCCTCCTCCATTCAACTCCTCAAGTTGTCCTTATATAGGTGATGAAATGGAACTATTATACCAAACTTTCTACCAATTCTTCCACATTTTCGTCTACCAAACTTTTTATCAACTTGCAGCACGTTTTTTACTTTCAAATTGATTGAATTGAGCTTTGTGGTAAACATAAAAGTTGTAGCATTTTGTCTCACCTTTCCATAGCCACCAGATTCAAGCAATTTGGACAAGTATTGGCTGAGATATGGCCCAAATACCAGACATGGGTTGGGCTGAGCAACAACTACAATTTGGTTTTCTTGTGTCTCAATTTCGGCCCATCAAATGTTAGATTTGGGCTTTTGATTGTTGTTCAACTTTGTGTAAGATTGAGTCATGTTGCTCCAGGTTTAAGAATCTCTTCATTTTGATCCATAGATTGAGAGTTATGTCCATTTTATAATCCTGCAAAATGATTTACATTAGTCACAATTTAGGGACAACACTTTATTTCAAGATAAAGACTAAAAAAAATGCAAAAGAAATGAAACAAATATAAAAAAGGCATAAGCAAAATAATTATGCTAAAATATCATAAAAGTTTTATAATACTGACCAATTAACATTAATTATTTATGCTTAACAGTGCACTTTCATGCGTTTATCACAATCCCCTGCCAGCTTATTGCTAGTCCCTAGCAATTCAAGCGTCAATGAAATATGAAGAACTACTTCAGCATTTCAAACAAAATGTCAATTCAAGATCACGATTGCTATAAAAGTTATTTCAATCATAACTTCCAAAACTGAGTACATGTGAATCAAGCCAAAACCTTCTTACCACGAACCATAACACATATAGCCTTGAAAATTACTCCATGTAAAAGCCTCAACTCCATATCCTCACGGGTAAATAACTGTTTAAAAAGGCTAAGATCTTTCTCATGGAGTTGGAAAATAGATAAGCACTCAAGAAAAGGTCACATTTAAGGACAGACAGACAAACTAACATTGATCCAAAGATAGGAAAATCAACTGTTTAGAATACCATTCTTACAACATACCAGCTTTAGGACTTCATTCATCTTAAATGAACAAAAATAAATAGAGCTTGATGAGCAAGACTGCTTCATAAAACTTATGTCTTCTAAGCTTGAATGAAGACATTATTGAATTGAACTGACTTCTCTTTTTTTTTTTTTTTAATGTCTTCTAAACTTGAATGAGACATTATTGAATCGAACTTACTTTTTTTTTAACTTTTTTTTTCCTTTGTTTTTTTTTCTTTTGTTCTTTTTTTTTTTACAAGAATTGAAATTTCATTTTGAATCGTCCTTTAGCTGAACAATCAAATAATCCCTCAATCTGAGAAATGACACTCTAAACAAAGATTAATCAATTCAAAGGATCAATAAAAGTTTATAAGCTGTTTTCTCAACCTCTCCACTCACTCACAAAAGATATGTGAGATTAAAAAAATGTAAGCTTAAACATGGGAATTCTCTTGGCTATATACGTTGAATCATCCATCTTACCACAAGGCTTATCATTGTACTCAAAATAATTTCAGAAATCAGTCTTTGATAACCTAAATAGAAAAGATGACTCAAATCAACAATTTTGAAATCATACCTAGATAGAAAAACAAACTCATTTACACAAGAATTACCGAGAACACATGCAATAAATAGCTGTGCAAGAAATACAACTTAAAAATAAAAACAAATCAACTAGTTAGAATGCGTTATCAAAAGGTCAAAACTATCCTCCCTACTCTGCCATTCTTGATCTAATAGATCCAGAATGCGTCTCAAGAGATAATGAACTCTTTACTCCGCCATTCTTAGACCAATAGATTTTTTTTTTTTTATAATACAATGCAAAATATGACATATGTCTACTATCTACCCCCAACAAGATCGAAACATTGTCCTCAATGTTTAAATATAGAAAGAGAAAGTATAGGAGACATCACCTGAAGCTTCATTTATTCAAGAGAAACAAACAAACCTGAAAGACACTGAATCAAAAGAAAAATGTTGTGAACAAAGCCAGGAGTAAGAAAAGTTACAAACGAAGTGACAGATCCAATTTGCTCTTATTGCTCATTCCCACAAACCAGTCAATTTGAGATACTTCAGGGTCAAGTTCAGAAACAAAAGCTTGCAATTTATCAATTAGTTCCTCGGCAGTTGAGGCAGAAACAAGGATCCATTGTGCTGATTGTGAGATAAATCTCTGCTCCACAGCTTGATTAACAAAACACAATAAACAATCAAAGAAATTATTGACATTCAACAAACCTATGGGTTTCTGGTGGATATTGAGTTGGGCCCAAGAGACAACTTGAAAGATTTCTTCCATTGTTCCAAAACCTCCTGGTAAAGCAATAAAGGCATCTGCATTTACAATCATACGAGCTATGCGTTCATGCATGGATGATACCTGTAATTCCTCTCCAACTGTTTTCCCAGTGATGTTAACTAAAGGTTTAGGGATAATGCCTAAAACTTGACTTCCTCTTGAGTATGCAGTTGTTGACACACACCCCATTAACCCACGATTACCTCCCCCATAAACTAAATGAAGTTTTCTCTCAGCTAAAACCTTACCAAGATTATGAGCTGCTTCCATAAAAGCTATATTCTTACCAGGCTGAGATCCACAAAATACACAAATATTTTTGAATCGACGAGCTGAGGTTCCCTCCATTTTGATACAACTCACTAAGTATATACAAATGAAGAACATGAGATGTATTTATAGAATCCAAAAAGGTATTACAATAATGACATCTATATAGGTAGCTCAACTGTTTATTTGAAAAACGTGAAAGATAAAAATAAATAAAATAAAATAAAAGTAGGCATTCAAAAATAACGGCAAGCATGCATATGTACAGGTAGTTGTGATTGTGGCTCATATCTTCCTCTGGTTTTACGTCCAGTAACGGCTTAAACACCTTCTATGAGTTGGGGATGTGCTTCCCATCCAATTTCCTTATAAATTGGCAAACAGGGTCGTTTTGAGTCAGATTCCCGAGACTATACCAATGAGTTAAAGAAAGCAAAAATAAAGTCAAGATATGGTTCAAATAGATGATAGAAACAAAGACAAAGTCAAGATATGGGGTAGAAAAATAATAAAAGCAAGGACAACCAAATAATAAAAACAAAAATAAAATCAAGATATGGTACAAAAGTCAAGATATGGTATAGATAGATGACACAGATAGAACCTGATTAATTAGGATAGACAGGAGGCTCAAGAGAGATTTCCTCGAGACACATAAACTGACTTTCCCTTTCCACATAATTTTTCAACCGTTGCCCATTAACTTTGAAAATTCGCCCATCAGTGGGGTCCTCAATCTCCACCGCTCCATTGGAAAAAACGTGCTTTACGACAAATGGTCCAGTCCATCGAGATCTCAACTTTCCAGGGTGTAAATGCAATCGAGAATCATAAAGATAAACTCGTTGATTTAGCTCAAAGTTTTTCCTCAAGATTTGTTTGTCGTGAGCCGCTTTCATCTTAGCCTTATAAATCTTGGAGTTGTCATAGGCATCATTCCGCAATTCTTCTATTTCAGACAATTGTAACTTTCTTTGAAGACCTGCAACACTCAAATCAAAGTTAAGGGCTCAATAAGCTTTATGTTCTAGCTCAACAGGTAAATGACAAGCTTTTCCATAGACAAGGCGATAAGGAGACATCCCTATAATAGTTTTATAAGCAGTGCGGTAAGCCCATAATGCATCAGAAAGGTGTAAAGACCAGTCTTTGCGATTCGGATTAACAGTCTTTTCTAGAATCTGCTTGACCTCCCTATTTGCGAGTTCAGCTTGCCCATTTGTCTGTGGATGGTATGCGGTGGAAATCTTATGAAGAACACCATACCTGCGCATCAAAGCTTCAAAAGAACGGTTACAAAAATGTGTCCCTTGGTCACTGATGATGACACGTGGCGTACCATACCTAGACAACACGTTTTCTTTTAAGAATTTTACCACGGTTGTGTTATCATTAGTACGACAAGCCATAGCCTCCACCCATTTGGACACATAATCAACAGCTAGAAGAATATAAAGATAACCAAAAGATGGAGGAAAAGGTCCCATAAAGTCAATACCCCAACAGTCAAATATCTCAATAACAAGAATAGGGCTAAGAGGCATCATATGATGGCGAGATAAAGCGCCCAACTTTTGACATTTTTCACACGAACGACAAAAATTGTTAGTATCTTTGAACAAAGTAGGCCAATAGAGTCTACACTGTAAAACTTTTGCGGAAGTCTTTTTAATTGAGAAATGACCACCACAAGCAGCACTATGACAAAAGTTTAAGACACTAGCAATTTCATTGTCAGGAATGCAACGCCGCATAATTTGATCAGCGCAATATTTGAAAAGATAAGGATCATCCCAATAAAAATTACGTATCTCAACCAAGAACTTATGCTTATCTTGTACACTCCAGTTAGATGGAACTTCTCCACAAACCAAGTAATTTACAATATGTGCATACCAAGGTACCTGGCTTACAGTGAAAAGATGTTCATCTGGGAAATCATCTTGAATGGGTTGAACATTGGTGGAATCATTGAACTCAAGACGAGATAAATGATCTGCTACAACATTTTCAACACCCTTCTTGTCCTTAATGGTTAGATCAAATTCCTGCAAAAGAAGAATCCACCTAATTAGACGGGCCTTAGCATCCTTCTTAGAAAAAAGGTACTTAAGAGCTGCATGGTCAGTGAACACAGTGATAGGTGAACCAATTAAATAAGAACGAAATTTGTCCAAAGCAAAAACAACAGCTAGTAATTCCTTTTCAGTAGTAGAATAATTCATTTGAGCATCATTCAAGGTCCTACTAGCATAGTAAACTACAAAGGGTTTGCCCTCCCTTCGTTGACCAAGGACTGCTCCTACAGCATAGTTACTGGCATCACACATAATCTCAAATGGAAGGTTCCAATCAGGTGACTGCATAATGGGAGCGCTGGTGAGTTTGGCAATTAGTGTCTGAAATGCTTCCTCACAAGCTTGAGTCCATACAAATTCAGCATCTTTTAATAAGAGGTTACACAATGGTCTAGATATAAAAGAAAAATTTTGTATAAACCTCTTATAAAAACCAGCATGCCCTAGAAAAGATCGGACATCTTTTATCGTTTTGGGTGTAGGTAATTTAGAGATCAACTCGATTTTAGCCTTGTCAACCTCCATTCCTCTTTCTGAAACAATGTGTCCCAAAACAATCCCAGAAGACACCATGAAATGACATTTTTCCCAATTAAGCACAAGTCCTTTTTCTTCACACCTACTCAAAACAGATTTTAAGTTAAGTAGACATGAATCAAAAGAGTTACCGAAAACAGTCAAATCATCCATAAAAACCTCCATGCATTTTTCAACCATGTCTGAGAAAATACTAAGCATACAACGTTGAAAAGTAGCTGGTGCATTGCATAATCCAAATGGCATCCTACGAAAAGCATAAGTACCAAAAGGGCATGTGAAGGTAGTCTTATCCTGATCCTCTATAGCTATCTCTATCTGGTAATATCCTGAGTACCCATCAAGAAAGCAATAAAAAGGATGACCAGCTACACGTTCCAAGATTTGGTCAATAAAAGGCAATGGAAAGTAGTCTTTTCGGGTGGCTGTGTTTAATTTCCTATAATCAATGCACATTCGCCATCCAGTTACTACCCTAGTTGGAACAGACACTCCTTTATCATTTTGAATCACAGTTACTCCAGATTTCTTAGGCACTACCTATGTTGGACTTACCCATTGACTATCAGATATTGGATAGATTATACCCGCATCTAATAGTTTTAAGACTTCTTTCTTTACCACTTCTTTCATTGTTGGGTTAAGTATTCTTTGGGGGTCTCTACGAGGTTGGGTACCTTCCTCTAAATGGATTCTATGGGAACATATTAATGGAGAAATACCTTTAATATCAGCTATAGTCCATCCTAGTGCAGACTTATGTTCTTTTAACAAGTTTATCAAATTTTCATCTTGTTCAACACTAAGTTCTGAAGAAATAATAACAGGAAATGTATCACCTGCTCCCAAGAATATGTGCTTCAAACCTTCGGGCAGTGGGGAAAGTTCAACTTTTGGTGCCTCCAAGTTAGAGGGTTTTGGCTTCTCTCCTCCACGAGGCAATTCTTCAAAGCGTGGTTGCCAAAATCGAGTCCTTTTATCCTGTGAGTCAAAAACACCAAACACATTAGTCGAATCATCAGGATAAAATAAATCTTCAAAATCCGAATTAAGAAGGTGTTCTAAAGAGTCAGAATCCTTTTTTCTATAAGCCTCCTCTGAGATAAGTGTGCCTATCATGTATGAATGGTAGCAGTCGCCCTCCTCTCGTGGTTGTTTTCCAATATGGAAAATATTCACCTCAAGCGTCATATTCCCAAATGATAACTTCATAAGACCGTTCCTGCAATTAATAAAAGCGTTAGCAGTGGCAAGAAAAGGTCTCCCTAAAATAAGAGGGATTTTGGACTCCATATTGACTATAGACTGAGTATCCAAAACAAAAAAATCAACAGGGTAATAAAATTTATCAATCTGTATTAGAACATCTTCCACTATTCCCCGTGGTTTCTTGATTGATCGGTCTGCCAATTGTAGAACTACGGATGTGGGTTTGATCTCTCCAAGTCCTAATTGTAAATAAACAGAATAGGGCATGAGATTGACACTTGCTCCCAAGTCTAACAATGCTTGACTGAATTCATGTGTCCCAATCTGGCAGGAAATTGTAGGACAGCCTGGATCTTTGTACTTGGGTGGCACTTTTTGTTCAATTACCGCACTTACCTGTTCCGTCAAGAATGCAGTCTTCTTGACATGGTGCTTTCTTTTGATGGTGCATAGATCCTTGATAACTTTGGCGTAAGCCGGAACCTGTTTAATTACATGCAACAAGGGAAGATTAATCTTAACTTGTTTTAAGTGTTCTAGAATCTCACCTTGAATTTTCGAGTTTTTCCCATTAGATCTGAGAGCTTGGGGAAAAGGCACTGGGATCAAAAATTTCTTTTCAAGTTCTTTCTCAAAAATGTCCTCCTTTTGTAGGGGAACATCTTTGTTCTCCATGGTAGTGTTGATTGGCAATGTAGGCTCATTTAAGATCTTACCACTTCGAGTAGTGATGGCATTTACCTCTTCAAGATTTTGTGTGTCAGAAGTAGAAGCTTGTGCCATATGTTGCCCTTTTGGATTAGACTGAGTTTGAGATGGAAACTTACCTCGCTCTTGTATGGTCAAAGCGCTAGTTAGCTTAGTGATTTGACTTTTGATCTCCTTATTCTCTTCCACCACTTGTGTAAGAACTGTTTCAAATTTTTGGTTAGTCTTATTTTGGGCCTCCATAAATGCTTGTAAGGTGTCCTGTAAGGAATTCCTAACTTGTGGTGCATTGTATTGAGGTGCTTGATAAGACTTGGATGGTTGTTGTTCCTGCTTCCATTGGTTGTTGTTTTGGGGGTTCGATTTCCAACTAAAGTTTGGGTGGTTTCTCCAACCTGGATTATAGGTTTCAGAATAGGGTGAATAAGGCTTTTTGTACATCCCTAAGGTGTTACATTGTTCCTCGTACACTCCTCTCATCTCACTGTAAGTTGGGCAATCCTGAGCTAAGTGTTCCAACTCTCCACAAACAAAACATGTATCTTGTGATTCAACCTTAGCAACCATGTGGGTGACCTTCCTATCTTTGGTTTTCAAGACTTCCAATTCCCTAGTTAAGACTTCTAATTGGGCTTTAAGTTTGTCTTCTTCCCTAAGATGGTAAATTCCACTAGGTCGTGACCTATTTGTGCTATCTGTAGCACTAGGTCCAGTCCATGTGTGGGCTTTTTTAGCTAAGTCTTTGAGGAATTCTATGGCTTCCTCAGGGTCTTTTTGAAGGAACTCCCCATTACACATCATTTCAACAAATTGGCGCTCCCTAATTGTGAGTCCCTCATAGAAGTAACTAACCAAGCGCCAATTTTCATACCCATGATGAGGACACATGTTTAACAACTCTTTAAATCTCTCCCATGTTTGGTACAAGGTTTCACTATCTTTTTGGGAGAAAGAGGAAATTTGTCTTTTTAGGTCGTTAGTCTTATGTTGTGGAAAATATTTATTGAGAAATACTTGGGTCATTTCTGCCCAAGTTCCTATGGATCTCGGCCTCAAAGAGTATAGCCAACTCTTTGCTTTGTCTTTTAGGGAGAAAGGGAAAAATTTTAACCTGACGAAATCTATGGCATTGGCATGACTATGAAAGGTGCCTACTACTTCTTCAAATTCCCTTACATGGACATAAGGGTTTTCACTATCTAAACCATGAAAAGTTGGTAAAAGGTGGATCATCCCAGGGTGGAAGTCCAGTTTTGGTATGTTGGGTGGAAATATGATACATGATGGTGTGGTTGTGCGGGTAGGATGTAATTAATCTTTTAGAGTTTTAACGGGGCTATCCTCATGTTGACTCATTGTATCAGAATTAAAAGATGAAGATGAACTCAGATTTGGATTATCTTCGGTTGCAAAATCTTGTTGTGGTTCTAATTCTGATTTTTTCATAAATCTCCCTCGTTTGTCTCTAGATTGCTTCATACATCCTCACAATTTATTTTTCTCTCTTTTTTTTTTTTTCTTACACACAAGAAAGTTCTCAAATAAGATCAAAAAGCAATAAGAAAAAAAATTTAGAGAGAATAAGAGAAAAAGAAAAATTAAAAGAAACAAGGCGGCAAAGCTGACCTTTGACAAGTAAAATAAAATAAAATAAGGCAGCAAAGCCGTCCTTTAACAAGTAAAATAAAATAAAATAAGGCAGCAAAGCCGTCCTTTAACAAGTAAAATAAAATAAAATAAGGCGGCAAAGCCAACCTTTAACAAGTAAAAGAAATAAGGTTAGGTATAGTTAGGAAATTAGTCAAAGTTAGGTAAATTAGGCAAATTAGGCCAAGTTAGGCCAAAGAAGAAAAAAAAAAGAAAAAGAAATGAAAAATACAAACCGTCTTTCGCCTATTTTACCTCCCCGGCAACGGCGCCAAATTTTGATTACGCCCAAAATATACCGCGGTTATTGTAGTATAAGTTGAGGTGTCGTATCCACAAGGAGGCTTTCGACAAAATAGGTTGGTAAAACAAAAATATTAAAAAGATAACAAAGATGTAAAATTTAACCTTAAAGTGACTGGTTCTAAAGATATTACAATATTTAATAATTGAAAACAATCGATGATAATTAAGAGGTAAGGCATCGAGAATCATTTATATGTTTTGTAAATCTAATCCCCACTTTGATCCAACAATTATAACTCAATTGAAAGTTTCACATCCCAAACAATCAATCGGAAAATATGTATAGTATAGCACAATTAATAAACACATGTATTTGATATGCATAAACTCTTTACAAGTAATATTTATCAACAACATTCATCTTTACAAGTTATCCAAGAGCGACAATATATCACATGACAATATTGCAGTAAAAGATTAACTCATAAAACGAAACTACCAGTAACAATTATAATTCAACACGAATCACATAAAGAAAGCATGACTGAATTTATATGAAATTGAGAAGTATAATTTCTGGATTTAAAATAAAATCACAAGATGAGAAAGAGTTTAAAACATAACAAACATACATACTTTATAGCCCTTGAGGAAGAATCAAAGTGGAGAAGTAGACAAACTACACATATAATTTCATCTCTAGCCTTACCAAGAGTTCTAGCCTAACTTACAATTCATTCCCATCATTTGTAAAGAGAAATACAAGAGAGAATTGTAATACACAATGATATAATGAAATTCTCAGCCTCCTCCATTCAACTCCTCAAGTTGTCCTTATATAGGTGATGAAATGGAACTATTATACCAAACTTTCTACCAATTCTTCCACATTTTCGTCTACCAAACTTTTTATCAACTTGCAGCACGTTTTTTACTTTCAAATTTATTGAATTGAGCTTTGTGGTAAACATGAAAATTGTAGCATTTTGTCTCAGCTTTCCATAGCCACCGGATTCATGCAATTTGGACAAGTATTCTCTGAGATATGGTCCAAATACTAAACATTGGTCAACTTTCCACCAAACCTTCCACATTTTCGGCCACCAAACATTCCACCAACTTGTAGCAGATTTTTGACCACCAAACTGATCGAATTGGGCTTTCTGGTAAACATGAAAGTTGTAGCATTATGTCTTACTTTCCATGGCCACTAGATTCAAGCAATTTGGACAAGTATTGGCTGAGATATGGCCCAAATACCAGACATGGGTTGGGCTGAGCAACAACTACAATTTGGTTTTCTTGTGTCTCAATTTCGGCCCATCAAATGTTAGATTTGGGCTTTTGATTGTTCTTCAACTTTGTGTAAGATTGAGTCATGTTGCTCTAGGTTTAAGAATCTCTTCATTTTGATCCATAGATTGAGAGTTATGTCCATTTTATAATCCTGCAAAATGATTTCATTAGTCACAATTTAGGGACAACACTTTATTTCAAGATAAAGACTAAAGAAAATGCAAAAGAAATGAAACAAATATAAAAAAGGCATAAGCAAAATAATTATGCTAAAATATCATAAAAGTTTTATAATATTGACCAATTAACATTAATTATTTATGCTTAGCAGTGCACTTTCATGCGTTTATCACTGCCCGACTATCTGAAGATGGTCGCCTGACCCTCTTGGGTTTATTTCTAGAAATTTTCTTTGAAATTTTCCTTTTTCATCTTCACCCATCTCCTATATAAACCCTACTCCTCTCACTTTTCAATTCCCACCGATTGTTGAACACAATCATCTCTTCTGCTTCTTGAAGACACACTCAAGAATTTGAGAAGTCTTTTCCAGTATCAAATTTTCTAGGCGTTCTATTGCTCTAATCTTGGAAAGGATATGTCTCGAGAGCAGAATTCTCTCCTCTCTCTCATTTTCTCTTTATTTTTCTTGCTTAGAAAAAACATGTTTAGGATTTATATTTATGCTTAGGAGCATGTTTAGGGTTATTATAAATTGTTCTAACCAATTTATTTTATGTAATTGTATTTTTATTGCATCATATTGTAAAGTACAAACCCATTTACGTGAACTTATTTGCACTGTAATTGCCAATTTTTCTCTTACCAAGATTGTAAAACTTGGCAAATTTGTGTCACTGAATTTCAGGTTGTGAAGAGCTCAGAAAGCACCACTCTTGGGCTGGCAACGTAGTTAACCTTCTTGAACCTCAGGCTGGCCCATAGAAACCGGGCTCTCTTTAGACGTTAAACGAGGTTGACATTCGTTAACCATCAGATCCCAGCCCAGACAAAAATTGCATATTAATGGGCCTAACTCTTAACTTGCTAAGAATTTTTCTACAACTGTTTGACTGATAAAGAAAATACTTGGATGAGCCTAATAAACCATGTTATTATGCAAATGTGATACACTTAACTATTCATATTATGTCATATGTTTAACAAATAGTTACTTTTTCAGCTACCAATGTTGAATTGTCTCAATTTCTTTTTTTTTGTTTTTTTTATTCACTCGTTTCATTATTTCAACCTTCTATGAATATGATAGTATATCAAGATTTAATTAGATAGACCCACGAAATCAACAAGATGAACTAGTGAGACTGTCCTATGTAAGTATTTATCGATAGATAGATTTGACTAGGAGAGGACTCTTGATCTACCCTTTGATTATAAAATTTGAAAGCATATTCTATCAATGTTGTGATGACGGAAAACATTTTTGTTTCCAGTAAGGAAAAATCTGCCCTACTGATCTATACATGCCTAATTGTGGGACGCATGTCATACATGCAATTTATATCATGCTTTACAATTGAATGGATGTACATGAATCATTGTAGTATAGGTTTTCTTTTCCACAAGAATTAGGTTATCAAGTGTTCTTTCTAGGCCCTTGGCGTTGGCAGGTTTCTTCTCCAATTTGAAATTTAGAAGGTTTGATGTTGATGCATCATCTAAGTTTAAAATCTTGACATTTTAAGTGAAGAATTGATCTCTAACTCCCTATATGCCGGCTTTTGCATTACAATTAACAAATAAATCGATTTCCATGTGTCACAAGATGATGGTACTGAAGATTTCAATGCTCACTAAAATGTTGATATTTTCAACTTCTTCATCCTTCTATTAAATAATTCCAAACATTTAATGCCATGTTTAGAATATTTTATTACGTCATATTATTATTTTAAGAATTACTCTATGTTGGAGAATATTATGATTTATGAGGATTGTTGAAACAAGCATTTGTTATAAATTATGAATTTTGGCTCATTGTCTATGGCAACCCCATATGTTATGATATGTTGTATTATTGTTTCAGTTGAATATATGTCCTGATGTGCATACATATGATATGATATGTTTGATCGTAAATCGATCCTCTCATATGATATGGCTATGTGAGATGAGCTACTGAAAATCATTTGTTATATGAACTCAATTTGATGATTCACTTTATTACTCTTCTATGAAATAAAATTATGCTTTTGATGCGTTTTATGAAATTAATATGATATTATGTAAACAACTATTAGTTATTTCCTTTTTGAAAACTAGTGTGGATATTACTTATTGAGTTGATGGCTTACCCTCTCGTCACCAACATTTTTACAGAGTATGCCTGCTAGACATAAATTTTAAAGGATTATATGGTTAAAGCGACTTTCTGGATTATTATTCATAGCTCAAGTAAAGTTTTGTCACTTCATTTTTTGGAACCTAAAACTTTTTATTTTTATGGGTTGTAATAATGGGATCGTTTTATCCATGGAGTTGTAGTACTTATGTGAGATACTTTTGTAGCTTAACATTTTTTTGGAATAAATTTAGTTGCATTTCAATTTGGCATGTGTTTATTAGGTGCCAAATTTTGGGTGTTACAAAGCTCATCTCCTCTACTTCCTATTCTACAGATATCTTCACCAAGTCATTGCCTAAGGATGCATTTCTTTTCTTTTGCACCAAGCTGGGTGTTCATTCTAGTGACTACACCAGCTTAAGGGGGCATATTAAGAAATCTATCTAGGATATTGAGAATCAAGAGGATATTGAGCAGAATCAAAATGTTCATTCCCCTGTTTCCAACAACTTACTTGATTTGTTGGAAATCTATACGAATCAAGGAAAGTTAATAACTCATTGATTTTTTAATTCCATAGCTTGCACTAGAATAGCTACTATGATTTCTGTTTCCTTCTATATTGTGATTCTCTTGTAAGTGATTTACCTTTTATGTTTGTGTTCCTTTTGTATATAATCTTCGCTTAATATCAAAGAAAAGTAACGCTACCCTCAAACTTTTTCAAGTTTATTTTTTCATATAGCATGGCCCAAAGCAAATCCTAGAAAATATACATACTTACACTTCTCTGAATTGTACATAATTAAGTAGGTTACATTCATTGGCTTAACCATTAGGACTATATAGTTAAGATATGGGACATCAAGAACATTCCCGATCGAGTTTTACAAATTTGGGTTTTTTTTTTTGGTCTGCTATTTTTATAAGCATCACTATTCCAACACAACAATTTTGTTTTGGACATGGAAATTTCACATTTGTACATGAAAAAATTAAAATCTCAAACGCGTCCTCTCGATTCTTGCTTCTCAAGCATCATGGCATGATGTTTTCTATACTAATACAATCTATGAAAATGAAAACCAAGTTTATGTCCTCACAACTCACAAGGGGATTCTATTGATGAAATTTGCGTAAGCTGTATCAATGCCATAATTCAAGAAATTATGAAGAATTGTCCAAACAGGAAAAAAGCAATTTCTTGAGGTTGAAGCAATCCTTAATGCATTAAACGCTATGCAAACCACTCCTTTTTGGGAAAATTGGAACTCTATCCTTCCACTGCATCTAATAGTTTGGAAAATATTACAACAAATTTGAAACAGTTTAATCAAACCTGGAAGAATTTGACGTATAGGATGTCGAAGAAAGCTTTGATGGCTCTACCGACCTTATGTTTGCAACTGGAGAAGCAAACTTGACAAATGTAGATAAAATATATACATTACTGCAGAATGATTATGGATGTCACCTTGGCCAATTTGTGAAGTACTTTCACAATAGCTTTCTTGAGTCTAAGGAAAGTAATGTTACAAGGCGTAATTTTATTTTTGAATGGGGTTTGTCACCATTCTATAACTCTTCATCAATGATAATTTCTCGAAATGAACCTGATACTTATTCATCCTCCATGTTGGCTATGATTTTAGCCCTATTTCTGATTCTCAAAGACACTCAAACAGAAAAATAATAGAATGGCAATGCAGAAAAATAGTGAAGACAGAAAAAGTATGTAGAGGAGAAAGATAGAGATATATTCTAGAGAATCTTTGTTATATCTTATTTCATTGATTTAGGCTCATTTATAGGATAACAATAGTTGCATAATTAAGTTCACAAAAATAATGGTGAACCTTAAAACAATGAGCTTAGCGCTCAACTCAAAAACTTAGTGCTCCACTTAAGATTATTGTAAGTTCTACTAGTATTAGTGCACATTAATAACATTTCCCTTGCACTAGCATTAGTGCACATTTTAAACATTTCCCCTGTTAATATGTAGTTCTTGAACTCCTAATGCTTCTCTTAGTTGCTCAAATTTGTCCCTTGGAAGTGCCTTTGTAAATACATCAACAAGTTGTTCTTCAGACTTGCAAAATTCAAGTTGGATTTCTATTCTTCAATTGTTTCTCTTATGAAATGATGCTTAAGTGCTAGGTGTTTACTTCTTCTATGACGGACAAGATTCTTGGCCATTGTAATGGCTGATTTGTTGTCACAAAAGATGTCGGTTCCTTGTTCTTGTTTTTCTCCAACATCTTCTAGGATTCTTCTAAGCCAAATACAATGTGAAGTTGCTAAGGAGGCTGAAACATATTCAGCTTTTGTAGTTGATTGAGCAACTGATTGTTGCTTCTCTGAACACCAAGAAAACACCCCTAAGCCAAGAGAAAAAAACATAAACAGTGGTGCTTTTCATGTTATCAATGCAGGCACCACCCCAATCAATATCACAAAAACCCACTAGTTTCACCTTTGAATTTTTTAAAATCCAATTCCAACATTCATTGTCCTTGTAAGTATCTCAAGATTCTCTTGGCTACCCCAAGATGAATGTGGCTTGGGCTTTTCATGAATCTTGACAACAAACTGGTTGAAAACATGATGTCAAGCCTTGTTACAGTGAGATAAAGAAATTTTCCCACCAAACTTTTGTAATGAGTTGCATCCATTTTCTTTCCTCCATCTTCTTTCATCAATTTCTCATTTATAGCAAGTGGACTAGCAATAGATTTACAACCTAACATTCTTTCATTTTTCAAAATATTTTCAGCATACTTTCCTTGTGAAATGAAAACACCATTTTCATTTGGGTGAATTTCCATTCCAAGAAAGTATCTCAACAATCCCATATTACTCATTTCATATTTTTTAATCAACTCATTTTTGAAATCTAGTATCATTTTTTTATTGTCTCCAATAAAGATCAAATCATTAACATAAATTGATATGAAGAGAATATTGGACATACCTTGTTTCTTCAAATATAAGGTAGGTTCACTTTTGCTTCTTTGGAATCCTTGTGCAATGAAGTAGAATCAATTTGGCTATACCGAGCCCTTGGTGCTTGTTTGAGGCCATATAAAGCCTTGTTAAGCTTGTATAAATTTGTCTTCTTCATTCTTGACTTCAAAGCCTTGTGGTTGATTAACAAATACTTCTTCTTTTAATTCTACATTTAGAAAAGCTAATTTGGCATCAAGTTTGTATAGTAACCAACCTTTTTGTGCTACCACGGCAATGAGAGCTCTATTGGTGTCAAGTCTTGCAATCGGAGCAAAAGTTTCATTGAAATCAATGCCAGGCTGTTCTAAGTATCATTTGGCAACTAGTCTTGCCTTGTAGCTCTACTTACCACAATTTTCTTAGTCTTCAAATTGTATAGCGTATAGCCCTTTGATTGTGAGCTATATCCAACAAAAATACATTTGTCACTTGCTTCATCAAGTTTCTGCCTTTTTTATTTAGGAACTTGAGCATAGCACACACAACCGAAGACTTTCAAGTGCCTAATTGATGATTTTCTGCCACTACAACTTCTATTGGAGTTTTATTATTCAAAGCCTTTGTTGGTGCTCTATTTATCAAGTACACAACAGTGTAAACTGATTCAGCCCAAAAAGATTTAGGCAGATTCTTTCCATACAACATGGACTTTGCCATCTCCAAAACGGTTTGATTTTTCCTCTCCGATTCTCCATTTTGTTATGGAGTATAACCTGCTATAAGTTGCCTCTCTATGCCTTCATCTTCACAAAATTTGTTGAATTCATTAGAGGTATATTCTTTTCCTCTATCACTTCTCAGCACTTTGATACAATGGCCACTTTGTTTTTCAACGAAGCTCTTTAACTTTTTAATGATTGTGAAAACTTCAGATTTCTGTTTCATAAAGAAAACCCAAGTCATTCTCAAAAAATCATCAACAAAGAGAAGAAAATACTTGTTATTGGAATGTGATGGAGTGTTCATTGGTCTACAAACATCGGTATGGACCAGCTCTAACACTTTCGTTGCTCACCAAGCAACACGCTTTGGAAATGATTCTCTATGGTGCTTCCTAAGAGCACATCCGTCACAAACTTTATATTAATCTGCAATTTGAGGAAGTCCTTGTACCATTTGTTTTTTATGCAACAACTTTAAACTATGGAAGTTCAAGTGACCATATCTTTTGTGCCATAACCATGCATCATTTTTAGTTTTTGCCTTCAATGCAACATCATTTGAGTGCTGAAAATTTAGTAAAAAACTTTTGTTTTTCATTTCCACATAAGACATAACAGTCTTCTTTCTTCCTTTGTCAAAGATATATTGTACATCCTTTGCCTTCAAAATGCAAAGAATATCCATTTTCCAGTAGCTGCCCCACACTCGGCAAATCACTACTACAAAATGGGCTTTTTACTGCATCTATTTACCGCAGGCCTGCGAAAATGAGGTAAAAGCTCCAATTCTGTGGCGGGCTACCACACTCGCAGTAAAAATCATGGACTTTTACTGCATTTTCTAAGGCCCATAGTAAAAAGCCTAGTTAATATATAAATCATTTTTTTAATTCATTTTTGTAACACCCTTTTCCGCCCCTTTCTCTCGTCCTTCCCTCTCATCAAATCCCTAACTTCCTTCAATCTCTAAAACTCCCTCTCATCACACCGGTGCATTTCCTTCCCTCTCAAATTCTATCTCGACTTTGCTGCATCAAGCACAATCGAGTTGAAGCACGTGTCTGGAAACCCAAGTAACTAAGAGTCAAGATCGAGTTGAAGCATCCACGGCTGCGCTGCACCCTCATTGTCATCATACGAACTGCCACCACGGTCCATGGCTGTGTCGTCCCTTCGCCCCTCAAGCTCCGCTAGGCCTGATTGCTCGTTCGGCACTCTCACTCAGGTTTGTATCTCTTCCTCTCTTTTGATTTAATTTCTTGATTTTTTGTTTAATTTGTATTATTTGGTTGGTATAAATGTTAACAGATTAAATTAGAACAATAATTATCTATACATGTTAATAGATTTGGTTAATATACATGTTTAATTTGTATGATGGATGATAAAAAATTAAATAAAATTTGGTTGCTCCTTGCTCTAGAGAAGCTATGTCACCTATCAAATCTATTTGTATTAAAATGTTGGGGTTTTGCTAATAAAATTTGGTCTCTATGTTTGAATTGTACCCCTTTGTTTTAATGTCTGATTGCACATTGTCTGGCTATTATATGAATTAGTTTTCTATAGGAAAGGTATAAGTTTGTTATTATTGTTTGTTGATTGTGAATTGATTTGTTTGCTTGCTGGACTTGATCACCTTCTTCTTGTCTGTAGATCAACTTGGATGAATTTGTTGACCTGTGCAATGCCATTGCTCTAAGATTTCGAAAGGGGGAGTCTGTAAGTCCAAATGCTTGATATACATGTGAAATTCAATCTTGTTCAGTTTCAATGACAAAGAAAATTTTAAAATTCATCTTTGAATCTTTGCTTTTGGTTGCAAAAATCTTGCTTTGATAACTTCCCATTATATGTTGAAAGCCTTTGTACGAAGCCCCAAATTTGGATACATAATATCCTTCATTCTCATACTGAATCTACTTGCTGTGATTGTTGAAACAACGGTATGACCTGAATTAAGTTTTACATGTGTTCAATGCATGAGATTTCATTTAAAAATAGAAGTGTTTTTAAATTGTGTATTTTTTTTCCAGATGCAACTAGTGGGTAAATTTTTAAATGGAGTTGTTACATTTGCTTTTGTTCATGTTGTGAGTTATAGATGTTATTTGTTATGTTGTTCATGTATTGTGGTATAAATTTACCTGCTTTTGACCACTACACGTTTTATATAAATTATGTTTGAAGACGTGATAATTGCTTATCATTGTTGAAAGGCTGCTGGCTACTAATTGGCACAACATTTTTCACATGCTTTACTTGTGGTGGCTCCATTACCTCTTTGGAAAGCAGAAAATGCATTAGGCTATGAGCATTCAAAGAGGTGCCATGAAGGAATAACCTTTAGATTTAAAAAGAAAATAATGAATTTTGGAGAAATATTATATTTTGTTCAAGGGAACACACAACTTGCTGGAAGAGTAATTCCCATCAGAACTATGTGCAGCCATGTGACCTCAAACCTTAATACCAGTTATGACCGAAGAAAGACAATTATATTTTAAGTGAGATAAATCTAATGGGATAAATAAAAGTTGTGGAATGAAATGCGATAACATTTTGTATCTCATTATGTTATAATCTGAATGAACAAGTTAGTTCTTTCAATTATATGGCCAAGAAATAGAGTTGATCATCCAGCTGCTTGATGGAGAGAACACTGAAATTAGGAATAATTCAGATTCTCGGTTGAAGATCATAATTTGCAACTGACACAAGACAACACATAATTGGTCCAATTGTAGTTTAACTGCAAGTTCTGCCTGTGAATGTAAGATTTTTGTCCCCTGTACTGCTTTGGCCTGATGTTTCCATTTCAATGTGTGGTTCTACAACTTTTGGTTCACCAAGTTGAGAGTACAAAGTTATATTTGGTATGCCCTATGACTGATAATGCAGTAATCAGAACGTATTATTGCCTGATTTACTTTTCACATTATTATTTAGATCTCTTATATGGAGTGCTCTATGATCTTTATGATTTTTTCATCTCTACTAGAGATCAGTTGGCTGCCTGGTGGCTCTATTTGAAAGTTTAACATCTAACTTCCATTATTTTCATGCTAATTTGATATGTAAACTGGCTTGCAGCTTGACATAGCAAATAGTTTTGGTCAGAAGGTATGGCAAGAGGTGGAGTTTGTCTTTGGTAAGTTGATACTGATGCCATTGTCTTTTCTAGTTTTTTGGTTCATTTATACATGTGACTGGGTGCTTATTGGCAGTTTATTGATGGTAAAGATGTTTCTGGTGAGCATTAAAGTATATGGAATTCTTTAGTCTACTATATGATGCATCACATCCACAAATGTTTAAGTTACATGCATCTTTGTTGTGGACTATTAATGACATTCTAGCATATGCTAACTTGTCAAGTTGGAGTACCAGAGGGGAAAAAGCTTGTCCTTCTTGTGCTATGAATACAACATCTCAATGGTTACATCATAGTAGGAAGTTTTGTTATTTGGGTCATCGTCGATTTCTGCCTTTTTCTCATAGATTTTAGAAAGATAAAGTTTCTTTTAATGGCAAAAGAGAATTTTTACCTCCTCCTATTCAGATGACTGGATTTGATGTGAAACAACAAGTGCAAAGTGTACTTACTGAATATAGAATGGAAGATCTTCATAAAAGAGAGACGAAAGATTTTGAGATGATGAATTGTGGAAGCATTTGGAAGAAGAGGAGCATTTTCTTTGAACTACCATATTGGGAGCAAAATTTACTTCAACATAATCTTGATGTCATGCATGTTGAGAAGAATGTTTGTGATAATATCCTTTGGACACTGTTAGGGGATCCTAAAAAGTCTAAAGATAATTTAAAGGCTCGACATGATTTGCATCAAATGGGAATAAGGAAACCATTGCATCTACAAGAAAGGGGAAAGCATAAAGCATATTTGCCTCCTGCATGCTTATCAATGAACAAAGAAAACAAAGTAGTGTTCTTAAATGTGTTGAAGAGAGTGAAGGTGCCGGATGGTTACGCATCATATATTTCTCGACATGTGCACATGAAAGAGCGCAACATTTAGGGCCTCAAAAGTCATGATAATCGCATATTGATACAACAATTACTTCCTCTTGTAGCTCGTAGAGCATTACCTAAAAATGTGTTGAAACGTTGATTGAGCTTGCTAACTTTTTTAGGCAATTGTGCTCTAAAGTGAATACACTAGAAGACTTAAAGAATATTCAAAATCGAGTGGTTGCAACCGTATGCCTTTTGGAGAAATTTTTCCCCCTTTATTATCTTTGATGTGATGGAACATTTGCCACTGCATCTTGCTGAAGAGGCTTTGATTGGTGGGCCTGTACAATTCCGTTGGATGTATTCCATTAAGAGGTATTAAATTTTATGTATAATGCGTTTTATTTACATATTATACATGAAAGACTTATTTTGAATTCTTAAAATTATAGGTACTTGTTAACTTTGAAGAATTATGTTAGAAATCGTGCACATCCTGAGGCTTTTATTGCTAAAGGATACTTGATGGAGGAGTGCACTAATTTTTGTTCACGATATCTTGATGAAGTGGAAACCAAAACTAATCGAGCACTTAGGAACAAAGATGGTACCTCAAAAAAAGATGTGAAATTTAACCTTGACAACGTTACTTGGATACAAGCACATAGATATGTGCTTGTAAATACTACAACAGTTGATCCATTCCGAGAGTAAGTCGTTCACAATTTTATTAACATACGGTCATGTATTAGTCATTGAGTTTCCATTTGGTTGGTATTTCTTATTATATTTATTTCATCATTTTCATTTATAAAGGGGGCATATCAACACAGTCTCTCAACAACATCCTCGCGGTTCAAGTCATCAAATTCAGAAAGAGCACAACTCGATATTTCATAAGTGGTTCAAATGCCATGTAAGCTATGTTACTTTAATTAATTCTTTAACCTCATACTAAAAATGAGTTATAACACTAGTGGGTTTTTATAGGTGGAAGCTTTGCAACAAACCTCAAATGTGAAATTTCCCGCAGAAATTGTCCACTTAGCTATTGGCCCAAAAATAATTGCACAATGTTTCAAATCTTATCTTGTTAATGGTTTCAAATTTTGGACCAAAGATATTGACAACACTAGAACCTCCCAAAATTTTGGTGTTGTTTTAAAGGCTGATACACTGAGTTGTGCTACTACAAGGGATAGAAACCCACGTTCAGGCAGTGTAACATTTCATGGGGGTTTTAAGAGACATAATTGAAATTTGTTATGTCAAGTCAATGAAATTTGTGTTGTTCAAGTGCGATTGGGTTGATGATTGGATTGGAAAGAAGTTTGATGAATTTAACTTCACAATGGTTAACTTCAATCATCTATTATACAAACTCAATCATGAGGATGATGAACCTTTCATTCTAATGAATCAAGCTGAACAAGTTTGTTATATCCAAGATCCTTTAGAAGCAGATTGGCATATAGTTCTTAAGATGACTCTTAGAGATTCATTCGATCTTTATTCAATCAAGAACTATGAGCATACGGTAAAGAGTATGCCATAAGTTGAGTTATATGCACAACAAGAAGTGGATCAAAGAGAGTTTGTTCGTGAAGAAGATGTTGCTTGGGTTAGGCTAGGAGTTGATGGAACTACAGTTGACATCAATGGTGTAAATGATGATGAAGAGATGGATGATGATGAATGATAGTTTTTGTGATAAAGTTTACTTGTTGTAGGTATATCATGTTTCTTATGTATTAATGAAAGTTGTTTTTTGTTGTAACATTATTGGACATTCATTTATTGCACATGTATCAAACATTTATTGTATTTGTAATATAATGTATCAATAGGGTTTTAGTTTTCTAATGTTAGTATCTTTTTGCAGTTTACTATGACACCGAAAAGACACAGAGATGACTCTATGGAAAGTGTACTACGAAGGGAGACAGAATCTCGACGATAGTCATCTTCATCTTTGCAGTCTCAAATGAATATGGGAGACCAAGGTTTGTATATAAGTGATAATTCTTTCATATAAATGTTTTACTTTATAATGTGAAACTAATTCTATATGATTAGGTGCGTCATCACAACCAAAAGGTTATGGAGCTGCTCATGGTAATTCTGAATGGGGCTCAAGCCAGATTTTACATGTTGATTTCAACGACAAATGGCAACCAATTGGTCTGAATAAAGAGACATTTACATCCCAACTTGGCATCATAGCCAGAAATGGATCAATAGCTTCGTTGACTTTTGCTAGTTGGCATGCCATGCCTAAGCTTGAATGCAATTTGGGAAGAAGTGAAGGTATTTAATTTAATTTAATTTAACTGCTAAGTTGAAAAGTATTTAAGTTATGTACACTAATCTCTATTATACTTTTTGTTATTGTAGGACAATACAAATGTTCTGGATGAGTATAGACCTCATTGTTTAAAAGCAATCAGAGTACTTTGGAGGGACTAGAAAGCTCGTGTTAAGAGAGACTTTTACAAGCCATATCTGACGGATGAGGATCGTTTAGCATTTACCCCTCCAAAAATTACTGAAGAGCATTAGAAGATTTTAGTGGCTTATTGGAGCAGCGAAGGAGCTCAAATAAGTTATGAAAATGATTGTTAAGATAATTGTTTTCTCAAAATATACTAAAATATTGCTCTTTAATATTATAGAAACAAGCAGAGAGAAATAAGGCAAATCGTGCACACTAGTTTGCACTTCATAGGACTGGTCACACCTCTTTTGCTAAAAAGAGAGAAGAGGTAAGTTTTAACAACATTTAAAATTCGTATAAATTGTCATAGATTTTGCATTGATAATTAATTCATTATATTTGTAACTTACTTCATTGGCATATATACACTAATATATTTTTTCTTTATTTTTGTTGTTAAGATGTCAAAGAGTGGAGAAAAAACACATTGCATAAGTGTATTTATCATGACTAGAACGAGAAGTGATGGAGATGTAGTAGACACTGAGAGTGCTGAAATAATTGTACTTTTTAAAACTAAATTATATGCTCTTACAATTTGTATTAAAGTGGTTACACAATCCTTTTTTTATGCTTTCACTTTTAGTTGTTTTCATCATTTTGCAGAGTTAACTAAAAGAAGGCATGTCCAGAATACCTATTGAGCAACAAATCGAAGCTACAGCAAAACAAGTATTTCAAGATGTATTGGATCGTGATCATCGTGGTTATGCCCGCACATATGGCCATGGTCCTTCTCCAACCACTATCATAAGTCAATGTTCATCTCAGCCTATTGATGTGGAGAAATTGCATCAAGAATTAAATGAAATGCGAGTGGAGAACAAAGAATTGAAGGACTACAATAACCAGTTGTACAACTTTTTACAACAAAAATTTTCAGACATTGAAAAGCAGTTGCCACTACCTGTATGACATCAGATATTCACTTAACTTTCATTTACTCTATATGTGGTTATTGAAAGAGTTGCTATCTAATTCATGAAGCTGATGAGAGATTGCTTTGATTGATGATTTTAATTGTGAATTGCATTGAGAATATGTAATTGGTGAACTCACCTTTGGCAATATAGTTGTTTTTGCTAACTATTTATTATAATGCTATATGTAGCATAGAGTCTAAACCCAAGTGACAACATGATTACTTTGTTTTTTTTTTTATAATTAGAAGCTATTGATGATTGAAACTATTTAGGATTATAAGTTTTTCTAAATCTTTCAAAATATCTTAGCCTCCGGTTCCAGATGCTTCGAGTGCACATCGAAGTCGTGTCAACATTGACTCTGCAACAATAAATAAGGAGGACAATTAGGTTTATATATGAAGTTATTTATCATTTCTATGTAAATAAATCAATGTAAGGCATATAGCTTTCACTTGAACTTTTTTAATAAATTTATGAATAGTTAAGTACTAATTTTTGCTTTTATTTGTACAGCTTTTTCTGACATGAAGACTTCATTGGAAAACGACTTGTAGACTTATTTTAGACTTTTGCACTTATTGGAAACAAACTTAGTAGAACTTTTTCTTTCATGTTTGCGAATGTATACGAATATATTCTTATGTTGTACTTTTATATGTTTATCTGTTATGCCAATATCAATTTATTTGTTATTTGTATGCGAATATATTCTTATGGATGCAATGAATTGCTTGAAAACGAAAATAGGTTCCAAAAAATTTGATTATGGATGCAATGAATTGTTTGAAAACGAAAACAGGTTCAAAAAATTATGGATATGAAAACGGGTTACCCAAATCACATTCTGCCCTTTTTACGACGGGCCAAAAAATCGCCGTAAATAATCAGACAACACCACCACCATTTACGGCAGGGCAGAGGACCCCGGTAAGCCCTTTTTACGACGGGCCACAAAACCGCCCTAAATAACAGAGACCATAACAACACTACCATTTACGGTGGGTCACGTAAGCAACCTTTTACGGCAGGCCAAAAAACCGCCATAAATAACTTAGACCACAACAACACTACCATTTACGGCGGGCTAGTAGACTGCGGTTAACAAGCTTTTACAGCACGCTAAAATCGCGGTAAAAAGTCAAAATACCTTTTACGTTGCCACTTTATACGGTCGGCTAAAACCGTCATTGGACCGCCGTAAAAGACCTTTTACCGCAGTTTTGGCCCGTCGTAAAAGGTCCGTTTTCTTGTAGTGAATGTTGCTCCAATTCAGGAACTAACAACACATTGGTTATGTATTTAGTTCCCTTCTTGGTTTGGATAGCAATGGTACCCTTGCCTTTGGCTTGTGCAAAAGCAGCATTACCCATTTTCACTTGAGTTTTGATGAATGAGTTAAGATTGATTAAAACATCACCATTTCTTTCCATATGATTTGTGCAGCCACTATCAAGGATCCATGCATATGATTTGTGCAGCCACTATCAAGGATCAAAGCATAGAACAAAGAAGCTTGGTTTCCTTGTTCTTCTTCCACGCAACTAGCTTATTATGTTGTCTTGTATTGACACTCTTTTTGCAAATGCCCAAACTTTTTACAATTAAAACATTGTGCTTTCCCTTTAAACCAACATTCATCATCTATGTGACTATTCTTTTTACATATGTTGCATTTTTTTTATTGCCCTTCCACATTTTTAATTCTTGTATTGTTTCCTCTACCTTTACTACTATTTCCCTTCCTATTTGATGTTATTTGGTGTTTTTCTGAATTTTTAACATTAAGCTTAGATTGAAATGCACTATCTCCGCTGATTTTTGGGAGCGACGCAACAATCTTTGCTCTAATGTTCTCAAGGATCCCATTATTTCATGTAAGTCCAATGTTGAAAGTTTATTTTCTTCAGAAACAGAAACCTTAGGATCAAATCTAGATGGCAAGCTATTCAACACTTTTCTATGATTTTGCTCTCTTTTATTTTACATGCCTTCATTTGATTACCAGTTCTATAAACTTATCAAAAAAACTCAACCAAGGTTTCATTTTCTTTCATTTTGATATCTTCAAAATCTTGACGGAGGTTTTGAAATTTAATAATCTTACTTGAATGGTGCCTTGGTATCCTTTTGGATGATCTCCCATGCTTCATTTGCTGTGGAAGCTCCACTGATTCTAGGAAAAATTGTGTCTGAAAGTGCTTGCTAGATCTTGCCAAAAACAATTGAATCTTTCAGCCTCTGCACCTTTTGTTTCTTCAAGCCCTCTTCAGTCATCTCACTTGGTCCTTCATCTATGATCCCATTTTGGACGATACCCCACATATCAAGTCCTAAGAACATAGTTTTCGTAGTTCTCACCATTGAAAATTGGCAAAGATATTTGATGGACTAAAGAGGGGGAAGTGCTTGGATTGGCCATGTGTTTTGGTTTGTGAAAGACTATTTTTTCTGCACTTTTCTTTTATTTTGCAGGTCTGGATCTCTTGGAGCTCTGATACAGATGTTGGCTGTGATTTCAGCCTTGTTTCTGATTCTCAAAGACACTCAAACAGAAAAATAATAGAATGACAATGCAGAAAAATAGTGAAGATAGAGAAAGTATGGAGAGGAGAAAGATAGAGATATATTATGGACAATCTTTGTTATATCTTATTACACTGATTTAGGCCGATATTTATAGGCTAACAACAGCTGCATAATTAAGTTGACAAAAGAAATGGTGAACCTTAAAATAAGGAGCTTAGTGCTCAACTCAAGAACTTTGGGCTTCACTTAAGATTGTAACTTCCTCTAGTATTAGTGCCCATCAATAACATTTCCCTTCCACTAGCATTAGTGCACACTAATAACCCTCCACACTAACTACTATAGCGTACATTCACACTCCATTTTTGCTAACTATATGTGCATGTGCCCTATTTCTACATGTATTTCTGGTTTCTACTGCAGATAGAGATGGCTTTCCATTTGCAACTTTAGGATCTACAACTCTCTTCATAGCACTTATTGCTTTCATCTATCTCATTTCAAGGAGGAGGACCGTAAAAGCAATAAGAAGAAAGCAAGAGAAAAAAGATCAGTCAATTGTAAACTGTTATAATTAATCAACTGTTTTCAATTATTAACTTCAAATATGAAAATTAGAAGCAGATAGAAGCTGCTTTCCCAGATGAAGATGATATATATTATCTTTACCTTTATCACTAGGATGCATGTATATGCTAACTTGTTAATACTCTTAAGATGCTGATGAAGAAATCAGGCTACATTAATCCTTGCAATTCGACTTCAACACTATCAGGGCTGCAACATAGAACTTTTCTATTGATTGTAAGCGTGGACAAGGTGGATTTGGTGTCGTTTACAAGGTGATTACCAAAATGGGGTCAGAATGCTTTAAACTCTAATTCTGAGTTCTTTGAAGGAAAATTCAATATTGGCATTTTCCTTTTTCCATATGATTTCAGGGAAGGCTTCCTAATGGGCAAGGTATAGCAGTGAAAAGATTGTGTAGAAATTCTGCACAAGGCGACTTAGAATTTAAAAATGAAGTCCTCATAGGCTTCAACACCGAAATCTAGTTAGGCTTTTAGGATTTTGCTTGGAAGGAAAGGAAAGACTTCTTATTTATGAGTTTCTGCCTAGTTAAGCCTAGACAAATTCCTCTTTGGTATATGGTTTAACTTCCTTTTGGTTCTCTTTTCAAGAATAACCATATTTTTACTATAATTCAGTGACTATTTAGATGCATATTGTATATCAAAAAATAATATTTCCTGATATTTATTCTGCAAAGCTTTTAAATTTTACTGTTTTGTAATTTATAGATCCAAGCAAATGCTTATTACTAGACTGCGAAAGGTGACATAAAATCATCATATGGGATATAACTCGAGGAATTCTTTATCTTAATGAAGGTTCACAATTGCAGATTATTCATTGTGATCTCAAAGTTAGCAACAATCTTTTAGATGCAAATACAATTCCATAAATTTCGGATTTTGGAATGGCAAGATTGTTTGAAATGGACCAAACTCATGACAATACAAATAGAGTTGATGGGAACTTGTAAGTTTCTATCACCTAAGCCTATAAAGAATTCTACGTGCACCACATCCTTTTTATGTCATGGATCTTTTGTTTTCTCTGCAAATGTACTAACTAATGACTACTTGAGTAGTGGCCATATTGCTCCAGAGTATGCCAGGTATGGACACTTCTCGGTCAAGTTTATGTTTTTAGCTTTGGGGTTTTAAGTCTTAGAAATTATTAGTGGGCAGAAGGACAATCGTTTTCATAATGAAGAGGCCGAGGACATTCTCTCTTATGTAAGAATAATTGTGAAAGCTTTTGTAAATACTTTTGTCATTTTTTTTTTTTTTTGTTTTTCCCTTTCTCGGAGACCACTTACTATACTATCACTAACCATGACTATTGAAATTGTGAATATTTAAAGAGAACTGTAACTTTTTTACGTTCCCCTTTTTCAATTTTTTTTGTAGACATGGGGAAATTGGAAAGAAGGGACAACTTCTAGCACTATGGATCCCACAATGAGGCCAGGTTCCGATGCTGAAATGATAAGATGTGTACATATTGGATTACTGTGTGTTCAAGAAAATGAAGCTAGCAGACCAACCATGGGTCAGTTGTTCTAATGCTGACAAGTGGCTCCGTTTCTCTACCATAGCCGTCAGAACCTGCATATTTTTTTCAAACCACCAATAGAGAAGCAAAATAATGGTTTGATTGAAATCCAAGTAAGATTCCATTTGAATCCCTAAAACTTTCATAATTTTGAGGGGCCACCCCAGCACCCCACACACACACACACACACACACACCCACCAAACAGATCTGGCCCTCCGTGGAAACAAGTGAAAATAAATAGAGGCTAAAAAAATGAAGACAATGATATTATTAGCACTCACCCTCATTTGCAGGAATCACTCTTTCATAATTCCCACTATTGCGTTTCCTTGGGTCTGTTTCTCCACTCATAGAATAATACTTTAAAATAATCCAAATTATTTCTCATCAACCATCTTCTCACTCTTAACTTTTTCTAGAGTCAAAGACTTCTATTTGTAGTCATATTGGACCACCTCGGCTTTCCTTAGTTGGGTAAAATATCTGTTTCAGAAAAAAAAGATAATAATAATAAAATAGAAGTTGCCCTTTTTGTCTTATATATACATAGTGGGATCAACTCACTAGAGCACTCATCACTTTAGCAAAATCCACTCCTTGTCTTCATTTTGGACCTATTAAAGCCAGCTTTGTGAAACTAATCAAAGTACAGATATACCGGCCAGGGACGGATATACTATGTGAACAGTGGGGGCAATTGCCTCCACGGAATTTGGAAAGTTTTCTTAATTTTACTCCAGTCTAAATTTTAACACAACATATATATCCTTTTATCTTTTAAAAATCAAAATAATTTAAAATTCTAATAAATCATTATCAATATAAGCAACTAAAACTTTAATATATTGTCAACTAATACCATAATATATTTTTAATACAAAAGGCATCCCATATTAATTATAATTATCAATTTATTAAATATTTAAGTTCAAAATTTGAGTTATAATAACTTAACCTTTGTCAAATTATTCTTTATAAAATATTTCAAAATATTGATAGTTCATATCAAGTACTGTTTTAAAATACTTTTACAATATCAATTAAACACTATTATTAAATACAAAACTGGTTTGATTTTTTTTATAACATATAAGTATGTTCATACATCTTAATTATAATCCTTCGAATATAAAATAGAAAAATATTAATTTTGAGTATTGAGATATTACCACATATATTATGAATTCATTTCCATATTTATTACCAATAATTTTTCTAATGATTTAAGTTGCCCCCACTAAAGAAAAATGCTGGCTCCCTACAGCGCCGGCCATTTATTCTCTCGTTACTGGAAGACACGGCAGCCAAACATAATCCTCTCTTGAATGTAACGCTTACACAATTCCAAAACGTTTATTGATATCTGATATTCACATTTTCTTGCTTAATTTGTCTTTATTGTGTCTCGCTCTTTACACCTATCTTCTAGAGACTGGCACGACCTGCAAATATCGAGAACTCCATAGATTACATATTCAGCTGGTAGCCTGCCCTGAAGCAAATCCTGAAAACTAAATATGTGAGGTTACTTTTCTCCGAACATAGTTCAGAGTAGCTAAAGATATATATGGGACTTCGTAATCATGGCCTGAGTTTTACAAATTTTGTTTGTGTTATTTCTTCTATTCTTATAAGCATTGCTGCTCCCACCCACCAGTATTGTTATAATAACGGATTCTTCACAGCTAACAGTTCCTATGCCGAAAATCTCAATCGCATCCTCTCATCTCTTGCTGCTGATGCATCATCAAATGGCGGTTTCTATAAAGCCACTGTTGGCCAAGATCCTGACCAAGTCTATGCCCTTGCTCTTTGCAGAGGAGATTCTACTCCTGAAGTTTGTGCAAGCTGTGTCAATGCCACAATTCAAGAAATTATGAAGGAGTGTCCAAACCAGAAAGAAGCATTTTATTGGGAATCAGACAACCCTTCCTGCCTTGTACGCTATGCAAACCACTTCTTTTTTGGAAAATTGGACTCCAATCCTACGATTGTGATGTATAATGAGCAAAACATTACAATGAATTGGACACAGTTTGATCAAACCTGGAAAAGTTTAATGCCTAGTATTGTGAACAAAGCTTCTCAGGGCTCTTCGAGGCTTAAGTTTGCAACTGAGAAAGCAAATCTGACATATGTGGAAACGATATATGCACTAATGCAATGCACTCCAGACTTACTCCAGGAAGATTGTAACTATTGCCTAGCTGACTCTGTGCATTTCTTTCACAGTAGACATCCCCAATCAATGGGAGGTCAGGTTAGGAGAGCTAATTGTATTTTTGAATGGGAGTTGTTTCCCTTCTATATCGACACTCCACCGCCATCGCCATATTCCCCAACTGCACCACCTGGTACGTGGTCATCCTCCGTAGTTAACTAATAGTACCTTAATTTGTACTCCATGATTATCAACTTTTAAAGGGAGAGCTATATATTTGGGAAAGACTAAAGAGTATTATTTTGGACCTCAATTATCCTGTTAGACTCGAAAATTAATGTTAGATTAGTGCCTAGTAATTTAAGCTTGTCAGTGAAGTTGTAGCTTAACGTGGTATCAAAGCTAATAGTGTCAAAATTTCAAATCCTCTTGTCCTCACATCACTCTTGGGAGTTTAAGTTGCTCAATCACACTGCTTGTAGTTCCCTTGATTTCAATCTCATAGATTTATTAGACCTTAAAATCAGATCCATGTATCATATGAGAAGGCCTATTAGACTCAAATATTAATGTTGCCCTTACTTTAAAGCTTCAACTATAAAGAGGCATGGTTGCTCATATGTTTCTGTAAGATAAATTAATATGTGTGTGTGCACGTGTGTATACACTATATCTAAATGTATTTCTGTTTTTTGCAGATCATAAAGGTGGCATTCCACTAGGAATTTTTATTCCTGCATTAACTGTTATCGTGGCACTAGTACTTATTGCTTTCATTTGCTTCCTTTTAAAGAAAAATGCTAAAGCGACAATAAAAAAGCAAGAGAGAGCAAAAGGTTAGTCATTTATGTACATTATAATTAACTTTTCTCCATTGTTATTTTCCAATATGAAACTCTTAATGAAGATCATATATTTTATATTTTCATATTTAAAAGTAGGTTTATGTATAACCTAATTTGTTACTACTTTGAAGACAATGACGATGAAATTATGATTGTGGACTCCTTGCAATTCGACTTCAGCACTATCAAAGATGCAACAAATAACTTCTCAATTGATTGTAAGCTTGGACAAGGTGGATTTGGTGCCGTTTACAAGGTAACTAATTTCAAAATGGAGTTAGAATGATATAGACTTCAGATATTCTTCAGCATTTACCTTTTTCGTATGATTTCAGGGGAGACTTCCTGATGGACAAGATATAGCAGTGAAAAGGTTGTCGGGACACTCAGGACAAGGAGACCTAGAATTTAAAAATGAAGTCCTCATATTGGCAATGCTTCAACACAGAAATCTAGTTAGGCTTTTAGGATTTTGCTTGGAAGGAATTGAAAGACTTCTCATCTATGAGTTTTTGCCTAATTCAAGCCTAGACAAATTCATCTTTGGTATGGTTGAACTGTCTTTTAGCTTTCTTTTTCAAGAACAACTGTATTTTTATTATTATGATTCACTCAGATCAAACTGAAGTAAGAATTTAGATGCATATATTTTTTCCCCATACATATGCTGCAAACATTTTAATTTGAGTTGCTTTTCTGAATTGATAGATCCAATCAAGCGTTTATCACTGTATTGGGAGAAGCGTTATAAAATTATAGGGGGCATTGCTCGTGGAATACTTTACCTTCATGAAGATTCACGATTGCGGATTATTCATCGTGATCTAAAAGTTAGCAACATTCTTTTAGATGAAAACATGACTCCAAAAATTTCAGATTTTGGAGTGGCAAGACTATTTGAAATGAATCAAACTCAAGCTGATACAAACAGAGTTGTTGGGACCTTGTAAGTATATACAAATTAAAGCCAATGTAAAGCTTACTAGATTATTTTTCTCTCTGAAACCAATCAAGTATATGGCAAAAATAAATTTTTTTTTTCCTCATATTTCATCATGAATTAGTTAATTAACTAGTTATCATTTTCAGTGGGTATATGGCTCCAGAGTATATAAGGCGTGGAAACTTCTCGGTCAAGTCAGATGTTTTTAGTTTTGGAGTGTTAGTCTTAGAAATCATAAGTGGGCAAAAGTGTAGTCATTTCCCCAACGAAGAAGAGACTGAGGGCCTTCTAAGTTATGTAAGTAAAATTATAAAAGCTTTCGGTAAAATCTTTATCATTTTTTCCTCTTGGATGCCATTTAATTACCATATAAGAATAGTAAATGAAATTGTGAAAATTGAAGAAAATCCCTATCATTTTACGAGATTTTCTTTTCTCAGGTATGGAGAAATTGGAAAGAAGGGACTGCTTTAAATGTTATAGATCCCACAATGATGGTAGGTTCAAGTGATGAAATGCTGAGATGTATGCATATCGGATTACTATGTGTTCAAGAAAATGAAGTTAGCAGACCAACCATGGCTTCAGTTGTTCTCATGCTCAGTGGCTGCTCTGTTTTGCTCCCGGAACCATCAGAACCTGCATTTCTTATGCACACTAACATGGAACAGAACAATTTAGAAGTCAATATTTCATATCTTTCTAAATGCAATTCTGTCCAATATACAGTTAATGAAGCTTCAATTACTGAGCTACATCCAAGATGAAAAAGCATGTGCACGGAAGCTAGATCTTTCACCTAGTTTGTGCTCCAAAGTCATCTATTTTGAGTTTCAATTACTTTGTAAAGACTGCCTAGACCTTGGCAGAGTACCAGTGTAGTTCCTCTGATCTTCCCCTAGTGGTCACTAGCTTCTGAGAAAGTTGCATTAGTGGTTTAATCAGCTTTGAAACGCATTATCTTGGCACTTTTGCCTTGAGATTGGTCCAGGGCGATTTGTGAAAAAAAAAAAAAAAAAGTGGTTACAAATGGTGCAAAGATTTCTTTTTCTATTTCCCATCAGGTGCATTTTGAGCCTGCATTTGCTCTCAATCCTATTAGCTGCAAACCGTTCCACTTAATCAAAATGTTGATTATGCATTTAACAGTTTAGTACCATCTAACAGCTCCAAAAATAGAGAAAAGGCCGACTTGATTTGACATTCATATGCATTTTCACTTAGGTATAGGAGCAATTTTTAGTTCACTTGTGTAGTTTTTATTGGATTCCTATATAGCTAGATCGAATTGACCAATTTTAAGAAAATGATAATTATAATTTTCATTACTTCATGCGAGTATTTTTAGAATTCAAGTTTATTTCATTTTAGTTGAATTGGAATTCTTAATTATAAAGAGGTTTGTAATTTCAGAATTTTTTAATGGCTTATTAATAAAATTTCATAAAATCTTTTGCAGATTCTTGTCTTCATTTGGGACCTCCTAATGCAATCTTTGTGAACCTAATCATATCACATAAATGCCGGCCATTTATTCTCTTGTTCCTTGAAGACATGGCAGCCAAGCATAATGCTATCTGCAATGGAACGTTTATGCTATTCATCACTTGTTGATATGATCAGATATCCACTTTGTTTTCTTCCGTCTTTATTGTGTCTCGCTATTTACACCTCGTTTCTGGTGCCTGGCTTGAGGTACAACATCGAGGACACTATAAACTACATATTCAGCTGGTAGCCTGCCCTGAAGCCAATCCTGGATTTTGAATAAATGTGGTTACTTTCTCTGAACATAATTCAGAGTAGCTAAAGATATAAATGGGACTTCGTAAGCATTGCATGAATTTTACAAATTTGGTTTGTGTTATTTCTTGTATTCTTATAAGCATCTTTGTTCCCACACACCAGCTTTGTTATAACAATGGATACTTCACAGCTAACAGTTCCTATGCCAAAAATCTCAATCGCACCCTCTCATCTCTTGCCTCTGATGCATCAAGGAATGGCGGTTTCTATACAGTCACTGTTGGCCAAGAACCTTACAAAGTTTATGCCCGTGCTCTTTGCAGAGGAGATTCTACTTCTGAAGTTTGTGCAAGCTGTGTGAATGCCACAGTTCTAGAAATCATGGATCATCCAAACCAGAAAAAAGTATTTTCTTGGGGATCAAACAATCATCCATGCATTGTGGGCTATGCAATCACCCCTTCTTTGGAAAATTGGATCCCTGTACTTTGATTGTAATGTATAATAATGTGCAGAATTTTACAATGATTTCGACACCGTTTGATCAAACCCGGAAGATTTTAATGCCTAGCATTTTGAAGAAAGCTTTTCAGGGCTCTTCCAGGCTTAAGTTTTGCAAATGAGAAAGCAAATCTGGCATATGTGGAAACGATCTACGCACTAATACAATGTATTCCAGACTTACTCCAGGAAGGTTGTAGATATTGCCTAGCTGACTCTGTACTTCACAGTACCTATCCCAGGTCAATGGGAGGTAAGGTTAGGAAAGCTAACTGTATTTTTGAATAGGATTTGTTTCCCTTCTATAACGATACTCCACCACCCCCGACTGCACCACCTGGTACGTATTCATGATCATCCTCTATAGTTAACTAATAGTACCTTAATTTTCACTCCTTGATTATCAACTTTTAAAGGGAGACGTATATAATGGGGAAAGGCTGAAGAATATTTTAACCTCAATTATCTTGTTAGACTCACATATTAATATTAGATTATTGCAATAATTTAAGCTTTTCAATCAAGTTGTGGCTTAATATATAGTATTAGAGCTAATGGTGTCAAATTCTGATCCTCTTGTCCCCACATCACTCTTGGGAATTAAGTCATTCAATCATACCGCTTCTTGGTTCCTATGGTTCCAATCTCACATATCTATTAATTAAACCTTAAAAATGGGATCCATGTTTCATGTGAGAAGGCCTGTTAGACTCAAATAGTTATATTAGTCTTACTTTAAAGCTTAAACTATAAAAAAGGCATGTTCAATCATGTGTTTCTGTGGGAATGTATTTGTGTTTGTGCACGCACATGCACACGTGCACGCAAGTGTATATACTATATATAAATAGGATAATATCATAAACCAACTCTGAAGTTTAGCTAATTATCATGCGAAAAACCTCTTATGTAAATATATCAGTGCAATCCCTGACGTTTGCGTTTAAGTTTCATCTAGGTCCAGTCAATGAATTCCGTTAGCTTTCAAATTAACGTTTTGGGGTATTTTAATAAAATGACATAATTTCGTATCAGTAAACTGTTATAAAAGTAAGGGTAAAATGGTATTTTTAATTTTGTCCTCAATTTCTACACAAACAGAATCTGTTAACTGGACTTGGATGAAACTTAAATGCAAACGTTAGGGATTGCGCTGATACATTTGTATAAGAGGCTTTTCGCATGATAATTGGCTAAACTTCAGGGGTGGTTTATGATATTATTCCATATATAAATGTATTATGTTTTGTATAGATCATAAGGGTGGCATCCATTTGGTTCTGTTTACTCCTGCAACTATCGTCATGGTACTAGTACTTGTTACTTTCACTTGCTTCCTTTTAAGGAGAAACGCTAAAGACATGAGGAAGCAAGAGAAAGAAAAAAGGTTAGTCAATTATACACTGTTACACTGAAATTTTTTCCATTATTATTTTCAAATTTGAAACTCATAATGAAGATCATATATTATATATTTTCATATTTATAAGTAGGTGTATACACAATCTAAGTTGTTACTACTTTGAGGCCCAGACAAAGAAACTAATTAAGGTTGTGGAATCCTTGCAATTCGACTTTGGCACTATCAGAATTGTAACAAATAACGTTTCAGTTCGTTGTAAGCTTGGACAAGGCGGATTTGGTGCTGTTTACAAGGTATGTAAATTCGGTGTGGGATCCGAATGATTTAAACTGTAGGTATTCTTCCATATTCACCCTTTTCATATGATTTCAACGGAGGCTTGCTGTTAGACAAGATATATAGCAGTGAAAAGATTGTTTAGCAATTCAGGATAAGGAGACCTAGAATTTGGAAATGAAGTCCTCATAGTGGCAAGGCTTCAACACAGAAATCTAGTCAGGCTTTTAGGATTTGCTTAGAAGGAACGGAAAGACTTTAATCTATGAGTTCTTCCTTAATTTAAACCTTGAAAAATTCCTCTTTGGTATGGTTTAACAGCCTTTTGTCTTTCTTTTCCAAGAATAACAACTTACTATAAATCAAATCTCTAAATCTCTGATACCAGAACAAAACAGAGATTTGATTCGAAAACAGAGATCAAACTCCACAAGTAAAGCTCCTAAATATGATTGATCAATCATTCCTTATTTAGACAAACTGTCACATGTCACATATCATACAGACACATTCAGAAGAATTTGAAATCATAAAACGCTTACATTAGAAAATACTTTCAAATCAAAGCAAACACATAATATGTTCATTGTGACACCAGCTGAAATCTAATTTACTTACTTTCTTTCAAACTACATAAACCTTCTTCTTCAACCTAGAATCACAAAAATAATTCCCATATCAAAAACCAAGTCTGATTTTATGAAATTCCACAAATAAAATAATCAACAATTTTATTGAAATATTTATTCTGAAATTGAAGAGTGTCACTTGTCCAATTTTTCATAAATAATCTAGTCACTAGATTGACCTAGGAATTTATAGAGACATAGAAGACAAATAGAAGTTTAAACATGTAAATTTTCATAATTTTAAAAATCAAATTGGCCTTCAAATAAACTTCACTTTAGGAGCGATAGGTTCTATCTAGCAGATTCCATAACAGACATCCCTCATTCCGAAAATTCACAATAAATCATAAAATTATCAAAAAAATCATAAAACTTTACAAAATTAAAATTGACATACAAAATAACAAATCTTCCAAGTTTTATAATTTTATTAGAAGTACAAGTAGCTCAAATAAAATTTGTGACCCTAACGACTTGCTAGAAAGGGTAAATTTCAGCACTCCAAAGCCATATTTGAAAATCTGTATAAAATAGAATATAAAAGATTTTTCAATGAAACAAATTTTATTGAAGTCCTTAACAAGTATTTTTAACATAGTAAAACATCAAATCAAAATCCAAGGTAATATAATAGATATAAATTTTTAAATGCTTTGCTATCAGAAAACTATCTCTGTAAAAGCCAAGTTTCCAATCACACCAATCATGCATAAATCATTATCTTGTCTCAATAACAAAAAGCTTATGAAAGGTTATCTCTAACCTCTTGACAGTCTCTCAAAATAACAGCATCCCACAAAATATAATGTCTAAAACCCTAGCTATTTATAGAGGTCTCCCAAACATAATCCTAATAGGACTAGGATTGTAATATAATCCTATTTCCTATTTGAATGAGGAATATCACTTACATATTAATTCTAATTTAAAAGACAATTATAACCTATGAAAGTACCAAAACATCCTTTCTTAATTAAAATAACATTTCAAATCTTAGGGCACTGCAAATAATGCTCTTTTGACTGGGTTTCTATATGACTGATGAGCATGTTGATAAAATTTCTTTCTTCTTCATTCTTGAAAAAAATCTCTTTTGCACACCATTATTTTTTGTTGTTTTAGCTTAGAAAAAATGAATTGAGCTACATTGAAGTGATCTAAATAGTTTCGATGCAAGAAAACTATATTTTTAGAGAAATATGGATTTTTTGGAGAATTGGATGACAACTCGGCAAAGTTTTTCGTCAATGTCGAGTGTTGAGCAATCTGTCAGTCACAATTCAATAGTAGATAAGAGTTACCAGAGTTGTCAGTTTTTGTCGAATTAGTGTGATTGATGAGACTTGACACATTTTTATCTCGTGAATTTATATAATAGTGGGAGAGAAATGACATCGTCGGAGTTACTGTTCACTCCGTCGGTTTTGCGACTTTGGCTATAAGATTTACGTATATTGTAGATCCAAGTATCCTAAACAAACTTTCCTTCTTAAGCCTCTTCAGATTCTGAACGGAAAACGTTCAAATTTACAGAAAACACAATCGGAATTCACTATTCATTCACCATGGAAGGGCGAGTGAATTGTCACCACCACTACTGTCGCCATCGTCTCAACCTGATCTATAATTTTTCTTTCATCACTGACACCTGTTTCGATTACTATCACCTCCATCCAAGGCCTTTAATATTACTATTCACTGTCGCTTTTTCTGGCAAACAGCGAGTGGGTCGACACCTCTGCCACTGAGTTGTAGATCAAGAGACGCTAGTCAGATTTTTCTTCAGTAGTATCGTCAGATTCTCAGCAAATCTCCCTGTAATTGCCATTCAATTTTCGGTAGGTACTATTCACGACGGCTGTTACTGTTCCTCCGGCGGATACTCTTCACCAACCTGACTAGTTTGCTCCTCAGGCTATTCCACGCACGTTTGCTTTTTTGCTGCCCCCCAGATTCCTTACAGATCATCAAAATCCAAGGAGCGACGTCAAACGTGCAAGCCATTGTTCACTATTCACCCAACCAGAACTATTTATCAGTACATTCATGCTCGATCTGGTGACTGGTATGCACTCCTTCTATTGCAATTTCACTTTAGAATTGTTGTGAATTTGCTATCTTGCATGCATTTGGTTGCTTTGAGTGTTGGTTGGATTTTTGGAGTTTTTGGAGTTGATTTGGGTTCATTGCTACGGTTGGAGTTTTTTCTACTATTTTCACCACATTTTTCCTAGCCTGTACCACACCATTCCCACCATGGCCACCCCCGCCCCTACCAGATTTAACCAACCCCAACGTCTACCTCGTAACACTCAAACACGTCCATCTACTTGAAACAACAACCACACACAATCCTTACCTAAACCACCCGGCTCTTGGGCTGACAGGGTTCGGGTTACTGAGGCCAACACTAGATTTCATCTTGACTCAATAGCCCGAAAGGTTTCGGGTTTGATTCTTGAGCTTCCTGATGATTTAATTGATGATGCGGGGGCTGATTGGTTGCGCTGTATTGTGGGATTTTTTTCCAGGGTATACTATGTCTTTCCATGCTGCAAGTTCCATTGCTATGCATGCATGGAAGTCTAGTAGTTTGGAGGATGTCCGCTCTACTGAGACGGGTTTCTTGATATTCAGATTTAGAACGGTAGAGGAGGTTCATGATATTTTAGAAAGAGGGCCTTGGATGTTTGGTGGGAAGCACATCATCCTGCAATAATGGAATCCTCATTTTTCTTTTGATCAGAGTAGGATTACCAGGATCCCAGTCTGGGTTCAATTGCATGGACTACCATTTCCATTATGGTCAGCTAAAGCACTCAGTGCTATTTCTAGTATGGTTGGTCGACCATTATCATGTGACAGAATGACTTATGAGCACACTCGGTTATCCTATACCAGGGTTTGTGTTGAGATAGATGCGGACCATTCTCCAGTGCAGGACTTTGAGATCCGGTGTAAACTCTCTTCTAAACCTATCAAGATCAGAGTAGAATATGAATGGAAACCAAAACGCTGCTCCAAGTGTTGTTTATTTGGCCATACCTGTCCTGTGCCTGTCGTGCATTCTTCTTCTAAAGAGGCCGAGGCACCAGATACTACTACAGCCCTTATCTTGCGAGACAATGGGAAGACGAATGACCCTTCTATTGCAGCAATAGTCTATATTGAGACTGGTCAGGATCCGGCTATTACTGCAGACGTAACTCCAAATCTACAAGACAAAAGTAAACTTACTGCCACTGGCTCGGGTTCTGAGTCTGCTTCTGATTCTGATTCACTATCTCCTATTAAGGATCACCAGGATAAGATTTTGAAGGGCTCTTCTATCCCTATAGTCGATTCTGATCCTTCAGGGATTGCTCATTCAGAAAAGTTTGTTGCTCCGGACGGTCGACCACCTATTGGTAAGGCTAAAAAAGGTCAGAATAAGAAGGGTGGCAATGGGGGTAAAGGGGGCATGCACCCCCGATGATTTCTTTATTGAGTTCTGAGATTTTTCCAGCTGTCTATGATAGGAAGTTGGAATATTAGAGGCCTTAATGGCTTCTCTACACAGCGGGCAGTTAAAAACTGGATTTCTAAGTATTCTTTGGGTTTGATTGGTCTCTTGGAAACTAAGGTTAATCAGCAACGCCTTGCTTCAGTTGTTTCGGATATTTGTCCTCCTTGGAAGTTCTTATCCAATGCCACTGAGTTAATTGCTTGTAGAGTTTTGGTGTGTTGGGATCCTACTTTGTACAATTTGAGTGGTCTACAGCTTTCTCCACAGTGGATCTTTTGTCGAGCTACCAGATTATTAGATGGGGTTTCTTTTGGTCTGATTTTTGTTTATGGTTCTAATGATCCGAGTGTTCGTCGACAGTTGTGGGACTTTATCAGAGCTCAGTCCATGGTTTTTGGTGACTTACCTTGGTTGGCATTGAGTGATTTCAATGCGATTTTATGCTCTTCGGATAGAGTTGGTGGGGATCAGGCCTGGCGCAGTTACATGGATGATTTTGGACAGTGTGTTCATGATGCAGCGTTGATCAGGGTACCATCTTTTGGGCTTCGATATACTTGGCATAATGGGCAGCATGGAGACGGTACTATTCTTAAAACTCTTGATTGGAGGTTTGGTAGTGCTTTATGGTTCTTGACTTGGCCAAACACAACTTTTGAAGTTCTTCCACGAGATGCTTCTAATCACAGTGCTTTGGTCATCAGTTTTGGAGATCAACGTAGGCAGACCTCCATTCCCTTTAAATTTTTGAACTTTTGGGCTGACCGAGAGGATTTGTTTGAGATTGTTTAGAGAGTATGGTCTATGCCTATAGATAGGGATCCTATGTTTCGAGTCACACAGAAATTGGGTTTGTTGAAACGTGAGTTTAAGACTTTGCATGCCAAGGCTTCTAGTCACATCTCTGGTAGGGTCATTGAGGCTAGGGCTCAGTGGGCCGCAGCTCAGGCTACTCTAGATGAGAGCCCTTATTCCCCAGATTGTATTTTGGCTGAGAGAAATTTTGCTAAGCAGTATTCTCAGTTGTGCAGGGACGTGGAGGCTTTCTTTTGGCAACGATCAAGGATCCAATGGCTCTCTTTGGGGGATCAGAATACTAAGTTCTTTCACAAGTCTCTGATCCATGACAGGTCAGGAATTGGATTCATCAGCTTGAGGATGAGGATGGTATTGTCGGTACAGATCGAGGTGACTTAGGTCATCTGGCTGTAAGGTATTTTCAGAAATTGCTTACAGCTCCTTCTCGACCTTCTATTGTAGATGCTTCTCGGTTCTTCTCTGGAAGAGTTTCTGAGGAGATGCTGCCTTCTTTGGTGTGCCCTATTACTGATGATGAGATCAGGTCAGCTTTATTCTCGATTCCCGATGATAAAGCTCCAGGGCCGGATGGGTACACCTCTCTGTTCTTTAAGAGGGCTTGGGACATTATTAGTGTCGAGTTTAAGGCTGTTGTGCGCTACTTCTTTGCGACTTATCGGATGCCGAAGTGTGTTAATGCAACTAGGGTTGCCTTAGTCCCCAAGGTTGAGACTCCAAGGACTATGAGTGACTTTCGACCAATCTCTTGCTGTGATGTACTCTACAAGTGCATCTCCAAGTGATTGTGAATAGGTTTAAACCTGTTTTACCTGATGTAATTGGGAGTTCACAGTCTGCTTTTGTCCCAGGTCGGAGGATCTCCGATGCCATCCTATTGACTCAAGAGCTCATGCATAATTACCATCTTGGGTGCTCACCTCCCCGGTGCGCTTTAAAGGTGGATATTCGCAAAGCTTTTGATACTGTTAGTTGGGATTTCATTCTTTTGGGGTTAAGGACGATCGGTATTCCAGAGTGTATGGTTCGATAGATCGCGACGTGCATGTCTTCTGCACATTTCTTTGCTTTAAATGGAGAGTTTCACGGTTTTTTTCCCACCTCCAGAGGAGTTCGACAGGGTGATCCATTGTCACCATACCTTTTTGTGTTGGCAATGGAGGGTTTGAATGGTATTCTTCGGGAGGCTTCTCAGAGGCCTGGTTTCCGATATCATTGGAGATGTCAGCAGGTCTCTCTCACTCATCTTTGTTTTGCAAATAATCTGATGGTTTTTTGTAGGGCAGATGCGGGCTCTGTTAGTGTGGTTCGTAATGCTTTGCAGGAGTTTACAGAGCTCTCTGGTTTAGTGACAAATTCTACCAAGAGTCATGTATTCTTTTCTGGAGTCAATGATGAGGACCGAACTGTGTTGGAGGCCATCTTGGGTTTTCAGATGGGGAGTCTGCCAGTTAGATATTTGGGAGTGCCTCTGATTAGTACCAAATTGCGCCCTTCAGATTGTACTTCATTGATAGAATGGATTCTATCGAAGGTCAGGTTATGGACATCTGCTATGTTGACTTATGCTGGCCGTCTTCAGTTAATCAAGTCGGTACTCCATACAGGTCTATTGGTCATCCATATTCATATTGTCGGCAACTGTGGTGCCGAAGATTGAGGGTATTCTGGCTGCTTTCCTGTGGAGAGGGACCTCTTTGTCTCGTTCTGGGGCCAAAGTAGCTTGGGATTCGGTTTGCTATTCGTTAAAGGAAGGAGGATTGGGAATTAAGCGAGTGAAGGAATGGAATCAGACCGCTATTCTAAAGCATGTTTGGAGACTTCTTTCTGATAAGTCCTCCACATGGTCTTCTTGGGTTCATAAAGTACTCCTTCGGGGCCGCTCGTTTTGGTAGGTTCGAGTTACTTCTAGAGCCTCCTGGTCTTGGAGGAAGATTTTGCACAGTCGAGATTGGTGTAGGGGTAAATTTGTCTCTTGTATTGGAGATGATCGTGACACCTCACTTTGGCAGGATTACTTGTTGCCATAGGGGTGTCTTTGTGATTTGTTTTCTTTCAGGAATCTTTCATCTACAGGTCTTCCCTCAGATGCCAAGGTCTCCGCTATTATTCAGGATGGGGATTAGACTTTTCCTGATGGTGGACCAGCGCTTGGACGAATTTACGACTCTATCAGCTTCCGGCCTATGATGGGGACTCCTGATCGTATTGTTTGGAAGGGCCACACCTCTGGAGTTTTCTCTATTGCCTCAGCATGGGAGTTTTTACGGAGTAGACGAGCCGTGAATTCATTTCATCATCTTCTTTGGTTCCCTGGCCATGTTCCAAGACACTCTTTTATTCTTTGGCTTGCCTCCTTGGGTCGTCTTCGTACTATGGATCGATTACAGCGCATTGGCATGTTATCCTCTTCGGGCTGTGTTCTCTGTGCCTCAACAAATGAGACTCATGAGCATCTTTTCTTTAGATGTCCTTTCTCGTCTTCTGTATGGGAGGAGATTACAGCTAAAACTCTCATTGTTTGGCCATCTTCTGATTGTCTCACTCTACTTCATTGGGCTTCTCTTCATCTTCAGGGCAGAAAGAATTTTGAGCATATCCTTGCACGTTTGGTCTTTTCTGCCACAGTTTATTTTCTATGGTATGAGAGGAATGATCGTGTGTATCAGCAGCGTCGTCGGACTTGTCGTCAAGTGACTGATGAGATTTTTACCTTGGTTCGCTCTCGGCTTCTAACCTTAGAGGCCAAGTATGTGATCACTCCTCAACTTCGTGCCATATGGGGTCTTCTTCATTAGTTTGTTTTCTTGGACTTTATTTTGCTAGATTGGGCTAATACGCCCTTTTGTTTTTATTGTTTGGGTGATCTTGGCTATGTTGTGGTTGGTTTCAGGCCTATGCACAATCGTTTTGTCTGGGGCCTTTGGCTTTATATTTTGTTTATTCGTTTGAAGCTTTTGGGCTTTGTTATTTCCTTTTGGACTTGTGAGTACTAAATACTTTTCTTGGGTTATGCCCCTCGTATATTGTACTATCTTTTTTCTTTTTAGGTGAATAGTAATTTTTCCTTAAAAAAAAAAAGATGAGACTTGACACAGGGTCGTCAAGTGTTGGTTGCATGGAATCCAACAATCATGTGTTAGATTCCATGTCACCATCACTCAATGACCCATCAATTCTTGTCATTAAGTGTTGGCTACATGGAATTCAAAACAAGACAACCATTAAATTTCATTTATCGAGTGTTAATCTCAATCTGAATCTGACACTCGTCATCTTCAACCTTCCTCTGTCGAACCAAAAATCGCCATTTTCACAACCACAAGCTTTGAAAAGCTTCAAAATCATTTACTCAACACCATAAAACACATCCAAACCACACAAAAAAAAAATTCTAAGCATTATGATTTAATCCTTCAATTAATCATATAAACCATACATTTCAACAATATTAATCAAACTAAATCCATACAATTGATCCCATTTTTTGATGATTCAAACAACTATCATTTGCTTTGAGGATGAGGAGTAACTATATTTGGGTGTTTGAAATGGGTAGATTTAATGGTGAGTATCAGTTATGGAAGGAATGAATGAAATGAGAGTGAATGAATTAATTGAATTGTTAAGGGTATAGAGGTAATTTCTCGATCAAAGGGTCACTAAAACAAAATTTTTAAGAAATGGGTCACATTCAATGAGACCTCTTAATTTGGGTCAAATTTTGATTTTTCCCTTAATTCTTTTATCTCTAAGAATGCTTTAAAATAATCCAGAATATTTGATCTTAACCTCGTTGCCCCACTACTAACTTTTTTCTAGAATTTGTAGACTTTTTCTATTACTATTGTTGTTGTTGTTGTTGTTGTTGTTGTTGTTGTTGTTGTTATATATACCTTGTCATTTTTTTGTCTTATATTTAGTTGTTTCTCGCTAACTCTAAAGCACTCACTTTGCGCAAACTCCATTCTGCTTATTTCAGACCTCGCAAAAGCAGGGTCTCTCTTTTTGCTTCATCTCTTAAAGTACTCAAAATCTTGTGAAAGCAATCAATTTTATGTTAGGGTTGTGCTATTTTAAAGCTCTTACATCTGACAATTTCAAATGGAAAATTAATTCATCTGAGCATACATATTTGAATATATATAACAAATGTCCATTGGTTATTAGATATTTATAATCATAAAGGTGTCCGCAACTATAAATAAAAATAAATAATTTATTTGTAATCAATAGTGTTAGACTTTGAACCCAAATACAACCAAAAGTCTATAACCTGATGTGGTAGCTTACATGAAAAAAATTCATTGGAGGAAAAAAAATAAAAATAAATGAAGAAAGTTATACCTCTAGTAAGATTTCACCACTTAGGCAGTCATATCAAGTTGTAAACTTTGAATTGTAAGCCCAATGTTACTTATTTACAATAGTTGTAGTGAATTTCACAGATAATTGGATTGATTATCCAATTGCGAGTCACTGATATACTAATTATAGAATCCAACAAATTATAAATAAGATTTAATTATAGTGACTATTCGAATTGAATCTTATAGGCACTAAATATACTTATGCTCTTAATCTTGAGTTTATAGTAAAATCATATATTAGGATGAAACATATTTTGGGTTACCAATGAGTGCAAATTTATGTATTTAATAGCCTCGATAATTTGAAAATGTGAATCTTTGTATAGTTATAAAAATATTGAAATTTTGTGACTCCTTTGGAGTTTAATAATTTCTCTTTAAGTTGTCAAAGTAATTGATTACTTAAATCTTTAGCCAAAGTATTCTCTCATGAGTTGGGGAATCAATAAAGAGATGAGCGAGCTTAAGGTTCAAAATATAATTTAATTGGACAATCAGTCACACCAATTGAATTATGGAAATTAAACAGAGGAACATAATATATGATTAGAGTGTCATAGGTTACATTTTTGGTATGTAAAATTAATTTATAATTTCATAAATTGCTCATGCTATTAGAGCAATAAAAAATCTATAGTGGAATGATTTTATAATTAATATTTAACTCATCAAATTAAAGTGGTGATTTTGGATTGGATTAATAAATATTGGGAGCCGAATAATATAAGCGCTTAAGATCTCTACTATAGCTTTAACATGTGAGAATTCTCTAGACTATTAGAAGAATGGTGATTCTATTCAGCCCCCATTTCCAAATCATATTTGAGTGAAATTTTCATGAAGTAATAATAATTGTATATTTCTTTAAGTTCTCTTGCTTTGAAATCATTGTTTATTCTACCTCCCTTTAATGAAATAATCATAAATTAAAAACCCTGTCAAATATTATTTTGTAATAAGATTTGATTTGGACGTCAAATTTCTTATTCTTTCCTTTAATAATGTTTCAAATTTTTAGGAAGAAAATTATAACAAATATAAGAATCGCAACCATACCTTTTAAAAATTTCATAGCCATCTGTCTTTTGAAATTGTGATTCACAATTAATTCTTGATGAGCTTCATGTTTTCTTTACTCTAGTAGCTGGTATAATTGTTTTAGGTTGTGGATCTTTCGCTAGCTTATTATATTATGTACAAATGCGATCAGCAATTTTCAGTTTTGGACTTTCCTCCATTAGAGAATGTGAAAAACAGGGGTAAGAGACAAAGGATAATTCTTACAAAATCTTCTAATTGGTCTCGCCACAAAATCAAATAAAAGTTCTAACCAGACCAGAATCTCTTTATCATCGAAAAGTAGTGCAGAGTCGTTACAACTTTAAGCAAAATCAGGTTCATCCAATGACAACAAAATGGACAGAACATGAGATACAAAGGGATTTCCTACCCTTAAACTTAGCAATGCTGGAAAAGGTTTTTCTACACACCCATGAACATTGGTTCCAATTCTCTTATTCCAAATAAATTACAAATATGATTAAAATCACAGTTAAACAGGCTATTTATGATAATTCTATGAAAAGAAGGTGAAGGAAATTGTAACTTGAATTAAAAATAAGAGGATACAATTTTTATTTATTTTGACAATTTTATCCATAACTATTTTGGAAATAGGGGTTGAATAGAGTTGCTCTCTAGAAGAATGAACTCTTGATTTTGTGTCGGTTGACTTGCTCCAAGAACAAGCCCATAAATGTCCCGGCCCCGGCTAGTTATGCTCTACTTCCTTGATGACATGGCAGCCAAACATATTACATATATTGGCAGCCATTATGCAATCCATTATTTTTTATATTGGCAAGCCGTCTATCAAAATTCCATCGTCTGGCTTGTCTTCGAACCCCTTGTTGTGTCTCGCTCTTACTTCTATCTTCTCCTGCTGGCTTGAGTTGCAAATATCGAGGATAGTTGATGAATTACAGCAGATAGCCTGGCCCTGGCCTGAAGCAAATCTTGGAAAATATGTGCTTACTCTTTCCTGAATTATTCGTATATAACAATAAAACTAATAAATTAACAAACATGAAATAATTCTACCAATTCAATAGTTTATATTTGAAAACAATTCACAAAGTATACTAATCACACTGCACACTTGTGCTGCTATTTTAAATATCTTGTTTGAAAATAAAAATTGCATAGAGCCGGCTCTCCCCTTCGTATTTGATTGTCCTTCCTGCTTCTGCCATTAGGCAGTATATTTTTAAGCAAAGATAAGGGGCAGGTGGATAAATTTTTCCCTTCCTTTTGCCTTTTATTACATTATTGCGTCCCGCTACTATTTATGCCAGCCTGTTGGCTTCCAATAATTTATTTCATATGCTCACACCGTACACATCTCTGAATTAGTTATATATAGGTTCATCAAACTTATTTGTTATCGGTGTTTCTGTCCTATTAGAATATTAGGCAATAGAAGATTTGTTTCTAGATTAGAATTAAAGATTGGAATTTGTATCAAACTAGAAAGTTGAGTTTCATTGTAATTTGTTTTAATTAGGATAATCTAGGTGACTTATAGTTAGAGAAGGAAACTGAAATAGGAAGAGTTTTTATTGTACTTCTAGTATAGGAATCATGGTTAGACTATAAAAGAGAATCTTGACCCTATATAAAAGAACACACAACACAATAGGTAGCAGGTTGTGTGGGAGAGAAGATGGTAATAAACATTTTAGGAGCCCTGGGGGACTGCAGGGACGGCAACGTTTGGGTGATTTGGGAGGCTATAACTGGAGTCATTAATCGTGAGAAAGATCGTGATCTTGAAAGCTACAGTTTGGGATTGTTAACCATAAGCATAGATCTAGTACCCATGAAAGTTCTTCTCCGTTAGTCTTTCCTTCGAAGTATATATCATAGATTGGTGATATCTTGGGATATATACATAGGAAGATTGTTAGTCTTTCCTTAGAGGCATATATCGAAGATTGATGGCTATTTTGTCGATATGAATAGGGAGGCTATAAGGATAAATCCTTATTATTACTATTGATATTCTTGTATTTCTCCGCTATTTTTTATTGGAATAAAGTTGTTGCTGAGATCTCCAAAGTGGACGTAGGCTTGATTGGCCGAACTACTATAAATCTGGTAGTCCTATATTCTTTATTTTCTTGCTTGATTTTCTTATTTGTGTTTTCATCATAATTTTATCAATATCTCATATTGAATGCTTCCGCAAAAAGTCTGAAATTCACAACAAATTGGTATCAGAGCTTTTGTTCTATAATCTGAGATGGCTATAACAAAATTCAAGATGAAATAGTTTAATGGAAATGGTGATTTCAGTATTTGGTGTAGAAGGATGAGAGGCTTGCTGGTTCAACAGAAGGTGGCTCAGGCCTTAGGTGGAGAAAGTAAACTACCAAACACGTTGACTGAAGAAAAGAAACAAGAGAGGTTAGAGATAGCCTATAGTACCATTGTTCTACACCTAAGTGACTATGTGTTAAGCTAGGTTTCAAAGGAGACAACTGCAGCCAGAATTTGGTTGAAGTTAGAGAGTCTATATATGACGAAATCTCTAACAAACCCAATATATTTGAAGGTGAAGCTATTTGGGTTCAAGATGCAAAACGATAAGAGCACTGATGAGAATATTGATGATTTCAATAAAAAAATCACTGACCTAAAAAATATTGGGGAAAGGATCAATAGGGAAGATTGTTAGTGAATTTATTCACTAATTTCTTACACTTAAATTCAACTTTTGATTAGTTTTTGAGTAAAATAAGAAGAAAATAATACGCTATTTTAATTAATTGTCGATTCTTGGATTGGAAATTGATTCCTAATAAAGCACATCAAAATTGTGACAAATCAGGCCAAAAAGAAGAAAAGTATGGACGCCAAAACAGAAGGATGGAACTCTTATGTAAAGCAGTTGGCACAACAGCGCAAATTTAGAAATACCGATTTGAAATCAGAGACTTGGCATTCCCCCGCCATCCATGAGGCGCAGCAACGCAATATCAAGAACAAGCAAACACCTTATAATTAGTAACTTGGTGCTCTCGCATAAGCCAATTGGCGCCGCAGTGTAAGGACCAGAAAAAGAAGCCTTACAACCAGAAAGTTGGCGCTCCTACGCCACTGTATCTGCGCTCCAACGTGAGCCCAAATCTGAAAATTTTTAGGATTCCTCTTTCAACTCAGATTCAACTTTTTTCCTTTATAGACTATAAATAGATAAGTTTTAGGCCTTCTTTAGAGTATCAGAGGCACCATTAGAGGTACTTAGGAGGCAAGGAAGTAATCTAAAACCCTTGGAGGCTCAATTCAAGGAGAATCATTAAGGAATCTTTAAGTTCCCTAAGTTTTCTTCCTTCTTTGTAATCTATGAATGCTACTCGATTTTCTTATGTTATTTTGTTTTACATTATGAACTAAAACCCTTTTCTTAGGGTTAGGATGTAGCCAAGCTTGATACTCTATTATTTTAATTCAAAATATTGATGTTTATTCAATTTCTTGTTGAGTAAGTTATTCATGTGTTTTAATGTTTGTGATGGTCTAGCCAACTATTGCATGTTTGAGATATAAGTTAGACTGAAAAGTTAATTTTATATTATTCCTTGAATGATTTACCATAAATTCAAATGAGATAGAAATATAATTGTGGTTTATGCAACCCTATTTGATTTGTTGTGCTTAAAGAATAATTATATGTTGTTAGATGAGACAGACATGTAATTCTTTCTATAATTATACATTGTTATTGCTTGAAAAAGAATAACAAATACCTTAGAGAAATTGGATAGCAACAAGGTTGATAAACATTAATTAAATTGGATTGAATACTAGAGTGGATAACTTAGGTGAAACCTGATACCCTAGAGTTTAATACCATTGATTTGATCTCAATTTAGTTTAAATCTTATTTCTTTGCTTAGTATTTAATTTAGTTAATTAGCTAGCTAATTTCTTTAATTTTGATATTCACATTGATTATTCAAATAAAATCATAGTTAGACTAAGTTTAGTGGTTAATAACCAATCCTCATGAGAGCGATAACTCATTCATCATTATATTACTTGTTCGATTTTGTATACTTGCATATTTGCATAACAAGTTTTTGGTGCCATTGTCAGGGATTGATTTGATTAATATTAGTCTAAATAACTTGATTTTAGTTTAAATTTTATTTTTAGTTTTTACTTTTAGTTTTGCTTTGTTTGATATTGGCAGTTGCATGAGAAAGTTTGGAGACAAGGACCTATTGCCTTTGGATTCCAAGATAAAAAGAACTTGTCGAAAAAATAGAAAGGAGAAGCGCAAAAAATCCAAACAAACAAACGTGATGGCTGACAATGTGAAAGGAAACAGAGAAAGAGTTATTGTCCCAGCTAATCTAAGACTTATGGATTACATGCTCCCTACAGTAAGGAATTCATCAAGCTATAAGAAATCCAGCCATTCAAGCAAACAATTTTGAGATTAAACCAGCTACTTTTCAGATGATTAAATCACCTGCATTTTAAAGACTGCCTAATGAAGATCCTAATGCTCATATTGCTAATTTTACTAAAATTTGTGAAACATTTAAGCTCAATGGAGTTTCGGATGATGCTATTAGATTACGTTTATTTCCTTTCCCATTAAAAGATAAAGCTAAGAGTTAGTTGAATTCTTTGCCTGCAGATTCTATCACTACTTGGGAGGAGTTAACCCAAAAATTTCTTACCAAATTTTTGCCAGCATCAAAGATAGTCAAGCTATGAATAGAGATCTCAAACTTTACACGATATGAGGGAGAATCTATATATGATGTATGGGAGAGGTACAAGGAGCTATTTCAAAAGTGTCCTCATCATGGCCTAGCCAAATGCATGCAAGTGCAAACCTTTTACATAGGAATAGGATACTCAACAAGAACTTTAATAGATGCAGCTTCTGGAGGAGCTTTTATGAAGAAAACGCAAGATGAAGCATATGACTTGATTGAGGAGATGGCAATGAACAACTTTCAATGGAATGGTGAGAGAGCTGCATCTGAAAAGCTAGTTGGACTTCACAATCTTGATGAGATTGACTCTTTAAAAACACAAATGGTTGTGTTGACTAGGCAATTACAAAAGCATACTATGGCAGCCAACGCCATACATGTTCCAGTAGTTATATGTGAGCATTTCCAAGGAAATCATCCTAGTCAGGGGTGTGAAGAAGGGAACCTGTTCCAAGGATAGTCTGAAGAAGCTAATTATGTTGATTACAACCATCCTAAGAATAACCCTCATAGCAACACCTATAACCCAAGTTGGAGAGATCATCCAAACTTCTCTTGGAGCAACCAAAACACTATGAAACCTTCTTAACAAACTGCTAAATCAGGAAAAAAAAATCTCTAGAAGAAGCTTTGACCCAATTAACAACAACCATAACAAGCTGATGAAAAGAACTGACCAATTCATGACTGAAACAAATAACAACTTCCAAAGCCAATCAACTCAAATTAGAAGTCTAGAAACTCAAGTAAGTCAGCTAGCCAATATTATCAATGGAAGACTATAAGGTAACTTACCTAGCACTACTGAAGTAAATCCAAAAGAGCATTGCAAATTTTGAGGAGTGGTAAAGAGTTAGGTGAGCCAAAGAAGGTTGAGAAGCATAAAGAAAAGGAAGAAGAAGAACCAACCATCACATCCATACCAACAATGAAAACTGATGATTCAAAACACACCATTGCCTACTGCAGAACCAATTCCTAAAGTCACTTTTCCTCAAAGGCTGCAAAACATTAAGCTAGATAGCAATTCTCTAGATTCTTAGAGGTCTTCAAGAAGCTCCACAACAATATGCCTTTTGCGGAAGCCTTGAAGCAAATGCTCAGCTATGTCAAATTCATGAAAGTCATACTATCCAAAAAGTGAAAGCTAAAAGATTACGAGACCGTTGCCTTAACCGAAGAGTGCAACGCCATATTGCAAAAGAAGCTGCCACAAAGCTTGAGGATCTAGGAGTTTCTCTATTCCTTGCTCTATTGGTGACTCTTTATTTACTAATGCATTGTGTGATTTAGGCATAAGCATAAATCTAATGACTTTATCTGTTTTTAGAAAGTCGGGCCTAGGTGAAGCACGTCCTACCACGGTTTCTTTGCAGCTACTTGATAGATCCATCAAGCATCCGAGAGGAGTAATTGAAGATATGCTAGTTAAGCTAGATAAGTTCATCTTCCCCGCAGATTTCATTGTGCTTGACATGGAGGAGGACAAGGAGATACCAATCATCTTGGGCAAACCATTTTTAACAACTGGTAGCTCATTGATTGATGTCCAAAAGGGTGAGTTGAGGCTGCGTGTTCAAGAGGAAGAGGTAATAATTAATGTTTTTAATGCCATGAAATATCTTGATGACATTGAAAGTTGTTTTTGAATTGATGAGGTGAGTTCTATGTTATTAAAACATAAAAATTAACCTTTGGATGCATTAGAAACTAGCTTGACATATTCTAAATTGCTACATGAGTTTGATAATTGTGAAGTAGTTGAGTACATAAATTGGATGGATTCTTTTGGGCCAAATAATAAGAAATATTATGAACCATTAGGACAAGGACCTAGCAGACCATTACCTTCAATTAAAATACCATCAGCCCTTGAATTAAAACAACTACCTAGTCATCTTAAATATGTCTATCTTAGAGAGTCATCCATACTTCTAGTTATTATATCATCAAGTTTGACTAGTGTAGAGGAAGAAAAACTATTAAGGCTGTTAAGAGAGCATAAAATGGCTATAGGGTGGTCTATCTTCGACTTTAGAGGAATTAGTCCTTCAATGTGAATGCACAGAATTCCCATGGAAGAGAACTGCAAACCATTAATAGATGCACAAAGAAGACTAAATATAACCATGAAAGAGGTAGTTGAAGCTACGGTCTTAAAGTGCTTAGATGCAGGTGTAATTTACCCCATATCGAACAGCTCAGGGGTGAGTCTGGTTCAGGTATTACCTAAAAAGGAAGGGATGATTGTAGTAAAGTATGAAAATAATGAATTGATGCCAACTCGCATGGTTATTAGGTGGAGAATTTGCATAGACTATAAGAAGTTGAACAAAGCCACTAGAAAGGACCATTTCCCCTTGCCTTTTGTTGATCAAATACTAGATAGGTTGGCTGGACATGAATATTATTATTTCCTGGATAGATATTCTGGATATAATTAAATTGCTATAGCACCCGAAGACGAAGAGAAAACCACATTTACTTGCCCCTATGGTACATTTGCTTTTAGGAGGATGCCCTCTGGGTTGTGTAATGCCCCAATCACATTTCAAATATGTATGATGGTCATATTTTCTAACATGATTGAGAAAAACATTGAAGTGTTCATGGATGATTTTTTAATTTTTAGAAAACATTTGACCAATGCCTAAATAACTTAAGATTAGTGCTTAAACGATGTGAGGAAACTAATTTGATTTTAAATTGGGAAAAATGTCACTTCATGGTTAAGAAGGGGATAGTGTTAGGCCATAAGATATCTTCCATGAGAATTAAAGTTGATATGCTAAAATTGAAACAATTGCCACCACCAACATCGGTAAAAGGGGTTTGAAGCTTTTTAGGACATGTGATTTTTATAGAAGGTTTATTAAGGATTTCTCCAAGATTTCCAAGCTACCTTCAAATTTACTTGTGCACAACAACCAGTTTGGGTTTGATAGCAACTATGTGCAGGCATTTGAAACTCCAAAGAAGAGGTTTGTAACAGCCCCTATTATGGTAGCACCAGATTGGAAGTTATTGTTTGAGTTGATGTATGATACAAGTGACTATGCGGTAGGTGCAGTACTTGGGCAGCTATGAAACAAAGTTTTTCATGCCATATACTATGCTAATCGCACCCTAAACGATGCTCAACTTAACACCGCCACAACTAAAAAAATATTTGAGTGCTATTGTATTCGCTTTCCACAAGTTTAGGACATATTTAATTGATAACAAGGTGATAGTGTAAGCTAACCATTCAGCCATTAAGTACCTCATGAACAACAAAGATGTGAAGTCTAGGCTCATTTGTTAGGTGTTGCTACTTTAAGAGTTTGATCTTGAGATTTGAGACAAGAAAGGCACGAAAAATTTAATGGCTGATCATCTTTCTTGCTTAGAAATACCCAAAAAGCAAGAACGTGCACAACCTATTGATGATCACTTTTCAGATGAGCAGCTCTTTGTTATATCTTCTCACAAAACTATTCCTTGATTTGCAGATTTTGTGAACTTCCTTGCAGCAAAAATCATCCCGTCTAATCTTTCTCATCAACAAAAGAAGAAATTCTTCGTTGATGTGAAGCACTATTATTGGGATGATCCAATTCTTTATCGCCATTGTGTAGATCAAGTAATAAGGAGATGCATACCAAAAGAAGAAATGCCAGACATCTAAAAGCATTGCCATGCACTAAAGTATGGAGGTCACTTCGGAAGACAGCAGCCAAAGTTCTTCAATCGAGGTTCTTTTGGCCTACTTTATTCATGGATGCTCATATGTTCGTTGCCAACTATGATAGATGTCAAAGAATGGGTAATATTTCTAGACGGAATGAAATGCCTTTAAAGACTATGGTAGAAGTGAAGCTATTTGATGTATAAAGCATAGATTTTATGAGACTATTTCCATCCACCTATAATAACAAATATATCCTCTTCGCAGTGGACTAGGTGTCAAAATGGGTAGAAATTGTGGCAACACCAACTAATGATGGTAAGGTGGTGCTTAATTTTCTAAGAAAGCATATTTTTACAAGATTTGGTACGCTAAGGGCCATTATAAGTGATAAAGGTACACACTTCTGCAACAATCAATTTGCAGCCCTTTTGTCTAAATATGGTGTAAACCATAGGAAAGCTCTCGCTTACCATTCACAAACCAATGGCCAAGCAAAAATCTCAAATCGTGAGGTCAAAAGAATCTTTGAGAAGGCAGTTGCTAGCTTAAGAAAAGATTAGGCAAGGAAGTTGGATGATGCATTATAGGCATATCGAATCACATACAAAACACCAATGGGAATGTTTCCCCACCGGTTAGTTTTTGGGAAGGCATGTAATCTACCAGTTGAGCTAGAGCATAGAGCTTATTGGGCCATGAAGCAATTAAACATGGATTTATAACAAGCTGGTGAGAAACAACTATTCCAGATAATTGACCTAGAAGAGTTATACAAAGAAGCATATGAAAATGCAGTCATCTACAAAAAGAGGACCAAGGCATGGCATGACAAGCCAATTATTTGGAAACCCTTCTCTCCTAGTCAACAAGTCTTCCTATACAACTCTCGACTCCAATTATTTCCTGGAAAACTCAAGTTGCGATGGTCCGATCCTTTTACTGTGGTCAAAGTGTTTCCATATGATGTAGTGGAGATTGGACAACTAGGCAAAACCTCATTCAAAGTAAATGGTCAAAGACTGAAGCATTACTTAATTGGTAAAGTAGAATCGCAAAAAAGCACCACATTGTTTGATGAAGTCTGAGAAGCACAGCCACGTCCAGCTGATGACATAAAAGCAATCACTTCTTATAAGGCAACCCAAGCCAAACTAGGATTTAATATTTAGCTTTAGTTATTTAACTACTTTCTTTGCTTTTAGGTGTGTTTTGCTATTTTTAATTTTAGGTATGCATTAATGATGTATGTTAGTGTTTTTAGGCAAATTTCTAGCTCAAAAGTCAAGTTTAGGGCTGTGTTGGCAAAAACCTTGCGCTTCTATGTAACATGATTAGCGTCGCTGCACCCGTAATGATATGTGAAGTGCACTCTTGAGCAAGTAAGTTGTGCAGCTACGTGTAAAATTGCATTAAATGTTTAAAATTTCTAGAAGCATGTCACTCCTGCGCCACCCTTGGAGTGATACTGCACGATCCTAAACCAAATCAATGAACCCATAGCTGGCCCTGCTGCTTGAATGTGCACACCTACACACTAGAGAACCTTGAAATTGGAAATTAACATCAGAGGGTTGGTGCCCCTTTCCCATATTCTTGGTGCACCTATGCAGTGGACTTAGACGATTTAGGACTATGCTCACACACCCACGCCTAATTATCACGCAGCTGCGCCATTCAAAATCATTGCATAAGAGACCAGCCAGAAAACATGGCACTCTTGTGCTAATTATGTTACGTCATGATGTTGAAATGACTTTAATTTTATATAATATTCCTGCTCCCTTTAAGCCCCGACGTAAGTATGTTTGAGCTCCTGTGCATTTGTTTACCTTGAACGTAAAATTTTTACCGAAACTTGGTTCTCCTACCCCTATTTGAGTGCGCGCCTGTGCAATCACATTAGGGTAAATCAAATTGGGGATTTTTCGCTATGCAACTTCCATTTTTAATAAAAAGAAAAAAGAAAATAGACTTCCCGACTGTCATTTCTTCAAATATCTCAAGCTCTCTCTTCCGCCCAGTGTCGTCACCACCCTTGATGACAAAAGCCACCGCTTCTCGGCCAGCAATTTACACCTCTAGGCTTTCCCACGACCATCTTCTCCTATGTTCTCTCTCTACATTACCCATATTCATCCTATTTTCTCTCTTCCGCGTGTGAACAAGGTAAGTCATTCCATATCTTAGTTGTACTACTTTACTTTTACTCACATTATTTTAGATTGATAAATATATAAGAACTGAATATGGATATTGAAGTGCTTGTGGCCACTGTAATGGGTGAAATTGCAATATGGAGTTTAGGAGATGAGATGGAATATTTGGAAGTGTTTTGATTGCTCTGTGATAGTGGTTTTGGAATTATGATGCAATAATTTTGTTTGGATGATTATAATTATAGTTATTGTGAAGCCTATATTAGTGTTTAATGTTGTACGTTTTAACAAACTTTGCATAATTTTTTTTTAAGTCATGATCATTCTGTTAACAGGGTAGACTGAAATATGGAATACATAATATGTAGGCTTAAGATATCTCTTACTGAATGTACTTTGCAAATTATATGTGTTTTGCCAAAAAGTACAAAGTGTTTGACATGGGATATAATGTTCTAATCACCAATAGTGAAAATTTAGTCCCGTAATTAGGGTAACATGCCTCTTTATTGTTGGAATTTTGTTTCGTTCAGCATGAAACGATAGAAAATCGATTATTTTTTTATTGATTGTTCTAATATTGAGATAATTGGAATGGTGAATGGATGGTGTTGTATCTGAGTTTAACAATTATGCATGCATGCTAGTGATAGTGTTATTGGTTAACTCGGGAGTCATAAAAACCACAAGAAATAAACTAATTGTTCTTGAAGCCTATTTTGTTTTAAATATACTTCCGAACATATTTTAGTTTATTCTGATAGTTGCACAAGTAATGGTTTATTCCTATTGATACGAGCCTCCAAACTATTTGTTCACCACTGCCTACTATACTCGCTCATGAATTGCATTGAAAAGAATTCTAGCAGCATGTAATTTTGTGGTCATGCGTACTCTTTTGCTCATTGTTTCAGTTCTTAATGTGGATGATCTTGATTTTTGCTGCATAATCTATTTGCTTATATCATTTGACTTCAAGAATGTTTTCCCATATAAATTATAATACTTCATGTGGTTTTGAATAGCACTTTGACATTTTGCCTTTTAATTTTTGCATATGTTTGCAATCAATATGAGTTGTTTTTAGTTTTTGCTTCATGTCAAATGAAAACTTTATAGACTTTGCAATAAGGATTCGCTGCAAATAGTGATCGTGAACTGAAATTAACAATATTGGAATGCTTGTTTTCTGTTTGCTTCAATTATGTGTGCAGGATCATGGCACCAAAGAAAAGGAAAACATCCACTGCTGAAGCATCATCCTCAGTCGCTCTTACATTTGACCGGTACACCTTCAAAAGTGCCGAAACTGTCACTCGCTTTAACAATATTGGACTCGATAAAAGTTGCCTTAGAGAGTGCGGCATTGACACGTCTAATGATCTGTTATGACTTTCCTTGGACAAAGACACATGGCAGACTTTTATGAGCCAACTAGAGCATGTCATTGTTCCCATGGTCTGAGAATTTTATGCCAATGCTAAGGAGAGGACTGGGTACAACATGTTTGTTCGAGGGAAACAAGTCTCCTTCAGCCCTGCTGTTATCAATCGATTCTACAAATTAGGGGACATTGGAGAGTGCAAGTACTACCGCTACAAGACCACTCCAAATTTTGATGAGATCCTAGCTTTTCTCACTTCAATAGGTACTCAGTAGGGGTCGTCTAGAGCTCATAGAGGAGAGGCCAGCATGTTTCTGACTTCTGTCATGTCAGTCGAGCTGTGGGCGTTGAACCTCTTCGTTTGTGAAAAAATATTGCCCAACACTCATCTCGACGAGGTTTCAAAGGAGCGAGCCATATTATTGTATGCATACAAATAAGGGATGACAATTAATATGGGGTAACTGATCGCAGACAACATTATTCATTATATCCAATCCAAGACCAGTGGCAGGCTTCCACATCCATCTTTGATCACGACCCTTTGACGAGCTACTTATTGATGCAACTGAGGAGTGATAACCACCATTACCCATCATAGATGCGAGACTCCTCTAGACCCTTGAGAAGGTATGCTTGAGATAGCCACCTCTACAGCAGTAGCAACCTCCACCACATGCTCACCTATTGATCGCTACACAACAGATGGATAAATTTGAGCACGAGCTCTAGGAGACTCAACGTGAGCTCACTATAGTGTGCCATAATGTCACCTATGTTAAACAAGTGGTGACTTACATGATGGAGACCCAACACACCTTTCAGCAGTTCTTCATTACTCAGGGGGTGTCTCTATACTTATTCCTTCCTATATCGTTATTTGCTAAGGACGAGAGGCAACCTACTGAGGCTCTTCCTTCGGATCCAGCCACTAATGAGAATGATGATTTGTCGTAGGGAGATGATTATGTTTATACCAGAGCATCTGCTGCTGACCTTGGAATAGATCTTAGCGATGTTTTAGGCGATGACTTGCATGATGATAAGGATCCAGTGGACTTTACAATTTTAGGGAAGTTTGCTGACTTTATTTTCATTATTATGAGTGTACATTGAGGGCACTGTGCCGCTCAAGTTTAGGGGTGCAGTCGCTTTATTTAGTTTTTTTACATAATTGTCTGTTTTTTTTTTTTTGTTTTGAATCTCTATTTCTGTGTGTTTTGCATATTATGTGTGTATTAAAAAAAAA